>OZ057406.1:13070130-13144896 GCA_964056735.1 Allodiplogaster pararmata
GTAGGTGATGAGCGAAAGATTGACAACGAGAGAAGAGGTAGTGAGCGAAGATTGACAACGAGAGAAGAGGTAGTGAGCGAGTGATTGACAACGAGAGAAGAGGTAGTGAGCGAAAGATTGACAACGAAGAAGAGGTAGTGAGCGAAAGATTGACAACGAGAGAAGAGGTAGTGAGCGAAGATCTGACAACGAGAAGAGGTAGTGAGCGAAAGATTGACAACGAGAGAAGAGGTAGTGAGCGAAAGATTGACAACGAGAGAAGAGGTAGTGAGCGAAAGATTGACAACGAGAGAAGAGGTAGTGAGCGAGTGATTGACAACGAGAGAAGAGGTAGTGAGCGAGTGATTGACAACGAGAGAAGAGGTAGTGAGCGAAAGATTGACAACGAAAGAAGAGGTAGTGAGCGAAAGATTGACAACGAGAGAAGAGGTAGTGAGCGAAAGATTGACAACGAGAGAAGAGGTAGTGAGCGAGTGATTGACAACGAGAGAAGAGGTAGTGAGCGAAAGATTGACAACGAGAGAAGAGGTAGTGAGCGAAAGATTGACAACGAGAGAAGAGGTAGTGAGCGAGTGATTGACAACGAGAGAAGAGGTAGTGAGCGAAAGATTGACAACGAGAGAAGAGGTAGTGAGCGAGTGATTGACAACGAGAGAAGAGGTAGTGAGCGAAAGATTGACAACGAGAGAAGAGGTAGTGAGCGAAAGATTGACAACGAAAGAAGAGGTAGTGAGCGAAAGATTGACAACGAGAGAAGAGGTAGTGAGCGAAAGATTGACAACGAGAGAAGAGGTAGTGAGCGAGTGATTGACAACGAGAGAAGAGGTAGTGAGCGAAAGATTGACAACGAAAGAAGAGGTAGTGAGCGAAAGATTGACAACGAGAGAAGAGGTAGTGAGCGAAAGATTGACAACGAGAGAAGAGGTAGTGAGCGAGTGATTGACAACGAGAGAAGAGGTAGTGAGCGAAAGATTGACAACGAAAGAAGAGGTAGTGAGCGAAAGATTGACAACGAGAGAAGAGGTAGTGAGCGAAAGATTGACAACGAGAGAAGAGGTAGTGAGCGAGTGATTGACAACGAGAGAAGAGGTAGTGAGCGAGTGATTGACAACGAGAGAAGAGGTAGTGAGCGAAAGATTGACAACGAAAGAAGAGGTAGTGAGCGAAAGATTGACAACGAGAGAAGAGGTAGTGAGCGAAAGATTGACAACGAAAGAAGAGGTAGTGAGCGAAAGATTGACAACGAGAGAAGAGGTAGTGAGCGAAAGATTGACAACGAGAGAAGAGGTAGTGAGCGAGTGATTGACAACGAGAGAAGAGGTAGTGAGCGAAAGATTGACAACGAAAGAAGAGGTAGTGAGCGAAAGATTGACAACGAGAGAAGAGGTAGTGAGCGAAAGATTGACAACGAGAGAAGAGGTAGTGAGCGAGTGATTGACAACGAGAGAAGAGGTAGTGAGCGAAAGATTGACAACGAAAGAAGAGGTAGTGAGCGAAAGATTGACAACGAGAGAAGAGGTAGTGAGCGAAAGATTGACAACGAGAGAAGAGGTAGTGAGCGAGTGATTGACAACGAGAGAAGAGGTAGTGAGCGAAAGATTGACAACGAAAGAAGAGGTAGTGAGCGAAAGATTGACAACGAGAGAAGAGGTAGTGAGCGAAAGATTGACAACGAGAGAAGAGGTAGTGAGCGAGTGATTGACAACGAAAGAAGAGGTAGTGAGCGAAAGATTGACAACGAAAGAAGAGGTAGTGAGCGAAAGATTGACAACGAGAGAAGAGGTAGTGAGCGAGTGATTGACAACGAGAGAAGAGGTAGTGAGCGAGTGATTGACAACGAGAGAAGAGGTAGTGAGCGAGTGATTGACAACGAGAGAAGAGGTAGTGAGCGAAAGATTGACAACGAGAGAAGAGGTAGTGAGCGAGTGATTGACAACGAGAGAAGAGGTAGTGAGCGAAAGATTGACAACGAAAGAAGAGGTAGTGAGCGAAAGATTGACAACGAGAGAAGAGGTAGTGAGCGAAAGATTGACAACGAGAGAAGAGGTAGTGAGCGAGTGATTGACAACGAGAGAAGAGGTAGTGAGCGAAAGATTGACAACGAAAGAAGAGGTAGTGAGCGAAAGATTGACAACGAGAGAAGAGGTAGTGAGCGAAAGATTGACAACGAGAGAAGAGGTAGTGAGCGAGTGATTGACAACGAGAGAAGAGGTAGTGAGCGAGTGATTGACAACGAGAGAAGAGGTAGTGAGCGAAAGATTGACAACGAAAGAAGAGGTAGTGAGCGAAAGATTGACAACGAAAGAAGAGGTAGTGAGCGAAAGATTGACAACGAAAGAAGAGGTAGTGAGCGAAAGATTGACAACGAGAGAAGAGGTAGTGAGCGAAAGATTGACAACGAGAGAAGAGGTAGTGAGCGAGTGATTGACAACGAGAGAAGAGGTAGTGAGCGAAAGATTGACAACGAAAGAAGAGGTAGTGAGCGAAAGATTGACAACGAGAGAATAGGTAGTGAGCGAAAGATTGACAACGAGAGAAGAGGTAGTGAGCGAGTGATTGACAACGAGAGAAGAGGTAGTGAGCGAAAGATTGACAACGAAAGAAGAGGTAGTGAGCGAAAGATTGACAACGAGAGAAGAGGTAGTGAGCGAAAGATTGACAACGAGAGAAGAGGTAGTGAGCGAGTGATTGACAACGAGAGAAGAGGTAGTGAGCGAAAGATTGACAACGAAAGAAGAGGTAGTGAGCGAAAGATTGACAACGAGAGAAGAGGTAGTGAGCGAAAGATTGACAACGAGAGAAGAGGTAGTGAGCGAGTGATTGACAACGAAAGAAGAGGTAGTGAGCGAAAGATTGACAACGAAAGAAGAGGTAGTGAGCGAAAGATTGACAACGAGAGAAGAGGTAGTGAGCGAGTGATTGACAACGAGAGAAGAGGTAGTGAGCGAGTGATTGACAACGAGAGAAGAGGTAGTGAGCGAGTGATTGACAACGAGAGAAGAGGTAGTGAGCGAAAGATTGACAACGAAAGAAGAGGTAGTGAGCGAAAGATTGACAACGAGAGAAGAGGTAGTGAGCGAGTGATTGACAACGAGAGAAGAGGTAGTGAGCGAAAGATTGACAACGAAAGAAGAGGTAGTGAGCGAAAAATTGACAACGAGAGAAGAGGTAGTGAGCGAAAGATTGACAACGAGAGAAGAGGTAGTGAGCGAGTGATTGACAACGAGAGAAGAGGTAGTGAGCGAAAGATTGACAACGAAAGAAGAGGTAGTGAGCGAAAGATTGACAACGAGAGAAGAGGTAGTGAGCGAAAGATTGACAACGAGAGAAGAGGTAGTGAGCGAGTGATTGACAACGAAAGAAGAGGTAGTGAGCGAAAGATTGACAACGAAAGAAGAGGTAGTGAGCGAAAGATTGACAACGAGAGAAGAGGTAGTGAGCGAGTGATTGACAACGAGAGAAGAGGTAGTGAGCGAGTGATTGACAACGAGAGAAGAGGTAGTGAGCGAGTGATTGACAACGAGAGAAGAGGTAGTGAGCGAAAGATTGACAACGAAAGAAGAGGTAGTGAGCGAAAGATTGACAACGAGAGAAGAGGTAGTGAGCGAAAGATTGACAACGAGAGAAGAGGTAGTGAGCGAGTGATTGACAACGAGAGAAGAGGTAGTGAGCGAAAGATTGACAACGAAAGAAGAGGTAGTGAGCGAAAGATTGACAACGAGAGAAGAGGTAGTGAGCGAAAGATTGACAACGAGAGAAGAGGTAGTGAGCGAGTGATTGACAACGAGAGAAGAGGTAGTGAGCGAGTGATTGACAACGAGAGAAGAGGTAGTGAGCGAGTGATTGACAACGAGAGAAGAGGTAGTGAGCGAAAGATTGACAACGAGAGAAGAGGTAGTGAGCGAGTGATTGACAACGAGAGAAGAGGTAGTGAGCGAAAGATTGACAACGAGAGAAGAGGTAGTGAGCGAGTGATTGACAACGAGAGAAGAGGTAGTGAGCGAAAGATTGACAACGAAAGAAGAGGTAGTGAGCGAAAGATTGACAACGAGAGAAGAGGTAGTGAGCGAAAGATTGACAACGAGAGAAGAGGTAGTGAGCGAGTGATTGACAACGAAAGAAGAGGTAGTGAGCGAAAGATTGACAACGAAAGAAGAGGTAGTGAGCGAAAGATTGACAACGAGAGAAGAGGTAGTGAGCGAGTGATTGACAACGAGAGAAGAGGTAGTGAGCGAGTGATTGACAACGAGAGAAGAGGTAGTGAGCGAGTGATTGACAACGAGAGAAGAGGTAGTGAGCGAGTGATTGACAACGAGAGAAGAGGTAGTGAGCGAAAGATTGACAACGAGAGAAGAGGTAGTGAGCGAGTGATTGACAACGAGAGAAGAGGTAGTGAGCGAAAGATTGACAACGAGAGAAGAGGTAGTGAGCGAGTGATTGACAACGAGAGAAGAGGTAGTGAGCGAAAGATTGACAACGAGAGAAGAGGTAGTGAGCGAAAGATTGACAACGAGAGAAGAGGTAGTGAGCGAGTGATTGACAACGAGAGAAGAGGTAGTGAGCGAAAGATTGACAACGAAAGAAGAGGTAGTGAGCGAAAGATTGACAACGAGAGAAGAGGTAGTGAGCGAAAGATTGACAACGAGAGAAGAGGTAGTGAGCGAGTGATTGACAACGAAAGAAGAGGTAGTGAGCGAAAGATTGACAACGAAAGAAGAGGTAGTGAGCGAAAGATTGACAACGAGAGAAGAGGTAGTGAGCGAGTGATTGACAACGAGAGAAGAGGTAGTGAGCGAGTGATTGACAACGAGAGAAGAGGTAGTGAGCGAGTGATTGACAACGAGAGAAGAGGTAGTGAGCGAGTGATTGACAACGAGAGAAGAGGTAGTGAGCGAAAGATTGACAACGAGAGAAGAGGTAGTGAGCGAGTGATTGACAACGAGAGAAGAGGTAGTGAGCGAAAGATTGACAACGAGAGAAGAGGTAGTGAGCGAGTGATTGACAACGAAAGAAGAGGTAGTGAGCGAAAGATTGACAACGAAAGAAGAGGTAGTGAGCGAAAGATTGACAACGAGAGAAGAGGTAGTGAGCGAGTGATTGACAACGAGAGAAGAGGTAGTGAGCGAGTGATTGACAACGAGAGAAGAGGTAGTGAGCGAGTGATTGACAACGAGAGAAGAGGTAGTGAGCGAAAGATTGACAACGAAAGAAGAGGTAGTGAGCGAAAGATTGACAACGAGAGAAGAGGTAGTGAGCGAAAGATTGACAACGAGAGAAGAGGTAGTGAGCGAGTGATTGACAACGAAAGAAGAGGTAGTGAGCGAAAGATTGACAACGAAAGAAGAGGTAGTGAGCGAAAGATTGACAACGAGAGAAGAGGTAGTGAGCGAGTGATTGACAACGAGAGAAGAGGTAGTGAGCGAGTGATTGACAACGAGAGAAGAGGTAGTGAGCGAGTGATTGACAACGAGAGAAGAGGTAGTGAGCGAGTGATTGACAACGAGAGAAGAGGTAGTGAGCGAAAGATTGACAACGAGAGAAGAGGTAGTGAGCGAGTGATTGACAACGAGAGAAGAGGTAGTGAGCGAAAGATTGACAACGAGAGAAGAGGTAGTGAGCGAGTGATTGACAACGAGAGAAGAGGTAGTGAGCGAAAGATTGACAACGAGAGAAGAGGTAGTGAGCGAGTGATTGACAACGAGAGAAGAGGTAGTGAGCGAAAGATTGACAACGAGAGAAGAGGTAGTGAGCGAGTGATTGACAACGAGAGAAGAGGTAGTGAGCGAAAGATTGACAACGAGAGAAGAGGTAGTGAGCGAGTGATTGACAACGAGAGAAGAGGTAGTGAGCGAAAGATTGACAACGAGAGAAGAGGTAGTGAGCGAGTGATTGACAACGAGAGAAGAGGTAGTGAGCGAAAGATTGACAACGAGAGAAGAGGTAGTGAGCGAGTGATTGACAACGAGAGAAGAGGTAGTGAGCGAAAGATTGACAACGAGAGAAGAGGTAGTGAGCGAGTGATTGACAACGAGAGAAGAGGTAGTGAGCGAAAGATTGACAACGAGAGAAGAGGTAGTGAGCGAGTGATTGACAACGAGAGAAGAGGTAGTGAGCGAGTGATTGACAACGAGAGAAGAGGTAGTGAGCGAGTGATTGACAACGAGAGAAGAGGTAGTGAGCGAAAGATTGACAACGAGAGAAGAGGTAGTGAGCGAGTGATTGACAACGAGAGAAGAGGTAGTGAGCGAAAGATTGACAACGAGAGAAGAGGTAGTGAGCGAGTGATTGACAACGAGAGAAGAGGTAGTGAGCGAAAGATTGACAACGAGAGAAGAGGTAGTGAGCGAGTGATTGACAACGAGAGAAGAGGTAGTGAGCGAAAGATTGACAACGAGAGAAGAGGTAGTGAGCGAGTGATTGACAACGAGAGAAGAGGTAGTGAGCGAAAGATTGACAACGAGAGAAGAGGTAGTGAGCGAGTGATTGACAACGAGAGAAGAGGTAGTGAGCGAAAGATTGACAACGAGAGAAGAGGTAGTGAGCGAGTGATTGACAACGAGAGAAGAGGTAGTGAGCGAAAGATTGACAACGAGAGAAGAGGTAGTGAGCGAGTGATTGACAACGAGAGAAGAGGTAGTGAGCGAAAGATTGACAACGAGAGAAGAGGTAGTGAGCGAGTGATTGACAACGAGAGAAGAGGTAGTGAGCGAAAGATTGACAACGAGAGAAGAGGTAGTGAGCGACAACAATCCCGAAAGAGGTTCACAAGGGAAATGTTGAAACAAAAACTTTCTTATAGTAAATGCTGTTTAAAAAATGTTTATTTATTATTTTTTACATATAAGTCTTCTAAAATTGCGTCTTACTGTGCGTAAATTTTCTATGCCAAAGCAATATTCTTAATTTTTTTAAAAAACCTGTTCACTAGCTAGGAGCTGGCTTCATTAACCTGTTCACTAGCTAGGAGCTGGCTTCATTAACCTGTTCACTAGCTAGGAGCTGGCTTCATTAACCAAATCATCGAGAAAAAAATTATTAAGTTACCTTATCACAAGTCAGTTATACTTGGGAAAAAAACAATATTTGTCATCTTTTTGACAGTCTTAAACAGTTTTGACGAAGAGGAAAAAAGAAGGTTTAACAATTTCGAAACGGGAGATTCTAGCATCTCAAACGTGCTTTCTCTTGGCAATATCTTCTGCTCATTTCACTCGGGTTCAAATTCAAGTTAAGGTATGATGATGAATGATTCAGAAAAATTGGAGAATTGGAAAGATCTCACTTAGAGTCGTAGAAAAGTTTGGATTTGCAAAAATAAGATAATAGTTGTGTCGTTGAATGAGTAAAGAAGTTCTCAAAGTTTTGTTATGAAAAAAGAGAAGTTGAAGTGGTTCTGGAATTACGTAACTGATTTAGTGAGCGAATGGAAGAGAAAAACGAGTAAGAGCAAAAGAGAAACACTTATGTTGAAAAGAATAGTAAAAGAGAAAGAGAGCTGTCATGGAAAGAGAACTCGAGAAGCTCACCGGAATACGAATCAGGCCAGCTTCAAGCATGAAAACAAACTACTTTTAGTGCGAATATGGTAAGGTTGTATGCATGTTATTACTTGTTTCAAGTAGCCTAGACCTCTTTTTCAGCTTTCTCTACCACTCTCTCCATCTCTCTCTCTCCTCTTGTCTCTCAATTCCTCTCTCTTCTTCTTTCTCTCTTTTTATTTCTCTCGCCCTCTCTCTCCTTTTATCTCTGTCTCCTCTCCTTCTCTCTCTTTCTATATATCTCTGCAGTTCTCTGATAACTTCATAGAATTGAAAGCGTGCCTACTTCTTCGAAATAGGCTCCTTTCTAAATAAAAGATAAACGCATTCTTTGTAAGGGGAGGAACCGCAGGTTTAACTTTACTTATGTCTCTGTCACTTTGTACTGGACGCTCTCTCTCTCTCTCTTTTTCTCTCTCAATCTCTCTCTTTCTTTCTCTCTTTCTATCTCTCTTTCTCTCTCTTTCTCGCTCTCATTCTCTCTCGTTCTCTCTCTCTCTCTCTCGTTCTTTCTCTTTCTCTCTCTTGCTCTATTTCTCTCTCTCTCTCTGTTCTGTTTCGGTCTCTTTCTTCACGTATCTCTCTTTATAGCACACACTTGCACTCTCAATGTTCAATGTGTAGCTTTTTGTATATACATTTCCTCTTATCCACCTTTTTCTGATTTGTCTGTTTCTCAAAGAACCTTTGTTACACCTCCTTCAACGAGCTCAGTGCACTGAACTCAGTAATCATTTGCATATTTTCGCCATGAGTGAGAGAGAAGGAAGTGAAAAGAAGAGCAAAACCGCTATAGAGAGAGAGACTAAGAGAGAGAGAGAAGTAGAGAAGGGGAGGAATGAAGATAGAGGGAAAGAGAGAAACTAAGTAAAAACATATATAGGATAGCAGACTATGAAGAGAAAAGAGATAGAATGCAGAGTATAAGCGAGAAAAAGGGAACAACGTATGTATTTCCCTCTGCCCCACCCCTTCCCCTGGTAGGCTCCAGAACGATGTGATCTATTGAAATATTCTTTAAAGCGTTAACAGGAGATAAGCAAATGGGTATTAATCTCTCGGAAATGATAGATAATATCAGAATGTTGCCAAAGGCAGAAACAGAAAAAGAGAAAGAGAGAACTAAGAAGAAATAGACAGGCAGACAAAAAGAGATAAAAAGAGAGAATAGGGAGAAAGAGACTAACCACGACGTAGAGAATGAAATATAAAGCAGCTGTCTCTCTGAACCTGGTCATTGTGACATTCACGAAATATGAATTGATGTAGCAGTTTATTGTTGGCTCTTCAGAAACAAGGGTGAACGACTTTTTAAAAAAAAATCTTCGTTTGAATATTCGCTTTCGTAATAAGCCAACTCTCGGTTTTACCAAAGCTACGGGGCGTATAACTGTCCGATAAATCTTCGGCTTGAGCCGTTGAGGCATTTTCATTCGCATTGAACGTCAAAGAAATATCTCCATCAATTTTCAATACTTATGATTTTACCGTTGCTCTAAGCCGTTCAAAGTATTGGAAGCTGCAAGACTTCTTCAAATCATTGCCGTTCAACTTGATTGTGTAGTCTTAGGGTAATTTCTGAAGGTACCCTGTGTTTAACGTATTAGGTCGTAGCAAGAATGGACTGAATTGATTGCTGCAGGCCTGAATTTTCTTCTGTAGCTCCAATGCTTCATCCCTACCATTATTTCGAAAAGAAATACAGAAAAAAAACTTCCGTATTGCGAATCGTCTCAACGTAACTATTTCAAAGTTTTAGCAACAGACATTAAAAGTTTTCTGTTAAAAGGTTTTTAGCGGCATTCTCGCAGATTTCGAGCTTTAGAAGTCAGGGCTCGACGAAATCGCAGATAAGGCTCACCCAGCATTTTTGCGTTGTAATTGTGATTCTCAAAACACCAAAGTGTGGTGTGTTTTCACCGTCTTCTGTATTAGAAGCTAAGGACAAAAATTACAATGAAGGAAGACGACTTTTCCTTGAAGTCCAAAAAAACGCAGAGGGAGGTTGGCAAAAGAATTGAAGATGTGTTGGTTTTTTATTTTTTATTTGATTTTGATTTATTACGTGAAAACATTCAGGCATACAGCAAAAATGTGTGCCACGTGAGACTGAATGAGTGGAAACAAACGAAGAAGTTTTACAATGAAACGACAAAAAGAGTGCTCGCTTTTTATTAATTCTTCAAAGAATAATTTGAAACATTTTTGCACGTAAACATAATTGGCCTACATATTTTATTGAAACGAGTAAGGCAATCATGTGATTGAACACTCAGAAAACAAAAATAAAAGGGATTCCAGAATTTATTTAAAGGTTTAGAAGAACATGAATACATATTTTATTGACTCATTCAGAGTGTTGTTAGGAGCACATAAACCTTAATGATCTGAATTTTTTTTCAAAACCGAAACAAACCTTTAAAATCATTTGGTTAAATCCCCCAACATTAATAAAAGATAAAGTGACCGAAGATAACGCTTTATGCATTCCCACCATGAAACTCTTAAAGTACAACGGAGCCGTCACGGTAAGTCTAGTGTAAATTAGAGTATACCCTACTCCTCGTTGATCTCAAGCAACGGATTTTTTTGCAGAGGAGCGGATTGCTCGCAGAAACTTGTGCAAAAATCGTGTGGTGTGACGGGAACCGAACCCGTGACCTTTCGCATTCCGGGCGAATGCTCTCCACACTGAGCTACACATGCACATATGATGATGCACATTTTAAGGCCCATAAAACACTAGTTTCTGAGCCGTCACTCTCTTCCGGCGCCTCTTGATGGCATGTGACACGGTTCATACACGCCCACCCAAAAAACACTCTGAAAGTTGAGTTGCAAGCAACTCAACTCGTCATGCCCAACCACTCCCCAGCCCGTTGAACCCAAAATGTGACCGAAGCTTGAGAGCATGCTAAACCATGAGACATTCAAAGCACATCTGAGCCGTAACGGTACGTAGAATTTCGGGTCGATCACCTCTTAGAGAAGCCAACATTCAGCTTATGACATTGTACACGCCCGCTCAAAAATGCACCCTGATAGCCGCATGGCAAGAAGTCCCACTCGTACGCCCCAAAAACCCCTAACTTAAAAATATGAGAACCGGACGCTCGAGAGCATGCGAACCACAAGACACTCAAGGCACAAATGAGCCGTAACGGTACGTAGAATGTCGGGCCGATCACCTCTTAGAGAAGCCAACATTCGGCATGAGACATGGTACACGTCCGCCCAAAAATGCACCTTGAAAGTCGAATGTGTCCGCGTGATGTAATGGTAACGCGATTGCTCCCAGTTAGTTATTTTATGTATGTACATATGTATGTCGTTCTTCTATGTATATGTACAACGGCATACACAAGCAAGTTTAAGAACTTCAAAACATACTTTTTGTACATAGTATAAAGAAAGTCATAAACTCTGTATTGAATTTTTTTCTTGTTGAAAAACAGGTAAAGTATCTAGCAGCATTTTTTTCTCAGTTCTTTCTGCTTATTTTTTTCTGACAAATACTCGTATCTTTTACCTACACATTTAATTTAAACTCGATTAGAATCAATTTTTATAAGATTATTTCCTTTTATTTGAACACTTTCGTGTATATGTTCGTTTGTGAAATACAGTGTGGTTTTATCTCAATTCCGAGAGATTTTAATCAAAACATTATATTCGACACACAAAGATTTTCAAAATTATCCTTCAAATATTATTTAAAAAACTTACTGAGCATTTGTAAATAAAGATGTGTATTCATAACAACCGAAAATACCTCAACAAAACACTTGTTGACGATGAAAACATCAACTTTCTTAGCACCCGTCATCGAAAAAAAACGGTTTTTCCGAGCAACTACATTTCAAAAAAGTAACTGAGTATTAAAGTGAGACAAAGTAGTTTAGAAATAGCGATAAAATCAAGCATTTTAAGGCGAAGTAAGCAATCGGTGGATCGATCCAAAGAGCAAATGAATATTGCTTCTCAATTTATCGCAGTAATGCATCATTTTGAACAAGAAAAACCTAAAAAAACACAACAGCATCAGAAAACGTTGAAACAACATTCACAAACAGAAAATGTATGTACTACGTCAAACATCAGAAACGTAGGATCTTTTTTTCTTCAAATTACAGCCTATTTGAAAATTTTTAGACTACAAAACGCTTCTAGGAATTTGAGTTGAAGTTGTAAAGCAACTTCTTAACGGATCATTGTTTTCTTCAATTTTTCTATCCAAAAAATATCATTTGAAGACTCGATTTACTAACCAATTTATTGAATTTTCGAAGGTATCTCGAAATTTGGAAACTCAGAAAAGCTCTAATCTGCTCCTACAACATAAATATATTTTTATCATGTCCGATTATCTATTTTTCAGAAGCCGTTTTTTGCATTGCGACTAGATAAATTATTATTATTTTGATCTACATCAATTCATAATTACACTTCTATAGAGAAGAGCCCACAGAAAAACGTGACAATAATAGGGAAGAGGGAAGAATATGAGGTATTGGTTGTTGATGAATATCCATTGCAGTTGTCGGAATAGCAAGTGCACACCTATAAACAAGACCTTGCGACTTTATTCTATTTTTTCTCTACTAAAAAATGATTAGGAAAATTTTTTTATCGATACTTTTGGAGTTTAGAAAGTTTGTCGAAATTTTGAAGAAAAAAATTTTTTCATAGAAATTACATAATGGATATAAGTGGAAATTGAATTTTTTTCCTGTTTTTTCTCTAATTGATCACACTTAAAATATTCTCTTCGAGTTTTTTTATTATAAACTCTTGTCGATAAATCTAAATTCTAAAGCGCGCTTCTTATTCATGAATATTTAGTGCTAAACCTTTTTTCTAATACCGTAGTTTCACGGTAGTTTCAAATTTTTTTTAGGAAAACGCTTTCGTAGAAATTTTAATGTCACGATATGTGTTTTTTTCAAAACTGGTTTACCCTGTTTTTAGTTGTTTTCAGAGTGTTTTACATTTGAATGAATTACTGTTAAATGTTGAATTTTTGAAGAAAAAAACCAAGGCTAAACGTAAAAGTTTACCATAAAAAATATGCATTTGAGGGAAAAAGGAAAACGCGTGGAAATAAGATGCTTGAAGCATCTTTCGTATACTTCTCTTCCCTCGAACCCTCTCTTTTTTCCTAGCAAGTGTTTTGTAACCTCAATGGTTGATTCATCCGATAGCTCTCCGGGCAGTTTGAAAAGCTCCTTCTTCCGGTACAATCGACATGAATCCCTGTGCATCCAGCGGTACCTATTTCGGCTTTTGCTTACCGAGCGCAAAAAGAGTTTGTAGATTAATGATTCTTCAAAAGAAAAATCAAAGACATTCTCGGAAGAACGAGACAGTGAGCGGGCGTTCAGAGAGAGAAGACGCGACAGAAAAAGATAGAGCGGGCGTTCAGAGAGAGAAGACGCGACAGAAAAAGATAGAGCGGGCGTTCAGAGAGAGAAGACGCGACAGAAAAAGATAGAGCGGGCGTTCAGAGAGAGAAGACGCGACAGAAAAAGATAGAGCGGGCGTTCAGAGAGAGAAGACGCGACAGAAAAAGATAGAGCGGGCGTTCAGAGAGAGAAGACGCGACAGAAAAAGATAGAGCGGGCGTTCAGAGAGAGAAGACGCGACAGAAAAAGATAGAGCGGGCGTTCAGAGAGAGAAGACGCGACAGAAAAAGATAGAGCGGGCGTTCAGAGAGAGAAGACGCGACAGAAAAAGATAGATCATATCTCATTTTTGGAAAGTACATCTAATTGCGATTATAGAATCATCCATATGTCAATCAATCAAGAAATAATGAAAAGAATATGCGAAAAATCATTCATATTAAAGAAAAAATAATTTAATTCGACATAGGTTTTTTGCAAATACAGTTTCGAATTTTAATCAGGAAACTGACTAGACCCATTCTAGGAATCATTATAAAAATGGAAGGAACAGGTGTTTTTTTTCAATCAGAGAAGTGAATTATTTTCAAAGTGTTTAAGTTATATCAAAAAGTGTAAGAAACGAGCTGTTTTTCATAGAAGGCAGTTATGTGGTGAGACACTGACATAGATTTCTTGAATAATTAGATTCTCTCACCAGGAAACAATAGTCTGATTAAATCCATTGATGAGGACGTCGCTCATGCATCCCCGGATGTGACCGCGCACTCGAATTCCTTAAGCAACACTCCTATCATATGCAACCTTCAACAAATGCTCATTTCCACTAGTTCGCCTACGTTTTCTAGTTCTAATCAGAGATGAGAAGAAAAAATCAAGAATTTTTGAACCAATTTTTCGAGAATAAAGTTGGGAAAATAGGAAGAAAATAACTTCAAGAAGTTTTGTTATACTGTTATACTCAATCAGAGGCAATACGGGCGATGGTGTAGAAGTCGCTGAAGTCAAAGTGTTTTTAACTTCATGGACAAAAATAGCGGATTCAAAAAGTTTGAAGGGAATTTTTTATTTTAATGTTTATTTTCTGTTGCCCAAACAGAGAAATTGTGACCCTTCTTCTTTTTATTAGCGTTGTCTCGCAATGGCAGGGTCCGCTTTGTGAATCTTCTTTCCCCCTTTGTCCCGAACAAGGACACCTCTCGGACTTCGATAACTGGCTTTCAAGTCCGCTTTGATGGTGTATTAGCAATCGCTGCTTCGGTCGCCCTCCTGGTCGCCGACCGTCCACTTTGAGATTGTAGGCTAGGCTGGCTACAGTTTTCGGTGATGCTCTGGTGACATGGCCGAACCATCTCAGCCGATTTTGCGCATCTTCTCGTCGATCGGGTTGATTCCAAATGTTCTCCTTATGGTCTCATTTGGTAGGTGCTCGCGGAAAGAGATTCTCATGATCCAACAGATCATGCGCATTTCCATAGTTTGTAGACGTCGCTCAACTATTATCGTAGTTGACCAGCACTTGGTTCCATAAAAAAACTAAGGACGCCCTACTGTCCGATATATCTTCGACTTGAGGCGCAGAGGCATATTTCGGTCGCAGAGTACGCCTGTGACATCTCTCCATTTCATCCATGCTCTGTTGACACGTGACAACACGTCAGAGTCGATGCCTCCGTTGCTCTGGAGATTCGATCCCAGGTAGTGAAAGCTGGTGGACTTCGTCAGTTCTTCGCCGTTCACCTTGATGGTGTCTTCGGAGGGTACTGTTTCCAAGTACTCCATCTTGAGGTATTCAGACGTAGTCCGAACTGACTGAGTCGGCTGCTCCAGTCCTGCACTTTTTGCTTAAGCTCCTCTCTCGCTTTAGCTGCCAGGAACACGTCATCCGCGTACAGGATGGTCCATGCAAGATCACCCTGTAGGTCACGAGTAATAGTGTCTATGACAAAAATGAAGAGGATTGGCGATAGCACTGATCTTTGATGTACGCCCACACTCACTGGGAAACTATCCGAGATTCCGACGAGAAACCTGACGTAGCTCGTGTCATTTACGTAGCCGGACCCAATCAATTAGAAGTTCAGGCACTCGTATGGTACTCGGTCGAATGCTTTCTCTAGATCGAGAAAGGCGAGATGGAGTGGTTGCTGCTCCTCCCTGTGTTTCTCCATCAGCTGGCGAGCAGTGGAAACAGCGTCTGAAGTGCCTGTTCCTTTGACGAATTCACTTTGGTTGCGTTAGAGCTTGACGAATTCTCGAAAGCGCTGTTCGAGGACACGTTCAAAGACTTTCATTGTATGGCAAAGAAGGCGTATCGGTCAATAATTCGGTGTGAAGACTTCATGGACAGCAAAAGCGGATTCAAACAGCTTGAACGGAAAAATTTTTTTTTATTATTTTCTTTTTCAAATATAGAAATCGTGAATGATTTATCTTTACACATTCTCCTTTCAAATAAAACTGGTTTTCTAAACACAAACCATTTTCAATTTATTCCTTACTGTACTGATAAAAATAATGAGTGTATTTTCCTAGCTTTTTGTTTAAGTGTTGTGTTAGCGAATGAAGAATGTATATACAGTGTTCAATTACTTATTCCTCCTCTTGGTTTCACATGGAACATACTCAAACATTTGCATGACAACTTATACGGATTCATTCAGATACTGCAGCGTTACGAGTGAAACTTCCTTCAACAACGTTCAAAGACTTTCATTGTATGGCAAAGAAGGCGTATCGGTCAATAATTCGGTGTGAAGACTTCATGGACAGCAAAAGCGGATTCAAACAGCTTGAACGGAAAAATTTTTTTTTATTATTTTCTTTTTCAAATATAGAAATCGTGAATGATTTATCTTTACACATTCTCCTTTCAAATAAAACTGGTTTTCTAAACACAAACCATTTTCAATTTATTCCTTACTGTACTGATAAAAATAATGAGTGTATTTTCCTAGCTTTTTGTTTAAGTGTTGTGTTAGCGAATGAAGAATGTATATACAGTGTTCAATTACTTATTCCTCCTCTTGGTTTCACATGGAACATACTCAAACATTTGCATGACAACTTATACGGATTCATTCAGATACTGCAGCGTTACGAGTGAAACTTCCTTCAACAATGTACTTTTTTCTTTATACTCCTCAATTTTTTTTACTGTTACGTCTCGGCTTTTTTTAGCTTGATATATTATGTTTCAAAACTGACGAAGTTCTTGTTTTCAGTACTTTTATTACTCTTTAATTTGAAAGTTGTCATTTTTTCAAGGAAAGAGGGTCATTTTTCATTTGTTCTGGAGCTTTTTTGCTTTGTTTTTTCCCCCAGCCATTCTGATTTATTTAGCATCGAGGCGCTACAGTAGAGGTTTGAAAAAGTTTAACCGGTAATTTTTTTCTCCATAGTTCCGAAGCTAAATTTTTTACAACAAGTGATATCACTTTTTTATACTAAACTTCCGGTTTTTTCTTCGTTTCTTGAAACTCTCAAAAGATCTTGTCATTTTTCTTACCCAGTTTGATGGGTTGATAGAGAAAAAACCTGTAATAATTTTTAAAAGAGATGATAATCACAGAAAAAAACATTATGAACGATTTTTTGACTCTTTTTTGCTGAAGACAGTAAAAATAGTTTTTTTAATTATTCGAAAAAAATTACGGCTCTCTACTAACATTAAGGCTAGGAAACCTTTTTTGAAGGCGTTTAGATACGATAAGCGGTGATGTCTTTGAGCCTTATCATAAGATATATTTACAGAAAGTTTTTCAGTAAGGGTTTGCCCCTTAGCTAAGGGTTTGCCCTTTAGCAAAATCTAATTTTTTCTTAGCTAGAATGCAAATTACATATCACATCCTTTATTGAAAAAAATAGAGCAAAGGGGTGAAAACTGTCGTCCTAGCCATTTTTGTTAATTTTCCCTCAGAAAACTTCTCAATTTGTCTTGTTTTGAAATTAAAACCCTAAAGTGTCAAAGCTTTCCAATATTCACGTTTCTAAATCGGTACTTAATGCAGAAAACTTTTTTATATGAAAGCACCTTGTTGGTTAATGAGACATGAGATCGTAAGCAAAATAATTCTATTTTGTAAAGATTGAAGGCGGGCTGTTTCGAGTTAGTTTTGTAAGAATTTGTTTCATTCTGAGTGTCAATAGATCCATAAAGTTGGCTCAACCTGCAATGTTTGGTTCTTCTGCCATGCTGACGCAGATTGTCGGGCAATGCACAACAGGCAAGGAGTCCACGAACTCGCTCACATTGTCGCATGCATCTCAACCCACCTTGTGATAATTATATCAAGAGACATTACGGAAAGTGTAAGTTTATTATGATGAATATCTTGAAGATAATAAACAATCACAAGATTCGATTAAATAATGACTCCTTGAGAAAATTGAACAAAGACTTCTTGAAATTGCCATGAGTAGAAGTGGCCGATTCACTCATCGCATTTCAGTTCTCTGGCCCAAACTTAAGGATTCCGATTCCTAGCTAGTATGGGACACCTTGAGGACGTAATCTCACAAACATAGTTCGCGCTTGAGTTGAGTTGTGTGTGGCTTGCAAACGGATGATTTTGATAGAGAGGCGATTTCGATATTGCCAGAGAAAAAGAAATGTTTGGTCAGGAAAGGAATGTAGAACACTGGGTCAGAAATCGTTATCAGAGCGCTTTTTTACGCACCGCTCACAAGTGAGAAAACATGAGAGTGAAACAAAGGAGAGTTAAATGAAACATAGACAATACTGAAAGGAATGATAAAATGATAGGAATGATAACAATATCAATAACATCAAAACTAACAAAATGTAATGATAATAAAAATAAAAAAATTTAATAAGATTAACAAAAAAAATTATAGTAAAAATATTAAAACAATAACTATTAAAATGATGAAAAAAATGAAAATAAATAAAAATTCTTCTAGAGTTAGAACATACAGTGCGTGGCATAATTTTGAGCTCATCCCCAAATTGAACATTATACGGTGTTTGAGTAGGTGCAAGAAAAAAACGAAATAGCCCTGGAATCGACCACTCAGATAAATATTATATCCACTTGACATCCGTAATAAATTTTGAATGGAGCATTTTGCGCGAAAAACCGAAAACTCAACTGTTGCATAATTTTGAGCTCGCTTCTCCTTTTAGCGTTTTGAAAAAGAAACATTTTTCTTGAATTTGTTTTGTTTTTATAGGTAAATGCCGAGTGCAACGCATTTTTCTGAAGTCGGAAAACGGCAAATAGACGTGTTATTGGTGAATTAGAAGAGCATTCGTGAGATTGAACGCCAGTTGGGTCGGAGATTTAATTGTGAAAATAATTACTTTTCCGGTCAACTGAAGATAACTGCACAGAAGAAGAGTGGGCGACAACAAAAGTTTTCGATTCGGGGTCGAAGCGCAATCGCAAAGAAAGCATCAAATTCTGCTAAGCCACTGAAGCAGGTCGCATCCGAAGATGGTATTCCAGCTTCTAAGAGGACGGTTCGTCGCATTCTTTTGGAAACTGGACACTTTGTAAACTCTAAAATGAAGCCGTCGCCTCGGTTGACATAGAATCATAAATCTCGACGCTTGGCATTCGCAACCAGAGAGCACAAACGTGACTGGAGTAAGGTGAGAATCATGACATCATTTGACTATTGAGAAAAAATATCTGTGCAGGGGTCTGGTCCGACGAAAAAAAGTGGAATATGGCCTGATGTGACGGCCAACACTCGTATTGGCATGATCTTCGCAAAGACCCGTTGTTCTTCAGTCGCCGTGGACATGGAGGCGGTAGTCTCATGTCTTGGGTTGCGTTTTACGCCGACGGAACCCTCCCTCTGCAGTTTCCTTCGCAATTGCGCGTCGATCTCGAGTCAAAAACTTTTGTGTTCGACCACTTTTCTTCTGTGCGGTCATCTTCAGTCGACCGGAGACGTAATTATTTTCACAATTAGGGCTCCGATCCAACTGGCGTGCAATCTCACGAGTGCTCTTTTTATTCGCCAATAACACGTCTATTTGCCCTTTTTCGACTTGAGAAAGTCGCGTTGCACTCGGCATTTATCTATAAAATAAAACAAATTCTCGAAAACAAAGCAATTTTAAATATAAAAACGCTAAAAGGAGAAGTGAGCTCAACATTATGCCACAGTTTATTTTACGGTTTTTGGTGCCAAATGCTCCATTCAAATTAAATATATATCGGTTGCAAAGTTGGTCGTGGTCGATACCATAATTATTTGGTTTTTTTTTTATCTTAGTGTTCGATTCCATGGTTTTTTTTTCGGGTCGGAAAAAAAACTTTTGTTGTGTCTGAAATATCGGATAATGTTCAATTTGGAGATGAGCTCAAAGTTATGCCACGCACTGTACGCACTGTAAAAAAATTAAAAGAAGAAAAACATTTGAAAAACTTTGCCAAGTTCAACAATGAGCCGACTCTGAATCTATTTAAACTGCGTATTCTTCAATTTTGATTAGCTATTTCATAACTCACTTAAGTTGGAAAATTTTAAAACTTTAAGAAGGTAATTTCTCGAAAAAAAAATTTTTCTGAAAAGCTTAAAACACACTATTTACTAATTTTAACCCAGAAACGGCCTCTCACTATGTTTGAGAAAATTTAAAAAAGATGTTTTTAAAGAATATAGGTGTGCCCAACCGTGTAGAACAAAATCATAATATTTATGAAGGTAATACACTTCGCCCCAACCATATACTTTTTCAGAGCGGCCATATACTCAGTATATATGTAGGCTGTGCGCGAAAATAATCGTTCAGAAACATATAGAGAAGTCAATCTATAGGGATTTCGACTGTCACGCGTTAAAGCATTGAAAATGTCTCGAACTCGAAACAATAGAAAAAAGTGGGATAGAAACTTATTCAGAACAACAAACCAAATTGCGTATCTAACCATTTTTCTAGAACACTTGTTTTGTTTCAAAAACCATCGAATACTCCTTAGTAAAAAGAGAACTAAATCTTCTTGTGGTTCAAATGCAACGTGGTCTACTAAGAGTACAACGATATTGTTGCATAATTCTTTATCCTAGCTTCCTCATTCTACAGGTTTCTCCATCCTCAACTAATTCACGAGTCTGAATAAACCTATCTTAAATGATAAAAATCTCATGATACGTATGTAGATATTGTTCCAAGATCTACCTGTGTAATTCCTTGGCGGTCGGTATACATTCCGCAGAGAAGGCCACACTGCTTCGTACAGTCGCGACATGCAAGAGTAACACCGAGCTGTGTCTGAAACTCTGTCTTTCTCTCTGTTAAAGCATTGAAAAGGTAAACATAATTTTTGAATTTTTTCAATTGATATTTTTATGTTTCCTACTCAAGTCTGGCGAAATTTATAGTGAGTGTTGGTCAGGCAAATCTACATAGTGACTGAGTACACACAAAAAGTATGGGAATTGACACATATACATTTGAAAGTATGACTATTTATACTCATGAAGTATAAAAAGTCATACTTTCATACTATAAGTATGAATAGTAAAAAATTATAAGTATGAATAGTAATACTTTCAAATGTAAATGTGCCGTTTTCCATACCTTTTTTGTGTGTAGTAAGAAGTCTTTCTTCAAAACGGAAGCAGCACCTTTTCGCGTGGAGAAAGAGAAAGCGTACTTGAGCATTCATTATGTTATATTGTTTTTTATTTCAAGGCAAACACGAATAAATGAGCCTATATGTATAACGGACTGAATTACAGCACCTATCACTGCGACTCATGGAAAGAAAACTTAATTTTCTACATTAACAGCCCAATTCGCAATAATCTTTATTCCCATCTTTAGCTTATCAAAATTCAAATGTTCTGAATTAAGATTAGTTTTTTTCAGGCTCCAAAACTTCTTGTTTGTAATTTTTCACCCCTGTTTTTCTTTTGTTGTTCTAACGAACCACTGAAACCGAGAGAAAAGACGCTATCGTGGAGATTGGGTGCATCCTCCATTTGGCCCTCTTGGCCTCTGGTCGTCCCTGGGCCGAGAAGCAGAAGGAAAAGTGGAACACGGAGAGCAAGTAATAGATCGCGGCAGAACGAGAAAGTGCTTTTGACGAAGGGCATTCATCCGCTACTGTCTCAGGGACTTTGACTCCGTCGTCTGATGACTCGGATCTCCAGAAGCCGAATTCAAACTTGAAGTTTTGAATGGTTCCACAGCTTCTCGGTACACCCGACTTTCTTCTCACGGCTCTTTCCTGACTTTCTTCCTTGAATATTCGGAAGAGTTATTGCTCCTAACAGAATACTTCTTCCCGGCTGTGCGATCACCCTCTGCCTCGCACACGGTTTTTCCTACTCTGATCCAAAAAGGCCTTCCGACTCCGGACGAATCGTTTGGAGCCGCCTATGTTACTTCTGCGCGTTTAATAGTCTCAATATATTTAGACTCACATCGATTGTATTCATATGCGAACTCTTTACTCGCGAACTAAACGCTTTTTCTTGATTTCCAAAAAGTCTAAATAACGGTAAATCTCATGAATATAACCTGAAAAAAACAGTTCAAGATCATTCGAAAGAGCTGTTTTTGAAACTTTTACCAGTAATTGAACGGGAAGGAATAGAACGGCAAAGTGATCGGGTGAATACGAAATATGAAAGAGGGGCAGAGAAAGAGAGAAAAAGGGACGAGGAAAAAGAAAATATGTTGGAAGTGATGAAAATGTCTATGAGAAAGTTGGAGATAACAGCTGCCTAGAATAGAAGAGGAAGCAATGGCAGTGGTAGAATCGCAATGAGTCCTCAATCTTCAAATCAAGCCGGTCAACAGCTGCTATCTCTCTCACGCCTCCATTATGTGGACACAAAATGGATTTAGCAACATATTAATTGCGGTCAATGGAGGCAAACGGAACAAAAACAAGTAGCTTTATAGATCAGAATGGAAATACATAGCTTTAATTTTTTTAACAGGATCAGTTTTATCCGTTTTCATTCGCCAGAGATGGTCGAATACAATATTTTCCTGGTACAATATACTGCTCTCTTTATCTCTATAAAAGTATTCTACGCTCAAATCGGACTCGTCGAGAATATGAGTTTAAAATAATCAATAGACGATCTACCAGAATTTTTCGCCGCAGCGCAACTGTCCCCTATTAAGTTTTTTCTATTCAAGCTCTTATCAATTCAGTATTCAATGTTTGTTAGCCATGTATGCTATAGCTTTTTTGTTTATTTTTTGAGGTTCCGAAGAATAATTTTGTCGTAATGAACACCTGAGTTGCATATTAGTGATAACCTAGCAATGTAACCAGTAGTGAAAATGAACAAATCGAGAAAGAGATACAGATCGAGAGAGTTTGAGCAAAAGAGAACGAGCCTGGGTGAGAGTTGGAACTTTTTTTTAAAACTCAATAAGTTAGACTCAAGGAGCATTTTTTTGAATCCAGAAAATATAACTCATGTAAATAAGCGAAAGTGCCGGTATGGTACAGAAATTTCACAGCAAGAATGAAAAAGTTAAACTTACGCTCTTGAAAAAGAGAAAAAAACACTCAAACAGAATATGTTCGGAAGAATGCATGATGCAACACGAACACTATTCTTAAGTTTCATTTAATTATGAGAGAGTAATGTTGGCATTGTATTAAGTCAGTTTTTCAAACTTCTCTTCATTCAAATGGACCTAGCGAAAAAAAAGACTAAACGGGCCTGTATATCAGATTTTCAACGTAGTAATAAGGTGTTCAGTTTCCTTGATAGAAACCACTAGAGTTTTTTTTTTCAGAAACAGTTTTACAAACGAAAATCATGTATAAGAACTTTACCACAGAGTGAAAAATCATATCTTAGATGTTTCTAGTCAATGGCGTAGCATGATTACACAAGAGTTTGTGTTAAAACGCTGGAAGAACTCGAAGGAGAGAAAGTAGGTCCCGCCAGGATTCAATCTTACTTAAAACCCACACTTTAAAGTCCGTGGAGTTTCGCAACCATCCCATTCATCGTTCTAACTCCTCTACTTACTGTTTATTTCTCTTTCTTATAGCACTTGTAACGATTTTCATGTTTCTCATAGACTTGATTTCGCTCAGACTCTTTCAGTGACGCTTTTCACTTCCATGTTTCATCTCTTTCGCTTCCTCTTCTTTTGATTGTAAGCTTCTCGCCGATTGAATCCTTCGTGTTTCTTACTTTTCCTTACTTCAAGTAATCCTACTCAAGCAGTTAAAAACGTTTTTCATCGAAATCTATCGAAAAATTCATCGAAATTTCTCACGGAGACCCGGTTTAATCTCTCTACTCGAACTTGCTTTACACGACGGTTTGAATGGAAAATTGCATAAATTGTCACTCCTTCAGTCATAGGACTAATTAATGCAGTTCGGCTCCCAGGCGGAACTGAAGGAATTACAGTACCATGAATCTCAGCATGACTAACTCAAGTCTTATTCTGCATATGTATTAAATAAACATTATCGTCAACACGGTAAGAGAACTAAAAACTTTGAAAAAGAACAACTGTTACGAATATATATTTGAGAAGGTAGAGTTTTGTAACACAAAACGAAAGACAACACAAAACCTGAAAGAACAGGTAAGAGAATGAATGAAATTAAGAAATAAAAATCACTCCGCATCTAGAGCACTGCTTAGAGCACCGCAATGGGTGGAAGATCTTGTGGCTGAGGAAAAACTCTTGTCTTATTATTTCTGTCCTGTTTCTCTTCTCTCTTTTTTATCTCCTTTTTCCCTTTTATGTTTTGTCTACTACCTCGCTTATCTCGATTCTCAGCTTTTCCTGTCTTCTCTTTATTTTATACTCCCACTTCTCTGCGTTTCTAGGTTTCTCGCTTCCTCTCCTTCTGCTTCTTCCTCCTTTTCCTCTCTCACTCTTAAAATGGGCATCGATGAAGAATTCTCTTTGAGGGCAAATGTCAGACCAAAATTTGTTTGAGAGCGAAGAAAAGCATTGAAATGTGAGAAATTGGAAGAGACAAGACGTTTAAGAAGGATCTCCCAACTTTGTTCTTCCTCTCTCTCCCTCTCTCTCTCTCTCTCTCTCTCTCTCTCTCTCTCTCTCTCTCTCTCTCTCTCTCTCTCTCTCTCTCTCTCTCTCTCTCTAGCTCTCTCTCTCTCTCTCTCTCTCTCTCTCGCTCGCTCTTTCTCTAATTATCTTTCTCTCACTTCTTTGTTTCTTTTCTTTTCTTCCTTTTTTTCATTCAATGTGTAAAACATGAAAAGAATTGAAACAAAAGATTTTAAAAGTTTTATTCCTTCGATCTCTAAAAGTTGAATAGCGAAAAAGCTAATAGGTAAGGACACAGTTGTCTTCTTCTGATTTAACTCTTTTTTCATAACTTCATCCGAACCCTAAAATCATATAAAGGATCTGCAAAAGTTTTTTTAAAGAGAGAAATAATTCTTAAAACTTTACGAATCATAAAACCCCGCATGAGTACGGAAGATGAGTAAAACTTGTTTCAGGAGCCCTAATAAGTCACATAGAACAATAAAAGACATAAAAGGAAATGAATGAATCACAAAAACAAACAAAAAAAGGTTCATGACAAGCGGTCAATCTCTATGTTTTTCTTTAACTTCTCCGTCTCTAAATCCTACACTCATATCCTTTTTTTTCTTTAAAAAATTTATTTCTATCTCAATACTTTCTTCCTTTTATCTCTTCCATCCAACTTTCTTTCTTTCGCTGTCATAAGCTCTCTCTTTTCCTCTCCCTCTGTCTTTCTCTCTTTTTTCTCTACCTCTCTCTTTATCTCTTTTTTCTCTCCCTCTCTCTTTCTTTCTCTCAGTTCTCTTTTTTCCTTTTTTCTTTGTCTTCCCATTTTCTCTCTTTCTACGCCTCCTCCCGTGATCTTTTTTTCTCTTTCGAGTTTTCTGTATCTAATAACTTCTCTTTTCTTCCAAGAATGAACAATGAATCTGATGTGAAAAGAGGAAGAAAGTCTAATCTAATTCTTGCCGGATCCCCTTGCTCTCCTCCTTGCAATACATACATACATATGTCTCTACCATAATTGCTTACCGATAGATGTTATGCCTAAAAAGAGAACTAGGACCAGCGTCTCACACATCTCGCGTTACTGCTCAATGTTGCGTGAAGCAAGAACATCCACCAATTACTTGAGTGTGCCTTTTTCACCGAAAGAGAGTTAATTTAAAGTAATTTTAGATTTTAATAAGTTCCCTTTTGATAGATTCCTTCCTCAAGTTCTTCAAAGAAAGTCGAAAAACTCATTTTCCATGACTAATTTTTCTCTGTTTCACGATGAATAGAGCAATAAAACGGGGTTTTGCAGTAGATAGCCACCTTTTTGGGCCTCTAGCTACGGTTTACTGAACAGTTGCTTAGCATTTCAAACGTTTATTTTGTTTTCAGGGCCTTAACGGGAGATTTATATTTCTGAGCTAGAAATTTTTTTTTCTTTTTTTTTGCCGTGAGAGTTACTGAATCATGCGTTATTCATAACAATTCTAGTTTTATTGACTTGTTAAAAATCAAAAAAAAATCAAAGGAGATGGCCCTTCAACTTTCGAGTTCAACAATCAACATTTGAGATTTGGTCACTACTAAATACCTCATTAAAAAAGTTCAAAATGTTCAGAGAAATTTCACAAGAAGATTACTATTAAGATGTAGCCAATCAAAGCTGTATTATTCTGAAAGAATGCGGCTACTCAAAACTGATTCATTGTAGTATCGAAGGGCGTTTCGGGATATATGTTTCTTGCACAAGTGCCTACACAGTTTATGTACTCTCGAATTTTCTTTTCTGTATATTGTCTCCCCTTCTATTTACAATACAATTCAAACACATTCTCTTCGAACTCCACTTCCTATTGTTCATCCAACTACACACAGAAAAAATTGATCACCATTAATAAGTTTTCACACATATTGATCACATTTTGAACATTTTTGGTTGCGCTGAGAGCGCAGGAACTGAACATTATATATTTATCAGTATGTTTTACCTAAGCTGTATTTTATTTTCTCAGTTTGACTGCTATGGATGAGGTTGAGTATGTTACTTCACATATATTTATTTTAATTTCAACAAAGAAGATTTCGTGTTTTTTTGCATTTTTTTTGTTATATTCTTCATTCCGGTTTTTTCGTTGTTGCATTCTTCAAAGTTTAGATTTGATCTTTCGAGAACGCCAAAAATTAGGTGTTCATGTCTTTTCTGATGACTCTGAATGCTTGCAGGTCAGAAATGAACTCATCAGAAGATCAGCTCAGGGTTAGAATGAGAGAAAAGTTCACTGAAAACGTAAAAATGGTATTTTATTTTTACCTTGTGCTTTCGAAATGCGTTTTATATAGTTGCTACTTAATATAAAAACCAGAAAAGGTACTTGTCCAGATCGACGTAGGATCCGCCCCTCTTCCCCCTCGACAGGCGGAGTCGCGGATTTATGACTAATTTTTTTATACAGTCTCGTTAGCCTAAGTCGTACGGCCTCGTTAGCGTAAACTATTACTAAGCCTAAGATGGGCGAGTTTCACTACTGCACACTATGAAAAACAAGAACGAAATAGCTCGCAAGTTATGGACGAGGTTTAATACTGCACACTTTTTGCAAGTGAACAATATTATTGACCACAAATGAACAGTTTCGCAGTTCGCGAATTGGGGCGAGATGGGGCGAGTTTTACTATAGACTGAACAACATAAAGGACATTAACCACATCGTCCCCTTTATATAGTTCAGAAAATGTATCAAAACTGAATCAATTTTTCTCTGTGTGTAGAATGTCTACCTTCTTTTCAAGATCTATATCAACCAGGAACTCTCTTCCTAATGAAGTCATCTCAATCAAGAACCTCTCACAGTTCGCTGATACTTTAAAGAAGCAGCTCTCAGAAATTCTGCTGCCAAATCAAAGTGTTGAAGATTAAAAAGCGAGGAAATCAGCATTTAAATTTTTATATTGTTTACGTAAGGTATGTTTTTAAAGTCTCATTGTTCACCTTTTTTATACAGTAAAAATCAACCAGCACTAGTAATATAAATTATATAGAATCTTTTTTTAACCAAGAATCTTTAACGCTTAATTTGAATAGTTAACGCTTAAGTCCATGCTTAATTTTATTATTTTATTGTATTGATGTTAATTTATTGCTACATGGAGAGAATAAAGAAATGAAGAAATTCATTGTATCATAACTTTGTATAGGAAAGTATTAGTTTTCAAGATTCTCCTCGCTACTCAGATAATCATTGAACCGATGCGCAACCTTATCCCTTTTGATATATTCTCATATTGGGTAAACCTTGCGAAAGGGGTTCAGTGCGAAGAGAGAAAAAAACAGGTAAGGAGTATGAAGAGCGAGCTCGAAAAACTTCTCTGGAAAAGGGGGATTGAGAGAGTATGATTTCTCTCGTCTTAACCAGGCGTAACTGCCTTTAAACTGTGTAACTGGGTTTGAGTATGATTAGTTTTGGAGGAACATCCATTCGATTTTAGATTTTGAATATAATCTGTGCAAGGAATAAAGAATGAATGAATGAATGAATGAATGAATGAATGAATGAATGAATGAATGAATGAATGAATGAATGAATGAATGAATGAATGAATGAATGAATGAATGAATGAATGAATGAATGAATGAATGAATGAATGAATGAATGAATGAATGAATGAATGAATGAATGAATGAATGAATGAATGAATGAATGAATGAATGAATGAATGAATGAATGAATGAATGAATGAATGAATGAATGAATGAATGAATAACTCGGAAAGCTGAGAACTTAAATAGTCAATAAGTAGAGTGAGAAAATGTAATCCATTAAATGAGGAAAGGTATATGAAAAAGCGATTCACAAAAAAGGTCGCAATTGTATTTCCCCCCCCCCCCATATTAGCTGATGATTCTTCAAAACGTCCTTCTCTTAATTAAACATTACATTAAAAAGAGGAGAGAAAAATTAGAAACTTTGAAAACTATTGTGAAAAAAAACCAAAAAAACATGTTATATCCTACTAAAAAAGACTCCCATCCTAACTCTGAAGAACAAGGAGGAAAGACTTAGAAGGTGCCGCGCCTTAAACCTCCGGACGCGCGACAATTCTCCCCTTAGGACAGTCTTATCGGATGAGAAGCTATTAACTGTGGAAGAGGCCTAAAACCCTCAAAATGTGCGAGTGCTTGCTCGGGACTCCCAGGCAGCTAATGAAACCGGTAATGGTTCATAGGGCTTCCCATCCTGTACAAGTCATTGTTAGGGCCGGAGTGTCCACAACCGGCAAAACTCTTCTTGTTTTTGTTGGAAGAGTAGTCAAAATTTACCAGGAATACTACCGCAAGCAAAATCTTCAAAAACTATCGCTTCTTTGGTCTGTTTCCCACTACCGTAATACACCTTGGGTCTTCCAGCAAGATTATGTGCCTGCTCACAAGGCTATCGGAACACAGGCATGGTGCAAGGTTCATTTTCCCGGTTTCATCTCCAGCGCAGAATGGCCATCCCCATCGCCCGACCTCTTCTTTGAACTATTCCGTGTGCGCCTACCTTGAGAGCAAAGTCAATGCTCATCCTCACTTGAAACTGAAGTTTTAAAAAAAAGGAGGAGTGGTCGAAGATTGACAACAAGTACCCTCGTCCAGTGATCGAAGCGTTCCCAAAGCGACTTAGGGCTGTCGTTCGTGCCAGAGGAGACCGAATTTCGTGCCAGAGGAGAGACAAAAATTTTTTGACCCAATTATTAAACATGGGCTACCTTGATTTATGAAGAAAATGTGATTGACGAGGATACAATTTAGGAAATTCTACGGACTAAAATTTTTCTTGAATCTTGCTATTAGAAAATTGGCGATGTTGATAGAAATCACTAGTGAGTATCTGGTCAAGACTGAACCCATTCCACTCCGCGAATACCACACTTCACGAATGCCGCATTCAACAGTTATTAAATTGTGGATATAATGATGTCGCATTTGAAGCAGCATTATCACCGGTCCGAGATTTAGAGGTTTACATCGATTGCGATATGTCTTATAGATATCACATAGAACAGATAACGAGACGTGCACTGAGAATGATTTATGCTTTGTTCCGTTCATTGTGCATCAGGAATGCTCATCCATATATTCGATGCTAAAAGACTTTCATTATTCCTTTGTTAGAGTTTTCTTCTCCTATTTGGTCTCCTAAAGTTCACTTGATTAGGAAGATTGAAAATGTTCAGCATATCTTCACAAGGTACATACGCTGCTCCTGACTTGACTGTTCAGTGCTACGACCATCTTATGAAAGAAGGCTTGAGATGTTCAATCTTGTCACATTGTTGTCTCGTAGAACTATAGCTGACATAGTATTCTCGTATAAGATTCTGAATTGTCTCTTTGATATACCGGTCAGCAAAATGTACACTTTCAAATCCTGCAATGGCCGAAAGTCTAGATATGCCTTCCATATTCCACGCACCCGAAGAAAGCCACACTTTCATTCCTTTGCCTTCTGTTCAGCTAGATTCTATTGTAAACTTCCTGACAATGTTGTTACGGCCCCCAATGTTAGCGTTCTGCAAAATAGATTAAGCTTTGTTGATCTCGTTAATTTGCTTGAGTTACAGGTGACCAGTCTGTAAACTATCAATACTCCAATGTTTATGCGTTTACTATACTCCGATTGTTGTCACATTTTGATAAATGTATTCAATAATAATAACGATAATAAAAATTGAGGAAAGATGGAACTCACGTTGCCCATATTTGGCAGAGGAGTCGTCTCTGTTGAGTGAAGAAAGCATTGACTGCAAAAAAGCGAATGTTTTGAAAAGCAGTGAACATAATATTAAGAAAGATCGAGCCAAAATATAAAACTCTTTTTTTTTTGCCATTGAAAAAATCATGTGATATTTAGTTGATATTTAGCTGTTTTAATGTATCCGGAAGCCTAGGAATAGGCAGATATATATCCAAGAGCATCACAGCTTTCCTCAGCTACGAGATGACTCAATTGTAAAACTTCTATGATACTCATATTATTATTGTTCATAAAATATATTGTTGGTTTGTGTTCGTGTTCCGGTTTTGTAGGAGCATGAGACGAAGAGAAGGGTAATTAACCACCTGCAAACTTCTGGGACCCTGATGAGAATCTCGGTCGCGCTGATAATGCCGGTGATGCTTCTGGAGAGAAGAACGCTCGCTGAAAAAGTTCCATCAGGATGGAACGCATACACAGACTATTGCAAGCTTTCAAAACTGACTGTGATTTTTATTCAAAAAAAATCGGAACTCTAACTTTTGTAATTTTTTCGTAAACTAAGGTGTAAAATTTGTGTTTTGGAACATGGAAAACACTTTATTTTCTTAAAACTCTACAGATTCGGGTTTTAGGGCTATATCTAAACCTCAAAATTCAGATATCGGACGAACTCAAGCGGCGAACAGCTCAATTTTTCTTCATCGCTTGAAGACGATTAACATTGATAACACATCTGGAAAGGTGTACTTCTGCTGGTTTTCGTGGTAGAGCCGCTGCTGAGTAGCAAAAATTGGCGGCGAAGGAGCGTGGCAACCGTGAGAGAGCAGAACGACACACGCGAGACAAAGGAACGGGTGCCAGAAAGCGTCGAAGAGCCGAAGGAATGTTACTCCTCGCTTTCGTAAGTTTCTTCCTATGAACTGGCCAAGTCCACATGCACGCATTCTGCAGAAGATCTGCTTTTACCACAATGGCACTGTATTATTTGAAATCAATTTCAATGTGTTTGTGTAATAGTGTTACTACAAAACCCCTAGCCTCTTACCCTCAATTTAAACACCATCAGAGACCCAAAGAACAGCTACTGATTCATACCAGACTAAATCTGCTTTCATCTCGGGGGAAGGGGAGAAGCGCATTTTGTGCCGCGTGGCGGCAATTAACCCGAGCATCATCACGTTATGTGTATGCCATACAATCAACTTTTGTAATGTTCATCTTGTTATCAGAACCTGAATTTCTAGAGCACAAAAAAACAAAGAGAAAATGCTTGAAACTATTTCCTAAACCTTTAGTGCATCAGGTTGCACTTGGCTAACGAGTCTTTCCTCGCTCGCCATTCATCGCATTCTGAGTCGGACGGGTCTATCCAATGCCTGAAGTTCACCGATTTATTCTTTAAACTTTGAAATTTTTATTACGCGAAAAGAATAACGTGGTAGAATCTTCTAGTAGTTATTCTCTAGTGAAACGGATCATATCGATACTCGCGACGAACGAGCCATATTAATACTTGTCTCCAGTCATATCGATACTCGCGACGAACGAGCCATATTAATACTTGTCTCCAGGGGTTTTATGATGCGTCCGAAAAAGACACAAAGGTCCACGATAATTTGCCTTAACAGAGACTTACGAGATGACATAAAAGATCGCATTATCGATAGCGAATATAGTTTGACGTGAATTGTGCCGTTGAAATGGAAACATACACCCGCATAAGTTCAAAACAGAGGCCCATGGAAAGGCGGTTGCACTTTACTATTCAATCCCTGTTTGTTTCTATGAATAAACGTTATACTTCAATCGAATAATTCTAATCGATACAAGTAATCCAAAATTTCAGCTAGATAAGACTGAATAAATTTCAGAGTTAGTCATAAGATTCTTCTTAGATGAGTCTTCGAGCAGTCAGATGAATCCTATGAAAATGTTCAATATGTAGCGAAAATCGAAGACAATGTAGTGCAACAGTAAGAATCAGTTTGATGAAAGAGATTTTAAAGATGCTTTACCCAGACGTTTCAAAAAGAAAACTATTACTAAGCAAACGACTATCTTTGTCAGCTATGTGCGTATGCTCCTAAAGCTTAGCCCGTACCTAAGGCAATTTAGCTAATAATTTTCTGAGAAAAATTAACATGTTCTGAAACTTTAAAGAAAACTTGGGTCCAATAACTCAATCAAAAAGCTAAATGAAACGTTCTGAGCGTAACCAATATCGTCTGTTACTCTATTTGGAAGAAGTTCAAAGCTACGGAAAATGTTTTTTTTAAAATTGGAATGACGTGATGTTTTCAATGAAAAGCACTTTTCAGGAAAGCGTTTTATTGCTGAGAACTAAAAAATGAAGTTACAGGTACTCTTTTAAAACATGTTAGAGAAGTCTGAGAAGGACCATGCATGGGTTTTTCATTCCGATGTGAGCGAGAGCATTAGTCGAACAAGAGCATTATATATATATAAACGATTCGATATTCCCTTTAGATTCGAGAAAAAAATCTACAAAAAGCTAAATGTAGGCAAGAATATACCAGAGTTTTTTTTATCAATGACTAATTGTAAGTTACATATATGCAGATAAATTTTTAGGGCAAGCCAAAATTCAGATTTACACAAAAGTGCCCAGTTCGTCCAGAATACAAAAGAAAATGAAAACTTGGTTGTTTTTTATGTATTCTTGTTTCCTTACATTCCTCTCTCTATTTCTCTCGCTTCGCTTCTATCTTGTTCTCTCGTCATCTCTCTCTCTCTCTCTCTCTATCTCTGTTTCTCTCTGTTTCTTTCTCTCTTCATTCGCACATTTCGGCGTACTCTTCTGTTGCAGCAGTTCTACAATGCCTTTGAATTGCCCCTGACTCTCGCAGGCTTTGCTTGATAAATAGCCAAAATCTTGACTCAACCCCAGTGCAGACCTTCTTTTCACCTTTTTATTTCGTCAGATTTCTCAGAAAAAAAGCAACCGCTATATGAGATTGCGTAGAGTTTTAAATATGATTTGAGAGGCGTAAATTCTACAGAGAGTGAGCATCGGGTAAAGAGAGTGAAAAAAGACAGAAAGTTTGAAGAGTAACAAAAAAGAGTAAAAGGAAACAGAGAAAAGAGGTTGATATGAAAATGGGAAGAATATGAAGGAGTCTGGGAGAGAAATACAGAAAGCCAAAAAAGGATATAAATTACGAAGAGAAAGAGGAAGGGCGAGAGAGAGAATGAGCGAAAGATGAAGAGATCTATTGAAGATGAAGAGATAGGGTTATGATAAAAGGAGTGAGAGAGACAAAACGAGATGGAGAGAGAGTAAGAGAGGGAATCATATAGAAGAAGAAAGAGAGGTTTCAAGGTTTGCCATGAATGAAGAGAGATCACAAGAAGACATCTTATATTTATCTTTATCTTTATCTTTCTCTTCACTCTTGTTTTTTGACGAACTAATATTATGCACTATTTCTTAATATTTCTTTCTTCTTTCTTATACTTTTTTGATGTTATTTCTTTCGCGTCTTATATATTTTTCAGCTTTTAAAAATATGAAAATTGAAGAATTTTCAGAAAAAATTGACCATCTTGGCCCGATGATAATTTGATATTTTTTTATATTTTGATATTGTTTTCTGATATTTTTCTACGAGAATTATAATTAAGCTCCGAATAGAACTCCATTATCATGCTTTCATTGATCGGAAGAAAAAGCAGTTAGGCAGTTGAAAAAAAGCAGTTGAAAAGCGATACGTTTTGATCAAATCTCACTTCTTTTCAGTGTTTTGAGTTTGAATAAAGTTGTTAACTTGTCTCTAACCCGAACTGTTAACTTATGCTCCATCTACGACACATTAGCTTTAAGTATGCATATTCTAACACAAACTGCTACATATACGTTCGCTAAATTCTGGCAACAGCGTGCCACTTCAATAACGTAAGTGAGAAATTTTGCAACGTAGGAAGCAGATTGAAACTATCGCAGACATTTTTGCTGCTTATGCGCTCAACTTGTTGAATAAAATTTCACGGGCCCTCGTGAGCATGTCCATCATAAAGTGCAAAAACCATTCTTGGACACTAGTGCAGTATAACTGGTAAGCATTCACGGCAAAATAACGCTTTAGATTTCAAAATTTTTGAGTTTTTTTGGACATAGCGTGACCTAAGTAAGCGACGTAGGCATACAGTTTTTTGCAAAGAAATTTTTTCTTCAGTTTTTTGAGGAATTTTTTTTCACATTTTTTTTGTCGATTTTGAGTTTTCTTTGTTGTTTACTACTCCGAAAGCATGATATCTGAATTAAAACCACTAACCGACGGCCAAGGGTTAGTTTTATGAATAATTTTTTACGGTCTCGATAGCCTAGGTCGTACGTCCTTGTTAGCGTAAACTATACAAAGCGTATTTTATTGTAAAGTTAACAGGAAGAGGGATGAGAAAGAGAGGAAAATGAGAAAGAACAGGAGTTAATTTCAGCAATTATTTTAACATAAGAATTCGCTTATGCTTAGTAAGTTTACGCTAACGAGACCGTTACGGCTCAGGCTAACGAGACCGTTTTGGCGCGAAAACCGTCGTTGCATATTTTTTTCATTGACATCGAATCTTAATCCTCTCCATGGAACTTTATCTAACCTATGATAAAATTTGGAGGGAAAACTGAGTTTCAATCGTTTCGACCCCGCAAATTGTTTTCAAGTCGACCCGGAAGTAGTTTTCTGACCCTTGGCTGTCGGTTAGTGGTTTTTATTCAGAAATCATGCATTCGGAGTAGTATAGGGCCAAGAAAACTCAAATCGTAAGAAAGTTTTTGAAAAAAACTGTATGCTTACCTGGCTTACTTAGTTCACGGTATTTTTTTTCCTAAAAACTCAAAAAAAGAGATTTTAGATGGCTATTTTTTTGGTTAATGCTTACCAATTAAACTGCACTAGCGCCCATTCTTGTTAATACTAATAATGTTAAAGATCCTTCCAAACCGAATATCTTAAAGTTTCGATAACACGATGTTTCGCACCGGGAAAACTTGCATCCGCAATTACGCAACCGACAAACAGCCATGTAATTTATTCTCATTAAAGTTTCTGCTTAGTTTCAGCTAAGTTCAGACTAACAAGGCTGGATTGTTTAGTACAAAACCGTAGCTCAATCAGCTGAAAACCTTTGCAATATGTTTTTATTTGTTAATCAGTTCTAACAGGCACTATAGTGTAGGGTTGGAGGAGCTAGACTGGCAATAGTTCGGCAAGGGATCGAATGCGCTGATGTTATATTACATTTGCCACATTTCGTATGTTGTTGACTTCATGTTTTTAAAAAAAAAAAATATTTTTGAAACTTGTTCATCAAGCTCACGCATTCCCTCTTTCTATAAATTTATTTTCAAATCAAAAAAGATTTTACTTTTAAAAAAACGCTTGCAAAGATTACGCTAACGTGGTCGTACGGCTTGGGCTAACGAAACCGCATAAGAAAATTTCTCCTAGTATTAATTTTTTCTCTCAGTTCAGTGACTAAATTTATCGAAAACTTGAGAAATGGTGTAATAAATACAGTATTTCGAACACACTAAAAACAAAATTTGCAGTCCGGTCCGCCTCCGCACGAGCCGAATGAGCCGATTGAGCACGGACTGCAAAATTTAACAATTCTTCATGGAACACACAAATAATTTCCTGAATGCTTGTTCTTTAAATCGTTGTCTTCAGCCCTAGAGGTGTAAAGTTTTAGCAACCTCTCGAAACTCTTCAAACCAATTCACAACTTCCCCTTTGAGAAAAAAACGGAAACTACGATTTTGGATGAAAACTATAGCAGCAGAAAAAAAGAATGAAGCGTAAAGACTTGGGTGTAAAAAAGTGTTTTAGTTTTTTTAGTTGAAAAATAGTCTGTTTTATCCGAATATTCCTTTCACTCAGTCAATGTCTTCTCTAGTTATTGGAGTGACAAAGAAGATAATCCAGTAAATGCACAAAACATCGAGATGGACAAAACCAGGAACTTCCTTTCTCACCCCTAACTTTCGAAATCTCTATAGAGCAGAGGACTTTTAGTATTTGTTTGCGGAAGTTTACGGAACAAAAACGCGGCTTACGTAACACTTCACACATGTTTGTAGAACGAAGGAATCATTATACCTTGAGTAGCTTCAGTATTTATCTTACAAGAAAAAAGTAGTATGTAGTTGGAAACTCGTTACATATAAGGAGGAAAATGAGAAAGCTCATAGTTCGAAACGTTAAAAAACAAAACTACATTCTTCGAAGTATTGAAGAATGCTTCTCAAATCAATGGACAGCTGGTTCTCACCGCCACTAACATGGGATAACGATTGAAACTAGTTGATAAGAGCGGTTGATGGAGATTGCATTATACATTCAGAAGTTTCAGCGAAGAAACCGAGGAAGATGAGGATGTCTTGTCTATTGAGAAGAGTAGAAAGTCATCGGAAAATGAAATGAGAATGATTTTGAAAATGAAATGAGAATGAAAATGAAATGAGAATGAAAATGAAATGAGAATGACTCAGATAAAATGAGAATGATTTTTGGGTAATAATCTGAGAAGTAACAAAAGAAATAACAGAGTAAATTTAACAAACTTACTGTGACTTTCACAGTTTACACGACAACTTGAAGAAACTTTTGAATTGTGATTTTTCAATTCTTATTGATGGTAGGAGAACAACATAATAGTATAACATTACACTAATGACATAAGTCGTTATCTAGTCAAGTTTTATAGCTCGATTTGGAACTATATTCAATATTGATGATACCATCACAAGGAAAAAACCCTATTTCACCGGGCGGGATCGAACAGAATTCACAATTAAGACAGAAGAGTTATGGAAGCAATCTATTCCCATTTTCATCATATTGTGATGGAAGTTGGATAATAAATCTTCAAATTCTTTGAGCAAGATTTCTCAAATTTTTAAAGTCTTTAGATTCCTCGATTTTGAAGGCTACAAACGCGTCTATCTGTCTTACATCCGACCCCTTTTAGAATACGCCACTGTAGTATTCTCACCAAAACCGTGTAGCGAGCTGGCAAGAAGACTAGAATACCCTCAAAGAATTTTTTCGAAAAAGGTACTGAGGCGATGCTCAATACCTTCTAGCGATTACCCTGTCATATTGAATAAGTTTGCTATCGAGCCTTTAATAATAAGGCGCGCTTAATACGATCTATTATTTCTGTTCAGGCTTCTTTATGGAACTTCAGAGTGCCAGGTCTGCAGATCGCATGTGAAATACAGAGCGAACAGTGATCTGAGAACGTCATCTAGAACAAGTCCTCTTCGATTGCTGCAAAAAAGAAATTATCGCAACGGCAACTTCTTTTTTACTCGAGCCATTACCCTCTGGAACAAACTCTGCGATCGTTTCCCCGACGTCGTTACGATCGAAGAATTCATTAATATTGTTGAGAATTGTTCTTTAGTCCCATTCATGACTTTACCTGGATATCTACTCTAGGATACTTTGATTTTCTTTGATACCCACTAGATTGTGTTTTTCTTCTTCTTTCTATTCCTAGTCAGTGCCTGTTGTGTCCCCCTTTTTTTAAATTTTTAATCTTAAATTTTTTTTCTTCTCGTTTTTGTTGTTTAATGTATACCTTATAAGTGTATGCGACAACAAGCATACCTTTGGCGAATAAAGTGAATTGAATCGAATTGAAGTGCTCAGTTACTCAGTTCAAAGGAGAAAAAGATTAAGACCTGGTTAAGACGATAATTGATATCACCATGGAAAAAATATTCAATATTCTATCAGCCAAAATATCATTTTTATAATATTCAATATTCTATCCACCATTATATTATTCGGTGGGAATCAGCAAATAACATGCACATGAAAGCAGAAAACTTTTTTTTAATCAAAAAATTTTTTTCAAAAAGAAACGAGAAAAGGCCTCACAAAAATGGCACAAAAAGACACAAGATGGCACAAAAAGACTGGAATCGGAGAACCACTATGTAAAGCAGGTAAAGATGGGAGAAGTGGAAAAACGATGTATGAGTATCAAGTGAAACTCTGAAGAATTTTTTAACGAGACATTTAGCCCAGCATGTACAGAATTAACTGTTTTACGCTTATAACGCACGAAAAAGCGTATAAATAGTCATATTTTCAAAGTATGAGAATGGCCTTAAAACATACCTTTAAAATATTCCAAATAGTTCGGCACACAAGTGTTACTATTCATACTTTGAAAGTATGAATAGTAATACAATGAAAGTATGCTATACTTTGAAATACTTTGAAAGTGTGTTGTCTACAAAAAAAGTATGTATTTGTTTCTTGTGTTCTTCATTCAAAAATTTTCCTTTGTTTGTGACTTTCCCGAAGGTCATTTTTGCCGAAAGGCGTTCCCGGAGAAACTTTTCTAAGGAGTACTTTCCCAAACTTATGCTTTTTTTGTGTGCATAAAAATCTGTTTCACCCCGGCTTACAGTCTAACTATGAAGTATTATTTTCAACAGCGAATTTTTTTCTAAGTTGAGATGTTCCGGACTTTCTGTTCAGACTGTATTATTGTTAGATGAAGGCATAGTCACTATTGACAAGCATAGGCCGATTACAGATTCGGAAAGAGTCAGAAGAGTCATGAGATGCTTTTCTATCTACTCTCTAAGATGAAGGAATAGTCACTATTGACAAGCATAGGCCGATTACAGATTCGGAAAGAGTCAGAAGAGTCATGAGATGCTTTTCTATCTACTCTCTTAGATGAAGGAATAGTCACTATTGACAAGCATAGGCCGATTACAGATTCGGAAAGAGTCAGAAGAGTCATGAGATGCTTTTCTATCTACTCTCTTTTTTCCCTTTTGCTGAGACTAAATTCATTTTGAAAGTAAGGCTAGTTGTGTCTTTCCTTTTACAATTCAATCACGGATTTTCGTGCTTTTCAAGAAGTTGGAAAGTGTGACTAATGTTTGGAAAGGCGGGAGAAAGAGTTAGAAAAGCAACCAGTTACACCTAAGTAAAGAGAAGTTAGGAGGGATTTCGGGGGTTTTGTCTTGGGCCTTAGGAAACGGAGAAAGAGCGGCCCCCGGAAAGGAAACGATGCTTTCATTCCAGAATTTCATTTCATTTCTTCCATCTCATAAAGTACACTCAAAGCTACTTTCAGCTAATGGAAGGGGCTGAGTAGTTTGTTTCTAAAACAAGATCAGACGTGGATGTATTGGAGAGTACGCAGGAGAGAGTGCGCAAGAGAATCATAGAGAGAACGAGAGAGAGAGAGAGAGAGAGAGAGAGAGAGAGAGAGAGAGAGAGAGAGAGAGAGAGATAGTGATTAGAAAAGAGATTTGAACACAGGAAGAGAAAGGGAGAGATACAGAGAGGGAGAGAAGGAGCGAGAAAGAAATAAAGAGAGAGAAAGAAATAAAGAGAAAGAGAGAGAGGAAGAAAGAAAAAGAGAAAGAGGTACTCGAACGGAAGACTCGACGCCGCCACGAGTGCCGCTAAAGAGATTAAGAGAGTGAATCTCTGGCTAGTCTTATATCTGGTCTAGTCGATGCCCACATGACTAGAGCCGACTCCTTATTTTCAACAGTTGAAGAAAGAGTTTGCGGTGTAACTCTTTTTGCGAAAAAAACCAAGGGAACCAACAATCTTTCAGGCTTAAAACTAGAAACTTTGAAGAAATTTATTAAAATAAAAGTTTTTGTGTCTCCGATTTAGCTTCAAAACATTTATTTATACTTTTACTTGGAACTACTGCAGTTTGATGGGCAGTGCCAATTGGCTTTAATCGATACGGTTTCAAAAGTTGTCTTCATAGGTGATCATTTTGAGCATCAGGGACTCCGGTTCATGAAAAAAATTAGTTTTTCTTTTCAAAAAATTTTTTTTCAGAAAAAAAACTTTGTTTTCTTCTTCAGTGGGGCCTATATCTGTATATAAAATGAAAGGTTCATCTCTAATCGCTAAAAATGGTTGTTTTTTTTTAAAAAAAACATGTGTTCGGGTAATGAAAGGTAGGATGGGGATGGTAAGATGATGGAAGTATGGACATGCATAGTGAGGAACTCCCAAGTGGAAAAGCAGTTCAGTGACATGAGTAGAAATATTGAGAATAAGTCTACTCTTAGGTATCGTGAAAGTTTGTTACAAGATAGTTTGTTACACGACAGCTTTTTCTCAACGTCACTAACATAGTATGGATAACGGAATGAAAATTACGATCGAAAGATGCCATTTATGAAGTTCACATGCTTCAACTCATACACTCAGAAGCGTCAGCGAAGAAACCTAGAAAAATGAGAATTTGAGAAGAGTTTTTTATGTCATCAAATTTGAAAGGGCTAGATACAATCATCTCTGGCTCTAAAAGAAAAGAAGACTGTTGAGAATAAGAATTCAAGAGAATTCCGATATGAGCAGAGAAAGCATTAGGATTTTCGGAGTATGCCCACATTTGTGAAAATTACGTTGCAAATTTCGATAACCCAGGATTCAAAAGCGGTGCTCTGGAAATGATACCGGTAACGAAAGCTTAGTTGAAAATGAATGCGCGTAACGTAGAGTTTCAGAGAGGGTTCAGATGGAATATTTTTGAGGTGTCTAAGACTAATTTTTAAATTTTACCTTCATGTGAGAATGTAAGATGTTACATCAAACGCTTGCTCACGAGAGTCTTAAGTTTCAACAGTCACAGCCTTTCGGAATACTTCATATTGTGAAAAGTTATGCGCCTGTCTACTCTGTGGAAAGGAGTCTCATTTTCAATATAATTTATAAATATAATAAATAGTTCTGTGGCGGAACTTAGAGGTACCCGCTAGTTACTCGCGCGAGATAATGATGCTGTTCGAATGCATATTGGTTCATACCATTGAGATAACTTCAAAGCCAAAAAAAGTAAAAACAAAATTCCTACCAATTTTCGAGTTTCCTTATCAAAAGCTCATTTCGATATATCGAGAAGAATGAGATCTACACAGGCAACGGTACTGAGAACATTCACAATAAACAAATTGGACTCAGCTAACGCTGTCACCGTTGAGCGACAAGAACGGGATTTCGCTCGAAAAAGAGTATAAGCGTTGTTTTTTACAAGATGCCATTTTCGTGCATAAAATTCATTTCATGACTTTGTAAATATAAGAAGTGAGAGAAATGGAACGATGAGTAGCTACAGAAGTTGAAGGCTTGGTTTTCAGAATAGGTTTCCTCATAGCAGTTCAGATACTTTTCCTGTGACTAATCTTATATTGAAGACTAAGCATATTAATTTAACCTTGGAATGCAGTAGACATACATACGCTTAGCGTAACCAATGAAAATTTGTCATATCTACTACATCACAGACCATTTGTTAAAATTGAGGTAAATTTTCTTCTATTATAGAACACGAAACCCAGAACTTATTACAAGAAATGAAAGCGCAAACGGAAAATGGAAATTATATCGGGTTTTTGAGTCAACAATTATACATATTATAAAAAAGTATTATTAGTCTGTGAATAAAGGGTGTATGGAAAAAAGATAGGATATGAACACTATGAAATAAGCATAAAGTATTTTCTCATAAGATTTACATCGGATGTAAGAAGAGAGAGAAAATTTTTTATAAAAAGTTATATAAAAAAGATCGAAAAGCAGTACAAAGAGTTCAAGAGCTTGGAACAAGCAAGACAGACAAGAAAAAGGAAAATTGGTGGAGGGAAAGAAACAGAGAACAGAGAGGAAACGAAAAGCAGAGAGAGAGAGAGAGAAGGCAATAGTGAGTGAGAGATAGAGAGGGCAAGAGTGAGTGAGTGAGAGAGCTAGATCTAGCTTGGATTATCTAGGAGTGTTTGAACTCACCACTTGTTCTATTGTCATCCTGTTATCATCAAAGCTCTTTAAACAATTGGAAGCCTTCAGTCTCCTGAGATAATAAAACAAAGAAAAAAGAACCCTTGCTGCTCAAACTTATCTTAACATACATATGTCCTTTCTTTTCTTGTAAGCTACTCATGTTTTTTCTTCTTCACTAGTTCTTTTGCTAAGTCCTATTTGGCTGGTTTTTTCCCTCTCTGACAACAAGAATACGCATGGCTCCATTCAACAGCTTCGGACTGGACTGTGTCTGACTCGAACATTGGTTTCAACTTTTGAGCGAATGAAAATAAAGGGGCAACTTACTCTCTTAGCTTTTTCAGAATCATCTTAAACTGCTTTAAATAGGTTTCAGTTTGGTTCATAAACAAGAGCGAAGGCTTATCATGTTCAAACATCCAATGAAATGCGTTCAATTTGTAAGTAAAAAATGAATTGAAAATGAATTCAATGAAAATAATCGTTAAAAGATAATCACAGAGATATGATCGTTGATTGTTCGTCATTAAAGCACCAATCGAGAATTAGATAACCAACTAGAGATAGAACAAAAATGGTTTGGAATGTCTGCTCGATCTTTGCGCAGCAGAGAAACACGATTAAAGCTCCACTCCTGCTTTAACGGTTGTAAAGAAGAGTCACTTCAGTCTTACTTGTTATAATGAGTGGAACAACCGTACAGCAATGAATAAATAGTAGAGAGTAATGAAACAGGCAGTGATACGGGTGTTTATAATGTTTTAGAATGCTTGCCACATGTTATCGGCAACAACGGGATCGCTGTTCCAAAATACAATAATTTCAAGTAAAAAGTTAAAACAAACACATAAAGAATATCTATCTCATTAACACAGAACCCTGAGACTAGTACAGAAAAAAAGAGTGAGAAAGAAAAGAAGGGAGTAGATAAATAAAGAAAAAGAAGTGTGGAAAATAAGAAAATGGGTGACAGTTCATGTCTCATCCTTTGAACGAAATTAATTTTATTGTAAGCGCACTTTACTTTGAATTCTCTTAAAAGTTGAAGGAGTATATCAGTTCTTAAGAGGTTGCACAGAAAGCAGAAACAAAGCGGTAGGAGAGAAAATGACGAATAAGATGTGGGAGGGGGAGAAAACCAAATAAAAGTGGGAGCAGAGATATAAGGCATATAGAAAGAAACTGATAAAACAGAGAAATAGAGAGATGAAAAGGATTGAGATGGAAAGAAGAAGCAACAGACAGAGAAAGGGAGAAAAAAGGCGAAAAAGAGAGGTACATATAAGAAGGAATAAAGAAAAAGGGAGACATGGAGAGAAAGAGAGACGAGTTATGACAGTGAGAGGGTGAGAGAAAGTGAGACGGACGGGGAGTAAAAAGAGCACTTTTCAGAAAAAGAAAAAGTAAGAGAGAGAGAGAGAGAGAGAGAGAGAGAGAGAGAGAGAGAGAGAGAGAGAGAGAGAGAGAGAGAGAGAGAGATAGAGATAGAGGGACAGAGAGAGAGTTATAGAGAGAGAGAGAGAAAGAAACAGAGATAAAAGAGGGAGAGGGAGATAGCTGAAGTAAGAAAGATAGATTCTCTCGTAACTTCGGCTCGGCTTGCTACAGGATGCTCTCCTAATGCTATTTCGAAACGTATTCTGATCCGCTAGTGGTCACTCAAGCAACAATATTTTCAAAAAAAAATCTTTTTTTCTCTTTTTACTAACTTGCCTCTTTTCCAGTCACTCTTTTTCTTTATGTTTTTCTCCTCTCGAATTACTTTTCCCCTGTTTTCATTTTCCCCTTTTCTTGCTCTCTCTCTCTCTTTTCCTCTTCTTAGCTTCATTCGTTTTATTATTTTGTTTTTCCTAAATTATTTATTCAATTTACAGTTTTTTACCTCGCTTATCTCGAATTTTCTACAGGGTACACCAAAAGTCCAGGTGGATAGTATTTTTCCGATAAAAACTTAACGAATTGAGCAAATCCAAAAAATTTTTCATCAAAGTTTATTCAAATGGTTAGGGACATAACTGCGTTTCAAATTTCGAACAACCTTCCTTTCTCCTTGACACAGGTGCGGAGTCGCTTGTGGAAGGCACCCAGGTAAGCGGCGTCATGATCATCCCACGCCTTCTGTAGGGCGCGCTTCAGACTTACCAAATTATTGTTTGGGGACCTTGCTCTTAAGGACCGACCACACAGAGAAGTCCAGGGGATTCAAATCAGGTGAGTACGGAGGTCATTCGGCGGAGGTGATCAAAGAGAGGAAATTGGTCTTGCACCAGTCTTGCACCACTTTAGCCTTGTGGGCGGGCGCAAAGTCCTGCTGGAACGTTCATTTGCGTCCCGCAGAGTGAGCCTGGCTCCAGGAAGTACTTCCTTTATGAGAATGTCGTTCAGGTAGTTATTAGCATACACTTTGACTCCCTACTCGACGAAAACGAGTGGAGTCTTGCCAGTCGCGCGAATCCCGGCCCAGACTATGACAGAAGCGGGATGGCCCCTTCTCGAGAAGTAGCGGCCTTTATTATTGGCATTGTTGACTGATTTCGACCTAATCCTATCGTTTTGGTGGTTGAAGGACTGCTCAATATTGAACAACTTTTCATCGGGGAAGAGAAAATCCAAACAGTCCACCGGCTTAGACCGCTCTGACAGTTCACGAAATCTCTGAAGACGAGTCACCTCCATCTGGTCCGTCAATGCATGAGTCTTCTGTAGCTTGATGGGGCGTCCCATGCGAGATTTGAGGATCTAACGAGAAAAAAACTTTTCGAGATATTCGGCTTTTCGAGATATTCGGCTCCTTTACGAATTTTCTGATACTCTGCTTGGGGTTATATCGAATATTGTCTCGGATGCTTCTCACGTTGAAGGAAGTGGTCGCGGTCACTGGTATGCCGCACCTGGGACGGTCACTCGTCGTACCAGTCTGACATTGTGATTTCAATGGTCCTGCGGGAGAATCCAGTTGTTCTGGCGATGTGCTTTTGAGTGTGCCCGGACTGGTTCAAGCGCAGAATGTAGCCTAAGTGCATATCAGAGAGCATTACCGGAAAACGAATAGAGTTATCATTTTGATTTTTTCAGGGTATCTAGCAACATCATGAATAAGATGCAAGCGAAAAGTCACATGACCGCTACACCAAACAATAAAAGATATAAAGTGACAAATTCGTCCACCTGGACTTTTGATGCACGCTGTAGATGCTTCTTTATCGCTCTCACTATGCTGCACTGATAATATATTCGAACATTTGTCATATCAACCGGTTTTCCACACTTCAAAACGACCTGCGAAGACTATACAGTTTTTTTAAAATATATAGTGAGTGAAATTACAAATGTTGTTAAACTGAAACAAGCAAAAAATTAAAACATTTGAGTCTACGATATTATCTCATTCATATAAATACACGCTCCTGGGACTTCTATACAATAGTGACAACATTGCTTCCTGAATTCCGCAGCAGCCCTAACTTAACTGGGCAAATGTGATGAACTGAGAGATAAATTGAATGAATTCTATGCTAAATAAAACATAAATTCGCCGAGTAATTATTTTTAGGTCAGGAGAGGAAGACCCAGGCAAGAAAGTGGAAAAGAGAGAGAAGTGCTTTGGAATGGCTTGCCTAGAGTCTTCCATTGTGCGAAGCCAAGCCTTGAATACAAGCCTTGAATACCTGAGTGTGTCCACCTAAGCTAATGAATACACTAATGACTCCATTTACCTATGTGCTGCCTTAGCCGATCTCTTCACGGCTTCTCGTGAGCTCCTTTCTTGTTCTCTTTTCCTATCGTTGTCTCACGTCCTCAAAAGCCTTTCAGGTTAGTCCACTAAGCAAATACAGGGTGGTCCATAAATAGTGTTACAAATTGGAATTGTTATACCTTTTTTCAAAACAGAGAAAATCATCTCAAATTAACATATTTTATCAACAACATAAATGTCAACATTCACGCAAAAGTTCAGCTTAAACGATCTCCTTTTGCCCGAACTACAGCTCGAAGTCTCTTTGGGAACGCCTCCACCACTGTACGAAGGTATTCGACTCCGATGTTGTCCCATTCTGCCTGAAGGGCATTCTTCAGGGAATCAATATTTGGGTGGGAGCGAGAGTTGACCTTGGACTCCAAGTAGGCCCAAACGGAATAATCGAGCGGGTTCAGGTCGGGTGATGAGGCCGGCCATTCTGCTGTTGTGATGAAGCCGGGAAAATTTTCCTTGCACCACGTTTGAACCTTTTTAGCTTTGTGGGCTGGTGCTGAGTCTTGTTGAAAGGTCCATGTCCTCTGATTGAAATGCGATTGAGACCATGGATGGAGCACGTCTTGCAGAACATGTTTCAGATAGTATTCCGTGTCGATCTTGACGCCTTTCTCGACGAAAACAAGCGGTGTTTTTCCTGTTGCGCAGATCCCCGCCCAGACCATGACTTGAGTTGGATGTGCACTGCGTTGGACCGTTCTACCCTTGCTATCGGCTTGCTCTGCGTCCTTCGCAAGCACTCTGACGTTTTGGGAGTTGTGGACTTCTTCCACGGTGAACAGCTTTTCGTCAGAGAACACCATATTGAAATGTTCGCCTTGTTGCGTACGACGAAGAAGGTCGCGACATCTTTTGACTCTTTCCGACTTGTTGCGAGCCGACAGAAAAGCGGCCTTCCGTGTACGATACGACCTGAGTCCCAGCTCCTCCGTGACTATTCGTCCCAATGAAGTTCGGCTCATCGGGAGCTGCTGCGCCATCTGTCTGATGCTTCGTCGTGCATTTCGGTTGATCCGACTCCGAACGGTTTCGATGAGTTGTGTCGTGCGAGCAGTGCGAGGACGACCTCGCCTTGGACGGTCCAAAGATGTGCCAAGCTCCTCGAATCGTTTGATCGCTCGATACACTGTCATGCGAGGCAGGCGAAGCGTTTCAGCAATGCGAGCAGGGGCGTGGCCAAGAGTGTGTAGGCGAATGATCGCAGTTCGCAAGCGATTCGACGCTGTCATTACCCTAAACATAGATGGATTCAATCGAAACTCACTTGACACGTATAAAAAATTACGGGGAATCGGAAAAAACAAGAAAAGTGACCGCTACGTGCGGTCACTTCCTCAGGAAATGTTCTCAAACATTTGTAACACTATTTATGAACCACCCTGTATAAGCTCTTTCGTCCTTCCGACTCTTGTGTCAATTATTCATCAGCTACTAAAAATGCCGAATTCGCATATGATGATCTTTCGAATTCTTTCGCTGTTTAGTTAATTTGAAAAATACTTTGTTAAAATTGGCCAGCAACACATAGAAATCGAACATTCAAAAAAAATTGAAATTATTGTTCAATCAGCGTTTTCTATTCAAAGATTATTCTTTTTAAATGCAGTGAAACAGTTTTTAATGTAATATTTCTTCAAAAATGCTTCAAAGCATGAAAATATAATTTGAAGCGACATACCCATAGTGTTCGAAATGAATAATCATATCAGTCAATTGAGTCACTTGAATTCTTATCAAAAAAACCACCGCACCAGAGGAAAAAAATTGGATGACAAAATGCTTTGCAGGTTACATTTTACATTCTTTCTAGTCACTTATTTCTTGCTCGTTTTCGAAACTACCCATATATTCAGTTTGTCTTTCAACTTCATACTTACACAACTGAGCGTTAAAATAACTTCGGTCTTTCCAATCCGCTCCAATTTTTCAAAAAAAATTCTGGGAGGTATTTCTATTTAACAGTGTCAAAGTAGGCTTTTCTACTCCAAGATCGATTATTTCTGAGTTAAAATGTTTGATTTAGATGATTTACGTTTTTGAGTTTGAGATCGAGTAATGCAAGGTAATCAGAGTCTATATTCTGGAAGTTAAATGATGACCCTCGAACCTCTTGTCTAAGTATTGGTGTACGAGGCGATAAGATGTACACAAAAGCTAATCTTGAAATTGAAAACAAAGCTGATTCGTTAGACAAAAGTTTAAATAGCTACACTTTTAGGGTTTTTATTAAAGTTAAGAAAATACGTGAATGAGTTTCAAAAAAAGAATCCGTCATTGAGACTCAATCGCCCGGTTTTTTTGCTACACCTAAATCTCGGGGTTCCATGAAATCCTACTAGTGCATCGAAAGGAAGTCGATTCTCTGCGTTCTCGGTTGTCTTCTCCTGGCGATTCTGGAGGAGCGACCGAAGAAGATACAGGCAAACACATTGCAGACTGCAAGAAAAAGCAGAGAAGAGACGCAGATGAGGAACATCGCGAGTCTGGTCACACACACTTCCTGCAAACTCTTTCATATTAATCCACTGATATTCATCCGAAATTGTTTAAACTTAAATTTTAGTATATCAATAGTTTAATTACACTGAAAAAAATTCTCATTGTTTAATTAGGTAAGAAAAGAAATAGTTTAACCTTATTATTCTGCCCGATAGTTATTGTATCTCCAGGTGAACGAGGTTGCGCTTCTCCTGAAAACGATTGTTTGATGAGTTATGTTAATTATTTCGATCTCCCACGGTCATTCCCTGAATGAGCAATCGTGTAGACTGTGAATCACATGAATACACTCGAGCTGAAACAAAACTGTTTCTTTTCGTTATCGATTTTTTTCGATTTCTAATTATTGAACACATTCTTTTTTGAATTTCACAAAATGTAGGGTAAAATTTTATTCTTTAAAGAGCTCGAGCTTGAAAGCTTTTTTTTTCATTCTTCAAAGAATTCTAATTCGTTTTTAGCAATGAAATAAATGCTTATTAATTGTGAGAATGGTTTGATTGTCTTTGGTTTGATTGTCTTTGGTTTGATTGTCTTTGGTTTGATTGTCTTTGGTTTGATTGTCTTTGGTTTGATTGTCTTTGGTTTGATTGTCTTTGGTTTGATTGTCTTTGGTTTGATTGTCTTTGGTTTGATTGTCTTTGGTTTGATTGTCTTTGGTTTGATTGTCTTTGGTTTGATTGTCTTTGGTTTGATTGTCTTTGGTTTGATTGTCTTTGGTTTGATTGTCTTTGGTTTGATTGTCTTTGGTTTGATTGTCTTTCAACATTTTGTTCGCTTTTTACTTAGTTTTTAATGTTTTGAACCCCCTTTTTCATAAGCTCATCTAGTTTGTTTTTTTAATTAGCTTTTGATGTTTCAACAATTTTTTTCAGGGCGAATAATAATACTTTATCACAAGGGTGATTCCGAAAGGGGCTGGTAGGGAGTCAAATAGAGGATTTGTATCAAAACCAACGCGTGACACTTTTCAAAGTGAGAGTTTTCACGAAAAGGGGCACAAATAGTTGGCAATATTCCAAATATCATATCGTACTTCTTTTTCAAATATCAACAGATGTTCTCATAGTCTTTGAAAAAAAAAGAAGAAATTACTTTTGGGAATGGTTTCTTCCCAAACCATTCTAGTTTTTCCCAAAGCTTTGATTTCAGTTCTTACAAACTGAATAGAAATAGTAAATCGAGATAACTTATTAACACTGATCTCAACCAGAATCTTCAGATATATCTCAAATGTAATCTTAATATTATTCTTCAGATATATCTCAAATGTAATCTTAATATTATTAAGGAGACGCCCTTTTTGTCTGAATAAGATAATAAGTTTGTTTACCTCCCTGTTCGTCGAAATGACTCTAATATCCTTCTTCTTCTTAGCGTTGTCCCGCGCCGGCCGAGGTCGGAGTAGGGTCCGCTGTACGGCTTCTAGCTCTCCAGAAACATCTGTCCGTTGCGTCTTCCGAGTGGAGTCTTGCAAGGCGCAGGTCTTGGTTGAGCGTATCCATATATCTTGTCTTCGGTTTGCCTCGAGGGCGTTTGCCTGGTACTTCCATGTCAAGGGCGTGTCTTGCGATGTTGGTCGCGTCTCTTCGCATCACGTGTCCATACCATCTAACTCTCCCTTCTCGCATCTTGTCTTGTATTGGGGCAACGCCGAGTCTCCCTCTCACAATCGTGTTACGCACACAATCTAGGCGAGTCAGTCCTAGTGTCCAGCGTAACATTTTCATCTCATTCGTGTGGATAATGTTCTCGGTTATACGCGTTGTAGGCCAGGTCTCCGTCGAATAGAGAAGCACGGGACGGATTGCTGTTTTATACATCTTTCCGCGTATGCCAGCTGTGATATTCCTATCACAGAGGACACCTGCAGCTTCTCTCCATTTCATCCAAGCTGCATTTACTATTTGGCGTGCCGCTGCATTTGTTGACGTGTCTGAGGAGATGACAGAACCAAGGTACTTGAATTCGGAGGTCTTCGGGAGCGGTTCACCGCTGATGTGAACAGTTCCCGTCGTTTGCACTCCGATTTCCTGGTACTCGGTCTTCTTGATGTTGAGGCGTAAGCCATGCCTACTAAGAGCGTCATTCCATTCTTGGGTGCGTTTCTCGATTTCGGCACGTGTAGGAGCAGCAAGGAGAATGTCGTCGGCGTATGCGATGGTTGACGGAGCCGGAGTCAGTAGAGGACGCGTGACGGTATCCATAACCAAAATGAAGAGAAGGGGAGACAAAGCACTCCCTTGGTGCACTCCAACGTTTACTGCGAATGGCTCTGTGATGCCGACCCTAGTTCTGACAGTACTCTTTGAATCATCGTACATCGCCATTGTCCATCGAATGTACTCTTCAGGAACCTGATGATCGCGCAATGCATATGAAATAAGATCATGGGGGACTCTGTCGAACGCCTTTTCCAAATCGAGGTAGGTCAGATGGAGAGGTGATCTTTTCTCTGCGTGCTTCTCGACGAGTAAACGGAGTGCAAATATTGCATCTGTTGTGCCTCTTCCGTTCACAAACCCGCATTGCTGAGCTGGAATATCGACGATATCTCGTATGCGTGAATCCAGTATCCTCTCAAATATCTTCATAGTGTGGTTGAGAAGGCGTATTGGACGGTAGTTGCTGCACACTCTGGCATCGCCTTTTCCTTTGAAGACTGGAACGGTCGTGGAGTAGCGCCAGATATGTGGAATTTGGCCTTGCTTTACGATGGTGTTGAACAGGTGCACGAGATGTGCTAGTCCAACATCACCCGCAAGTTTCCAGGCTTCGGTGGCTATGTCGTCCGGTCCAGCCGCTTTCCCAGTCTTCATCTTAGAGAGTGCCTTCTTCACTTCCTCGGCCGTGATGGTTGGCACGGGTCCTTGTATGGCGTGGGAAGTAGGGATGGGAGGGTGGTCAAACTCTTGGCCGCTCATTTCTTCGAAATGTTCGCGCCACCTGTTTCTGACTTTTAAAGGGTCAGTGACGAGCTTCCCTTGTTTGTCCCTTATCGTGGCTGCTCTCTGGATGTCCAAGGTGTTGCGGTGTCGAGCCTTGGCAAGCCGATAGATGGCTTTATCGCCTCCTGGTTGGTTCATCTTCTCATAGAGATCGCGGAAGTAGGAGGCTTTTGAAACTGCGACAGCTCTTTTGGCGGCTTTCTTGGCTGAGCTGTATGCAGCGCGGTCGTCAGCCTCATTTGACGTCCTCCATCTCTTGTAGGCATTCTTTTTCGCCTTGATCGCATCCTGAACTTCGGAGGTGAAAAACCAGGTGTCTTTCTCGATTCTTGGCTTTCCGGGTTTCGTCTTTCCGAGGATGCTTGCGGCGGGTGCTCTGATGCTGTCTTCAAGAAGCTTCCAATGTTCATTTATGTCCTCTGGAAACTGCTTGTAGAGTGCAGGAGGGAGTAGATTGCGATGGATGATGTGCATGAGAGAGAGACGTTCTGCTTTCCCAGTCGAGCGCCACCATTTGACACGTGTGCATTCAGGATTACGAGAAGGCTGTTTCTTCGACTTCAATACGCTGTAGTCCATAAAGAGAGGGTGGTGCTGAGATGCAACATGGTCTGATGAAATGACCTTTGCATCTTTCGCGTTCCGCAGCTTTGCTCTCAGGATTAACCAAAAGTCAATTTGACTCTGATTTCTTCCGCTCTCGTATGTGAGTCCGTGAGATCGTCTCTTTTTGAAAAAGGAGTTCACGACTGCTAGATCGCATCGAGCACAGAAGTCAAGTAGCCGTTGACCCTCAGCATTGATCGTTCCGATTCCATGTCCTCCATGTTCTCTCTCACGTTCTTGTCGATCTGAACCGATGTGAGCGTTAAAATCTCCGCCGATTAAGATGTCTTCATGAGACTCTCGGAGTTTGATAACTTCCTCTAGAGAGTCGTAGAAGTCCTCCTTATCAGCGTCGCTACATCCTTGTTGAGGTGCATATGCTGAGACGACAAGGAAGTGATTGTTGGACGAAGAAATTCGGACGGCCATGACTCGATCTGTAGAGCGAATGACTTCGGTTACATCATCAGCAATTTTCGAGGAGAGGATAATGCCAACACCATTTCTTGTTGATGACGTGCCATGGTATATCAGCTTGTATCCGTCTCCTATCGGCTTCGACTTGCTTCCTCTCCATTTCGTTTCCTGTACAGCAGCAATGTCAACCCTTCTTGCTTCTAGCATTGCGGCCAGCTCTCTACTGCGTCCCGTCAGTGTTGCAACATTCAATGTGACGAGGCGAATTTGGGCTGTACGCCGCGCAGACATACCCCGCCCATGGGTAGCTGCCTGTCCTCGCATATTTGACGGTCCTAGCGGACAAGGTAAGACCGCGTCGCTTCCGGGGGACGCCCTAGCTTTGGTGATATATCTTGAAGAACTTGAAGCCATGGTTTACAACAAGGGTATTCATGCGATCGGCCTGTTGAGTGGATGGTCAATCCAGCCTGGCATCGCGGAACGTGTTTGTCGGGAGTTCCTGCTAATCCTTGACCGTAGAAAAGCAGAAGATTAATCGAAAAGACGCCTCGACTCGTGTGGCTTGGACTAACCCCTCTCCGCCTGGCCAACTGGCGGATAGAACCACTGCCGGAAGTGGACTCGTCCAAAGGGGGCCCAATTTTAGCCTCACTCAGAACGTCGTGATTCCGGCAATCACGGTAGTAGGGCTGAGTGAGTTTACACCTTCCCACCGACTTTGAGGTATTGGGGCTAGGGAAGGTAATGAATAGTTTATAGGCTGAATACAACTTTTTAAAAAGTAGTTTCTCTCATATGTAGGTTTCTCTCTCTTCACAAAGCGGTTTTACAAATTGCGATTTTGGCCGACGCGTTTGGAGGCGTCAGTTCTTTTGTTGTTTTTTTTAATTATTTTTTCTCTTATCTCAAATTTGTCTTCCTGCAAGATCTGGTTTTTTTTCTCGTTAAACCTTTTTCGTAGTCGAACTTCTACGCTCGAACTGCAGGATGCGCTTTGTTACTCTAGAGTCACTACGACGTTGTCCGGGTTTCGAATCGTAGTCCATGTTCTGTTTATCGGTTGAATCGGTTCTGTCTTACGAATCGATTCTACTAAATAATATCGGAAAATGTTGCAGCTTTTTGCTTCCGAAGCTTCCACCATTCGATTATTGCAAGATACCTTTCAGTCTTTTTTTAACTCCACGCCAAAATTAAAATGACGTGCTACTAAAAAGGTAAGATATACTCTTACCCACTGATATACACACGCACACATCACAATGCACATTTTAAGGACCATAAAACAGCCCAGGACTTGAGCAACCGAATTATTGAATTCAGGCTACGTCTGCAATAATGAAACTCGAGGTACCTTTTCGAAAAGCCCTTTAAACACACAATTAAAATCGATGACAAGTTTTACCGGAAATCAGCAGCTTCAGTAACTCAAATACTCTGGATTCCACTCCATATCATAGGAGAAATCGAGAGCTAAGCTTCTTCACGAGTCCAACAAAGTTTAGATGAAAGAGAGAGATAGAGATAGAGATAGAGATAGAGAGAGATAGAGAGAGAGAGAGAGATAGAGATAGAGAGAGAGAGAGAGAGAGAAAGTTTCCTATGCGCTTGAATACGAATTCCGAATGAGCCAGAACCTTGCAATGAAATATCGGCCACTTCGACGGACGGCGCGGACACGTCCAGATCAATGAAGAAATCCTCCACTTTGGACGACGCATCGCGAACGAATCGATAGCTTAAATAGAGAAAAATATAATATTTCAACGGTATAATTATTAGTTCGAGCGTCAGGCAGGTGAAAAGCCAAATGCAAAAAAATTACATTAACACAAAGGCGGGACACTTTCAGGAAAAGAGCAAGGAAAGTTGGGTTTTTGTTCAAGGGGTTTGGACATACGATAAGCTCTTAAATTTTAAACGAAAACTCACAATGTAATCAAATTGCGTGTTATTCTTTTCTTCATTATTCATTTATCTGATTCTTTTCATATGACGGATAAAAAGTATATGTATGTATTATCAAATCAATTACGAATTGCTTTATTAGCAACTCTTCTTGTCAACTATTGGGTTGTGCAGCAGGTTCGCAAGGCTCCTTCAAGGTCTTTAGGGTAAATTTTTAGTTTTAATGTTTAACTCTGATGAATAATTTTTTTTCAAAACGTTGAAAATTAACGTGCTACTAGTTTTTCCCAAAACTTTAAAGTGTTCTATTTTGCATTTTCACCGCTCTCTAACAACTTAAATGCGATGAAACATTATTCTTATCAAATCCAAGTTTCGTAGAATAAAATTTCATATTCAGTTCTTTTCGATGATAAAAAAGGAACCAAGAGAAGAGGCACATTGGAACAAAAACTTACGAAGCTCGATGAAAATTCTCTTTGTATCTCTCTCTACAATTGTTAAGAAAACAAACAATAAAAAACATTCTAAAAAGCCACAAAATAAAAACTCGATATGAAACGACCTCTGTTGAGATAAAGATGCTGCTTGAGATAGATCGGCTGTGAGTTTTCTTTCAATTTCTCGACGAGCTGCACGCATATCTGGAGCCATGGTTTTAGGTGTGCCAGAATGCGGTCGGGGTCGCAGTCGCGAGGCTTCTCTCATTCGCATTGCTCTTCCCGGTGGCACGCTGAACTTGTGATGATATTTAAACTTTTCATCGATTACATCTTCTCAATGGGAGAGAAAGATTATTAAAACCTTTTTTTTTATGTACAGGGATTCTTCATCGGCAATTCATCCCCAATTTTGTTTTCTGTCGTCGTTGTCCTCTGTTTCTCACTGCTTTATTCTCATCGTCTCTCTTTCTTTCTATACACTCCTCTTTCTCTCTTTCTTTTTGTATATCCCTCTAAACTTCATCAAAAAACAAACAACAACAAAAACATTGCAGAAACTTTCAAACCTAGTCAACTTCAATTCCGGAAGAGCAACAATCATCTCAACAGATCTATTTCCACTCTTGACTTTTCTGCAAAAGAAAATTGATTCTAAAAAAATTTCTGGTTTCTCATTTAAATTAATTAATGAATAACTCGTTAGTAAAGAATTTAAGGCACTTCTGCAGTTTAGGTGGCAACGCTCGTGGGCTTTAAACGCTTCGGTTTCGAAAAATTTCTTTATAGATGTTCATTTTGAGCATCAAGGACTCTGGTTCTTGCAAAAAAAATTTTGTTTTTTTGGCTCAACTGCAGTTTCAGTCACCCCCCAAAGTCAAAAAACTTGATTTCACAGCAAACAAACGCACTAACAAGGGAGGGGGAGGGGGAACGGAGAGGTTTCCTAAAACATGGCCTGGCTCAATTAAATTCTTTTTTCTTTCTCTTTCTCTTCTTTTCTTTACTTTCTTACTAAATTATCTTTATAAATTTTGGGGAAACGAAAGGGGGGAGGAGGGTTTACCTAAGCAGGGAAGGAAGGGGGCCCTAAAGGGGGAAGGGGGGAGGAAGAGGGCCCAACCTAAGCGAAGGGGGGTAGGGGCCCTAGGGGGGAGGGAGAAAGGGGCCCTAAAGGGGGGAAAGGGGGCCCTAAGGAGAAAGGGGGGGGGAAGGGAGTTTTCATGAATAAAATCTTTTTCTGAAAAAAAAATCTTTGGACGGCTAAAGTAGATTAGAGCCAACTTTTTCCTAAGCCTAAGCGTTTTATGGTAAAAATAACCCCTCCCCCTTCCCCCTCCCTTGTTAGTGCGTTTGTTTGCTGTGAAATCTGGTTTTTGACTTTGGGGGTGACTGAATCTGCAGTTGAGCCAAAAAAAATTTTCAAAAAAATTTTTTTGTGAAAAAATGAAAAAAAATTTTTTTTGCAAGAACCAGAGTCCCTGATGCTCAAAATGAACATTTATGAAGAAAAAAATTGAAACCGAAGCGTTTAAAGCCCACAAGCGCTGCCACTTAAACTGCAGAATTGCCGAATTTAATAATGAAAAACTCATTTGATAAAATATTTAAATATTTGAATTCAGCTTTTTCTGATGGTTCTGCTTATTTTCGCCGAAAATCTATCATATTATTACGGGTGTAGCAAACTGTAATTAAAAACCGTTAACAAATACGACCCCTCTCCCCCTTCATCTTTAGTCAGATTCACCCCAACAAAGGAGCTAGGAAATTTTGATATTGCTCACACGAACCTCTTTCTCCCCTGCTTCACCTGTTAGTTGTGAATAAAGGAACTCATTACATCAGCCATTCATTCTGCCACGTAGGGTATATCTCATCACATTAGTGCAAATTTTGCCGCGAAAAAAAGAAAGTTATACATTGGTCAGGACTGCTTACACGCGGTTACGATGTGCTAGTATTGAGAGCGGAGGACTCGTTCGCATGGTCTCGTGCTCGGGGAGATCTTCGGTCTCTTCTCTTCCGTCTGAGTCCTCATCCAAGGCTGGCTCCTTCAAAGAATTCTTTCCTATCATTATTTTTTATTTCTCTTTGTCAGAGACACAACTTACTAAAAGACATACTATTCCATTCCTCAGGTACTGTGAAACCAGCGAAAAAAAACAAAACGAAGACTATGCGTGGTAACGCATAATATGTTTGGCTTGGATGACATCGTCTCGAGGTGTCCAAATTCTATTAAAAGTCTGCCACTCATTTGATACATTTTTTGAGTCAACTAAAAAAATCATTGTTTTATATCGAAAATCATTTACCTTGGTTCTGAGTAGAATATCCCTGTTCTAAATTTCGGTACTGTTGTATAGGCCTTAGAATGTGCATTATATGTGCATATATTGTGTGCGTGTGTAGCTCAGTGGGTAAGAGCATTCACCCGGAATGCGAAAGGTCGCGGGTTCGGTTCCCGTCACACCACAAGATTTTGTACAAGTTTCTGCTAACAATCCGCTCTTCTGCTTGGTATAAAAATCCGTTGCTTGAGATCAACGAGGAGTAGGAATTACTCTTATTCTACAGTAGACCATGAATATCATATGATACTGCAACTTTTATTAGGTTTAAATTCCGTTTTGCATAATTTTACGAATTGCTTTTGAAATAAAATGTTCTACCCTTGTGAAAGAAGTGGGTTTTATAGTTTTTTGATAAGAGAGGGGAAATCACTCAAAAACGTTTCCACGCAAAGCAAAGAACCAATTTTTTCGAATTTAACTCTTTTCTTAAGAAGAAATGATCTTCTCATTCGTGCTCGAGCAGTAAAAAAGTTCCATTTTTAGAGAACAAAAATCACGTCAAAAGAGTAAAAAAAGAAAAAATTTAAGAAGAAAAAATATATAAAAGGAAATATGAAAAACCCGAGAAAAAATTAGTAAAAACATTTTAAACTAAAAAAACACTAGAATTTTATTTCATTTCCTGCTCCAGAAAGATAACAGATAATTTTTTATGTGTTAAGAATTTGCTTAAGAAACAGCTTAGAAAACTTTCGCTTGCTCTAAAAACCACGAGCTTAGAAGATTTTGAGCATAAAAGGCTTTTAAAGGCTCAGTTTCGTTAGTCTTTTTTTCACTGTACGAGCTGGTACCAATGACATTTTGTTAACACTATCTAGCATACTATGTAGCAGAAATTAGAAAATGCTGGCATATGGAATATAAATTTCTCGGAATTCGGGTGAAATTTAACCATTCGCCCGCTCCGCCTGAAACGGGAAACAGACGTGAAAGTTTTAGAGGGAGTTCGTTGATGAGAGATTGAGACCCCCTTTTTGGTCGGACATATCGTCTGATTAGTGTTGTCAACACTGATGACACAATTAACCATGTCGCACGCTGACAGTTAGATGACCGATCTACGACCAATCACTTAGTTCAAACAGAAAGTGAACGTGATGCTGGTTCAGCTATGCAGACGAGGAGAACTAAATACTCATAAGAATTCTTTTCTCATTTTCTTTTCCAAGCGCCTTCAATGATCGTATCGTCTTCACCATATTCTTGGCTGATATGATCGAATCGAGTATCACTAGCGTCTTATCTTTTCTTGCGATTCTTCTTTCATGCCGCTCAGTTAACTCTTGGCTATTATATTATGCCGCTCATACTTTCACAAACTAAGTGCATGGGAACCCAGAAACGACTGCTGCATCCCGAATATTTATTTACTTGCATCGGCAATGCATTGCATATGATTTTTCTTGGCTTCAAACGTGTTATTTTATTACAATTTGTTTTCGCATGTAAATTTTTGTATTTTAGTGCATTATTACGCTCTTAGTGGTGTAGATAAAATATGCATGAAAAAATTACTGGCTACAAACTGTCGAATCGGAACAACTCTGTGAAATCATCAAGGATTTATCCTTAATTGAGCTGTTCTGTATCTTGGTCAGCTATACCAGTGATAACCGTTAGAAAGTTATCCTTTAAAGATTAAGTTCTCATTTTGGAAAACTTGATAAAAAAAATTTCCGTCAAACATGGGAATCAAACTCGTGATTATAAAGCTGCAATTTTGGCAGCGTCAGAATCGCGAGTCATGATACTTGTTATTGATTTGGTATATCTCTCATTCAATCGGAGTGGGAAGCGGTTGATTCCCTTTCACTCCCGATTGTCTACTGAATTTCCCTTTCCCAGTTTCATTTCCGTCGCTTCTTTTATTTCCTTCGCTTCCTAAACCGATCCTCTGAACCAATCGAGATCCCGTCAATATGCTCACTCCAAAGCGCACAGTCGAGAAAACAGCCGGATGTTTCGAATGCCTCAAGAAAAACGAAGAAATGAGATGTGTGGTTGAAAAGATGGAGAAACTGGAGGCTTCCGTAGAAAAATTCGAAGGGGTGAGCATTCAGGTCCTCCAAGGTGAGTTTCAGCAGAAGAATGCAGAAATGACTAATTTAATTGAAAGAATGACCAAGTTGGAGGAAAGCCTCGAGAGAATTGAGAAGACATAAGCTCAGTTCATGTCTTCCACTCAATCGATTGCAACTACCCATCCTCGTAACCGTCAATCTCTTCTTTCTCAAAATCTACCTCCCTAAAGGTTAGCTTATGAAGCGGCTAGGAAAGCTTTAACAGATAACCGTGTCATTGAAGGGAAAAGCGAAAACTTTGGTAGTTGACGGCCTTCCAGAAGAAGGAACAGAGGCGGCCATGAAGTCAGCGGACCGCAGTTCTTGCGTTCACTCTCCCAAGAGCTCTGTTTTCCCGAAAATTCTACCGCTCAATTCATGCGCCTAGAGAGAATTGAAATTCGACGCCGAATCTTGAACATTTTTCTAGGCTCAGAAAATCTCCGTTTTGAGGCTCTAGAGCTCATCCGGAGACGACGCCTAAGCTACCTTGCTTCCTTCCCTCACGCGTACATACGCGAAGATCTAACCAGAGAAGGCTTGCAACTTGAGAAGGAGCTCAAGTTGTTGGATCGAAATCTGAACCAAGAAGGGAGGAAATGGAGAGTTTTGGGTACCACGCTTGTTCCAATCCGTCACGGCCAGTCCTTCCAAAGGAGCATACTTCCGCAACGAATTCTTCGCCTTTGCCATTGAATCCTCGGAACTCCTCTCAGCAGCAAAGATTCTCAGAAGTCAGCAGCAGAAACGTCACCTCGAGACGCTAGCTATATGATGGTCCGCCCGTTTCTTCACCGTCACCGCTCGACATTCAGCTAAGCTTTGAATATTTTAAGATGCGTTCTCTCTATAATAATTTAGTTGAATTTCGTCTTTATCTAGAAAAATAACAACCTGATATCGTTGCTCTCACTGAGACTAGGCTGAGTTCGCGTATATCTAATTCAGGGATAATTGGTCCTCTTCCTTGCGTAATAATCCGAGCTGATGGTAATTCTCGTTGTGGAGGAGTTGCCCTTGTATTAAGAAATCACTTAACGTTCTCGAAGCCTAGTTTTTCACGCTCTCCTTCGAAAATTGTTTATATACATAGACTTACTTTCCACCAGTGGTTACATACATAGATTGTTCGCTATCGTCCCCCGTCCTATAGCAATGAAGGAAAAATACTTTTTTGTGATTTTTTATCCGATATTCTTTCTTCCACTTGTTATCCTGTAGTTGTAACTGGTGATTTCAATTGTGAAACTCTCTCTCCTTTTTGTTCTTCATCCGATCGACTGTTAGTAGAAATGATTACTCTCTTCGATTTGACCCAATTCTGCCGGGCACCAACACGTCTTGATCGTTGCATCGATTGGCTACTAACCTCACTGCCTTCGCTATTATCTATTTGTAGAAATGTTCCCTCTTTCCCGTCCTCTGATCATTCAGGGATCACTTGCTGCCTTTCAATTGTGACCGACTCACCTTTAGCCGAACCAGTTCTCGACTTTGCAAGAACCGACTACGATTAACTTAATAAGTATTTCAATTCAGTTAACTGGAAAACCGAATTTGATAACTTTCTCTCGATTGACGATCTGGATGGCCGTTTCCTTGCCGTTATTGAAAACGCTATTTCTGAAATCGTTCTTATATGTAGTCCTCGAACTCTTACGGCCACTTATTCTCGCCATATTCAGAAAATTTTTAAATATCGTAACTCTCTGTTTCACAACATCGGCGATTCTAATACCCGTTCTCTACGAGAGAGCTAGTAAAGATCTTCTGAAGCAGATAAAGAAATAGACTAGGCATTGTGATAAGATGAAATTGTCGCGCTCTCGGGACTTTCTTCCCACATATCTCATCCCTCACTCGGCCTAAACCAGTACCTCCCACATATCTCATCCCTCACTCGGCCTAAACCAGTACCTCCCACATATCTCATCCCTCACTCGGCCTAAACCAGTACCTCCCACATATCTCATCCCTCACTCGGCCTAAACCAGTACCTCCCACATATCTCATCCCTCACTCGGCCTAAACCAGTACCTCCTCGATATCTTTTGAATAATACAGAAGATATATATGTAGTCTTGAAAAATTAACTTAAATGTTTTCTGCTCTCTACCGAATTCGCTTATTATACTAAGGATGATAACCAACGTATCGCATTGCAAACTAAAGTGGCTCCTACTATGAGACCCTTTACTATTTTCCTCCCCTCTTCTGTTCTTGAAAGCCTTAAAACAACGGGTAACCCAGGTTTAGATGGTATCCCTCAGATTTTCCTCAAGAAATGAGCTATGTCTCTTGCACTTCCCCTCTCCCATATTTTCAACTATTGTATTATCTGTGGTCAAACACCGTGGTCAAATACCGGAAACATTCTCTGATGACCCCTATTCTGAACCCATAGAAGGTGTCCTCCTATCGTCCGATTTCCATTCTTTCTCCCTGTTCTAAAACGATGGAGCGACTTGTTAGAGATTTCAGAATCAGCCATCTATCCAAACATTCTATTACACCTTTCAATCAACATAGGTTTATGCGTGGAGCGTCTACAGTAACCAATTTATTATTTAGTATGTAAAAATGATTGGACCTCTGCTTTAGCCAAAGGTCTTTCAACAGATGTCATCTACCTTGACTTCTCTCGTGCTTTTGACACCATTGGTATACGTAATCTTTTGTCGAAATGTCCACATTTTTACTGACCCTTTCTTGGCTTGAGTCTTTTTAAACTAATATGTAGATCTTTCTCTGTGCATATGGGTGATGTCACTTCTGATCCATTGAATGCCACATCGGGTGTGCCCCAAGGTTCTGTCCTCGGGCCACTTCTTTTTACTCTGTATATATCCGATATATATGAGGTAATAGAGAACTTTACTAATATTTGTTACCAAGCAAACGCAGGCGATCTCAAGATCTCGACTTGCCCGCCTTGGATTCGTTCCTCTTCCCGAGAGGAGGGTATTTTCTGACTTAGTTATGGGTTCCAAGATCTTCCACGCACTGTCGATAATAGATAAAAAGTGATTTTTCAAAGAGACTATTCCAACGCGAACAAATATAAATGGCTTTTTAGTTCAGGGTAGTAAGAATACAGTTAGAAATAACTCTTACGGATTGTGAATATCCCGCCTTTTCAGCAAGCTACCTCGAAACTTGATTAAGAGTATGAACCTGAATTATTTTAATTCGTAGTTAAAAGGTGGTGTCCTATCTACTTTTCCCTCCTCTTGAATTCAGAACTAGACTTTTTTTTCTCGTTCAAATCGCTATATAAAAGTCAAATCGCTGTATTCGCTTTTGTAATAAAATTTATTCACTTATTTGACAATTGTTAAGCTAATCTATTATTTCCTCATTTTCAAAATAAGTAAATTTATGCGTTTTTGTGAATAAATTCGATTACAAAAGCGAATACAGCTATTTGACTTTTATATAGCGATTTGAACGAGAGAAAAAATTTAGTTCTGAATTCAAGACGAGAGAAAAGTAGATAGAACACCACCTTTTAACTGCGAATTAAAATAATTCAGGTTCATACTCTTAATGCTTACCCTAATATCGACTACTCATAACGTTTCAATACGAAATATAATATTTAGTTGTTGGGGAACCTGTTCACTGCTATAACTTACAGAGCTTTAATAGGTCGAATAGACATGTTCTGTTGAAGACAGAGCAACCAACCTCCTCGTAGGGCGCGTCTTCGCTCGAGAGGACGATAGAGTCAGAGATGGAGTCGTCTGCGCTGGCCTTGACGAGACTTTCCATGAGTTCCGCATCCATATCTTTTTGAGAGACGAAGGACTGGGGAGTAGAAGACGGCGGTCCTGTCTAATTGCACGAATCGTTCTGTTTCCGAGTCCCTCGAACTCTTCAATTCTGTCTGCTCTGCTCAATTCTTGTTAAAAACTTGTTCCACAAGAAAAAGCATTAATCACACGGGCACAAAGTAATCCCCTAAGCTCAATCAAATCTAACTGGCCCTCCCTCTAACTGGCGAGCAAGATCATCACATACCCAGAGCGAAGAGATACACGGCATAGTCCACCTAGTTTCCGTGAGATTGTTCAACAATGTTTTGCCTTAACTAGGCGCCACTTTTTTTCTTTTTTTGTAAGCACTCGCTGATTTCTTTCAAACGACCATTTATTTCCTTTCATGTAAATTTTTCAAATCATGAGAATCACTCAGGTTATGATGTTGAGAATGTCTAACTTATTTGGAAACTTGGCACTTACCTATTTCAGTTTTAAAACAGTTACTGCAGTAGAAAACACTGTTTTTCATTTTAAAAAAACTTCATTGATACCAATTACTTCAATTTTATAAATACGGCATTCATGCCTAATAGGACTCTGAAGTCGACTTTATCCTTGTTCGAATTTTCCTTTTACTTTTCTAAACATTCTCGAGACGCTTACTGCCACACTTTATCAGTTTTCTCATTTCATGGGCGCGCGCTGACTCGATAAACAATACAGGCCTAGCTTGTTAGGAACATTAAGTGCTCACAAGATAACCGCATGTGTACTTAGCAGAGGAGAAATTAAAAGACGTTGTTTAAGGTTACTTAAAAGAAGGATGACTCTGTGCTCATTCTACTGTTTGTGCTTGTCATTCTACGGCGAGACCAAAAAGTAACTGGACAAATGTTTAACGCGCTCTATTGTGTACTGCGATTATTGCACTTTACAACTCTCCGAACTGTGATTATTGCACTTTACAACTCTGGTCATATAAGAGGACACATCGCGCGACGACTCAAAGCTCCACGGTCAAGTGTTTATGCCACCATCGACTGTTTTCTGGAGACTGGCGATTGCAAGGACCGTGCAAAAAGAGATCGTCCTAAAACAGCGGATTCTTCTCAGATGAGGAGCATTCTCCGGAAACGCATAGCACGCAATCCTCGACAGTCCAAGAGGAAGCTCGCTTCGTCAGTCGGTAAATCAATACGAATGATAGGAGCAACAGAAGAAGAAACGAGAGAAAACTTCCAACTTCTAGTCTCCTACATCATATGGTTGGCTAATGATCCGGAATTGCGTTATCTGGCTACTTCTAGTGGCGAATTAGACACTAGCGCGATTCCTCTTCATCGCCACACTGGTTCTAGTTATAGTGAAGAACGAGCTGAAAATCGACCTCGCTCAGACAAAATCGTTTTCAAAAGCGAAGCTCTTAGCACTGCGTTCCTAACGCATATCAGATCCACTTGCTGCGTCCATAAAGTGACGGACAATGTTCATTCATATGCCCGACCTGGTTACCTGAGAGTTCAGTTAAAATATGATTCGGAACTACGTGGAGAGGCCGGGAAAAGAAGCACTAGAGCCGATTGCTTGGCTTATATAGTCCGAGACTACGGAAACGGGCCAGAAATTTGTAAACTGAAAAATCCAAGAGAACTGCCGAAAAGGTCCCCGAAAACACTGGTTTCATTCCCATGTACAATTTTTATTGAATATGGAGCAAATGAACATATCTTATTAGAGGATTTCAATAGCCCAGAGATAGACTGGTCTAGAGCGTCCTACAGCTGCCCTCTTCCGACCAGACATTCTTTATTCCATTTTTGTATGTCAGAATAACTATACAAAGTGGATGATTGTCACGGATGGGAGTTAAATTTATACTAATGTACGGAGTGAAAACATTGTTATAATTGTCATTGAGGACCAGACATTCTTCGCACTCTTTCTTTTGGTTTACTCAACAATTCTCTCTGATACAGCATGCATCAGAGCTCATCAGATTAGAAAATGTCTTAGACCTCGTATTTTCTTTCAAATCCAGCTCAATAGGTAGCTGTATTGTTACGGCCCCTCCTCCAATGTGCGATCATAATCTGATTGTAATGAACATCGAAAAATACCGACCCCGAAGGTCAGAGAGTACTCAAACCTACTGTGTTAATAAAGGAGATTATCCTTTAGCTAATTTTATGATAGCTAGTACGGATTGGTATACCATCTTTGCACAGTCCAGCACCGTAGATGAGGTTTATACAGTACTCACCAGAAAAATTCATGAAATTTTAGCAGAATATGTCCCTAGGAAAAAGATTTCAAATAAATACGGGAAGCTACCACCTAAGATAGCTGCAATCAGAAGAAAAGCGAAAAGACTGTACAAAAATAGAGGGTCTATCGGAGTTAGTCCTTTTTTGGAGGAAATGCAGAAACTAAGAAAAGCTCTTGACTCGCATCGACGGAACATGGAAAAGTCTTTACTTGAGAGCTGTAATTCAAAAAAGCTATTTGCATTTACAAATGCGAATATCAAAGACGACCTCCAAATCGGTCCATTGACAAAGAATGGCCTAAGCGTTACTAGCGATACAGGTGATGCTCGGTATCACGACACTTCGTACCCAAAACTTCGTACCCGTGACACTTCGTACCACAACATTTCGTACCCGCGAAACTTCGTAGCCGACACTTCGTACCGCGACACTTGATATCTCGACACCACGTCAATACGACACTTCGTACCACGACACTTCGCACCCCGAAGCTTTGTACCCAACATTTTTTCTTCTTGTTTTTCGATTATGCTGTTTTAGATGAACAAATTTAAGGGTTTTTTAAATGTGATTTTAAAGTTATTTAATTTTGCTGTTTTAGAAGACCAATTTGAATGAACTTGTTATTTATTTTCTCAAAGAAAAGCGTATCGAAAGTTCTATGAACTTGATGAAATGATTTAGAATACTTGTGAACATTTGCAGTCCGACGTAACTTGCTGGATCGGCATAATCGGCTCATTTTACTGTATATCTTTCGTTCTTGTTTATTCATTACAGCAGGGCAGCATAGTGCACTAGTCTAGGGTTGAAGGAGCTACATTTTCAATAGTTCGGCAAGGGTTCGGATGCGCTGATGTTGATTTTATTTTCAACATCTTGTATATTGTTGAAATAATGGTTTTCAACTTTAAAAAAAATCATTCATCCCGCTCACGCACTCCCCTTTCAATTTTTTAATTAAATTTATTTTTACATCGAAAAATTATTCTTACATTCAATAAAAAAAAAAGATTAGGCTTAGGCAAAAGTTTACGCTTATGAGGCCGTACGGCTTCGGTTAACGAGAACGTATCATTAAAAATTGTATTTAAAAAAAAGATAATTTGAAAAGAAAGGCGAAAAAGATTAACAATAAAGATAATTTTTCAAAAGAAATACAAATTGAAAAGAATACAAAAAATGAGCCGATTATGCCGATTCGGCCGATCCAGCAAATTACGTCGGACTGCAAAATTTCACAAGTTTAAAAATGAGGAAACGATACGAAGTTTATTAACGTGGGTATAAAGTGTCGCGGTACGGAGTATCGTGGTACAAAGTTTTGGGTACAAAAAGTCTCGGGTACGAAGTTTCGATGGTACGAAGTTTCGCGATAGGAAATGTCGCGGTACGAAGTGTTGCGGGTACGCAGAGTCGGGTACGAAGTGTCGGGTAGGAAGTCTCGAAAATACGAAGTGTCGGTGATCCGTAAGGCTCAAACCATGGTTCATCATTTTTCTTCTCTTTACTCGTTTAATCAGTCGAATGCTAGTCCTAAGATTTCTTACTATTTTAATTCCTTCTCATTCTTCCAAATAGATACCAAAAACTTTTTAAATAAACTTCCTCTGAAATCTAATACCTTTCATGATCTTATACCGTACGTTTTCTTGAGAAACTGTTCTCTCACTATCTGTTTACCATTGTCAATAATGTTTCAGAGATTCTTATTGTACGGCGAAGTTCCTAAAATATGGCGTATAGGGATAGTCCGACCAGTTTTCATGCGTAAAGGGAAACGTGCAGAACCGCTCAATCATAAACCAATAAGTCTTTGAAATAATGGACCGTATCGTTCGCAAAAGAAAACTAGAATTCCTGTATGAGGAGAATAAGTTGATCAGCAATCATCAGTTCGGATTTCGAGCTCAACATTCTTGTGAACTATCACTTTGAGAATCAATGACGGAATGGCACTTTAAACTGAACAAAAAAGAAAACATTAGCTGTGCCTCAATTTTTTCTTGAAGCATTCGATAGCGTCCCTTTTTCCTACCTGATATGAAAAGTTGAGTCCATTGGGCTTTCAAGAAGTCTCTTAAGATTCATTTCAAACTTCCTGCATCAACGAGAACAGTCAGCCTGATTCAATAATAGTGATTCTCTACACCCGGGGTTCCCCAGGGAAGCTGTTTGGGCCCCTTAATGTTTCTCATATACATTAGTGATTTACCATTGTACCCAACAGTAGTCAAAATTAGTACGACTAGCGATGCGAAGCTACTCCAAGTCGCTTTAAACTCTGTTTTTTAAGTGGGCCTTCTCTTGGAGATTGACTTTTCCACTACAAAAACCGTAGTCACTCTTTTAGGAAAAACTCACCCCAAGAGTAATTTTTTTCCTCGACGAATAACAAACCACAGAGAATAAACTAGTAAGGGACCTTGGTGTAGAATACGATAACTGATTGAGCTTCTGTACCGACATAGAAAATATGTGCTCGAAGTTTTTACAAAACAAGTCGGCAGAAGAGCCGGACTGCTCAATATGACATACCAAAAGAGAAATATCTTTTTTTCCAATTGCAATTCCTTGAAGAACGGAGGGGCCAGACCGATCTCGTGATGACCTTCGAAATCTTGACCGGAAGAACCCCCATTCCTCCATTAAAGATGTTCTACCCTCAAGACCACAGATACCCCACTAGGTCACACAAATTCAGTCTGACGCAACCCAGTTTCAAACATATTGAGCTCCCTAATGGCTTCTCAACCAGAGTAGTTCCGGTCAGGAACAAACTTCCAGAAACTGTATTTTTGATTAATACGGTCAAAGAATTCGAAACAGCTACTGGTAACCTATGAATCGCTCCTCATATTCTCGATTCCGGATTCAAACCGTCTTTACCAAATCGACTTACCTCTTTTCTCACTTTTAAGTGTCACGCCTTGGTGTTGATACGAATCACTCCTTTATTTGACCCCTACCTCCCCCTTCCAAAACCACCATTGCGATAAAGTATTAAAGTATTAACCCCTCTGCTAGGGTAAGTCTGCTCGTTTGTGGGATCAGACTTGATTCTATTGCAGAATAATAAGACACACTGTCGTTATTACCCATCGTAGTTCACATGACACCCAACACTTGAAACTAGCGCAAGAAGATTGAAATTGATGTGAAAGGTAAAAACAATTAACCTCGAAAGTTGTGATAGCTGTTGAAGTATCTGTTGAATTTTCTCTTCTTTCCCCCTGATTTTCTTCATCCATTCTCATCGACTTCTCGTTTTCCATGTTTTGATAAGATTCCACTCCTCTGCAATTTTGTATTTTGCATGATAACAGACTTATGAAGATATTGTTTCGTTAATTTTCTCTTGGATCATGTCAGGAATGGCAATTTTTATTAAGTTCCCTAATTTTCTTTTACAATCTAAGTCTGAAACGTGATTTAAATGAATTTTGAAGCGATATTTTTAGGAAGAACCTGTTATTCGACACTTCTTCCACGCCAACACCAGATGAAGGCATGCCATTTGGTCCATCCGGCTCACTCGACCCATTTAAATTATTCGGCTTCTTCCTTGCGTTTGATCTATACGATCCAGTAGATACATCCGACCATACAAATTCATTCTCGTCTGTCTGAACTCAATGAAAAATCTTATCTGTCCTTTTCCCTTGAAACTTCTTGAAGTCTTCTTCAAGCGTTTAAGAATATCGAACCAGAAAAGTCGTTCGAAAATTTAACTATGCTAAATTCCGAGCTGTTAAAATGTTAAAAAGGTAATCAAAACAAATGTCTCAAGTAAACGCAGTACAGGAAATTGAGTTTCCATTCAATGTTTCTAGACGTACGAAAGTTTATGACTCATTCCACTTGGTGTCACGAGATACCTGTCTTGATTGTGAACTTATTTCAAGCAGTTCCGCGCATGTTGTTGGTTCACGAAATGAAAATTGTGTGATTGTATAAATCAGAAAAGTATGAATTTCTCAATGAAGTATTCAATGAATGAATACCTATATTTTGGTGTTTAATGAAGAATGTGACTAACTGGAAGAGGATGGGGTGGTCTGGGGAAGTCTTCCTCAATCTCGCCTACTTCACGGATGGGGACAACTACAGGGCTGGGAGTTGCTCCGAATAATGCCATTCCACATCGCGAGTAATCATGCTTAAAGAGCATATATTTAATCAGTTGAAGATATCATAAATAGATAATGAATATGGCTTATCCTCAATGACTGTTCTTCTCACCTTTCCTTCGAACTAAGAAAACTTGGCGAAGAAGTAGAATAGTGATCCCACTCGCTTCTCACTTTTTCTCTCAGCGAAGTAAAACATTTCTCTAGTCAAATGATTAAACTATCTCACAGAAAAAAGCTAGTCAACTGGGCGGGATCGAACCCAACCATCTTGACTCAAACCGAGAGCGCGCGTTACCATTACACCACGGGGACACATTTCTATTCCGTGCCATAGTATTATATGAAAGGTTCGTATGCCTTGTTCTCTTAGTCACGCATGCTTATCAAGCAATTGCGTCATGAATGAAGCGTAACTCCAGAAAATTGAAGATTTTTCTAGTCTTCATGAATGTCTGTGTGAGCATATGGAGCAAGAAAGGATTCGGATAGTTATAACAACAAAAAAACCTTTAGTTTTTTTGCTAGGAAAATAGAAATGTTTTCACGGAAATTTTTTTTGTTTCTTTTTTCTTCTCTTTTTTTAAGCCGTTCTGTCTCGTAAGCACAACTTTAGCCCAACTCGAGCCGATGAAAAAACAACGAAAAAGTCGTGTAACAACGGCTGTTCCAATGAAGTTCATCTGTGTGGTGCTTTGGATTGCAGTTATAACAGTATATATGTTATTCCTTTTTTTCCATGACCAATTTAAACCGGCTTAAGTCGGTCCAACGAATGTTGGACCGACTATGAGCTATTCTTATTATGAAGCTATTATGAGCTTTTGTTAATGAATAGTTAATGTAAAGGGAGCGAAACTTTGAAATTTAAAAAATTAAAAAAATTTAATTCTTTACAAAAAATTCATTTATTCATTCCGCTCTTTTACTTAATATTATGTCTCATGAACTCATGAGGATTCGAAAAAAACCTTGACTTTACCCCCAAAAAGAGCGGAATCAATTGTTTACATCTTCGAACAATTTTCAATGAACACAACATTGAATCGCGTTCCTAATAAAGATTGCAAAATTAAAAAAAAGGGGCTTTCAGTAATTTTTTCGAAGAACATAATTCTTCGTAAATTTTCCTGTTTTTTCTATTAGACTTTTTTGCATTTTAAAGCATAAATGATTTTTCATGGTTTTGAACTTGACACAGTTATTCATAATTCAATTATAGTAAGGGAAGAGGAATGTGTTAAAAAGAGTCATAACTAACAGAGCAGTTACTGCTTTTCCCACGAGTCGATAAACGAATCTGGCAAGAAAAGAAGACCGTTGGCCTGTCGGCAAAGCGGAACACAGCAGCAGTTTGCCCTGGCCGAAGCACACGATTCAGAAGCCAAACCGAGTAAAAGTCTTTGTAGCAACCGAGTGTTATTATCAGTAAATGTTCATATAGAATTCACATCTTCACAGAAATTGGAATTTGACTAATAAGTTAGGAAAACTAGAATAATGTGTTTTCTGTGTTGAGTCGTTGAAAAGATGCAGTTTGGTTAGTCGTTTATTGGACGTTTCGGCTATAAAGCCATCATCAGCAATTACCTCAAACTTGGGTAATTAAACCCAAGTTTGAGGTAATTGCTGATGATGGCTTTATAGCCGAAACGTCCAATAAACGACTAACCAAACTGCATCTTTTCAACGACTCAACACAGAAAACACATTATTCAAGAACTTCAAGATGCGAGTAACTCAGATCAACACATTAGGAAAACTAATTTGATTCTTCGCTTCTTTCGTATGCAAATAGTCAAAGTAGAAGTTTTGCTTCGAATTTGCATGTTATTCGCTTTAAAATTACATATTAAACTAAGTTTACTAAATTTTATGTTTGCTGATGATAAAAAACTATTCACTGTGACAATCATCAGGCATAATTATCGTAGACATAGCAAGATATCACGTGGGACAATATGTGCTCGGTTGGTGTATTGGTAACGTTCTACAAGCCCGGGTTAGGCAGCGGAGGTTCGGTCCCGGCCGAGTGTTATTTTTGCCCGTGCGATGGAATTCTTTCACTCCAGAGTGAATTCTGGGGCCGTATTCAGATGCAAAATTTTTTACTAAAATTTATGGTAAACCTTATACTAAAATGTAGTTTCACCAAAATGGAATTCAGAGAGTAGACTATAGGGTGAACTTTATACTAAAGTTTAGTAGGAAAGCTGAGACGTTCTCACCCGTCTTGTCTCTGAAAACAGAACTGAGTTGAACTTAGGTCTACAATATACTAGGGTAAAATTTACCTCTGAGTTCATCTTTGATCTCTGAATACGGCCCCAGATTTCATAATCGGAAGACATATAATCATTTTCTTCCATTTTCTCTTTAAAAGTCTACCTCGTGACAATCTCATGTTATCTCAATGATAAATCTTTCAATACTCATTTACAAAGTACAAATACAGTGGTGCCTGGTTAATACGACAATTGATTAAATCTTTGCATGAAAAAACTAGGCCACCGGGCGGGTTCGAACCCATTCATCTCTTCTTTAACCAGGAGCAAGCGCGTTACCATAACACTACGGTGACACAACTTTTGTTCCGTGTGATTTTCAAAGTTTTTCAAAAGAGAATGAACCTGCCGTGAGGGAAGAAATGTAGTTCAGGTTATCCAGAAGAAAAGCGTCATTCGTGCAGCTTGCAATGGTGAAATTTTTTTCCAATTTCTAATGTTTGAAGTAAACAAATTAATTTTTAGAAAGTTAATTTCATACAAAGTTCATAAATAGCGAGACAAATTCGTAGTGTTCTCAAATATCGTGCTAAAGATCCGAAGTTCACCCCACCTTAAACTAATGTGGTTAAAGTTAGAGGGTTCAGTGGTGCTCTTACACGAGTCTGACTCTCCTCACTCACTGCTGCTACACACATGAGCAGTGACTTAAAGAGCATCTACAGGTGTTATCAGGATAGCTCTGCATCGAATTACCGACACTTTGTACCGCGTCACTTTGTATACGACACTTTGTACCCGACACTTTGTACCCCGTCATTTTGTACCGCGACACTTTGTACCGCGACACTTTGTACCGCGTACGGCCTCGTTAGCTAAGCCGTACGGCCTCGTTAGCTAAGCCGTACGGCCTCGTTATCGTAAACTTTTACTAAGCCTAAGCGTTTTTTAATGTAAAATTATGTTTTAATGTAAAAGAAAACGCGCGGCCTCACTCAAGTCGCGGTACAAAGTGTCGCGGTACAAAGTGTCGCGGTACAAAGTGACGGGGTACAAAGTGTCGGGTACAAAGTGTCGTATACAAAGTGACGCGGTACAAAGTGTCGTGATACGCTCTGCCGCACGTTTAATCTATCTATAGTGACCTCACATGTCACAACGAGAAAAATACCTTTATATAATATCAAAAATTATCGACCATGGAGTCCTGAACAGAATTTACCAGTTTTGAAAGTTGATTTATAATAGTGTTCAATTAGGGCACGTTCATTAAGTTTTGATTCCGTTTTGCTCACTCCTGAATTGAAATTTCTGTAGTTTGAACTAAATTTGTACCCTTTCTAATATTAAATTTTGTCAAAAACTTGATGAAGTTTTTAGGAAAAATTTACTCAAAAGTGACCCGAATAAAATTTTTTCTCATTAAAACCTGAGAGAAAAAAGTTCCTTTAGAAAAGAACAGCCGAGTAAAACGATTAAAAATAAACATAATTGGTAGAAAAAGACAAAAAAATGAGAAGCATGAGGAAAACTTATTGAAATATTAGGAAAAACAAGATAATTGATAAACATTCGAGAATTATTTTCTTGAGTTTTCCAAGTTCAATCATGATTAGGCTAATGTCTTAGATCACCGGACATGAAAAAAACTTTGCTTTTTGAACTTGGAGACAGTATTGTGATAGAGACTCCTATGACACTTCTTTGAATCGGAAACAAAATTAAGAAGTTTGAAAGCAAAACCAAGCTTTATAAGAACCTTTAAAAAATTACTTCGTTCTAATTCGCTGCCCTATAAATCAATCGCAGGTTTTTCATGAGTAATCAATCACACTGTTTCAGAGCATTTTATGTAAGCAGACCGAATGTTGTTGTTTTTGTTATTGTACAAACTGTTACTGAATACATCCTGTTAACATCTCGCATTCTGTTCGTAATGAAAATAGGCTGGCATATGGAATCTCTACTTCTCTGACTTTATGCGCTATTTTTTCGTTCTCTAGCACTGCTCGATGTTTACGTCGTAGTTTTAGAGTGAGTTCGTGAACAAAACAATGAGCTCACGCTCTCTTGTGGGACCTTTTATTTTCTTCGGTGTTAATTACACTGAGAAAAAACAAAAGTTCATGTCGCAGACAACGAGCTAGGTGACCGGTCGACGACCGATCACACAGTTAAAACAGAGATTGAACGTGCGGCTGTTTTTCGTATAAGGAGAGCCTGTACCCTGTCAAGAGGTGGAAAAACGAGAGGAAGAAATTAAAAAAAAATTAGTAGTTTCGTAATGCATAATGTATCTACTGGGAAGTTAGTGCCAAGCAAAGGTTTCTGATTCTTGAACTTGAAAATTTTGAGTTTCTCATTCAAATCCTGTTCAATAGCTAAGAAGTTCTACAATTTTACTGTGAGCAGCAAACCCGTCTTCGTCGATGAGCTGCTGACCCTCTCCCTGTCCATCGTCGACGATGCAAGAGTGAACCATCATGCAGAACGCATCTTCATCCCCCGAACAAGACCATCTAACACAAAACTGAGTTAAAAGTTGAGTTTATAGACTATTTCAGAGTTTGAGAAGCAACGAAATTGAGAATAATAACTTTTCAGCAGACTAACTTGTGGTAGACAAGGTCGCCGATCCGAGCGTACTTGAGTGGTCGACCCTGCGGTCCTCCAGACAATACCTGCGGGGCTCTCGTCTCTCATCTCTCAACCACATAGTAATTTCTGCTCTTTGGCGTTCTTTTCAGTCCTACTTCCCTCGGCAGAATTCATATTAAGCCTTTTTCTTTATTTTTTGTGTATCAACCGTTCCTTAATGCTCGATTTGACATTCAAACAATAATTAAATTTTTGTATTTTTTGATTTCGATTTTTAAAAAATTGAATTTTACTGGTGCATCGAATTTTGCAAGTGCTCTCTCAACGAAACATGAATTCTTGTTCAATTTACATCTATTTTCTTCGTTTCGGTACTTTTCTTTATAACGTTTCTTTGTTTCTTATTCTTTACAACTCTTTTCGTTCTTCTATTCTACCCGTTCTTCTAGAGATTCTCTTCTTCTTTTTATTTTTTCTCGCTTCTTTTTCTCACAACCTTTCTAATCTCTTTTTCACTTATTTACAGAATGTTTTTCTTTTTTCGCTTTATCTCTTCCTTGATCCTTTTCTCCTTTTTCGAATCTTTTTCTCTCGTTTTCCTACTCTTTTCCTGTCAATATCCCTATTTTTTTACCTCTCACCTTTTTCCCTGTACATTGTATTTTACTCATCCTTTCTGCGTATTTAATAACATCCTTCAGCCGACTTTTCTGTACATAAGTCCGGTTCAAGTGCCTACCATTAAAACACGAGTCCGATTATGTTTCTCACGAAAAAAGCGTGGAGAAAAAAGTATTTAAAAGAAGAAGCTCTTTTTTCACTTCCTTCTTCACTTCTACTTTGACTCATCCTACAACAGCGCGCACTTTGATTAGGAAGCATTGGTTTTCCAATTTAAAAATGAATGTTAGATTGTGAAACTTTTTTAGAATAGAGGTTTTTATGTCACAGAAACTTTCAGGTCTGAAAATTCAGTATGTTATTGTCAAAAAAAACCCAATGAAGTGAATGGACGCTTTCGCGGAACCCAAGCGGCTTTCCCATTCACTCAGAGTAAAACTTCGCAAAAAGTAGACTGGAGTTACAAGAGTGAAAACTTTTATCCGGGTATAGAAAGCGTAGTGAATACCTCATATTTACAAGTGGGTTTGTCTCGCTCAGAGAGAAGGGAATCATCGAGGGAGCTCCTTGCTAGATCTCCAGCTGGCAGATCACTGGGAGGAAGCAGGCTGAATAGATATTATGATTAAATAACATCGATTATATGAATAAACTTCGGAAAAGTTCTTTAAATTGATTGAAAAAAGTAAGGAAAACTTTAGGAACCTTTTTTTTAATACGAAATTTAATT
>OZ057406.1:13145096-13238102 GCA_964056735.1 Allodiplogaster pararmata
CTAAATAATTGTGCCAGGCCATTTTTAAGTTGAGGCCGTGTTTTAGGGGAGAAAAGGGTGTGAAGGCAAATTGTGTACACTTTGTTAAATGCCGGCACGACAAAGGTTCGCTTAAATCGGATCCAAATATTTGGGGCCATTACAGAAGCACACTGTGCGCACTGTACACCGTACAAATGCACGCTGCACACTGTATAATTACAAATGCACGCTGAGGCGCGGGAAAGATAGAAAGAGTGTTTGAGTTAAGAATTTTCCCGCGCCTCAGCGTGCATTTGTAATTATACAGTGTGCAGCGTGCATTTGTACGGTGTACAGTGCGCACAGTGTAGAGGGTGTGCTTCTGTAATAGCCATATTTGGACTGCAATCATGAAATTGAATATTGAAACGAAGAAAAGTTACCTATTTTTTTGCTGTCTTACTTTCTTTCTGGGATTTCTTTCAACATTTTGCCTCTTTTTCTCTTGAATCATCTTGTAGTTGGGAGTTTTCAGACTCAGAAGTTGTGCTTCATTATCAATTAGTAAAATTGGTTTCAATTAAACTTAGAAAATTTAGACATATGTCTCGACTTTTTGTGGCTTTGTCCGTCTTTCCGATGGTTCACAAAACATTTACGAGTAAGCTATCTTTTTTAAACCAAGTGTGATTTCGATGTGCTTACGTGTAAGAGCAAAACAAGATGAATTGTGATGCGGGCTTTCCTCATTGCTCTCCGATTGTAACAGCAAACAGAAAAATCACATTATCTGATGTAGCGTGAACATCATCAAAATCATTACTCTCAATGGCTCGCTCCGAATCGTTTGTTCATCCATGTTACACTGTTCATACGGTGTTTGTGTGTGTGTGGGTCGCCGTGCCAGTCCGAATTGAGAACCCAACCTCTCTCTATCTCCGCAATCATCTTTTCGTCGTCTGTTCAGGGGCCGTATGCACGTACCATTTATCGTGGGATGAAGGGAGAAAACAAATGATGAAGAAAACAGTGTTATCCCTAGAACACTTACCACTATTTTCTTCATCATTTCCACCAAAAATGGTACGTGCATACGGCCCCAGATAACCTTTCCCTCACGACGGAGTGTTGTCTTCTTTTTTAAAATCACTTTTTGAATCACAATGTTGCTTATATTGTTGAGAGCTAAACGACGGAAAAAAAGCTAGCTCATGGAATATGATTGGATATTGAAAAAAAGAGGCAGTTGAGTCTGATCCGCCCATCACATTATCGCACGATTCAAGTATCTTTCACCCGTGCGATAATTCAAAATATGTTTCGTTTCTAAAGACGTCGCTGCGAACTAACTTTCCAACTGAGCATTCATTTATGTTTTGTCAGTTCATTATGGCTCAATTTGTTGGGTCTTTTAACTCCGTTTGGAGTGAACATCATGTGGTAACAAATGAATTGCTCTTGAGAAGGCTGTGGTGCCGACTCCATTCTTGGCCCCAGCAGCCCCGCTGCAATTGTAACTAACACTCAGTCTACTACATCTGATACAACTCTCTGAGGCCGGTAAGTCTTATGGTTATCGATTTGAGGGTGCCAGGTGTGATATTGTGCTGTTCTCAGGCAGGGGTTAAATTGAGCCGCCCAATTTGGGTTTACATGGCCTTTAACTGATCGCACATCACTCAACTTATCGCACTATAAATCGCACATCACTCACTAAAACACGGCCTCAACTTATTCATTAAAAATCCCTTCCCCCCTTTCTCCTTAGGGCCCCCTTCCCCCCTAATCTTTAAAAAAATTATTTTAAAAGCCCACCCCCCAAGTTAAGCGCCCCCCTCCAAGTTAGAAAGAACCGGCCTGTTAGCGTAAACTTTTTGTAAGACTAAGCGTTTTTCTAATGTAAAACAATTTTTTAATGTACAAATAATTTACTTTAACTGTTAATATATATATTTTTATTATCACCGAAGGGTAACTTGTTGAGTTACCGCTTATATAAAATTGGTCAGGAAGAACGGGATAAAATCTTGACATTTGGGGATCTCGACACTCTTCCATCCGTTTTAAGATAATCCGGTAGGTCGACGACTGTGAGAAGGTTCAGTTCTTCTAGAATCTTTGTGAACTCTCGAAGCTCAGTGATGTTCTGAGTATATGCGATTCTGTTCCACAAATCGATAAATAATTCAGACGTTTGACACTTTGAATCTGGTAGGGTGTGTCCCTAAAGGGGGGTGTGTCCCTAAAGGGGGTGTGTCCCTAAAGTGCAAAAGTTCTCAAAAAATTATTTTTAAAAACCATCCGGAAGCATAAAATAACCAGGGATATTGTGATGCAGGATCAAATAACAATCAGATTCAACTGGGTGAGAAGCTAAAGTTCAGTAGAACTTTTCCGGTGCATTTTCGTGAGAGGGGCTGGAGTATAATAAAATGCAGTTTGTGCTGAGTTAAACGCATTGGAGGAGTATCCAGAAGACAATACAATTATTTGCTGTGTCGTGCCTTTTTTTTTACAGCGCATTTAAAAAGGCACGATGAACAAATAATTTTTTTGTTCAGCAAATAAGTGTAAAATAAAGATGTGAAAATACGATTCTGCAGGGGGCTTTTGTTTTTCTTCAGAAATTGTTTCAGATGGTGTGCTAATGTAAAAGGTTGCCTGACGTTAATTTAGTCATTTAGGTTAAGATTTCTCTGAGGTGCATGCTTATGAATTTTTAATATTTTACTTACTCTCTGCTTCTCAAATAAATGAATAAATAAATATATAGTTCAACACATTTTTGAAAAAAGCACCTTGAACATAGATATGAGCAAACTTTTCGAATGAAGTGGTTAGAGATAAACAGTATCCTAATCGTCACAAAATGCCATCACATAAGTCGCATATAAACTTTGCCATGCAAACTAGTTAAACTGCAGGTTAACTACCAACTAGTGAAATCGTTTTATAGGGCAACCGACCAGAGATATTATGTGTCGTTCCAATCGGGTGTATGTACGTATCCGCTAGTCAACCCGGAAAAAAATGAACTCGAGATTTTTCTCTCGATGATAGTCGTTGCTATCTCTTCTGCTCCAGCTTCCAGTAACATTCTTTTTGGTGACTTTTTTCGACCGAGAAATCAAGACATTTTACCTATGCATGTACGTATCCGCCGCATAAGAGTGACATGTCACTATATTAACCCGGCAACCGACCCATCATCTCCCTTTTTAACTGATCTCTGACATTTTTGTTCAGTTTTTGAGTAAAATTAATAAAACTTATTAATTTTTCTAACTGAAAAGCTTTTCAAGTTATAACTCACCCAAAACGATTTTTTTATGAGTAAAGATTGATAATCTACTCGTGCGATCGAGGTATTGAATAATCAAAACATCTTTTACTTAGGAACTATGCAGAGTTATTAATTTATAGAATGCATTAGAAGCTCCGGAAAAGCTCTGCTTAAAAGTACAAGAAGAGTTAAATGGTAAAAAAATGTGTTCGTATCTCAGATTTATTAGCTACGGAAATCATGAGATTGAATGTTGAACTTTTTCATTGAGAAATATCACAAATGAGCTTTGAATGATGAGTGATATAGTGTAGCCGCCAGGGGTTAAATGGAGCAGCCCAATTAGGGTTTACATGTATGCGCCGCTCAAAGTTTGGAGGAAAAAGAAGAGGGGATGAAGGAAAAGGGTGAGAAAAGAGAGGGAGTTTTTTGTCAATAGTGTGTGTACATGTATCCGCCGGCGGGACCGATCCGGTCACTATTTAACCCCTGGTAGCCGCTAGAAAAATTAGCAAAGGTTTTTTTCAGAAAGAGCATTACACCCAAAAGAATGTCTGTCGAGGAGAAAATCGCAAATGCAGAAGGCGAAGGTGAGTTATACTGTGTCTATCGTTTTCGTGGTTTACTACGAAGAAAAACTTGAAGAGTAAAGTTCAAAAAAGTTTCTCACCAAAGCTGATTTTGCGGGTAGGGTTTTATTATCATTTTTATTCGAACAATCCACTGATAACTGTTTCATTTCATTAAATTTTCCTCGAATCTTTTCGTGAGTTTATTTGAGCAAATTGAAAAAAATCTATATCAATTTAATGTGAATTGGAGAGTTCACCATGTGAAAATTCGTCCGGGCGTGGCATAATGGTTGTGTATTCGAATATTGGGCTTAAAGTCCCGATTTCGACTCCCATCCCTATAGCTCATCAAGCTTGTTAATTTCTTTTTGGTCGCCCGCCTGATCTCCTACGATTTTTTATTATTACTGAAAATATAAAAGACGTTGATATTTTTAAAAAAAAAACTCAATCTTTCTAAGTTAACATAAATTCGAATGTTGAACTACGAGAAAAATTTTGGGTTTGTACGAAAAAAAGATGCACAGACCTCGAAAAACAGACCAAAAATTTTGTTTACTAGCCCCCCCCCCCTTTCCCGGTCGATAGGGTTGCCCGGTCACCCACCCAATGAAACATTATTCAGCACATCCTGTTGAGCTATGCCCACCACGTTCAGATCCACCCAAACCAAGGGGGTTAAGAAAGGTTGGTAACTATGAATCTCCACATTGCTGCTACTCACACCAGCAGCGATCTAGCAAGCAGCCACTGATTCTATTAGGATCATAGTTCAACAGGATAAGTTGAAAATTTCTTTTTCGGGCGACCCTGGCGACCGAAAAAAAGGGGGGAGGGGGGAGAATCAACAAAATTTTTGGTTTTTTTTCCTAGAATCAATTGATCTTTTGTTTTGCCTAACACGGGCCGAAGTTCAATATTCGAGATTTTGTTTACTTACGAACGTTTAGTTTTTCCACAATTTCAATGTCTGTTATATTTTCTTCACAATAAAAAAGTTTTCTGAAGGACCGGGCGGACGACCGGAAGAAATTCAACAAGTTTGGTGAGCTATGAACAGGAAAGGTCTGTCCTACATCTAAGGAAAGCGCGTGCCCTGCCGTGAGGCGGGAACAAGTGCGATTAAGATGATTATACCATGAGAAAATTCAGAAGTGGAAAGTGCGACAGCGGTTCCGAATAAGAACACGCGAAGCAAAAACTCCTTCGGCGGTAATCGGTCGAGAAGAAATACGAAGGAAGGAGAAGAGAAGATCGGTAGCTGGAGACAGCAGTCGTTTTCTGAGGTGAGAAATGTCTGATCTACCCAGGAGATAAAGATAATTCTCCTTACCCAGGTTCAATAGGAGGTAGTCAATCGAAATACTAATTTAGACTGAAACGAAATACTAACCCGGCCAATTCGTCCATATTTGCGCAATTCCAAACATTTGCTCACCTTTTTGAGGCACGCGTCAAATGAGGCTAGTCTAAGCCATGTTTGTACGCGCCGAGCGAGTGGAAAAGGAATTGGGAAAGGCAAAAAGAGAAGTAGAAACAAAGTGAAACAGAACGGAAGGAGAAGAGAATGTAGATCATTCTCGGCGCGAACATGTATGCGCGAACATAGCTGTTCCGGTAACCATTTATCTCCTGTTTTGAGGTGGCTCTTTTACGCAAAAACCTATTCGGCACCGAACCCGCAAAAAACCTTTCTATTCACGCTCATCACCTTTTTGAAGTGGCTCTTCTAAGCAATAGCCGCCCCGTATTCGTCACCGAACCCGCACAAACCTTTCAATTCACGCTCATCAACTCTTCTAAGCACTAGCCATCCCCTATTCGGCATTGAACCCGCACACACCTTTCTATTCACGCTCATCACCTTTTTGAAGTGGCTCTTCTAAGCAATAGCCGCCCCGTATTCGTCACCGAACCCGCACAAACCTTTCAATTCACGCTCATCAACTCTTCTAAGCACTAGCCATCCCCTATTCGGCATTGAACCCGCACACACCTTTCTATTCACGCTCATCACCTTTTTGAAGTGGCTCTTCTAAGCAATAGCCACCCCGTATTCGTCACCGAACCCGCACAAACCTTTCAATTCACGCTCATCAACTCTTCTAAGCACTAGCCATCCCCTATTCGGCATTGAACCCACACAAACCTTTCTATTCACGCTCATCACCTTTTTGAAGTGGCTCTTCTAAGCAATAGCCACCCCGTATTCGTCACCGAACCCGCACAAACCTTTCAATTCACGCTCATCAACTCTTCTAAGCACTAGCCATCTCCTATTCGGCATTGAACCCGCACACACCTTTCTATTCACGCTCATCACCTTTTTGAAGTGGCTCTTCTAAGCAATAGCCACCCCGTATTCGTCACCGAACCCGCACAAACCTTTCAATTCACGCTCATCAACTCTTCTAAGCACTAGCCATCCCCTATTCGGCATTGAACCCGCACAAACCTTTCTATTCACGCTCATCACCTTTTTGAAGTGGCTCTTCTAAGCAATAGCCACCCCGTATTCGTCACCGAACCCGCACAAACCTTTCAATTCGCGCTCATCAACTCTTCTAAGCACTAGCCATCCCCTATTCGGCATTGAACCCGCACACACCTTTCTATTCACGCTCATCACCTTTTTGAAGTGGCTCTTCTAAGCAATAGCCGCCCCGTATTCGTCACCGAACCCGCACAAACCTTTCAATTCACGCTCATCAACTCTTCTAAGCACTAGCCATCCCCTATTCGGCATTGAACCCGCACACACCTTTCTATTCACGCTCATCACCTTTTTGAAGTGGCTCTTCTAAGCAATAGCCACCCCGTATTCGTCACCGAACCCGCACAAACCTTTCAATTCACGCTCATCAACTCTTCTAAGCACTAGCCATCCCCTATTCGGCATTGAACCCGCACAAACCTTTCTATTCACGCTCATCACCTTTTTGAAGTGGCTCTTCTAAGCAATAGCCACCCCGTATTCGTCACCGAACCCGCACAAACCTTTCAATTCACGCTCATCAACTCTTCTAAGCACTAGCCATCCCCTATTCAGCACCGAACCCGCACACACCTTTCTATTCAAGCTCATCACCTTTTTGAGGTGGCTCTTCTAAGCAATAGCCGCCCCGTATTCGTCACCGAACCCGCACAAACCTTTCAATTCACGCTCATCACCTTTTTGAAGTGGCTCTTCTAAGCAATAGCCACCCCGTATTCGTCACCGAACCCGCACAAACCTTTCAATTCACGCTCATCAACTCTTCTAAGCACTAGCCATCCCCTATTCGGCATTGAACCCGCACACACCTTTCTATTCACGCTCATCACCTTTTTGAAGTGGCTCTTCTAAGCAATAGCCACCCCGTATTCGGCACCGAACCCGCACAAACCTTTCAATTCACGCTCATCACCTTTTTCAATACATATTTCACCAATGTTGTGATTAGTGCGCTCCTTGAGCTTGAAAACACCCAGTAACATACCATTGAGACAAAAAAGAAGGTAAACGCCATCTGCCACTAGGAATAATGTCCATGCATATACGCAATGATTATTGTTCGCAAATATCACATGTGCACGAAATAAAGAATGAATGGATGAATGAATTATGTATAACTATCAGTTCACCACCAACTTAGCCACGATTGAAATTCCTATACTCTGTTCAACTTCTCTTTATGTCCCACTCTCAATCTCTGACCCTCTAACTCCTCCTGGTTGGGAATTGTAGATTTTATTGAAAAATTGTAGATTTTATTATAATTTCGTAATATTGAACAACTCTTGCAAATAAAGGTACGGGAAGCGATAAGATAATGACTATAGGAACTCTACTAAAGTTTGAAGAAAAAAATAGGTATGATGAGGAAGTTGTCGGAATACTTTTCCTAGAGAGGAGTTTGGCGATGAATCGATTGGTTTCAGCTTATTAGCGTCAGCTTCGAGAGTCAAATTATTCGAAGTTCTTGTAAGATTTGTCCATTTTCTCAAAACCTGGTTCTTATAATCAGTCGTCTCTATTCTTATCTGAAGTTTAGGCGATTTTACAAGATTGAAGATATAGTTTTAGGGGTTGAAATGAAGTTTTTCGATAAGGGAAGGTAATATTTGATTGAAGGAAGCCGATAACAAGAATGGAATGTCGCAAATGACGGGAGCTGCGGACAAGCGACGCCGTAATCAGAGTGAGAAAGAGAAGTCGGAAGGAAGCGGTGCACCCAAGGCAGCAGCGGAGCGTGGAAGTGGAAGGAGACAGAACAGCGTCGGCGGATCGTCGCAGCACACCAAGAGGAAGGTTAATATTTCGCTGTGACAGTTCTAGAAACACTCTCATCTGTCCTGATCAGAAGCTTACTTTCTGAAAATTTGTTCAAAAAACATATAATTATGTGAAATGAGGATTTTTGTATCCGCGAATGCTTCAGATGTTGTTTAAAGGCAAATGTTTTTTAGAATGCTAAAAAAGGATTTGTTGTTGTTGTTGCCGGCAAGCAGCCCGCATCGAAGACTTTTGGTTATGAACACTCTCTTTAATGAGAGAAGTTCTCGTGTTCTTCGAACGAGATGCGTCCGGAGAAGGAGTAGAATTAGTTTAGAATGCTAAAAAAGGATTTGTTGTTGTTGTTGCCGGCAAGCAGCCCGCATCGAAGACTTTTGGTTATGAACACTCTCTCTAATGAGAGAGGTTCTGTTGTTGTTGTTGCCGGCAAGCATCCCGCATCGAAGACTTGGTTATGAACACTCTCTTTAATGAGAGAAGTTCTCGTGTTCTTCGGACAAGATGCGTCCGGAGAAGGGTTTTGATGTCCTTTGCAGTCCTGAGACTGTCATGCTGCACCTTGTGAAGGCGGACATCGTTGTAGCAACCTGTTCATGCTATAGGCCTTGTGAGTGGGTGGTCAAGCCGGCCTAGCATCGTTTTGGGTGGGAGTAGAGACGTCTCGCCTGTCGTTGACCGGAGATAGGCAAGAGGCTATTTGACTGGCGCCTCGACTCGCCATTGAAAAGTATAGCGGAGTATCGGCTGATGTTTTGTCCGGTGGCATGCCCAAGCCGGTCCGGCATCACCCTCCTTTGACGAGCTATACTACCCAGTTTTGGTCCGCGGCGGGATTTCTCCCGCTACCTCCCAGCACGAATAATTCGTAGGGAGGCATCCCTCTATCCGCCACCTGAGGTCGCGCTCGATTCTGGACTGGATGATCCGGCTCCATCCGTGACAGGCTCTTAAGGCTGTAGAGTCACGAATGGCCACTGTTGCCAGTGTGTTTCGAGGAGAGAGGTTCTCGTGTTCTTCGAACGAGATGCGTCCGGAGAAGGAGTAGAATTAGTTTAGTTTAGAATGCTAAAAAAGGATTTGTTGTTGTTGTTGCCGGCAAGCAGCCCGCATCGAAGACTTTTGGTTATGAACACTCTCTTTAATGAGAGAAGTTCTCGTGTTCTTCGAACGAGATGCGTCCGGAGAAGGAGTAGAATTAGTTTGAGAGTCAAATAGGAAGGAAGGCGGAGTTAGGGTGATGAACAATCTTGTACTGCTAGAAGCTCGTTTCTATATTCAAGTCATGCAAGTTAATTCGATTTCTGGAAATGAGTTTAGTATTTTGAACCTATTTGGGTGGCCGTAATGAATGCAATAAATTCTTAATCTGATGAAGAAAAACTAAGCTTTCGCAGGGTCGAATATCTGAGGAAGTAGTCGGTAACAGGGGTTAAATAGTAACCGGAACAGCTATGTTTGCGCACATATGTAGCTCACCAGGATGTGTTGGTTCCAAATGCCCAGACAGTGAAGGCATCTGCCCTCTACTACTCAAAATGGCCGGTGAAAACTTCAGAAAATACCTCTGCATCCTCTTCAATAACACGCTGCAAACAGGTATTATCCCGTCCAGATGGAAAGATGCAAGAGTGATAATGTTACCTAAACCAGGAAAGGACTCCAGCAACCTGAACGGCTATAGACCAATATCAATACTATCACCTATAGCCAAAACATTCGAACGGGTCTTATTACCATTCCTGGCGGAAGGCTTTCAAATCGCTGACTGGCAACATGGATTCCGCAAAGAGCACTCGACTACTACCGCACTCCTGGAAATAACCGGGAAAATAACAAACGGCTTCAATCGGAAACCACCCCCGGACCGCACTCTCATGGTCGCCCTTGACCTCACTGCAGCATATGACTTAGTGAACATATCCCTTCTCTGCAAGAAACTCACTGAAACGAATATGCCAAGAGCCATCGTCCGATGGATGTCCAGCTACCTAAGAGGCCGTACAATCAAGGTAGACTTCCAAGGAAAAAGCAGTCGACGTCTCACATGCAGATCTGGTGTTCCACAAGGAGCAGTGCTCAGCCCCCTCTTATTCAATCTCTACATAAACAACCTCCCGCAACCCACAGGAAACACGCAGATGACAGCCTACGCCGACGACATATCAATTCTCTCCTCAAGCCCCTGTATTGAAACCTGTGAAGATCAGATCAACCACTTCCTACCGAAACTCGTAGAAGAATTGGAACAACGTAAAATGATCATATCCAAGGAAAAGACTACGGTCACTCTTTTCACAACCGATACAGGCGAATGTAAAAAAGAACCCAAGGTAGAAATCCACGGAACCCTTTTGCCGACAACTAAAACACCCAAAATACTCGGTGTCGTCTTAGACCAACTCGGCACCTTCCGACAACATGCAGAATACCTTAAACAGAGAACGGCCAAAAGACTGAATATACTACGTGCCCTCGGAGGAAGAACATGGGGCCAACAGAAAAACACCCTTCTTGCAACCTACAAAACAATGACCAGATCCGTTCTCAACTACGCCGCACCAATTTACTCCCCTCAATTGGCCGAGACGAACTGGAAAAAACTACAGGCAAACCAAAATAGAGCACTTCGGATAGCAACAGGAAACCTAGCAATGGCCGGCACAGAGCACTTAGCTCTAGAAAGCGAAATGTTACCCATAAAGGAGCACAACACGATGCTTACCAAGCAATTCGTTGCAAGAGCAAGACTCCTCCCAAACCACCCCTCCCATCGTCGATGCACGGAACCCAAACCACCTAGAACTATTAGAAATTATGCTAGTAGACAGTGATCAGAAAGCCGCACTTAAAAGAATACATACTGAAACTGTTAGAAATTTCATTAGATCTTGCTCCCCTAACCCAGTTCTAGGTAAGAAACCTCCCAGAATCCATAAATCAACGAATCAACTTCCCAGGGAACAACAAATAACATTATCGCAACTACGTAGTGGCTATGCAAGTTCCCTTAACAGCTACCTACACAGAATAGGAGCTGCCCTATCACCTCTTTGCCCAAAATGTTTAGAAGAGCCACATACAACTAGTCATTTATTCTCGTGTCGCTGTGACCACACACTTTTAAGAAGTATAGATTTGTGGAATAGCCCGACGTCTGTTGTTAAGTTCTTATACCAGTGATTCCTTTCTCTCTCAAAAAAAAAAAAAAAGGGGGAAAAAATAAATAAATAAAAAATAAATAAAAAATAATAAAAAAAATAAAATAAAATAAAAAAATAAAAAATAAACCCCGAGAGAGAAAGAGAAATAATGTAATTAGATAAATGATGTAAGTAAGGTTATTGTTTTCTGAGCCATGTCAAAGAAGACCTCGTCTACCCAGCCGGAGACCTACGGCGGGCAATCTACAACAACAACCAGGATGTGTTGAAAATTTATTTTTTGGGCGGGTGACCGACCGGACGACCCTGGCGATTGGAAAACGGGTGGATTTGAATTAAGAAAAACTTTGTTCTGTTTTCCGTGTTCAATTGATCTTTTGTTTCGCGTAGCACGGGTCGGAGTTCAATATTCGACATTTTATTCTCTGAAGAACGTTTAGCTTTTGGAAAAGATCATTTTATGTTATAATTTCTTCACTATAAAAATTTTTTCTGGGGGACCGTGCGGACGACCGGGAGAAATTTAACAAGTTTGGTGAGCTATGTTTGTGCATACATATTCGCGCCAAAAATTATCTACATTCTCTTTCTCTTTTACTAATTTCCTTCTCGTTCTTATCCTTTTACCATCCCTTCTCCAATGCGCTCGGCGCGTACAAACAGGCCATAGACCGGTCTCATTTAGCGCCTGGTCGGTAATTGGATATACATTGACCAAGTAACGATAATTTCAGCAAGAATGGTCGCAGAGCAAGTCCTACTCTCAGTGCGTAGAGTCCTCAGAGAAGGGAGGCTGGCAGAAAGAAAAGGCGAAGACAAAGGAAGTGGCCGGTTGGAATGAGCAGCACCGCCGGACTCGCAGCACCAACTGTCAGCTTTCTATCCCAATCATTGTTCTGCTCACACAGACAGGTGTTAAATAGTCATGTCAGACCTTCTGTCGGCGAGCCTCTGTTTTTCCAAATCATGAGGGGGGGGGGGGGGTAGGTAAAACTAGAAAAAAATTTTGCGGTTCTCTTTTTTTTTATCTTAAGGGGGGACCATTATGTGAAAAAAACATTTTTTCCGTCGTTGGCGTATGCTGTACCTTTTTCTTGCTCGCTAAAAAACCCCTGCACACAGATACAACTTTCCTGATAGGCGTCACAGATGTGTCTTCCGCAGAGTAGAAAATCATTGCCAGATGGGTTTCAAATGAAGATCAGAGTCCTGTTGACTACAGTAGTACAGTTAAACTACTGTAGAGACATGAGTATTCAGTTTCTGAACCGATGAAAAATTGAGATCGTATTATCCTTCAATGAGTCACTGGAAAGCCACAAATTTAGTGCCCCGCCCGAACCTCATTTACATTATATATTTTTCTTGTTCTATGTATTCAAGACGGCGAATCCCATTTTAGTTACATACCATCAAGCTTTTGATCATCAGCAAAAACTGTGTAGATCATCAGCAAAAACTGTGTAGATCATCAGCAAAAACTGTGTAGATCATCAGCAAAAACTGTGTAGATCATCAGCAAAAACTGTGTAGATCATCAGCAAAAACTGTGTAGATCATCAGCAAAAACTGTGTAGATCATCAGCAAAAACTGTGTAGATCATCAGCAAAAATTGTGTAGATCATCAGCAAAAACTGTGTAGATCATCAGCAAAAATTGTGTAGATCAAAAAATGAATGACGAGGGAACTTTGGAAGAAAGAGCTTGCGATAAAAAATGGAGAATGCCCATGCAAATCAGAAAAGTATCACTAGCTTTTAAAAAAAGTATATATTAGCGCATAAACACCCTGTTTTATTATCATGTGTCAGCTTATATTTAAATATTTTTGATGGTAGTTTGTTTTGTTTTCCGAGCAGAACCTTCCATTTAAAAAAAACATTTCTGGCAGCTTTGTTATAGTGAAGCGAAAGGCCCGCATTTGATGAGTTGGGTGTTGAGCATAGAAGAGTTGGGATGAGCTTGTGTTGATTGGCAGCGATGGGTCAGAAGCAGCAGCAGCAGAAACAGGCGAAACCCTCGACTCGGACGCTCTCCCAGACAAGCAACGGAGACACCTTCGAGTACTGTCAGTCGAATCCATGCTGCTTTTTCATGGAAATGCACCCTGAAAAATCGTGAATGTTCGGGATTAGAGGAGAATTTGAGTACAAAATAGTTTGATGTGGTTGCACGAAAACAAATAGGTGCCTAGATTCCTTGATACTCGAATTTTCCGGGAAAACCTTGTCCAAACATGTTTTGAATGGTAATTTGTCATTAAATGTCGTTGCACCTCTGTTTCGACTTTTTTTGGGCCTCACGTTCAAAATTAAAACGAGACGCTCTCATATAAATGTTTTTGTTGAAAAACTAGTTTCTTCCATCATTTATGGCCGGCTCTGTTACAAGGAAAACGCTTTCGATGGGTTTTTATTCAAAAGCTTACGTTCAGAAATATATGTAGTCAAAAATTTGCGATTTTCCTACGTTGACCTCGGATGAAAAGCTTTATAGCGCGAAGAGTAGTTTTTTCTAGCAAAATCATAGAGTTTTTTCTAACCTCTTAGATTACAAAGATGCAAAGAACCATGGTTCCATGAATGAACTATTAACATGATTGTTAAGTAATAGGGGGGATTAACACTTCTCAGTTTTTAGATTTTGAAAAGAAAAAAATAGAAGAACATCTGGTTTTTCTCGTCCGAAGGGATGCGAATGTAGCGAAGAAGAAGGCGTGCAAGAGATGGAGGACTACAAATGAGGCTGAGGACCGCACTGCATACAGATCAGCAAAGAAAGCCGCCAAGGGAGCTTTCGTAGTATCTAAGGCTTCCTAATTTTGCGAGCTCTATGAAAAGATGGACCTACCAGAAGGCGATAAAGTCATCTAACGACTCGCAAGGGCTCGACACCATAACACCTCGAACATCAAGAAAGGGCCACGATGAGGGCAAGCAAGCAAAGCTCATCACTGAATCAAAAAAAGTCAGAGACAGGTGCCGTGCCGTGAGCATTTTGAAGAAATGAGTGGCGATGAGATCGAGAAGCCTCCCTTCCCGACTTCCCACCCCTTACAAGGACCGCAAACCATCACGACTGAGGAAGTAAAAAAGGCACTCTTTAAGATAATACTCGGTAAAGCAGCAGGTCCTTACGACCAAGGATGTGCGAAAAAAAATCAAAAGTTTCTCACCTTCATTTAGTTTTTTTTTTCTCGAAAGAAAGGTCGAAAAAACTAAATGAAAGTTATTTTTTCCTTGAAGCTTTCTAAACTGTTATTCTAGAGCAAAAGCTCTCGGGTGATGTCACATTTTTTTTCGGTGAGCCTCTGGTTTACCATTTACAAGTCTCTGTTTTCTCAAAACCATAAAGTGGAATTCTTATTTATAAAAAGTGTTTTCTCGTGGAAATTTCTTAATCTAGAATCTAGAGTTATCACATCTTCTTTAGAAGAAAATGAGATGAAAAACAGTTATTAGAGCATAAAGTTCATAAAGTGATACTCACCGATGCTGTCCTTTTTGTCAGGGTGAATATTTCAAGAAGTACGAAAAATAAACAACAAAACAGGTACTTTTTTAAAATTCCGTTTTGTAATCTGTTTTTCTATATCTTCAAATGCTAAGTTACCCAGTTTAAAGGCAGTGACGCCTGGTTAAGATGACAAATGATTGAACTATCGCACAGAAAAAACTATCGCACAAGGCATATGAGCCTAACATTATCGCACGGAATAGCAATGTGTCCCCGTGGTGTATGTAACACGCGCTCTCGGTTTGAGTCGAGATGGTCTGGGTTCGATCCCGCCCGGTGGACTAGCTTTTTTCTGTGCCATAGTTTTCAATCATTTGTTTTTCTATACTTTTATTTCTCAAATTTTTTTTTTTGAAAATGCTCACTACGTAATTAATCTAACGACAAACCGAAGTCTTCAAATCATGCGCCTCATTTGATTCAAGAAAAGGTCGCTAACATTTAAACTTAATTATTCTTTAATGAGAAACCAGTTGCGCTTCGAAAAAAAACTTCTTTTTCTTTGAAAACGCACGAGAAAAGCATTGAAATAATAGAGCAAACGTGATAACTGTGTATTATGTTAAGAAACAGTATCTAAACCATCCTACTTGGATGTAAACATTGAAATTTATTGCTGAAACGAATTAGAGCTCTTCTAAAAAAAATTTGTTTGGTTTGTCGAGAAATTTTTTTCAATATCTTTCGAGAAATCCAAAAAAATCGAAAAATTCGAAAACTAAAAAAACCATCCCTGCTTACGAAGTACCCACTGAAGCTTGAAAGCTCGGAGATGATGTTGGACTAGCACATCTTGTGCGCCTATTTAACAGGTCGGTTCCCACTTTTCTGGAGTAAATACGTGACAATTCCAACCACTGACTCCGGCCCCAACAACCATTGCGTACGCGGTCGATATTCTACCTTCACGTGCTGGAATCGAAAAACGCACTCAAGAATGGAGTGACGCCCTCAGTAGGCATGGCCTACGCCTGAACATCAAGAAAACGGAGTACCAAGAAATCGGAGAACAACAGATGAAGCGGTTTTCATGAACGGTAGACCACACCACTTTCGAAAACCGCCGACATCAAGTTCCCCGGATCTTTCATCTCGTCGGACACCATCAACGATTTCAGCAGCACGCCAAAGATTCAACGCAGCTTGGATTAAGTGGAGAGATGCTGCATGAGTCATCTTTGACGAGAAAAGCACGGCTGGCATGCGTGGGAAGGTGTACGAAACAGGGATCCTCCCTGTGCTCTTTTACTCGACGGAGACCTGGCCTACCACGTGGGCGGGTGACCGAGAACATTCTCCACACGATTGAGATGAGTATGCTGGACAATCGGGCTCACTCGCATGGATTGTGTTCGTAAGACGTTTCTCAGAGGAAGTTAGGCGTGGCTACTATGTATACAAGAAAAAATGCGAGAAGGAAGAATGAGATGGTATACACATGAAATGCGTCCGACATTGCAAGACACGCTCTCGACATGGAAGTGACGGGCAAACGCCCGCGAGGCAAACCGAAGACAAGATATATGGATACGCTCAACCAAGACCTGCGTCTTGTAAGACTCCACCCGTAAGACGCGATCAACACAAATTTTAAGAAAGCTAGAAGCCGTATAGCGGACCCTGCTCCGACCTTGGTCGGCGCGGGACAACGCTAAGAAGAAGAAAGAAGAAAGGATAACTCTTCCAACAAAAAAAGAAGGTTAAGATGCGAATGAAGACGCGAAACCTCGGTTTAATCAGAAACGACTCATGGAAACGAATTCAAAAGGATGTGAGCTTTACTTGAGAGAGAGGAGAGAGAGAGAGAGAGAAAGTTGAGTGTTATTGTTGGTTTGTCAGTTGATGAAGAGCTGGAGGAGCCTTTCTCGGACTCGGATGCGGAGAGCGTCGTGGGGAAATCCCGAGAACCGCAGAAGATGCTGCTGCCAATTCCGAGAGGGAGAATCAGGACACTCTCGGGCACTGTTCCAGTGGTATGTTCCTCAAAGAGTATCTCTAACTCCTTTTTATATGTATCTCACAAGGAGAATTGCTTCGAAATATCTTTTCACTCGAGAAATATATCTTTTAATCACTTGGGCTCGCTAGTCGAGTTGTTAATTTTTGTTTAGAGAAAGGCGGTAGAAAATGCCGACCTTTTTTTAGTTGAGCTTAAGTTTTTATAACAATTTATTTAGCTAGGTGTGATTTATAATTTATTTAGCTATGTGTGATTTACATTATTGACTAATTTGTTTCGCATGAATAAATAAAAGTAATTTGTTCGTAACCAGCATGAGATTGATTCAATTATCTTTCTTCTAATTTGATCTCATAAACTTGTTCTTCAAGTTTCTTGCTGAGTACGCGCAACCCCGATTCAAGTTTCTTGCTGAGTACGCGCAACCCCGATTCAAGTTTCTTGCTGAGTACGCGCAACCCCGATTCAAGTTTCTTGCTGAGTACGCGCAACCCCGATTCAAGTTTCTTGCTGAGTACGCGCAACCCCGATTCAAGTTTCTTGCTGAGTACGCGCAACCCCGATTCAAGTTTCTTGCTGAGTACGCGCAACCCCGATTCAAGTTTCTTGCTGAGTACGCGCAACCCCGATTCAAGTTTCTTGCTGAGTACGCGCAACCCCGATTCAAGTTTCTTGCTGAGTACGCGCAACCCCGATTCAAGTTTCTTGCTGAGTACGCGCAACCCCGATTCTTGCTGAGTACGCGCAACCCCGATTCTTGCTGAGTACGCGCAACCCCGATTTTTTCTGAGTACGCGCAACCCCGATTCTTGCTGAGTACGCGCAACCCCGATTCTTGCTGAGTACGCGCGACCCCGATTCTTGCTGACTACGCGCAACCCCGATTCAAAAACAGACCGGTTTTTAATTTTTGTCGTGACTACTTGTTTACTGTTTGTAAGAGACCTACAAACACTAAAGGCTTTTTTGATTAGGTGGATTCGCCAGGGAGGGGTTGACTTTGAGACTCGTTAGAAAATAGTCAGGCAAACTATGCCGACATATCCTTTGTCAACGCGAAGAATGATATTGTTCAGCCGAATGTGTTGAATGCAGGTAGGCTTCTCTCCGAAATGGGGCGGACCGACAATGTGTCTCTCTTGCCTGCAATTCTTCGACCTCCCCGAACAGTTGGAGCAGTTCGCGGATCATCTACTCACAAAGCACCACATCGTCGTGGTGGAAATGGGTCTCATAGTGGATCCAAAGAGGTCAATTCATTATTTTTACGGGTCTGTGTACACTTTTCGTGCTAAGTCAAGTTACGTCGTCACCTTTGATTGCGTCACGCTGAAGACCAAGTTCACACCCAGAGATTGCATTCTTGTCTATCCTGTGAAATTTGTTCATTTTCTCTATTTACCTCAAGAAAGAAAGAAAGAGCGAGATGAAAGACTACCACTCTGCTTTGGCTCAAAAGATAACAATCTTAGTGGGAGTAACTAATCCCATGTCTTGAGCGTGTTGATCGCAGACACATCAACATGTGACAAATTCATTAGGGTACTTTCGAGAGTTTTTTTTGCTCCTGAACATTGCTTCAGGCTCAGAATGTGTTGTTCATTGTGAGGTATCGGAAAGATGGTTTGAGTAATACAGTGCTAAGGATCCTGGTGGGCAACTGTGTTCATCCCAGGGGCACACCCTCATATGGATTTTCTTTTGAAAAAAACTAACCGTTCTACTTGAAGCAGATATCTGCTTTATGAAGACTTGAGGGCTCTCCCTCCTTCTCAGCAAATGATAAGTTGAAGTTCCTTTGAAGGTACATTGAGTATTGGCGGCAGCGCTTTGCAAAGGAATCCATCGACAATATCTTCCCGAGAATTGAACCAGAGCTAGAAGATCCTACATATGGTTAGAGAGGAAAGGGGCACAGGTTTTTCAGTCGGTCCGAAAAGGGCACAGACAGGATAAGAAAAACAGACGGATGCTGACGAAGGATTGGATATGACCATGGAAACGGATAGGGGGAAGAGTGAAGAACTATTACGTTAAAAAGGTGGTTCGCCGTGCGGGATTGAACTCAGCCGTCTCTCTTTTACCGAAATGTGTTTAATATATAAAATTTGTTTTTTTTATAGCAACAGTGGAGTATTACTTTGAAATGAGTGAGAGTCTGCCGGAAGACTACTCCCTTAGGCAGAGATTGGCCATGAGAAGACTCGAGGAGGCCCTTTCTTGTCAACAAAGAGAACGGTTGGTCCCATAGCTCACCGAACATGCTAAATTTCTCCCGGTCGCCCGCCTAATCTCCGAGAAAGAAATTTTTTCACTGAACTCTAGTCACTTAAAACCGACTAACTCTCTTCGCGTTTGTGTGATGCTTAGAAAATGCCCCATAATGGCTAGATTAAAACTTTGTATGCATCATGACTGCCTTTTTGACATGTTCAACGAATTGTATTAACTACCGGATATACAATTGGGCAAAATCGGAAAAAAATTTCTTGTTGGGTCGCCCGGTCGCCCGCCCGAAAATAATTATTTTTTTTCCAGCACATCGTGGTGAGCTATGGTTGGTCCACAGCTTAAGACTTGTTTCGAATGTCTTAAAGTGTTAGGGCCGAAGTTCGTTGCTTCTGTTCTGCCTAAAGTTTCTATCAAGGGAGTTCTGTGTGACTGTTGGTTAAATTCATCCAGCTTCCGGAACAGTTTTCCGCGTTCAGACTCACATCTTAGTCCACCGCTATCCTTCCGCATCAAGTCTTGCGAGGCACAGATTTTCTCGAGTCTACCAAACCATTTATCTTGTATTTGTTTTACCTCGCAAATGTTAGCTCGTCACTTCCATCTTGTGAACGTTTCTTGTGATTTCGGTGGAATTTTAAATCGCGACTTACATCTATTCCACGTGTATTAAAATCAAAATTGTTTAGCTTATTAGAGCTGAAGTAAATGGATGGAGCTTGAGTTTTCCATGAAGAGAATGAAAAGGAAGGGAGACAAAGCAATTTAATGGTGTACTCCTTTCTCCACCGCAAGTGTTTCTGGCAAGCCTAGCGAACTTCTGGTTGTAGGAAGCTCCTGTTTTTCTCTCAATATAAAACAATCAGTTCACGGACGCTTCAACTCATCTGGCCCAGACTGAGCTCTCTCCCAATCAAAGTTACATGAAGGAGAAAACTAGTCTGTGACTCTTGCTAAAGCTACAACACATGGAACACTTGATATCTTGTGTCGGAAAGGATAGAATGCCACGAGGAAGCAACAACAAGAAGCCCTCTTCGCCTAGTCATCTGGTGAATAAAAAAACTTCCGAAGTAGACTTTTCCAGGCTTGTTTAGAAGGACGTGAACAGAGCTGATTGAGTTAAGACTCTCTCGCTAATTTTGGTTCTGCCACTCATTATTCTCGTCTCCCTATCTGCAGCTCCTTGCTCCTTGCAAAGAAGCGTAGAGTGAGAAAAAGTTGATGATAATCCGGCGGTTCACTTATGAGAAGAAAAACAAATAATTCATATGATTTAGTTCTTGTGGTAAAGTGTTCATCTGGTTATTGTGGAAATTAAATATTAGAGGAAGTTGGAATATTTTGCAGGGAAGACAAGAACTTTGCTCAGCAGTGTATCTTCTGTCGATATACGGCTCGTGGAAATCGCTCCAAGGTGGGTTGAGAACTCTCTTGAATATCTCTTTTCTTTCTTTTTGTCTCCCTCTTTTCCACTCCCTACCTCTCTTTTCAAGATGGTTGAAACTGCGTGTTAAGATCATTCACCATCTCTACATGATCCACCATCTGAATCTCGGCTCCCCAGACAACCTTGTCTTCGTAACGGAATACATTGAGCATCTCAAGGTTTTTTTTTACTTATCAGCTCCAGAATTATATGCAGGGTGTTTCTCTTACCCGCACTGCGCGTGAAAACAAATCTATGCGCTCCCTGAGAAATCCGAAAAAAGTTCGAATCTATGCACTCGGAAACTTTTTTGTGTTTCAATTCAAGGGAATTCAAAGTCATAGAAAAACGGAAATGTTGAACTTTTCAAAAAAATTTCAAAATCTATGCGCTCGAAGAAAATTGTGTGGGTGGTAAGAAATAGCCTGGTTATATCACTGCTTGTTTCATAAAGTCTCTTACCAAGCCATACGGCCTCGTTACGTGAACCTATCTAAACTTGAGAAAAAACTTGAGCGAGAAACCTATGACAATATGTCGATCCCAAAATTCGGGTACGAGTTGACGCGGTGAAAATGTGTAACCAACAGTAAATGTTCAGGTGTTACTTTTCAGAATAAGAGAAGAAAATGAGCCATAAATGTGGAGGAAGAGATTGTGTTCAGGAGAAGCTGAGTCGACACGAGTGCATTTACTGTGAAAAGATTTTTGCTGACCGCAATACATTGATGGATCACATGAGGAAGAGAAACCATCGAGAGGCAAGTCTACACACAAACAGAAGAGAGACTTACTAAAACAGTCACCTAAATTGAAAGATAATCTTATCACAACATAAATTCATTTAGAAAGAAAGGTTTTTTCGTGAAAATTTAACAGTATAAAGTTTTTAAAAACTTTCTAGACTTCTTCTAGAGCAAAAACTATAAGATGATGTCACACTTTTCGTCGGCGAGCATATGTTTTCCTTCTACAAGTCTTAGTTTTCTTCAAATTATTAGGGATCGATACCTTTATGTCTGGGAAAGTTTTTTTTCCTTTCAAACTTTTTTCTGGAATCTAGTCATTTCTTGTTGTTGTGACTAGAAGAAAAATTAAAAATTTGAGCCCTGAAAGTGATACCCAGCAATGCTGGCTTTTATGATATAGAGGCGAATAGGAAAAGGGCCTTTATGATTTAGAGGCGAATAGGGAAAGGGCCTTTATGATATAGAGGCGAATAGGGAAAGGGCCTTTATGATATAGATGCGATTAGGGAAGGGGCCTTTATAATATAGAGGCGAATAGGGAAAGGGTCTTTATGATATAGAGGCGAATAGGGAAGGGGCCTTTATGATATAGAGGCGAATAGGGAAAGGGCCTTTATGATATAGAGGCGAATTGGGTAAGGGCCTTTATGATATAGAGGCGAATTGGGTAAGGGACTTTATGATATAGAGGCGAATAGGGAAAGGGCCTTTATGATATAGAGGCGAATAGGGAAAGGGCCTTTATGATATAGAGGCGAATTGGGTAAGGGCCTTTATGATATAGAGGCGAATAGGGAAAGGGACTTTATGATTTAGAGGCTAATAGGGAAAGGGCCTTTATGATATAGAGGCGAATAGGGAAAGGGCCTTTATGATATAGAGGCGAATTGGGTTAGGGCCTTTATGATATAGAGGCGAATTGGGTAAGGGCCTTTATGATATAGAGGCGAATTGGGTAAGGGCCTTTATGATATAGAGGCGAATAGGGAAAGGGACTTTATGATTTAGAGGCTAATAGGGAAAGGGGCCTTTATGATATAGAGGCGAATAGGGAAAGGGCCTTTATGATATAGAGGCGATTAGGGAAGGGGCCTTCATGATATAGAGGCGAATAGGGAAAGGGCCTTTATGATATAGAGGCGAATTGGGTGTGGGCCTTTATGATATAGAGGCGAATAGGGAAAGGGTCTTTATGATATAGAGGCGAACAGGGAAGGGGTCTTTATGATTTAGAGGCGAATAGGGAAAGGGCCTTCATGATATAGAGGCGAATAGGGAAAGGGTCTTTATGATATAGAGGCGAATAGGGAAAGGGCCTTTATGATATAGAGGCGAATAGGGTAAGGGCCTTTATGATATAGAGGCGAATAGGGTAAGGGCCTTTATGATATAGAGGCGAATAGGGAAAGGGCCTTTATGATATAGAGGCGAATAGGGAAAGGGTCTTTATGATATAGAGGCGAATAGGGAAAGGGCCTTTATGATATAGAGGCGAATAGGGAAAGGGTCTTTATGATATAGAGGCGAATAGGGAAAGGGTCTTTATGATATAGAGGCGAATAGGGAAAGGGCCTTTATGATATAGAGGCGAATAGGGTAAGGGCCTTTATGATATAGAGGCGAATAGGGTAAGGGCCTTTATGATACATATAGAGGCGAATAGGGAAAGGGCCTTTATGATATAGAGGCGAATAGGGAAAGGGTCTTTATGATATAGAGGCGAATAGGGAAAGGGCCTTTATGATATAGAGGCGAATAGGGAAAGGGCCGAAAACAACACAAAAACACTTTTCAATTTACTGATATATACAGTACCATGCGACAAAAAAACTGCATTACGCGAACATATTATTATTATTATTGTCTTTATCTTTTCAATTTTTTTGGGTTTTTCATAGAAGTTTTGCTTAAGTTATGTTGTTGTTGTTGTTGCCGGTTGTAGCCGTCATCGAAGAGCGAGGCCCACGTGATATGTTTCTTTTCGCTTCGTCTTTCGTTGTGTATAAGTCGTCAATTTTTTTTTAAATAGACATCTTCAAGAAGTTTGCCACTTCTCGTGGTTTCTCCCATAAGTCGGTGAGTGAGAGTGTCGTGGGGTCGCCAATGCAATCGAACAGGTGTGCGACGTCATGAGGTGTGGATGAGCATGTTGAGCAGACGTCTGGGATGGACTCATCGATACGGTGTAGATACGAGTTTGTGAATCTGCTGAATCCGGATCGAAGCTGGGAGAGTGTACATCTTGTGCTGCGGGGAAGGTCATATTCTTCCACGTTGATGTCGGGCGGGGGTCTACCTCCGAGAATGACGGCGCCTTTCATTGATTGAAGTTCGCTGGAGACCATAGTGTGTATGGCGTTTGCGACGAGTTTCCCGTTGAGAGGGTCTGTTGCTATGGAGGCTGCGGACTCGACCGTGTGCTTGCAACTCATGATGAGGTCGTTTTTCATGGTGCGTGGGGGAGCATGACTTTCCAAGAGGCTGTGATGGTTGTGAGCTGGATCCATTGTTCTGGCGAGGTATTGAGCGGAGAGCATGTGAAGGTGTGACTTAGTGCGCATGACCTTGGATTCTCTGTGTAAGTGATCGCTGTCTGCCATCTTTGCGAGCTTGACTGTTGGGACGGTGGTTCCTCCGATGGATACGTCCAGGACCGTGTTGTATTCTTTGCTGAAAGGCGTGAGGAGCATGAGTTGACTTTTGGCCGGAGAGATGGTGAGGGAGCGATTGTTCAAGAAGCTTTCGATCCCAGCTATTGCCATACGTACGTACTCCGAGGCGGTGTTGATGTTTGAGTTGGAGGCCCATATGGTAATATCGTCTGCGTAAGTTATTACGTTGGTGTGAGCGCTATCGGATGGGAGGTCGCGTAGATAGAGGTTGAACAGCGTGGGCGAGAGGGCGCTGCCTTGTGGGACTCCGTTTCTGATCGGCCGGGAGCTCGATAAGGTGTTGCGGAAGAGTGTGCGTCCTGTGCGTCCTCTCAGATACGAAGAGAGCCACTTCTTGATTTAGTTGGGCACGCTTGTGGTCATGATGAGGTCGATAAGCTTGGTGATGTCGATGCTGTCGAAGGCTTTGGACATGTCGATCGCCATAAGGACTGTGCGCTTCGCTGGTCTTTTCTCATTGAAACCGTCTGCGATGTTCTTAGTGAGCTTCAGGAGTGCCGAAGTGGTTGAGCGGCCCGCCGTGAATCCGTGTTGGTGTTCCGCCGGTGGTATATGGGACTGGATAGTGTGCTTAAGTTATAGAAAGATATGTTTGCTTCTTGAACCAAACTCATTCGGTCCAAAACTGGAATTTTTCAATTTTTCTAATGTTGACGGAAAATTCTTTTTTTCCTTCTGTGTTGCTATATTAGTATTCGTCACTTCGATTTACTCGTTCTAATGGAAGTGAAAATGTCCTTCAAATCTGTCTCAGATCGAATATAAGTTTTTTGTCAAAGTTGTGTAATATGTTATACAATTGTTTCCTGGTTGCAGTTTAATTATTAATACTCCTATTTTTTTCTCCTTTTTTTGTGATTCTATTTGTTTCAGATGTGCTTTGTTTCATTTAAATGGTTAAAATTTCAAACTACCACATGCAAAAACGAAAAACAATGTTTTTATATAATTTTGTACGGTACTGTAAATATCTATTTTTATGTATTTTGAAAAAATTCTTTGAACAAAACAAAGCACATCGTAAATGAAGATGATTGGTTGGAACTTTTACTTTTCAGGTAAATCCAAAAAATCACTACTACGACAAGTTCTACATCATCAATTATCTCGAATTAGGGAAAAGATGGCTGGAGGTTGTCGCTAACTTTTCTCTTTTGCATTATTCTATTTTAGATTGATCTCACATCGAAAATGGAAGTGTTTCATTTTGAAAAATGGGAGTGAAAAACCAGGTTTTGAAATTTTCGTGTTTTTTTAGTGTGAATATATTTTTAGTGTGAATATACTATATTCACAAGAAATTTTTTCCTTTAACTTTTTGTATTCTGTGTATATAACTAACTATGTTTGTGAAGGTTCTGGCGGAAGATTTTGAAGACACAATGCCCACTTTCATCGACAGCGAAGAAGAGGAAGAAGAGTCAGTTACTGACAAATCCTATAATTATCACAACAATTTTGAATAAAAGCAGCGGAGGTGTGTGTTTAAAAACACAGAAGAAATAAGATAAATCTTGTCATCATCGACAGTTGGTGTTAGAGGTGCACACAGGCCATTTATCCTCGTCATAAGGAGGATGTGCTATTCTCCGAGATCCCTTGCCCTTGTCTCCCATTTTCGGTTTGCTTGCTCTCGGTTCAACCTCTTCCCCTCTTAACTCCCGCTCCGCTTGACGCCTTTATTTTTTCGCTCGCCTTCTCGTCATTCTAGGCGTTGTCCGTATTGGCGGTTGGCTCAATCGATATTTTTTTAGTTTGGAAAGTGTAGATAGAATATGAATGTCTCGAAGTGCTGAATGGTGATGAGCTCAATTCTTCAGAAAATACTGAATAGACTTAGTTAGTCCAGGAATTGTGAATGTTTTTGAGAGACTCGTGGTGTGAGTGGCAAGAAGACAATGTCGATGCGGATGAGACGAGGGCGGTCTGTTTGCTGTGTGAAGAGTCTGCCGAGTCCGCCTCCCTCCTCCTTCAGCATTTCAAGGTTCATATTCATACACTCAATCTATTCTATCAATTATCATTAGTAACGCAGGGTATTGATATATGATAAAATTTGAGTGCAAAGAATGAAATTTTTCATTGTTTTAGAAGGTTCGTTTGTTCAAAAAGAAGTACTTTTAGCTGTTTCACCTCTAAAAAGTACTACTCTTAGAAAAGGCAAACATTGATAATTGTTTAGAGAGTTTTTCATGCAGAGGCTAGCATTCACATATATGGTTTCGTCAAGTTAGCAGAAGCGGCTTCCAGAAGCGCAAAGAAGAAGAATCGAAAGTATTGGTAGATTCAGATTTAGCCTCCTCTAAGGGAAGTTTGTTTGCAGACTAAACATGAGTTTGACTTGCTGGAAGAGATTGAAAAGGAGAAGCTGGGAATGTATGACAGAATCAAACTCATCAACTTCATCAGAAAACAGGTTGGAGGGGAGCATGTTTATCATATGTGTCCGTTTCCTGCTTGAAGGCGATTCCATCATGTTTGATTAGGGGAAATTAACAAGAGGAGAGCAGGAAAATTAATTCGATTACACTAGTAAATTTGAAGAAATGATAAGGACTTGGCGGTTTTACATAGTCTATCATGCATTCCAAATCAGCTGCTATTTTTTTTCTTTTGTAAACTTATAGATTTGCTTATGAATTTACCGCTAGGAGGAGAAAGGAGAAATTCCTCATTCATTAAATAGAGTTGTTTTCTTGTGGATTGGAGGGAATCACTGAAGAAGAAAGATGGAAGAGAGTCAACGATAGTAAGAAAGATTCATGAATTAGCATTGAAGGGTAGTTATTTCAGAACTACAACTCTGCGTGTTGGGTGTGCGGTAAGACGGAGATCGGCAACTGGCTCATCTTGTACAGACATATCGACGAGAGTCACAAACCAATCACCGTCAGCTTCAATTAAATTATAGCACCCAAAAAATGTTATCTCGTAAATTCAGGCTGTGCCGCCGGTTTTCTTCGGAGAAAGGTTAAAAGAATCGAAAAGATAAATTAGAATAATTTTCTATGAGAATTAGCCCAGTTTTTTCTCTCAGCATTTGTTTTTTTTTGTACGAAAAATCGGTCATCAGAAATGAAAAAGTAAAACTTAATTGGATTCTAGAAGTTACCGGAGCGCAGTTTGTGGGACACGGAAGAGTTTCTTGTGCCAATGTTTGGTAACGACCATCTTGTGTGGATGCTGGAGTCTGTAATGGAAGAGAAGGAAGGAGAGACTCACAGAGGAAAGGGCATCAAATGGATTATCGAGGAGAGCCAGAAGAACTACATTCAAGGGGTTAATCAGTTACAATCATTCCAGGTTTCGTCATGCCCACAACACTCACTAGAGTAGGTTTGTCTCATGATCTTCTGAGCTTTAGTGTGCTACCGTTGTTCCTTAGTATGCCAAAACGGAGGAGTTCACCTCACCAGAAATTTGATCAAAGACGTTATCAGAGCTCCGGTTAAAGCTGCGACCTGCACTCTGGTCAAGATTCTTCATCACATGAAGTATTTAAAACTATCGCGAGGAAATAAGGAAAGTCAGGGAGATAATAAGTCGAAGAGTGATTCAGGGACGAAAGCGAGAATAGAAATGTAAAGGTTCAAAGACGCTCTCCAATGGGAGTCTCTTCAGAGGGATTCGGGTTTGGTCATGAAGAGATTCATTAGGGGGAGATTCAGGAAGACGAAGAAAGGAAAGGAAAATTGCTTACAGTGCTCTGGTCAAGGGTGAAATCAAAGCTAAGGTCAAAGTTGTGACCAGTACTTTGGTCAAGAGTGCAACTAGATGCTCTGGTAAAGGGTGTAATTGTGACTCTGGTCGAAGGTACAATAAGGTCTCTTAAGTATGCAATCAAAATGTTCATTAAATCTCGTGCTTGTTCTCGCCTCGTGGCAGTGTACGCGCTCTCTTCAGATGCGGGAGGTCTACACTGGTAGAATCAGTGGCGGTGCGCTGGTTCACTGCTAGTGGTGTAGCAGCAGTGGGAAGATTCAGAGTCCTGATAGAGAATTACTAACATTTCTTTACCCCATTGGTTTGGATGAATCTGTTCGGGGTGGGAGTCGAACTCGGGCGGGAGTCTTCGCATAATAGTCGAACACACTACCATCATGATTTAAAACCGTTATGATACCATCATGATTTAGATTTAAAACACAATAATAATAATAATAACAATCTCCCTCGCGGCAGGGTACACGCTCCCCTGAGATGCAGGCCAAAGACATATCCTGGTAGGACCAGTGACTGCCCGCTAGATCACTGCTAGTGTGATTAGCACCAGTGGGGAGAGTTAGATTCGTGCATGAGCACTACCAACATTTCTCAACCCCCTTGGTTTGGGTGGATCTGTCCGGGGTGGGAGTCAAACTCGGGACTATTCGCACAATATTCGAACATTATGCCACGCCCGGACCAGATTTAAAACATAGTATAAGTCCTAAAACGTGTACACGCTTCTGAAATGTATATGTGTAGGTTCAGGCTGACCTTTGATTCCATAAGAGAAGGTTCAGGCTGACCTTTGATTCCATAAGAGAAGGTTCAGGCTGACCTTTGATTCCATAAGAGAAGGTTCAGGCTGACCTTTGATTCCATAAGAGAAGGTTCAGGCTGACCTTTGATTCCGTAAGAGAAGTTACGCAGTCCTTTCGCTTTGTTCAGGAGTATTTCTTGAAAAATCTCATTATAAGGATTAGAAAAGTGTGGTGAAGATGATTTGTCCTGCAATATCTTCTTAAAAATTGCAGCGATGAGGATTTGTTAATCTTAGTACTTTTAAATGATGCAACGTTAGTTGCTCGGTCACTTGTGAGAAAGAAAGTCATTTAAAATTAGGAGAATAATTGGATTGGTTAGTCTGAGAATGGGGATAAGAGAAGGTTTTACAGGTGATAGCAGAAGAGCTTCCGGATCTGTTCAAGTTGCCAGACTTGGATTTTATCCTGGAGGGAGTGGTCGGGGACCTCGGAGCCATCGCAGTCGAAGAAGCTGTCGTCGACGACACGAAGGAAGCAAGCGCAGAGAAATAATGAGAGTGCCGTGTATGAATGCATTTGTGAAGGAATGTGGTTCTTTTAGAACGAGGAATCCGCTTTTGTCTGGCTATTTTCTCCTTGATGTAGTTATTCATCTCTCTATAAAAAGGTTGGTCCACTAGGGAAAAATCCTAACTTCTGCCCTTTGCTGATATGCAGTAAGAAGCATTCTCTTGTAGTAAATTGAGGTATTCAATATGGAAAATGATTTTTTTTGTAAAAGGCGATGTTAAAATCGTTTGGTAAGGACATATGAAAAGATTTTGATGAATGCGGCAGAATCGTTTTGAAGATCACGCTGCTCTTAGTTGAAAGCTAGTCCAAGTCGATTTTCTTTCTGAATGTTTTAGGTTGTTCAAGGGAAAGTTTTGAGAATAGTATTTGGTGGATCGTTTCTCCTTCCAAGGGGATTTTAGTCTCGGCTTGATTCTCACTGTCTATAATTTCGTTGATTTTTGTTTATCCGTTTTTATTTTTTAAAGTTCATTTGAAAAATGGAGTGAGTCCTTCCGCGCACGCCTCTTCCAGATTTTTTTACAGTCCTTTTTTCCTGAGCAATAGATTGTTTTGAATTAGCTTCTACTTTCATTCTGTTGTCTTTTCAGTCCTGTGACTTTTATTTTTAATCATGAATATATAAATGACTCTTTATCAGTCAATATCTGAAATAGTCACTAAGGAAAAGCTTTGTTACAGTAATGAACTTTGGAAGTGAAAAACACTGCATCGTTTTCTGGATCATGCTCTAGAAGCTGCTATGCTTATATGCTTACTTGAGTGGAATTCACTTTGCTTATCATTATTTTTCTTAAGTATGTTATGTTGAAGTTCGAACAAGAATGATTCAGTGACCCACAAAACATGTATTCTATCTGGTTTCTAATATCGAGTCAGCCTAATTTTGATGTTTTGTAAACGAACTCCAGTAATTTTGAATTTTGCGATTTTGTTTGAGGTTTGCAACATTTTCCATTTCGTAAGTTGTTTGTTTGAAAAGATTAAATTTTTAATAATGGTATTTTAGTGGTAACGATTGACTCTTTCGATTTAAAATGCTTCACTAAAAGATCAACTCCCTTTCCATTGAAATTGCGACAAAAAGCGCGGCCTCTTTTTTGTATTTGTTTATGGCAGAGCAGCTGTTCTTTTCCTATAAAAGTTGAACCTGGACAGTTATAGTATTCATATTGTATCCAGCCTGTATTGATTGCTTCCATTATATCCAGGGATAACGAGGTTGCATAACATACTATCGATTGGTAGTTGGTGAGAAAGGGCGCCCTCAAACAGGTTGAGAAGACCCGAAAAAAAGGAGGATTGAAAGTTCGATTAACCCGAAATCGGGCTGATGTTGCTTAATTGTTGTTGATGTTGAACCCCGGTTAAAAGATTTTGAAAATGAAAATTTTAATATGGACATTCTAACACAGAAATAGAAGCGAATTAATTATTTTACATGGTGAACTTATTACATGGTAAAAACTGGTCGGAGTAGCGAGATCGAAGTGATGTGCTATCAGGAGGGAGAAAATACATTGATACGGGTGCTGGTGCAACAATATTTACAAGGACAATCGCGTCCAGAGAAACACATTTTGTAGAGCGATCTTGTCCTGAGAATCATGATATGATACATTAGTTCGTGGGAAAAATTGTACTGTAATTACTCCTAGGTATTAATCCGCTTCGGTCAAGAAATTTAGCGGTGCGCCGTTCTTCGGTGGACTTGGATGTGTGGGTGGAGCTTCGTTTCGCTGAATAATATTTTTACCCTAAGACGAAATTAATGATTGCCCGTGATCATTGATTAATACAAACGGCAAATTTGTTGAAAGAGCTTCGAAAAAAGCCATTTTTGCACTTCACTAGGTTTTCGCCTTCTTTACAGAGCTCATGCAACGGATGACCTTCCTTCATACAAAGGATTACGATATCGTCATTAGGAATTATTTTCCAAGCAATGAATTCATTTCAATCTCATCATGTGAATGTTATACTTGTTTCGCTAAATAAGCGTACATGACCTCTTCTGGAATCATTTATTTGAGGCGACTTCCACTGTCATATTTATTCTATTAAAGACGGCATTTACAGGGTAACTAAAAAGTACTTGGACAAATGCAAAAAAATCAGCTCTTGGTATCATAACGTATTTTATCACAATTCGTAACGAACAGTTATGCCCAATCATGTTCAATATGGCCGCCTCTAGCGCGAACGCATGCCTTGACGACACTCGTATCCATCTGCCTTGACGACACTAGTGACCGCAGGAAGTCGTTGTCGATTTTGTCTCGTGCCTTCAAAAATGCAGCGAATCGAGAGTGATGTGCTGGATAGCTCCAACCTTCGCTTGCATGACGCCTTAGACGCTTAAGTCAAGCGGGTTCAGGTCTAGGGAATTCGATGGCGATTCAGCGGTGCTTCAGCCATTCGTTAGTCGGAGACATGCTAATGCAAACTAGGAGAAGCTAGAGTGAGCCTTTTCTTAAATGCTTTTCTGAGAACATTCTAGAAAGTTCCCGGAAAAAAGTTTTCAAATTTTCAAAAAAGCGAGAAAAATTTTCCTGCTAACCCAATATATTATATAAACACTGCGCACAAAAATATAAAGTTCTGAAGAGTTGAACCACGCTGAGACAACGTTTCATGAGCTGGGATTCCTTCGCTTGCATGACGCCTTAGACGCTTAAGTCGAGCGGGTTCAGGTCTAGGGAATTCGATGGCGATTCAGCGGTGCTTATGAAACTCAGAGTGTGTGTGCCAACCCACTCTTGTGCGATCTTGGACTTGTGGGCCGTTGCTGAATCCTGTTGGAAGGTACAATTGGTTTCCTTCAAAACCATGAGGTACTTGGGACGGCTACTTCTTCCGACTGTGATTCCATGCTCAGCAGCTTCATTACAATCATGAACATTATATCGTTTTGAGAATTCACCGACATCTCTATGCTGAAATTTTGTCATCCGTCCATAGCGTACGGAGATGCTCGGTCCGCGCACACCGTTGAAACAGATCTTTACATCGTTGATGTCGAAGAAGCATCTGTCGAGCATTTAATCGATGTCATTCTCGCATCATGTAGGGGTGTATCTCGAGACGGTTCTTGATCATCAGTCGTGTTTATTCACGGGAGAATCACCCACGTCCACTTAATAAAATGCTCACGTCCACCAATTTTTTCCGTGAAAAAGTCCATCAAATCTAAGACGAAATGTAGCATTTTATTCGGTGGACCTGAGCATTTTGTTTGTTGGACGTTAGTATTTTATATCGTGAACGTGAGAATTTTATTAATCGGACGTTAGCACATCATTTGGTGGACGTGAGCATTTTAATTGGTGGACGTCTAATTCATACCAAAACGTAAAACTATGTATAGCGTAATATTGATTACATGGTGTGAAAAAATTAAGCAAGAGCCTTCAGTTTAGAGCAATTTGTTTGTCAGTTACATAACTCGTTCAATATCGCTTCTAGTTTATTTGAATCAATTGGAGAAATTAACTGCATAAAGCTGTAGAGCTTTCTAGTATTCTCGTATGTACGAGAAGAAGTGATGCAATTAAAAATCTAAAATTTGTAGTTATCGAGATGTTTCTATTTACAGAGGATTCAGTCGAAGGCTTGCCTGCACCGAATGGTTTATCAACAAAGCGACGTTTCTTATGCACCTATACTGTAGAGGATTGACTACCACCTGTTCCTTTTATGTATTCTCTAACTTTTCTTGAACATAGTGAAGAAGACTGGTCTATCTCAACCCATCTGTCTAGCGATTGCATAGAAACTCTGCTATGGCGCGTTCGAATCTTTAATTGAGACTTTTTCGAAATAAGTTAGCAGTGTGCTTCTAGACGAGCTTACGAAACAACTCACTCGACCATAGAAAACAATTTTCTCAGTTTTTACAACAAGTGACTTTCATTTTGATAAGTTTCTTGAAATTTCTGGGACAAGAATACTACCTTTTTTAAGGAAACTATCTCAGTTTTGATAAGAACTTGGTAAGTTTTTTTTATTTACATCCCGGTAATCTGTTGTGCGATAATATTTGGTAATCTGTTATGCGATAATATGATCTTCAAACTTGTTGAATTTCCAAATTACATCTTTCAAATCATGAAAATCAATAGGCTACTTGACCTTAAGCTGCAGCACCTTAAACAGGTGCTGCAGCTTTTTCGGAGTACTTGTTTGATAACAAAAAAAAAAAAAAAACGAAATCTGCCGTTTTCAGCGACTTTTTAAGTGCGAGCTTTAATTAATAGTCGGTTCCTGTGCAATTGATTATCCTGCAACATGCGAATGCAAAACAATGACTGTTGGGATGGGCGATCACCATTACTATAAAAATAAACATTTTCAAACGAAAACATGTCAGTGTATACAGAGATGAGGCTGTTATTTGCTCCTACTTATGCAATCCTCCCGAGCAAGAGCTGCTTCCACAGCCCGTAAAAACAGCGATAATTCTAGACGCTCACAAATTTTTTTAAACAATGCTTCTTCACCGCAGTTTCATAAACATGGATTACTCTAAGGCTCTTTTATCACCTTAGACAAGGCTTGTTTGCCTAAACTCAGCGAAACTGGCTGAGAAGAGATTTCAAACTACTTTATCATGACGTACATGATAATGCACAATAGGTTTTAATTGATATAAAATGTATATCTGGACATAACTGTCGTAAATGAATGAACTAAACTTATGTATAGAAGATCAAGTTATAAAAAAACTCTCTAAAGACTTTTGGGTAGAATTCCCTTTCTGTTTAAGTACCGTGACACTTTAATAAATTATCTTCAGCTATTAATCGAAAACAATTCACTCTAAACGCTACGGAAGAAGGCTCTCTATAATCCGATATGTTGGAACATCCAATTGGTTATTTATAGACGTGCTCTGATTGATATTGTGTTTAATCCCTACGAATTTTTTGGCCCTCCTCTTTTTGTTTCATTTATTGTCTCTGATGTTTTTTTTTCTGATTCCTTCCTTCCCCCAAGTTGAAGAGTGGTCGCCTGTCGTTTCGCTCTTCATTTTCCCCATCCATGGAATAGGAATCCGGCCTCTCGAGGTTCGTAATCGTAAAAGGACGTCAGGCTGAAATATCCTCATGGAATTTCTCGCGACAAGCCGGTCTGTGAAGAAAATCGTCGTATCTCAAAAGATGCACTACCATACCCCCAACGATGATGTGGCGAAGTGCTATCTACACAGCGGACCTCGCTCTTCAGCGAGAATAACGCTAGGAAGAAGAAGAAGAAGAAGATGTTTTTTTTTCTGGATCGGTGTAGACAAAAACATAGTCTTTCCACTCTCTATGCGAGTTCCGCTTATCGAATCGAAAACTAACCTTCTTCATGCTATTGCTATTCGTCTTCCGCTCTCATACTATTTTCTCTATCTTTTACTTTTTTTAATTTCTCGCTCTCTTTCTTACTTTTTTCCGTTCTACCTTTCTCTCTAGCTTTCTAACAAGTTTTTACTTTCTCTTTCTTTAATCCAAACCTCTCTCTTCTTTTTTCTCAGTCTTTCTCTTCCAATCTCTGCTCTCAGCCGACTCTGCTCTCTTACAATGAAGATCTGCCTCAGAAGATAAATGAAACAAATGATGGCGACTGATCAGTGAAGGAGAATTTGAAAGAGGAATCCCAGCTCATGAAACGTTGTCTCAGCGTGGTTCAACTCTTCAGAACTTTATGTTTTTGTGCGCAGTGTTTATATAATATATTGGGTTGGCACGAAAATTTTTCTCGCTTTTTTGAAAATTTGAAAACTTTTTTTCCGGGAACTTTCTAGAATGTTCTCAGAAAAGCATTTAAGAAAAGGCTCACTCTAGCTTTTCCTAGTTTGCATTAGCATGTCTCCGACTAACGAATGGCTGAAATGCGGTGCGATGAAAAGTTCATCATTCGAGCATCTCTTCTCTTCTACTGCAAGCTTGGCGATACAGCAACGGCGGCGTATCGTAAATTGTGTGAGGTATTCGGCGAGGACTGTATCAGCGATAATAGGTCTCGCCTTCGATGGTACTACAGCCCACAAGTTCACACCATCGCAAGGGACCGGTTCGTCCTCACCGGTATCGAGCGGGTCCTCAGGTGGCGGATAGAGGGATGTCTCTGCACAATTGCATTGGAGATAGCGGGCTTGCCCGTCGCGGACCAAAATTGGATAATATAGTTCGTCAAAGGAGGGCGATGCCGGACTCGCCTGGGCATGCCACCGGATAAAACATCAGCCGATACTCCCCTATACTTTGTAATGGCGAGTCGTGGCGCCTGTAAAATAACTTATTGCCCTTCTCCGGTTAACGAATGGGTCTCGCGAAGAGGATCGCCGACTGCGGTGCGAGTGTAGACGGAGAAAATTTCTCCGGACTCAAAAGGATCCTCACCAACCTATCCCAAAGGACTCCCCTCGACAGGACCTATGGGCAAACAACAACAACAACAAGCGATAATAGGTTCAGACGTTTCAAGGAGGGAGACGAATCACTCGAAGAGAAGGACCGTTCTGGACGACAAGTAGAGCTCAATCTTTGCTATCTTCAGCTGCTCGTTGAAAGTCATCCGATGCTCACGACCTGCGATATGGCGAAGCACTTCGATGTCTCTCACACTACTTTCGAGAGTAGCCTCCACCAGTTAGGCAAGGTTAACAAGCTATGCCAACATAAAGTAGAAGCGTCAATGGCTCGACAAAAAACAGCCTTCAGAAACGACGCCTAAAGCAGGACTTAACCCGATGAAGATCTCTCGGTGAAACTCTCGGTTTGTCGGCACTCTCGCGGTATCTTGTGCTGGGAATTGTTGCCTCGTAACACTGCCATCACTGCAGATGTCTACTGTCTTCAGCTCGATAATCTAAACCAGGCAATCACAGAATGGAGAGACAACTAATCTTCGCTTCCTGCGTGTTAATGCTCGGCCACACATTGCAAACAAAACTGTACGGAAGCTTCTAGAGCTGGGAAATCACGCTACGCCCTGCCTATTCACCTGAAATTGCTCCATTTGACTGCTATCTATTCCGCTCAATGCAGAACCAACTAGCTGACAAAACTTTCGAGAACGAAGAGGAGGTGAAAACCTGGTGCGCACTTCTTCAATTCTCACCCATCCGCGTTCTATCACAAGGGCATTCACGATCTGCCAATCAGATGGCAGAAGGTCATTGACAATCATGGTGCATATATTGTTGATTCAAACTCGTAATTGTGTTTTGGAGGTTTGAATAAGCTTTCTGTGGAGAACGGGAAAAACTTTCCTTCTAACCAATAATTAATTATTGATGGCGTATTTTTTGCGTTGCGAAGATTTTTCTTGACGTTTATGATTTAGGCATCTGATGGTGAAACTTCCTTCGAAAAACCTCTAGTTAGACCTAGAGATGGCTAACTTAAAATTGAACGAAAAATTAGATGGAAATGAACTATAAAGCGAGAGAATCTCTAACTCTTACCGAAAAGAGGTCCCATAATACTAAAGAGAAAAAGAAAAAAAGACTACTTCTTTCTTGCATTAATCACACGGAAGAGCGGAGCCCACTTGAGGATAGCAATTGGCCTCTTCACACGATTCTTGGCGTTTTAGGCTCTCTGTCGGATATTCGTTATACCTCGCGCTATAGTTCCTTCCCATCTAATTTTTCATTATCTCTCGATCTCAGGCAGACTTTGGAACGACGTTTTCAGCAAAAAGCTCATTTAAACAACAAATAGTCGATATATATATATATATATGTCTCACCATAGCTTTGCATTGTAAAATGTCGATAAAATAAATACAAAATAATATGTATTTACAAATACATATATATTTTATTTATTTATTTATATATAGTTAAATTTTCTCACTGAATTCATTCAATTTGGGCACTTTTCCACCACGCCCATGCAATTCATTCTGAGCGCCAAGCGAATTCGACTGCAACCGCTGAATTGGCGGCCTTCGAAGATTTTGACTGTCGTCATTGTGCTTCTGAGTGATGGAAACAGCGGCGTTAATGCCTCGGGAGGCTTCAATTTTGACACCAGCAGTTAGTTTTATCTTAAATTTGTGTATCGTATTGTTCCTCTTAAATCTAGATTCAAAAAGTTTCGAAATTACGTGGAAGTTACGTTCTTGTTTCTTTTATTTATTATTTCGGGTGTTTTTGTTTCATTCTAGTTACTTTTTTACCAAGTTAACTTCTTTATAATTCTTTTTCTCTCTCTTTTTTTCAATCTCAAATTTTCCTTTCTTTGTATCTGTTGATATCTTTTTTAAATACTAATTCTTGTTTTTTAGTACTGGCTGAAGGCATGTTTTATCGAGCAAACCAACGCCTTTTCCACGATATGATGGAGAACTACACTAAACAAGTCTCTCCTTACTACACTCTCCGTAATAATTCGATTTTTTTCTTGAAGTTTTATGAACAGTTACTTACCCTAAAAATTATCAATACAATTTTTTTGAATATAAGTCGAGACTGATGTCTTTTTTGCGTCAAATCAGAATCGTCGTCTACACTACTTCAGATCTTATTTACACTTTTTTACATACATACATAACGTTGATGCTATCTAGAATAAACTCTGGAGATAATCCACACTTTGTTCTCATCAGAAGTTTGAGTGATCTTGATTTCATGATAATTCACGGTAAATCGAGTAGATGCAAGTACATACATAGATCACAAGCAGCTGAAGAAGTTCTGGCAGCATCCCCCGCCCATGACCACTCACGTAGTTCTCACATATGTTCGCCTGGTCAGATTGGTCAGTTTTCAAAATATAGAATGGAAAATTTTGAGAAAAAAAGTTCATTAGTGTACTTCCGGCCACTTTTAGAAGTAAATGCATTGAATCTCTTCAACGTGTACAAGAGATGTTGGCGGTTGTTGTACAATATCCATGGTTCTTTAATGATTCCGTTAAAAAATTAAACTTAGTTGACGAATAAATTGAACTTGTTTCAAAATAAATTTTTGAACTTGAAAAATCAATCATTTTCTGTATTGGAATTCTATTCTGTAAGTCAAATATGTCACTCTCTCATCCAGTCCCCCAATCCCCCCGTCCCTCAAATCACTCTCTCATCCAGTCCCCCAATCCCCCCGTCCCTCAAATCACTCTCTCATCCAGTCCCCCAATCCTCCCGTCCCTCAAATCACTCTCTCATCCAGTCCCCCAATCCCCCCGTCCCTCAAATCACTCTCTCATCCAGTCCCCCAATCCCCCCGTCCCTCAAATCACTCTCTCATCCAGTCCCCCAATCCCCCCGTCCCTCAAATCACTCTCTCATCCAGTCCCCCAATCCCCCCGTCCCTCAAATCACTCTCTCATCCAGTCCCCCAATCCCCCCGTCCCTCAAATCACTCTCTCATCCAGTCCCCCAATCCCCCCGTCCCTCAAATCACTCTCTCATCCAGTCCCCCAATCCCCCCGTCCCTCAAATCACTCTCTCATCCAGTCCCCCAATCCCCCCGTCCCTCAAATCACTCTCTCATCCAGTCCCCCAATCCCCCCGTCCCTCAAATCACTCTCTCATCCAGTCCCCCAATCCCCCCGTCCCTCAAATCACTCTCTCATCCAGTCCCCCAATCCCCCCGTCCCTCAAATCACTCTCTCATCCAGTCCCCCAATCCCCCCGTCCCTCAAATCACTCTCTCATCCAGTCCCCCAATCCCCCCGTCCCTCAAATCACTCTCTCATCCAGTCCCCCAATCCCCCCGTCCCTCAAATCACTCTCTCATCCAGTCCTCCAATCCCCCCGTCCCTCAAATCACTCTCTCATCCAGTCCCCCAATCCCCCCGTCCCTCAAATCACTCTCTCATCCAGTCCCCCAATCCCCCCGTCCCTCAAATCACTCTCTCATCCAGTCCCCCAATCCCCCCGTCCCTCAAATCACTCTCTCATCCAGTCCCCCAATCCCCCCGTCCCTCAAATCACTCTCTCATCCAGTCCCCCAATCCCCCCGTCCCTCAAATCACTCTCTCATCCAGTCCCCCAATCCCCCCGTCCCTCAAATCACTCTCTCATCCAGTCCCCCAATCCCCCCGTCCCTCAAATCACTCTCTCATCCAGTCCCCCAATCCCCCCGTCCCTCAAATCACTCTCTCATCCAGTCCCCCAATCCCCCCGTCCCTCAAATCACTCTCTCATCCAGTCCCCCAATCCCCCCGTCCCTCAAATCACTCTCTCATCCAGTCCCCCAATCCCCCCGTCCCTCAAATCACTCTCTCATCCAGTCCCCCAATCCCCCCGTCCCTCAAATCACTCTCTCATCCAGTCCCCCAATCCCCCCGTCCCTCAAATCACTCTCTCATCCAGTCCCCCAATCCCCCCGTCCCTCAAATCACTCTCTCATCCAGTCCCCCAATCCCCCCGTCCCTCAAATCACTCTCTCATCCAGTCCCCCAATCCCCCCGTCCCTCAAATCACTCTCTCATCCAGTCCCCCAATCCCCCCGTCCCTCAAATCACTCTCTCATCCAGTCCCCCAATCCCCCCGTCCCTCAAATCACTCTCTCATCCAGTCCCCCAATCCCCCCGTCCCTCAAATCACTCTCTCATCCAGTCCCCCAATCCCCCCGTCCCTCAAATCACTCTCTCATCCAGTCCCCCAATCCCCCCGTCCCTCAAATCACTCTCTCATCCAGTCCCCCAATCCCCCCGTCCCTCAAATCACTCTCTCATCCAGTCCCCCAATCCCCCCGTCCCTCAAATCACTCTCTCATCCAGTCCCCCAATCCCCCCGTCCCTCAAATCACTCTCTCATCCAGTCCCCCAATCCCCCCGTCCCTCAAATCACTCTCTCATCCAGTCCCCCAATCCCCCCGTCCCTCAAATCACTCTCTCATCCAGTCCCCCAATCCCCCCGTCCCTCAAATCACTCTCTCATCCAGTCCCCCAATCCCCCCGTCCCTCAAATCACTCTCTCATCCAGTCCCCCAATCCCCCCGTCCCTCAAATCACTCTCTCATCCAGTCCCCCAATCCCCCCGTCCCTCAAATCACTCTCTCATCCAGTCCCCCAATCCCCCCGTCCCTCAAATCACTCTCTCATCCAGTCCCCCAATCCCCCCGTCCCTCAAATCACTCTCTCATCCAGTCCCCCAATCCCCCCGTCCCTCAAATCACTCTCTCATCCAGTCCCCCAATCCCCCCGTCCCTCAAATCACTCTCTCATCCAGTCCCCCAATCCCCCCGTCCCTCAAATCACTCTCTCATCCAGTCCCCCAATCCCCCCGTCCCTCAAATCACTCTCTCATCCAGTCCCCCAATCCCCCCGTCCCTCAAATCACTCTCTCATCCAGTCCCCCAATCCCCCCGTCCCTCAAATCACTCTCTCATCCAGTCCCCCAATCCCCCCGTCCCTCAAATCACTCTCTCATCCAGTCCCCCAATCCCCCCGTCCCTCAAATCACTCTCTCATCCAGTCCCCCAATCCCCCCGTCCCTCAAATCACTCTCTCATCCAGTCCCCCAATCCCCCCGTCCCTCAAATCACTCTCTCATCCAGTCCCCCAATCCCCCCGTCCCTCAAATCACTCTCTCATCCAGTCCCCCAATCCCCCCGTCCCTCAAATCACTCTCTCACCCAGTCCCCCAATCCCCCCGTCCCTCAAATCACTCTCTCATCCAGTCCCCCAATCCCCCCGTCCCTCAAATCACTCTCTCATCCAGTCCCCCAATCCCCCCGTCCCTCAAATCACTCTCTCATCCAGTCCCCCAATCCCCCCGTCCCTCAAATCACTCTCTCATCCAGTCCCCCAATCCCCCCGTCCCTCAAATCACTCTCTCATCCAGTCCCCCAATCCCCCCGTCCCTCAAATCACTCTCTCATCCAGTCCCCCAATCCCCCCGTCCCTCAAATCACTCTCTCATCCAGTCCCCCAATCCCCCCGTCCCTCAAATCACTCTCTCATCCAGTCCCCCAATCCCCCCGTCCCTCAAATCACTCTCTCATCCAGTCCCCCAATCCCCCCGTCCCTCAAATCACTCTCTCATCCAGTCCCCCAATCCCCCCGTCCCTCAAATCACTCTCTCATCCAGTCCCCCAATCCCCCCGTCCCTCAAATCACTCTCTCATCCAGTCCCCCAATCCCCCCGTCCCTCAAATCACTCTCTCATCCAGTCCCCCAATCCCCCCGTCCCTCAAATCACTCTCTCATCCAGTCCCCCAATCCCCCCGTCCCTCAAATCACTCTCTCATCCAGTCCCCCAATCCCCCCGTCCCTCAAATCACTCTCTCATCCAGTCCCCCAATCCCCCCGTCCCTCAAATCACTCTCTCATCCAGTCCCCCAATCCCCCCGTCCCTCAAATCACTCTCTCATCCAGTCCCCCAATCCCCCCGTCCCTCAAATCACTCTCTCATCCAGTCCCCCAATCCCCCCCCGTCCCTCAAATCACTCTCTCATCCAGTCCCCCAATCCCCCCCCGTCCCTCAAATCACTCTCTCATCCAGTCCCCCAATCCCCCCGTCCCTCAAATCACTCTCTCATCCAGTCCCCCAATCCCCCCGTCCCTCAAATCACTCTCTCATCCAGTCCCCCAATCCCCCCGTCCCTCAAATCACTCTCTCATCCAGTCCCCCAATCCCCCCGTCCCTCAAATCACTCTCTCATCCAGTCCCCCAATCCCCCCGTCCCTCAAATCACTCTCTCATCCAGTCCCCCAATCCCCCCGTCCCTCAAATCACTCTCTCATCCAGTCCCCCAATCCCCCCGTCCCTCAAATCACTCTCTCATCCAGTCCCCCAATCCCCCCGTCCCTCAAATCACTCTCTCATCCAGTCCCCCAATCCCCCGTCCCTCAAATCACTCTCTCATCCAGTCCCCCAATCCCCCCGTCCCTCAAATCACTCTCTCATCCAGTCCCCCAATCCCCCCGTCCCTCAAATCACTCTCTCATCCAGTCCCCCAATCCCCCCGTCCCTCAAATCACTCTCTCATCCAGTCCCCCAATCCCCCCGTCCCTCAAATCACTCTCTCATCCAGTCCCCCAATCCCCCCGTCCCTCAAATCACTCTCTCATCCAGTCCCCCAATGTTTTGCTTTGTGTAAATATCACAAAAGAAATTGGAAGTCGCACAAGAGAGTGTGAGCTCATTGTTTCGGTTACAAACTAAAACGACGACTTTGACAACGAGCGGTGCGAGAGAGTGGTGAAACATAGCATAAAGTTGTAGAAGTAAAGATTTCATATGACAGCCTATTTTCATTATGAGCAGTGCGCTATATGTTCATAGGCTGTTATTAGTAGCAGTTCTTACAACTAAAAAACACCAATAGTGTATCCGCTCACAGCAAATGCGCTGAAACAGTCTGAAACCGAACTTTTTTAATTTGTATTGGCAGCAAATTAGAACAAAAGGGTTTTTTGAAGGTTCTTCTAAAAGTTAGTTTCACTTTAAGAGTGTTTTTCTCCTATTTTGATTCAAAAGTTATTCAGAAATTTCATAGACGTCTCTATCACAATACACGCTACAAATGTTTTTTTTGTTGAAAATTTTCCTTTCCGTTAGGTGCTCAGAGACTCATGACAGAGCATTCGACAAGCATTCGAAAGTGACAAAGAACACAATAACACATGATATAAAAACAAAATCTTGTGACAGTTGAAATTCAAAGTTCTTGTAGGGACTATTACAATACAAGCTGACTCAACACGCATTGATTTTTTCAAAAAAATAATAAATTAGAGTGTAAAAACGGCATTGGTGACAAATTTTTGGAAAACTTGTTCACTAGGAATATCCAACACATCTTTCGAAAGTCTAGAGAACATACGAGCTACCCTCAACGTGCGTGTGATCGGAACCCATTCAAAGAATCTCTCTCTGGCTAGAATAGATCTGTTATTAAGTATTTTCCAACCCATCATAAGAACCGCCACTTTCCTTCTATCCAATAAGGAGGAAAGACCTAAGTGAGTTAATCGACAAGAATATGAAGGAAATGCATGTTTTGGAAATCATTTGGAAAACATCGGTAATAAACAATAATCAGGATTTGGAAAACATCGGTAATAAACAATACGAGTGAAAGCTTGTAGAACCTTCTCAATCGTTTGGCTGTCTTTTTCATAATAGGGGTTCCAGAAGCAGGTAGCAAACTCAAGATGTGGGAGAATGTAAGTAGTGAAGCACTTGAGAAGAATGGGTCATTGATTGGGTTCCAAGGTTGAATGGGAGACGGATGCAGGGTCAGCTCTTAGAACGTGACCATACCATCTCAGTCTGCTTTCTCTCAACTTCTCGGAAATGGGAGTGATTCCAAGTCGAGCTCTAACATCTTCATTGCGCACCTTGTCCAAATGGGTGAGTCCAATGCTCCATCTCAGCATCTTCATTTCCATAACGTGAAGCAATTGCTCGGTTTTCACAGTTATTGGAGCACATACGAGGCCATATAGCGCAACGGGTCGAACAACTGATCGGTATATTTTACCTTTCAGTTGTTCAGGCATGTGTTTGTCGCACAGTATGCCACTTCACTCCACTTTAGCCATGCAGCATTGATCCTTGCATTCACTGTTGCTTTGAGGCTCCCGTCTGAGGATATGAAGGATCCCAAGTACTTGAAGCTATCAAATTTTCGGAGCATGGTGCTCTGCAATCGTATGGATGTAGAGTCTTTGGTGCCGGCTTCCAGGTATTCGGTCTTGTTGACATTTAGACGCAGCCCGTATTCGTAGAACCGATTGTCCCGATTCTCCAGTTGAGCCTCCAGATCTTTCCGGTTCTCTGAGCACAGAACAACATTATCTGGATACAGAAGAGTCTTTGGAGGGTCGAGGTTTAGGTCGCGGCTGAGCGTCTCCATGATCAAGATGAAAAGAAGCGGAGACAGCGCAGACCCTTACTCCAACTGAAATACTGAACGGTTCAGACGTTCTAGCTGGGCACCTACGGTACTTCTTGGGACGGTGTACATAATTTGGATCCACTTGATGTAGGCCTTGGGAACTAAGTGATCTCTCAGAGAGTACCAGATCAGCTCATGTGGGACTCTGTCAAAAGCCTTTTCCAAGTTTAGGCAAGTGCAGTGGACAGACTTCGCTCTTTCTCTATGCGTCTCTAGGTACAGGCGGATGGAAAATATAGCATCAGTAGTTCCACATTCCTTCACGAAACCTCATTGATTTACCGAAGTGCTGACAATTTTCCGCAGACGAGCTCCAATGAATTTTTCGAGGAGCATCGAGGTAAGGGGTATCAGCCTGATGGGACGATAGTTGGAACAATCAGTCACATCTCCTTTGCCTTTGAAGATGGGAATTGTAGTCGAAGCGTTTCAATCGTCCGGGAAATCCAGGCGACTCGTAGCTTTCCGGAATTGTTCAAAAAGGTGTGGAACCCCACAGAACCTCGCGAGTTTCCACGCGACAGCAGGTAGATCATCACAGCAGGTAGATCATCGTTTTATAGTTTCTTACTGAAGTTGTACTGAATAGTACTGAAATAGATTTTAAATAGTGCGTTTTCTAGTTTTAAATAGTAGTTTTAAATAGTATTAAATAGTAAATAGTTTTAAATAGTACTAATTACTGCTATTTGAAACTATTTCTACTTTTATCTCTCGTACAATATCAATTTAGAATTGTCTACCTGAAAAACTTATATCCTCTCCTAATAGTGCTCTTTTTTCTATTATAGTTAGAAAGCTGGGTAAAGATCAGATTCTACCTAACCCCATTATGTCAGATCAGTAATCCTTTATATTGAAAATGTCTATCGAGTATGTATGTTGTTGAATAACTAGCATTTAATTAAGACCCGGTCATTACTGGTGTAAATCACTGAAAATAATGAAGAGAAGTTCAGTCACAATTGAGAGTTTAACAATTACATCCTAGAAACCATGAGCCACTCAATCAAAATATATATGTATATGTATATATCAATGCAATCCATGTTCTCGAACCTATTGCCCTCATCCTTCTTCCCAATAAATTCAAAGTTGCTTGGAATATATGAAATGAAATGATGTTATAACTTTAAGTGACTGATGAGGTCACAATAGATATGCGGCAGTTTTTGACAAATGCAATTGTTTCTTTGGAAAAATATGCACTTTAGATAAAAAGTTTAGAACATACGGAATGGTCTAGAAATTTTCAAAACGAAATGAAAATTTTTCTTTCAGTGAAGAAACTGCAGATGCCGTGCCAGCATATAAGCAGAATGTTCTGGTTAATAGATTTATGTTTTTCAAAACTATTTTTTGGAATAGTTTGGAACTTAATCAAGGTCAAACGAATCAAGGTTATTAGCTCGTCACAAAAATAATTCTTTGGTTTTTTATATGTTGTACAACATAAAGTCGAAAACATATTCAGCTTTAACTTTTTTGAAGCTCATTCTCCTTCAAAAATAGCCATAATAAATGAACACGTTTAAATTAGTATCAACAATGAAATTGTAATTTTTGACAAAAATGTTGATGTATTACTGATGTAAAAATCAGATAAATAACACTGGTCATATCCTTTTCTACAACAACGTCTTCGCCAACAGTGTGTGCAAACTCGAGGTAAGTCATACTAAAATTTGGATTTCAAGCTTTTTTTCATATTAAAAAAAGTCGAAAACATATTTCTCTTGAACTTTTTAAAAGCTCATTTTCCTCTAAAACATAGCAATAGTAAATGAAAAATGTTAATATCGACAATGATAATGGAATTGGTTTGCTTGTAATCTTAGTGTAATCTGACGATAATGAATCAAGTTTAAATTGTAGCCTGAGTGAATCTATGCTTACTCTTATATTATAACTTGTTGAAGATTTTAAAAACAAAATTCCTAAGGAAAACCTAAACATTCAAGAAAACTCGTGTTAGAACAAGTTATGAGTTCAGAAAATACAGGGAAGACGGGTTTTCTGCTCCAGACATCCGATTTCCCGTTCGACGAGCAGCGATGTCAGGTGTGCCTTCTGGAGACCTTCTTCAACAAGAACGAGTCAAGCATTGACGTCTCCCTGGGAGAACGGGCTCTCACTAACCTTCAAAACATAGTCAGCTGCCACTTTTATTCTTTAGAAAGCACGAAATTGTATGGGTGGGTATAGGGTGGTCGGAAAGACTAAACTCGTGAGAGCAAAAAGGATTATTGCTCGTCAGTAACAAAACGGACTATCCATGTAGAAAGTTGAGCGAAATTCAGTGCTTTGGTGGGAACTATCCTTTTCATTGTAAACTATCTACCAATAGTACTTCTGAAAACCTATTCGGGAAAAACTTGCTGGAACCGAAATAATCTTTTCGACGCTGTAAACGGTAACGAGCTCGTCTTTAATAAGTTAAAATTTCACTGTTTTTTCGTTATTTTACTCAGGAGAGTTTTTAAAGCTTAGTGAAAGACAACTACTCAGGGCAATGGCGAATGGGATGTGCTTGGTATCAACATAAGAAGGCATACCATTAATGACTACCATCGAGTAGATTTGGACTTCGTAAGTCTTTTACTCAGATTTTAATTTTCCTAAACCGATTGACCTTTAATGAATTCTCTTCTAGATTTGCTTCGAATTTCATCTTCAAAGGAAGTCCAACTTCTACGTGATGGTTATTATATTCCCTACGTTCGTCATAACAGCTCTCTCCATCACGGGTATATTCGGGAAGAGGCTGACGAGAAATGACTTCATCGCTCAGGTTAGCAAGAACTACTTTTTTGAAGTATTTGTAAAAGTTTACATATTCTGTTGTAAAAAAAATTAGTCAAACAATTTTATGACTTCTCAGCTTTAGTAAGGCAACGAGAAGAATTACGACTAAACCGCTCAAGTGAATCACACTCTGAGAAGAAACGATCGATTGAGTGGCTTACTTAATAAAAACCAAACGCTAAAGCTTGATGTTAAAAGAAAACGTTCAAACGTTTTTTGACAGTTTTTTCTCAGGTTTACATACATTATGCACAACAAATCGATAACTATTCCGAAAATCCTTATCGAATTGCAGTTGAGCCTTGGCTTGACTTCCCTCATGACTATGACAGTGATGCTCGGCATCGTTGCTGAATCTCTTCCCAAAACAAATCAGCTTCCTATACTGTGTCAGAACTACTTCAAATCATTATGTTGTTGTTTTGTTTCATTAACGATGCGTTAGACAGAAAGCTATATATTTATTCCCAGAAGTTTTTTTCACAATCCTACAATGTATCGTGTCCCTGAGAAAGTATGAAAGATGTAGATAAGGAAAGGAAGTCAGTACCGTCTCAAGGTTTACCAATTTCTGCTAGATAATGGATTAGACCAGGCCGATCAGAGGAGGAAGAAGAAGGGGGAGTGTAAAACAACTGTTTTTTACCGGTCTGCCTGGGAGCCGAACCCAACCAGAGCTATCTATGTATGTAAACTTTTATATTTTGCTAGACAAAAAACAGTTTTGTTGACGTAAAATACTTATTATAGTTTATTGCGAAATCAATCAATTGGCTAAGTTCGACATTGGTCGGCTGCACACACGTTTTGTTCACGTGAACAACGCAGTGTTCCCGTGATAAAAAAAATTAAAAACGATCAAGACGCGCGTGAGTAGATCAGTGCTCCCGCGCGTTTGGTCGAATTCATGAGACTTGTCTCTCTCTCTCCCTCTTCAGTGTTTGTAGTGTGTGAGGTGTAACAGAACAAACTTTATCGTTAACGACAAGAAGAAATGCATTATTTCTTAGCTTTCATCTTGCTCGCGGTTGGGGCTTCATTCGAGGGGTATTTCTTCTTGTGGTTTCCGTCCCTGGAGTATTTCTCCTTCGAGGCGGGCCTCTTCTTATTGTTCGCTTTCCTGTACTCGGGAGCCTTGGAGAACGGCTTCTGTCTGCAGAGATCAGGATCAATAATGGGAGGGTGTGGTGGGCACTTGATTGATTTCGCAATGAACTATAATAAATATTTTACGTCAACAAAACTGCGTTTTGTCTAGCAAAATATAAAATTATATCTCATTGCTCAATCAATCAATTGGCTGGTTTAAAGATGCTTTTGATCCCAACACTGCAGTTTGGAATGCGCTCTTTTCATCTCCTTTGTAATAGAAGCGTTCAAATGTGGTGCTATTAGGCGACCAATTTGCCGCTTCTAAAATTTGATTAGAAGACAGACCAGCTAATTTTGCGCGAGTAGTAGAAACTGCTCGCGTTGAATGTGCACCAAATGCCTCATAACCTGCCTTGCATAACACGCATCTTATCCACCTAGCAACCGTTTGTGAGCTAATAGGGTGATGTGGCTTCGTGTATGAAAGGAGTAGTTTATCAGAACGATTTTCAAGTTTCGTTTGTTCTAAATATTTCTCGATCAAGGTTATTGGACATAACTCAGGATTTTCAGGGAACTTGAAAAACTTCGCCGTATGCGTTTTCTGTCCCTGTTTCCTATTTTTTGTCATCTCTAGGTGAAAAATCAAAAAGTTTGTCCCTTTTTGAGATGTTTTAAAATTCAGCTGACTCAACTCTGATACTCTTTTCGCAGAAGTTAGAGCTAGTATCATAGTAAGTTTTAAAGTGAGCTGTTTTAGGTTTAAACTCTCAGTGGTTCCCCAAGAACTTAATATTTCTAAAACTTTCTCGACTTCCCATACTTCAGCGTATTTTGCGCAAGGGGGAGCAGACCGGAAGATACCTTTGATAAATCGCTCTAATAATGGCATTTCTGTTGTTTCTTGCCTCGCTCCAAAATGAGAAAGAATTGTTGCTTTATGCACTGTTATAGTGTTATAGGATTTGCCTTCATCTCTCATTTGAGCAAGATAATTTATCAAAGATTCTTGGGTGGGAATCTGATCGCATTTCTTTTTTGCGCAGTAATCAACCCAATGTCTTAACGTAGAATCGTATTGTTTTCTCGTTGAGGGAGCCCAGCTATTTAGCATGTACTCTGAGGCAGATGCAGAGAAACCCCTGCTCACCCATAGATTGGGAAGATTCTCCATACGCGGAGCTTGAAGCGGGGGGACAAGCAACATGGATGAATTTCGTCTTTTGGATTTTTCATGAGGGGAGCGGGTTGGTTCTCTAGCGTTAGACTGTCCTTCCATGCCGCTTCTGGAATGAGAGTATAAAGTCTTTTCGGTAATGTGTGGTAGATCTGGATGTCAAGGGATACTCCCTCAAGGACACCAGAATTCTTTAAGATACAATTCGGGCTTGAAAGCCGTTTCTTGTCTTGCCTGCCACGCGGGACTTCCAAAGATAGCCTTTACAGGTTTATTCACAGAACCAACGAACGATTAAATAACGAACTAACGAACCAACTAACAAGAATACATGATAGAGAAGGAGGAGGAGTGATTAAGAGAGAGAGAGAGAATTGTGAAGAGAGAGAGACGAGAGAAAGAACTAATTAAGAGATAATGAAGTTTTTGGAGAGAATGAGAATTATGGAGAGAGAATGAAAAGAGAGGAACGAAGTTAAGAGAACCCGAAAACTAGAAGTAAATTTAAAGAAATGAGTAACTTACGTTACGTTACCCGGATCACTATCTAACTAGTCCTAGTAAGCTAACTTCGCGCCTGTCCGACGGCTTGACTGCCTTCTTCCGGAACTTAGATGAGCGTTTGAGATCGACGAGCGATTGAGATCTGCTACGTGCAACAGGACGTACCTGTCTCAAACTTGAGTAATTAAACCTATGTTCTTGAAACATAGGTGACAATAACGCGCGCGCGGAAGAAGACGAAGAAGACAGACTTCTAATATAATATTGAGTGATAAGGTTAAGAAGAAGAAAAAGAAATGTTTTCTACCGGAAGAAAGACCGAGTAAGATTGATGAGGTAAAAGAGAAAATATAGAACTTAAGCATAATAAGTTATTAACCTTAAAAGATAACTTATAGAGCTTAACACAACAAAAAACAACGAAAAACAACACAAAAAATGCAGCGAACGTTGTCGAATGTGGCCTAAAATATTTTAGGAGAAACCTAAATTTGATTAGAGAAAGTTCGAGAAAGGCGTCGCCCTTACACTAAAATTACCTACACCAAGAAGGGGTAATCATAATATGATTATGATTACAGAGAGGATTATAGAGCTGTGAATTTCAGTCAGGAGCTACTAGAATAAGGGATTCGATACCATCCCTTAATGCCTTTCTGATGGTTTTCGCTACCAAGTTGAATGGAGGGAAAGCGTACGCGCTAAGACCCTTCCAATTCTGAGCGAATGCGTCAACTGCGAGTGACCCGGGGTCTGGTCGATAAGAAAAATATGCTGCGCATTTACAGTTATTTCTGCTCGCAAAGAGGTCGATACTGGGCTCCCCAAATTTATTAAAAATTTGATTGTAAGCCTCCCGATTTAAAGACAATTCTTCATGAAGGAACTTACGGGATTCTTCATCAGCCTCAGTGTTGAGTACCCCTGGGATATGGGTTTCTATGAGGTCTGACCCTTTTTTCAGCGCCCACTCCCATATTAGGCGAGCTATTTTCAAAAGACCTTGGCTTCTAGTGCCCCCTTTCTTATTGATGTAGGCAATAGCTGTAGTATTGTCCAACTGTAGTTTGATAGTTTTTCTTATCAGTATGTCTTGAAAGGACAAAATCCCGAGCCAACAGGCTAGAAGCTCTTTTTCATTAATGTGAAATGCTCTTTCTTCTATTCCCCATTGACCTCCCGTACGCCTATTTTTGCAAACGGCACCCCATCCCATATTTGAAGCATCAGTGGTTAGGGTGATTTCTGGAGTTTTTTCCTCGATATTAGAAGAGCAGTGGTGTTTTATATGACTAACCCACCATTCTAACTCTTCAATGCTGGACTGGTTCAGGGTAATTATGCGGTCATAATCTTGCAAACGTGCAACCTCTCCCACTTCCCTTTGTAAATAGCGCAAGTACAGAGGAGAAATAGGAGCAGCTATTTGAAGAGAGTTTGCACGTCCCAGAAATGCTGCTAATTCTCGTCCAGATAATGTACCCCTTTTTTGCAATCTAGCTGCTTCCAATTTTATGTTTTGCAGCTTTTTAGGGGGCACGAAAAACTCCATTGACATTGAATTGATTCCGATTCCGAGAAACTCAAGTGTGGTCATAGGACTCAATTGTGACTTTTCCAAGTTCAATTGAAATCCTAGAGTTTCAAGAAAAGAGCCTGCAAACTTGACGTCGTTTACAAGTTTTTCTTTGGGATCGGAGACAATCAAAATGTCATCCAAATAAATCAGGCAGCGAATTTTGTTCGATCTTATGTGTTCAATTACTGGTCTCATCATCTTAGTGAACACCCATGGGGCTGTACTGAGACCGAGAGGCATTTTTGTGTATTGGTACACTACCTGATTTACTCGAAAACAAAGAAACTTTTGATGATCTGGATGGATAGTTATGCTAAAGTAAGCATCTTTCAAATCCAGCTTAGCACAAAAGTCTCCTTGTTTCAGGACATCCCGAACCATATCAATTCTTTCCATTTTGAAATGCTCAACTTTCAAGAATTGGTTGAGAGGTCTCAAATTGATAATGGTTCGTTTTTCGCCATTCTTTTTTGGGATTATGAAGATTCTAGAAATCCAGCATTCTCTGGGGTCTTCTATCTTTTCTATTGCTCCCTTTTCTAGCAATTTGCGCACTTCCTCTTCATAAGATGCTATCACAGAAGCGCTCGCTTTTTCCCTACTAATATCCCGATTACATTTTGGTTCGGATATAAAGGGTAATTTATAACCCGCTAGGGTCGCTAGAACAAATGGGTCATCTGTTATCTTTTGCCATTCCTTGGTGTTCAGATTTCCCGAAAGTCTTCTTTCAAAAGAAACCGACCTTTGCGGTTTGCTTCTGATGGCGGAAAGGGAGTCCATGGCCTTCATGAGGTCGTTATCCGGACTCAGGGTGCGGATCTCGGCCAGCAAATCAGATCCGAATAGAGGCGGTCGGACATCGTCCATCGACCATCTGGGGGCGATCCCTTCTCTCTGAACGGGGGCATGGCGCGAGGCAGAGATGGCTCGGTTGTCGATCTTCATCGCTCTGTGACAACAACTTACCATTATTTTGCAGTTTTCGTTTTTTGTTTTCCCCATTATAGGAAAAAAACATTAAGTGAAACCGGAACTTTAATGAAAAATTTTAGAGCTTTTTGGTTATTGTCGCTCATAAATTTTTTTAAAAAGTGTAATCTTACTTGAGTACTCGTTCCCTTCTCATGGCAACGAGGTCCTGATGTAGAATGGAGGAGAATCGAGCCGCCAGACGGAGGTAGCCGTGCACACTCTCTTGGTCGCCTTGACTCATCGCTTTCTTGGTGAGGGCGATGCAGTCAGTTGAAAGAGCTGAGCGCCATCTCGTCCAGCGCCGTCAACACCATGTCGTGCACTGGGAGGCGGAATGTAGGATTCGCTCCTACAAATTTTTTAAATCATTGATTGTATTTTGTTTGTAAAATAAATCTTCAATTATTATAGTTTCATATATCATTTGTTCAAATCTTGGTTGTGCGCTTTTTGCATTATTTGAACTTTAGAAGAAACAAAAATGAAAAGAAACTTACGTGATCTTAGACTATCGTCTATGGTAGGTGCCAAAGACAGGGCTGAAGCGATGAGGGGCACTGGGGCGAGGAGAGATTCCCTCTCCGAAAACGTTGTGTAGCTACCAGCTGCCGTCTCCTCAAAGTCCCTCTGAAGATCTTCGGGCAATGTGACCCTTCTCCGCGTAGTCTTCACTGGTATGGGCGGAGGTGGTGGTAGATCACTCGCTTCAAAAAGAAAAGTTTTTGTAATTATCGACTTATTTTTTGAGTAGTTAAGTATAAAACTTTCAACCATAGAAAAAATCATCAAGGAAATGTTACATATCTTCATCGATAGAATTTGAAAAGAAGAAAGGAACTCACTAGCATTGGGGAAGTTCGTCATCTTCGGAATCCGAAATTCCAGTAATGATTTCCACTCCAGCGGATCTTCGCCTCGGTTGAGATCGCGGTCTTCATCTTCTTCCGAGCCTCTCTCCTTCTGCTCGTCTTCTGATGAGCTTGAAGAATAGTTCATGTTGCCCGTTAACACGGGAATTCGCTTAGGGTCTCCTTCGAGCCCAAGCTCAGATTCCATCGGAAATCTGAAGGAACAGTATTTAATTTAAAAATTGTTCCATGCACGTAAGAATATGTTTAGCTAAATTAATAGCAACAGAAGGCACCTTGTCTTCTATTTCGCTCCAATAAAATAAATTTTATTAGAGCGAATGAGTGTAGTACCTGTGCAGCCGAGCACACGAAGAACACTGAAGAGGGGGAGAGAGAGACAAGTCTCATGAATTCGATCAAACGCGCGGGAGCACTGATCTACTCACGCGCGTCTTGATCGTTTTGATTTTTTTTGATCACGGGAACACTGCGTTGTTCACGTGAACAAAACGTGTGTGCAGCCGACCAATGTCGAACTTAGCCAATTGATTGATTGAGCAATGAGATATAATTATGAATTATTCCTGATTGTTCGAGCTTGGTAGTATAATGATCCGAGTGTCATCTTATGACCCAGCAATCGTTTAATAAGAGTTGCCAACAGATTTTTTTTGTGCGATAGTTCAATCAGTTGCCGACAACATTTGTTTTTCTCTTGCAGCTTTCTTCTTGACGGTGGAAGTGACATTGATGGCCGTTGGTGTGCTCCTCATTGTCTTGCATCCAATGATCATTTATCCACCATACAAGAAGATCTCAACCAAGATATTGTTCTCGCTTTTCTTTCGTGTATATTTCACTAAAGACACATACTGGAAAACATGGCTAGAGGCGTACTGCTCGCTTCGAGACGTCCACCTTTTCTCAGTCTTAATGCAAACTAATCAGTCAAAACAACTTCGTGAAACAATAATCATATTTAATTTGGCTGTTTCAAACAATAATCGAATGTTGTTTTTTTTGGGAATTTTTTTCACGGGTTATGAAAGTTTTGATATCAGAATTTTTGGGCAAGCAAGAATGATAACATCAGTGTATAGAACAGCTTTGAGTTTCTCTCATTCCAAAAAGCTCCCATATATGGACAGAAAAACAAATACTATTTAAGATTTTGAACCCGGCCTCTCAGCCAACATATCAACGCTTTCAGCACATGTAATGTGTCTAAAAACCACAAAAGATTAATTAAAGCTCTTTCATCTGACAATTGTTAACCTCAAAGACTCCTAAGAGCGGGAAGAACTTCTGATGTCGACAACACTCTATTGCGCTGATTGAAATAAGCTAACGCTTGAGAATCTACGCAAAGTTGCGGAACTTCTTGGTGCTAACTATACATTTAGCACATATCATCGGCACGAGTCCAGAAAAACGGCTCGAAGGGTGCTCCCTTCTTCTACCATAAAACGTTCATTTAAACTACATATAAGAACAGGTGCCTTTACGTCAAGAATCGAGCTTCAAATCGCGTAGTTGAACGCGGATGAGACTTCTAAACCAGGATCAGAGACTAGACCCTACCCTTGTGGTTCAACAACATCCTCCAGCGCGAGCCCGAAAAAAACATATTTTTTCAGCCGCACCACAACGATCGAAGCCCCCCCCCGGAAGAAAGCAGGCGTTTTTGTTTTTTGACGGAACGCTACCGATCAGCAAATGTTCTTTTCATGATTTTTTTCCAGGTTTAAATTTACTTTTTCTCAACAGATCTTTTTAAATTATAATTCGACTTTGTTGAAGTAAACAATATTACACAAACAAGACTCGAGTTTCACAGAAAAATTTCGAGTTCTTTGGAAAGTTCTCTGAACTAATCGTAAATTCAATTAGAGAATTTTTGATTGAGAGCAGTTTTTAAATTATGTTTGATCAGAATCTGTCTATTCGCTTGTTAAAAATAATTGTTTTTAAAATGAAGAATTTGGGATGTTTTTACGGTTAACTTTAAATACAAATTAATTAAAAAGTTGAAACATTTGATTAAACATATATTCAAGGTAGTTCTATGTGAAGAATGAAAATTTCAACTGAAGACACAGAAATGAATATAAGTTTGATTGAGGGCATAAACCTGGCTAATCTCTGCTACCTTCTATCTTTCTGGGAACGGAACAAGCAAGGAGAAAATTGAAAGAAGCAGCTCTACACAAAGAATCTCAATCGATACCAGAGACCATCACAGTAATTGATTGGCGACATAACTACAAAGTCGCACGTTGTATCTAACATAAACAAACATTGCCGTTGTCCGGGTTTGAAAATCAAATTGAACCATTCGTAAAATCAATACCTTCACAATTATCACCTAAATGCTTTGAGAAACAGCGTTTTCAAACATCAAAGGATTTGAAACAAATCATAGGCCATCTCTATCAAGAAACTTTGTGAAGACTTGAAACGTTATTCTCAATGAAGTTGTTGGGCCTGGTTAAATGCATCGGATGATGAATCCGGAGACAATACACGTATGTTATGTGTCTTGCCTAGTTATGCGTTGGAGGAGACAGGAGAAGAATCGGACGTTTTGCTTTATCAATATAACGCATAACTAGGCAAGACACAGAACATACGTGTAACGTTATTCTCATTTGAAGGGTACTTTCCAATTCTTGACTTGAAATTTTTCATGTATGATGAATCGTCTGAAGCTTTTATTCGCTTCCTGGAAGGTTGGGCTTTTCGTCTACGCAAATTCTATGAGTTGAGAGTGTTCAGAAAAGAATCTCAATTAGCTGGATTAGATGCGAGAAATATGAAGTATAAAACAGCATCCGTATTATCATAGCTCATCTCATGATTTAACAATCTCATGAGCTCATCTCATGAGTTAACAAACACTTTCGTTTTTTCCCTCTTCAATTGCTTCCTATTGTTTGCTTGTCCGTCTTCTATTCACTGAATAGCCTCAAGCCCGATTTCTCAACTCCGTCTACAAATTATATGAGAGAATACTAATCATTAGAATTCTCTACAAAAACCTGCGAATCAGAAACCGCTTGAAAAAATGGCGCTTCATGTCCTCCTATTATATCGATGTTGAAAGCGTTTGAACTTAAACTTAAATCATTGAGGATATATGTAGCTTAAATTTCTTTTTTGGACGGTATATGTATAAGCGAACGGTCGCTCGCTAAAAATGGGTCGGACCAAGAAAGGAAGTCGGGGGAGGTTGAAATTAAGAGTCTGACAAAATGATTGGAGTAATCGGTTTCAGCAAACAAATTTAGAAAATCTTACTAATAGGTTCACTTATGTTTTCGTATTATAAAATGCGAGTAGATGGTTTAAAGTAACACATGACTATAACAAAAACTTGCTCACACCCTTCGGTGGAACAGGAGGTTTACGTCGAGAATGCGGATAAAAACAATCAAGAGCAGATCTTCAGTAAATGAAATTATATGTGAGTCACAATTCTGCTGTGGCCGTATACACAAATATCGCTGTAAGGTCTAGTGCAAGAAGCTCCAATCACATTACCGTTCGAGAATATACGAACGATCACGTTTTTCTTTGTGAAATCGTGATCTTTTAAGATAAGTAACCGCCATTCGTCTGAAATGTTCGTATGTGTAACTGTTGCTTTGTGACATAATCAGATATGGCATAATCAGATATATAATCATAATTTTTTCATTTTGTCCTTTTTTTCATTCTGTCCTTATTCAAGCAAGATTGTCGGTCGCGTCCACGACTTTTCATCTTGACCCTTCTATTCTCGTTTACTAACAAAGCTACTAGTGTTATACTTCAGATCCGATTCAGAGGACTCTTTGGAAATATGATGTTGAAAAGGTGAACGGTCCTATTTGGACTCTTCAGCGCAACGCCACAGTTGCTTATTCCTTTTCCTAAGTTTATTCGAAACCCTCTCTGTCCACCATGTTAGTGATAACATTGAACAAGTTATCCTTTGGCGATAAAGATATTAATTAATAGATATACAAATAGACTCAAGAATTCACTTCTATAGAAGAGTTGGACAAAAAACTTTGAGTGCACGTTTTAGTCCCTTTTTAATGTTCTTTTTCTGCCTTTTCTGCAATGACTGCATAAGCACCAACTTGTTTCTCAACATCACAAAGTCATTACAAGCTTCATACGAATGACAAAAAACTAGTTGTGACGAAAAGGCGATTTGAAGGATTGATAAATTAAAAGAGAAAGTTGTTTCTAAAAAAACACAAAAACTCGAAATGACTTATGAAAAGTACATCTTACTATTATAGGAGATCTGCCAAGCGGTGGATGTGTATTTTCTTCGACTTTGCAACCTTCACTGCGTTTGCCACGACGGCCATCTTGCCCCATGCCAATCGGACGATCAGGTGAACTTAGATCTCTGCGCCGACGCCCACGAATGCACCACTGGAGACAATGGCATCTTCGGCACATGCGGTTAGAACTGCAATGGAAGGCGCGAGGTCTGCTGCCTCAGAGTTCACTCTGTCTGTGAATTCAGTGCCTGGGTAGTGCATGAATCCATAGTCCTTCGTGCATGCAGAGTATGAAACATTTTTCTTGTTTGATCGTCTCGCAATATTTCTGAGAAGGCCGTAGCAGAGGAGAAGAGCATTTTTCCTTACAGTAAAGCCATCTCTTTTGAAGAATTCCTCAATGTGGCCATACGTCTGCGCTGCATCTTGACTCGAGTTTCTCGGGGCTATCTCTTGCCATGTCATGTACTGATCTAGGTCCGTCTTGTATTTAATGGCCTCAATGGGAAGCTCTCCAAAGAAATCAGAAAACTCTGCATAGAGAGAACTGATCTTTGCTTGAAACTCTGGAGGGTTTACATCCTTAGCCAGGATTCCTGCGTTGTACATGACGTATGTGAGAGCTGTCTGAGCAACCTTCATTGGCGATAGTGTTGTCGTGCCGCTAATTCCTAGAGTGACAATCTCCGCAAAGAGTGTTGGTCTGTCTGGGAAGTGTACGTTGAGCGGCTGGAGGACTTTGAAGAGTTTGAGATTAGTTGCATTGAACTCGAGTTCTCTATTTGGTGCTCCGTAAGTCTTGCTGAATGATTGAAGTGTGAGTCCAGCTATTCCCGTCTCATTCGCGATTCGCTGGTTTAGTTGGTTCAGGAACTCGGCATCTGCTTCAGTGGTGTCAATATTGAGGATTGTCGGACATGGTGATGTTTGAACGGTTCGATCTATTAATCTTGATTTCAGTAGGCTAAATCTTGATTTCTCTTGACAAAGTACCTATTCATAGGGTTGCTATGAATATTCGCATTGGTGAACAAGTTACAGCGAAAAAATCAAGTAACGGTACTTCTTGCGTTTATGTACTCCCCCAAAGGGGGAGTCCATAAACGCTTCTTTGATAAGGGCCTGCTCTTCTTTTTCCTGCAATTCGCAACATTTCTTCCCTTTCAGACCTAGCATTACTTTCGAACAGTTGTCTCTGTATTTTTTCTCTCAACCTCACTTTGTCTGATCGAAAAGAATAAACTCGGATTCAGCCAGGAATCGGACAACTTCCTTGCCACATCCCAAATTACTTCCATTTTTATTCTGCTCAATAAAAAACTGTTTAGAGAGGAAAAATCGAGTTATAGGACTTTTTGAAAATGAAGTTAAAGCCTAACATTTATCTGTAGTCCAGAGCTTCAGGTAGCTTGAACTTTAAAAAAACAAACCACAAAAAATTGTTTTGTTTGTATATGAAGCAAAACTTTCATATTTTTTCTGCTAACCCTTTCAGTTTATCTCTTCGAACGATTCAACTTTGGAGCATTACAACTTACTGTAACCGTTTCGAGATTTGATAGGACCGCTCTTTGAGGTGACTCATATTGTCTCTGCTTGTAGCGGGGGTTCGGTGGTGATTGCTCTCTGTTCCGCCAATCAGAATTTATTATAAATAATCTTGTCGCCTGCCACGTCTTGAGTTTCAAATCCACAGAATAAACGTTAACGTTTATTTTAATAACTTTCGAACCAATCAATGACGAGAAGAATTAACTTGATAGAGAAACTAAACTAGGATGAAAGAACGAACTGAATGAACTGGAAAAGAATGAGAGAACTGTTTTGTCTCTCAACTAGAATAAATAGCTGGTCAAATAACAACCAATAAAATTAACTCAATTCAATTAACAAACAATAGTTCCGTTGAATGCGAGCTGCACGGCTGCCAACAAGAAGAAGAGAGGTGGGGACGGAACGGGGTCCCTTCAATGGTAATATAGTTGTGATTAATTAAGTTTAAACTAAACCACAACAATAAATAAATACGAAACGAAATTGTCAAAAATATTCTAGACAATTGTATGCTAGACAATTTTGGTGTGCTATTACACCCTAAACAACGGACCTCGAACAAATCCGTATTACTCAAACTAGAATAATGAGATTAAAGGTAGTCGTTATTGCGACTACATTGGGGGGCCCCGGGGAAGGATGATGAGATGCATATAGAGATAAAACGACTTGAAGGAGAAACATTAAATAACATCAGAAGGAACACAACAAACATTATAATCACATTGATTACATGGTAGATATCACATCAAAATACACAGCATATCCGTGATGACGTTCTTTCTTCTGTGTTACTTGTAGACTCTCAATGATCTCATTCTCGTCAAGTTCCTTGTTTGTTGCTTCCTCTTCAGGCTCTTCTTCGTCTTCGTCGTGCTCTTCTACCTCTTCGTCGTTGCCATTGCCTTCTTCGGGAGTCTCGAAGCCATCGTCGCCATCCGCTTCTTTAGATGCGGCGTCTTCCTTCTCATTCTCATTATGAGTCTTCTCATTCTGATCTTTGGAGATTTCTGGCACTTGCTTCTTTTCTTCTAGTGGTTCTTCAGTTTCGGTCTTCTCGACTGCTATATCGGGTTCTTTAGTTGGTGATGGTTCTTCAGAAGGCTTGTCGACCGGTTTTTCTTCGTCTCCCATATTGGATACTTTCAGAGCTACGACGCCTGTGACGCTCACTAGAAACAAATTTGGCACAGCACGTCCGTTGTATCATCTGGGTTCTCGTAGTCCTCCGGTTGCCCAAGTAGGGCGTCCTCTTCCACTTGAGCGTCATGGTCCATTTCCGCCATTCTCTAAACAACCATCTTTCTTCATGGTTCCACATTTCATCTAATTATTTAACAATATTCAAAACATTTAACAAATTTCCAGGTCACTTAAGTGAGTCTGAGGCGGGCGGCCCTACAACCGCAAGGCTTCCCAAAATGCAGGGTCTTTCGCCAACGATTTACAACTTCTTTGGGGTCTCGTAGGCGGCAGATGATTAGAATTATAGCCCTCATTTTCCACAACTTCTTGCTCATCCATCCCACTTGAGAACACTTCTAGCGGCACAAGTAAATTGACCGGTCTTCGTAGGATAGAGCCCGTGCCTGTGCGAATCGTGGCTTCTCTTTCATTTACCTCAAGCACTCTACCTAACGGCCATGAGCCACGCGGGGTTACTTCTTCTTCAATAAGTACTACTTCTCCAATAATTGGTTGCCTCGAACATGTACGTCCCATTTTGACTGATGAATAGGCTCGGCTTCTAAGACTATTGATGTAGGAGGTCTTGAAAAGATTCCAGTAGCGATGAATCAATACGTCTGTCCCTCGATACACATTCCTCAAACTGAGCTCAGTACTTTGTGGCGGTACATAATTATCAGATCCCATTTCATTGTCTTCGCTGTTACTGATCCCCATAGCTCCTCCCATAGGCATCAAAATATCACAAGGTCTTATGACGAGGTTGTTGTCTTTCAGATCGTTGGATAGACTTGTGAGAGGACGGCTATTCAGTACAGCTTCGATTTCTATTATCACAGTTTCGAACTCTTCCCAGTCCAAGAACTTGCGACCTATAGTTCTGACAAGGCAACCTTTCATCATTCCCACAAGCCTCTCGTAGACCCCGCCCTTCCAGGGAGCATGAGGGGTGGTAAATGACCATTGTATTCCCTTGCTGGCAATGTATGACAAGAATTTCGTTTTTTCCTGGTAATTTTCTTTGAGCAGTGAGCTCGCGCAGTGAAATGTAGGGGCGTTGTTGGAAGTCACGTGCTCCGGAACTCCTCTTCGAGAAACAAATCTTCGCAGTGCGGCAATGAAGGCGACGGCGGACAGTGACTTCGTTACTTCGAGGTGTATTGCACGGGTAGTCATACAAGTGATCAATATTACGTATGCTTTGAACCGTTCATCAACAAAAATGGCCCGGCATAGTCAATGCCGACATGTTGGAAGGGTCGATGTTGTATGACTCTTGCTTCGGGTAGATCTGGTGCTGCTGGGTATGCGAATAGTACTGCTAGGGCCTTTCGACATACTGTGCAACTCTTCAACACCTTGCGTATCACTCGCCGACATTTGACTAGCCAGTACCTGGAGCGGACGGCATCTAGCGTATGGTTTTCGCCCGAGTGCATCTTTTCCACATGCGCCGCTCTGATTATTAGAGCTATTAGATGTTCATCCGTGCTGCCCAGCAAAAACATCGGACATTTCCTGTCGAGAGGTAAATTTGAATTGCCCAGTCGTCCATGACCACATCTGTAGATCTCCCTTTCATCCTTGAACAGCTGCAGTTTTCTGTTACCTGGTGTATTTATGTCTTCAAGGTTAGCCTGTTGATAAATCTTGACAATAGACTGCTCTGCGAGGTACAACTCCCTTGCAGTGATTGAGCCCTCAGTTTTCTCTGGTCCGATTAGGAGTGTCAATCGTGCCTTTCTCACTTCCTCGAGTTTAGCTAACTTTTTCCAGATAAATCTCTTGACGTAAACAACCGTTCTTGTCATACGTGAGAAACTGGAGAAGCGATTTGCAGTCAGTATCGTGTTATATCTTGCTCTTTCGTTCAACAGTAGGACGGGTTGTGGCAAGTCATACTGAGCGGCTTTCTTCGGTGGTTCAGTGGTAGAATGCTCGCCTGCCACGCGGGCGGCCCGGGTTCGATTCCCGGCCGATGCACCATGTAGCGGGGGTTCGGTGGTGATTGCTCTCTGTTCCACCAAATAAATTCTTCAATCAGAATTTATTATAAAGAATCTTGTCGCCTGCCACGTCTTGAGTTTCATGTCCACAGAATAAACGTTAACGTTTATTTTTATAACTTTCGAACCAATCAATGACGAGAAGAATTAACTTGATAGAGAAACTAAACTAGGATGAAAGAACGAACTGAATGAACTGGAAAAGAATGAGAGAACTGTTTTGTCTCTCAGCTAGAATGAATAGCTGGTCAAATAACAACCAATAAAATTAACTCAATTCAATTAACAAACAATAGTTCCGTTGAATGCGAGCTGCACGGCTGCCAACGAGAAGAAGAGAGGTGGGGACGGAACGGGATCCCTTCAATGGTAATATAGTTGTGATTAATTAAGTTTAAACTAAACCACAACAATAAATAAATACGAAACGAAATTGTCAAAAATATTCTAGACAATTGTATGCTAGACAATTTTGGTGTGCTATTACACCCTAAACAATGGACCTCGAACAAATCCGTATTACTCAAACTAGAATAATGAAATTAAAGGTAGTCGTTATTGCGACTACACTGCTTATACATAATTCTACAATTATTTTGAAAAGTGTCTTTCTAATTCAATTTCCAAAAAAAATGAACTAACTTTTTTTGCTTTCTTCTCTCTTCGAGCTGAATTTCGACTGGTTAAGCAACATTTTCTCCCTTCATTCTTCTAAAAATTTCATAATACAGATGCGCCTTCGAGGTTGGGTCTGAAACACGAAGTTCAATGAAATATAATTTTGGCCTTTTTATCAAGACAGAAATAGTTAAATCGAATTGTGCATTCTGACCAAAAGATTCATTGAAAATCTTTCGGCACTTTTTTACTTCGTGTGGTAGGGCGCTCGTGGGCTTTAAACGCTTCGGTTTCAATTTTTTTTCTTCATAGATGTTCATTTTGAGCATCAGGGACTCTAATTGCAAAAAACATTTTTTTACAAAAAAAATCTTTTTCAAAAGTTTTATTTATGAAAACTCCCTTCACCCCTTTCTCCTTAGGGCTCCCGTTCCCCCTCCCCCCTCCTAGGGCCCTTACCCCCCCCCTTGCTTAGGTAGGGCCTTCTTCCTCCCCCCTTTAGGGCCCCCCTCCCTTTCCTGCTTGGGTAAACCCCCCTCCCCCTCCCCCTTTCCCCAAAAATTCCTTTACTACACGAAGTAAAAAAGTAAAAAAAAGACTTTGGGGGTGACTGAAACTGCAGTTGAGCCAAAAAAAAATTTGAAAAATTTTTTTTATAAAAATGGTGAAACAATTTTTTTTGTTGCAAGAACCAGAATCCCTGATGCTCAAAAAGAACATCTATGAAGAAAAAAAATTGAAACCGAAGCGTTTAAAGCCCACGAGCGCCCTACCACACGAAGTAAAAAAATACCAATCTTTCAAAGAATTTCGATAGGTTGAAAACGGTTTTTCTTACTTCAAGTTCATTATCCAAAGTTTCACCGCTTTTTTACAAAGTTTTACTTTACTTAAACCTTTTTGTTTGGAAAAAAACATTGAGTTATGCTTTCAAGCGATTTATTTCCGAACTATTTGAGGTGGCTGAGCATCAGAAAAAAATTCGCGGTTTTTCCACATCCCTTTTTGAAAAGTATCAACGTTTCGAATAATTGGGGGGAAACCGCAAAACTTTCTTATGATGGTTGATTTCTACCGGAAAAGGCGTTTTTGGACACCTACCTGAGGTCTCTGAATAGAGTTGATGGAGACTTCATCAACAGAGCTGTTTAAGAGCTCAATCCTTGTGAAAAAAAACTCTATTTGTTAAAGAATATTTCAATAAAGATGCGCATCCATACACACGTTGACGGACTCAGCGCACGCGAGTAACACCTTTTTTTAAATGAAGCATCGATGCCCCGCTGAGATCGCTTACAGCCAACAACGACTTTCGGTTCTTTTTCACAGGGGGGTGCGCACTTAACCAGGGGGTTTCAGGTACTTCTCACTGATTTATTCGAGTAGGCTTAGCTACAGTTAATGCTAACGAGGCCGTACGGCTCAGAAACAAGACCATACGACTAGGAAGCGAGGCCTTATGAAAACATTAGCGTATCACGAAACTTTGTACCCACGAAATTTTCTACCCAACAGTACGAGCGACAGTTTGTAACGCGAAGCTTTTTTCATTTTCCAGTAATTTTCTAATTTTTTTGCTTGCTTAAGCTCAGGTGAAGATTACGCTTATATAAAAGGCTTAGGAAAGAGACCGCATAAGAAATTATCACAATAATGATTTTTTGGCCGAGTTGATCTTGGTTACAAAGTTTTGGATACAAAGTGTCTTGGACTCAACAATTAGCCCAAAGCCCCTCCAAGTAAAGTACGCCCCCCCCCTAAGTAACACGGTAATTTTTAGACGTTTTACGAAATTTCAGACGAAAAGCAGTTAGGAATACGGCATTATTTTGCTTCTAACAGATTCGAACCAGTTTCGAATCTGTTCTCTCACAAAATATCAGGATTCTGAATCTATATGACACACAAGAAAAATCGAAACAGACACTTGAATTTCCAATAACAAATTTAGAGACCCGCAGTGGAATTTTAGTGTGCCCTAGAAAACCTGTCAACGGAGCGGCCTTTAGCAAGGCACAGTCAGGCAGGCACAGTCAGTCGTCTCGGCAGGCACAGCACGCGTCAGCGGAACCTAAAACACGGCCTCAACTTAAAAACGGCTTAGCTCAATTAATTATATTCATGACTTTCATGACTGCTATTCGTCAGGTTTTTTTTGGCATTTCACGGCCTCAACTAAGCTGTACGGCCTCGTTAGCTAAGCCGTACGGCCTCGTTAGCTAAGCCGTACGGCCTCGTTAGCTAAGCCGTACGGCCTCGTTAGCGTAAACTTTTACTAAGCCTAAGCGTTTTTTAATGTAAAAATAATTTTCTGATGTAAAAATAAAAATTTATAAACATAATTTAAAAAATAAAAAAAGAGAAAGAAAAATAATACTAATTAATTGAGCTAAGCCGTTTTTAAGTTGAGGCCGTGTTTTAGGTTCCGCTGACGCGTGCTGTGCCTGCCGCGACGCCTGACTGTGCCTGCCTGACTGTGCCTTGCTAAAGGCCCAACGGAGCTTAAGTTACAACGCACCAAAAACACGGCTTGAGTTTTCGAAATTCATTTTTCCATTTTTACGTTTTAATTCGTCAAAACTTTCAGGTAAATTCACCGATTCCTTCTTTTTTCGAAGGAGAATTATTTAGCGGCTTATAAAAAAGGAAAAGGGATGTCTACGGATACAGGTAACAGTTTTTTTTGATTCTAAAGTTTACATTTTAATAAAGAATATTTATCGAAAAATTTAGATGCTATTTTTTTAATTTTGATGTCGTAGCATAGAGCCGGGTGCGAAGAAAATTCCCTCAAAAAGTTAGAAAAAAATCAAGTTTTCGCGATCAAGTAAGATGGGTTAGCCTAAAGCATGCTATGGCGAATTTTTAACTTTTAATGAAAACCGTCGCAACTTTTTTACTTTTCGAATAGAAAAATTGGGTTTACCATTCTTAGTTTGAGAAACCCTTCAGGATTATCAGGTAAAAAAATTAGACAAATTTGACTTACCCGAATCAAGTAAAATGCGTTAGACTATAGCATACTATAGCGAATTTTTTTCTTTTAATGAAAACCGTCGCAACTTTTTTACTTTTCAAATAGACGAATTGGGTTTACCGGTCTCAGTTTGAGAAACCCTTCAGGATTATCAGGTGAAAAAATTGGAAAAAGTTTGTTACAAATTGACTTAAACCATTGCAAATTATCCGGAAACAAAAATATCTTAATCTGTTCTCAGCAATCTACCGTACCACGGATCCTCACACCTACACTAAATGTTTTTTCTCCACTTGTTTGATTTTTTTCATCACAATTGTTGCCATCGGAAAATTACTTTCTCTTGGTTGAATAAATGTACCATATAGCGGTTTTACAATAAGTTTGTTTTTCTTCTGAATTTCCATAATGCTTGCAGTGATTCTGAGCACATATACTGCTCTGTGAGACAAAAAGAAGCAGATGCAGAAGATGTTCTTCTTTTTCGAGGTAACTTGGCGAGCATAAAGAGCTAAAATCGAAAAAGATAGACAATTTGACAGTTTAGAAGGTCGAGACTGTCAATACTCACTCGCTCTCCATTTTTCTAGGAACTCGCCACTCAAAAAGAAGCCGTTTTTTTAAAATAACTCTTTAACTCTGCAGATCACAAATTCAATTAAATTCAACTCAAACGCTCTATTTTCGATGTCATGGGACATGAAGCGCCATTAAATTGCTCGAATCCATGTGATTCTCCGGTTCTTGACTGTATAGTAATAATGAGAACGTTAAATGTTGACTGAAGTCACACCCCGTCACACAATGGAGGAAGGAGGAATTAAGTTTGCACGCAATTTTTATTACTTCAAACGGTCCCGCCTTAAAGTGGCTAAAAAGGCGGCGGATTTGAAAATAATTTTAAAACACGCTGCACGTGCGCGCGCGTGCGAGCGCGCTTTTTTAAATGTTTAATGAAAATCGATAAGGGCCGTTTTTCAATTTTTTGTTTGCGATTCGCAATGCATTGGGCATTGAGAGAGAAAGCATTGAGAGAGCAATGCATTGAGAGAGAAAGCATTGAGAGAGCAATGCATTGAGAGAGAAAGGGTAAGAATAAGAAAAAGTGGATGAGAGAGAGTAACATTGGCAGAGAGCGATGTAGAGAGAGGGAAAGAGAGAGGTAGAGAGACAGAGGAAAAGAGCGAGTTAGAGAGAGATGGGAAAGAGCGGATGCGTCTACGTCTCGAGTGCGTCTCGCGTGCTCGAGTACGTCTCGCGTGTGTGCCTGCGCATCCTAATCAAAATTTTGCGGGCTGGCCTTGTCTATCGAAAGTGGTCGTCTGACGGGGTGTGTGAAGTGTCGATCATGGTTTGTACATTACGGCCTCAAGGTGTTCACTGTTTGACTTTGTGGACACCCCATACCAGAGGAAGAAGGAGCCTAAAGGGGGAAGGGGGGCCCTAAGGAGAAAGGGGGGAAGGGAGTTTTCATGAATAAAATCTCTTCCTAAGAAAAAAATTTTTTTTGAAAATTTTGTAAAAAAAAATGAAAAAATTTTTTTTTCCGCATATGTTTTTATTGCTCAGTAGGTCATAAGAAGCCAATTAACACTTTATTCGATTGGAAAAAAAACGAAAAATGAGCGGGACCACTATTTGATACCATCGCCTAGGTTCCATGGGTCATACGTCTGACTTATTTACATTTACAAAAAAATTATTTTTAATTAAAATTTTTTTACATTTAGTTTTTTTTTACTTTTAAAACGCTTAGGCTTAGTAAAAAGTTTACGCAAAAGAGGCCGTACGGCTTAAGCTAACTAGACCGTATCAAAAAAATGCCACTCTCATTTGACCCAATTGAACCTGTGGTAGGGGTGGGGTGTCCCTAAAGTGAAACAGTGCCTACAAGCGTAAGCACCAAAATTCACACTAAAATGCATCAAAACCTACTCTAAACACTATAATTGTCGAAAATTAGTTAGTATTTAAATTCCAACATTTTTTCAAATAATTTTGATGTTGAAGATGTAATGCAATTTGAATGTAAAATTTGATGGAATTGGTGACTAAGATGTTTAGATGAACATTTTCAACGTATGTTTTCAATCAAAAGGGTTGATAAAAGGTGAATAACACGTGATTATTTTTTTGATGTAATTAGGCTTCAATTACGAAAATTTCGAAGATGTTAGCTTGAGTCCTAAAAAAATTCTCACGCAGCCATTGGCTAATTGATGCGAAAAGCTTCAGTGTGGAATAAAGGCTTACGAATTTAGTTATCTATTGTTCGGGAGGCTGAAAATTTCTATTTGGATTTTGTTGATAAAAAAGGGTGACCATGAACGAATACAAGTTTTTGAACGACCCCCCCCCCTCTTCCCTCTCCCCTCGGCGCAAAAACTTTTGACGCACCATTACAAAAATTGTTCCGAGGTTTTGCTTTTTAAAAAGGTTATATTGGATTAGTAAATTTCGATTTTTCACCGTTAAAAATTTAAGCCTGGTTTTCATCCACGATTTCTAAATTTTTTTCATAAAGCAGTTTTGAACAGGTTCCATTCAGCTTGGGCAGATCAGGTTTCGATTCATGGTTGAGGAAAACAGACTAGCAAACGGGTGAAAGCTCAAATATAAAAGGTGAAAGTTTTTTTTGATGTGCATTTTCGGATGAAAAAAAAGGAAGAGAAAAATTTTGAAAACTTCCCCTCTTAAAATGTTACTTCAAGAGCTGTTTTTCTCAATGGCTAAATGAACTTTCAAAGCTGTTGTCTTTGTTATTCCGATTCTTAATTTTTTTGTCTGAACTCATTAGATAAACCCTGAATTACTCGAAAATCTGATGAGAGCTGTGTTGTGAAAATTTTGTTATGGAGTATGACCTCGGTTAATGCAACGATCCCTTTCTTTTGACCCAAAGATCAATGTTAAATTGTGCGTGTTTCATCGTTTGTTTCTATCTAGTGCAATTGTCTTTTGTTTGTTGTTTTCACTTATCAGTAAATTTTATTAACTTGAAAGCTTCAAAAACACAGAAAAATCACTCGATTACTTGAAAAGAATAAATGAAAAGAAATATATAATGAAAGTAAAAATGAGAAGTATATAATGAATGTATAGGGGATATGGACTATACATATCACCAAAATCCATAGAACATGATAAAATGTAAATTTTAGAGACGTCATAGAAATAATGACTTTTTGACTCTAAAAGTCAAATAAGTCATAGAAGTAAAGCGTCAAATTGCCAAATGCTCATCGCATTTTAGAGTAAATGCAACCATTTCGATATTATTGTTACGCCTGAGGCCTCTTCCTATATGACGCCTACACTATATGAGATGCCACGCCCCATTATACCGCCTCCTCTTCCTATATGACGCCTAAACTATATGAGATGCCACGCCCCATTATGCCGCCTATAAAAGCTATCGAAAGAGAAGAACAAGAGATCTCGGCTCCCGATCTCTCGCCCTATCCATCTCCCCCTTCAATCCCCTTTTGTGACTCCTATATTAAACCATGTAATAAACTAATCATTGAATACCTTGTTCGTGTCTGGGGCACATCACATTGGGGCCGAAACGCACACTTCCCTCACTGGTAGCAGCGAGTGGCTGACCTAGTCCGGAATAGGTCAGTCACCGCCTCTCTCTCTTCCAACCCCCCCTTTTTTTTTCCCCTCACACTCTTCCTCGTTTCCAAGTCACTGTTTCTTTTTTTTTCATTTTCTCTTCTCTTCTCTCAGAAATCTCAATACTCTGAAGTTTGATTTGATTGCCGCTTCATTGTTTTCTCTTTTTTTTCTCGTTAATATGCTTAATTCATACTCTGAAGTCTAAAGTTTCATTTGATTACTGCTCCGTTGTTTTTCTCTTTTTCCTTTTCGTTAATATGTTTAATTCATTCGATGTTTTGATGTTATTAATATGTTTAACAAAATAATCTATTAATAAAAATAATAATAATAATAAACACAAAAAACGGGAGACCGACTGATCACCGGTCTCCCGGGGGGAAAAGTAGGGATATGCTTGTTGAAGGAGGCAAGAAAAGAGCCAGCAGAGCTCTAGTCAGCGCGACGGCAATGGCCCCCCGTCAGAGAAGTAACCCGGTCGATGGAGAAATACCCAGTGGACGCTGGAGAAGCGGCATCGTTCCCGCCTGAGGAGATCCGACCGAAGGACCGCGAGTTTGGGAATAACCGGTCAGTTGTAGGAATAAAAATAAAAGCTTAATTCAGAAGTTGCCCGACGGCACCAGAGCACCGTCAAAGAAGTAACCCGGTCGATGGAGGAATACCCAGTGGACGCTGGAGAAGCGGCATCGTTCCCGCCCGAGGAGAGCCGACCGAAGGACCGTGGTTCATGGAGAACCGGTCAGTCAAACTAAGAAAGCATCGTTATATCACTATGTCAATCGTGTGTGTCCGTCAAGTACTAACATTGGCTCAGTAAGTGCTACTGAACTGCAACTCAACCAAGTTACTGCTCCGGCAGATTCTATGTCAATCGTGTGTGTCCGTCAAGTACTAACATTGGCTCAGTAAGTGCTACTAAAACTTACCTTTTGATATAAAACTTATTGTAAAAATTTCAAGGGAAAACTTAAATTTTTATAAGCCGTAAACTTCCAATTTGTAAGCGTGCTTAATACCCTAAGACTATTGTAAGCATACATCGAGATGATCGAGATGAGAGTTGAATTGATTTAATGTGGAAGCAATCATGAATTTATGACAAAATGTTTCGAATATACATTTGCCGACAATACATTCATTTGCGCGAATCTATCTGAAACCTATTGGCGATTTCTTGTTTTCCAAGTTCGTTATTTGATCTTGAGCAGACGTATGTGGCTTTCGTTCCTCATCTTTCTTGTCTAAATCCTCATGAATTTATGACAAAATGTTTCGAATATACATTTGACGACTATTTTTTTGCGCGAATCTATCTGAATTCATTTGCGCGAATCTATTTGAAACCTATTGGCGATTTCTTGTTTTCCAAGTTCGTTATTTAATCTTGAGCAGATGTGTGTGGCTTTCGTTCCTCATTTTTTTGTCTAAATCCTCCAAAATCTATGTCGCTCTACGCTTCTGTAAATTCTCTCATATTATCCTATAACAGGCATAGCAGAGGTGCGAACCAATTCAGCGTATCAATCGTTTGTCTAAATCCTCCAAAATCTATGTCGCTCTATGCTTCTGTAAATTCTCTCATATTATCCTATAACAGGCATAGCAGAGGTGCGAACCAATTCAGCGTATCAATCTTTTGTCTAAATCCTCCAAAATCTATGTCGCTCTACGCTTCTGTAAATTCTCTCATATTATCCTATAACAGGCATAGCAGAGGTGCGAACCAATTCAGCGTATCAATCGTTTGTCTAAATCCTCCAAAATCTATGTCGCTCTATGCTTCTGTAAATTCTCTCATATTATCCTATAACAGGCATAGCAGAGGTGCGAACCAATTCAGCGTATCAATCTTTTGTCTAAATCCTCCAAAATCTATGTCGCTCTACGCTTCTGTAAATTCTCTCATATTATCCTATAACAGGCATAGCAGAGGTGCGAACCAATTCAGCGTATCAATCGTTTGTCTAAATCCTCCAAAATCTATGTCGCTCTATGCTTCTGTAAATTCTCTCATATTATCCTATAACAGGCATAGCAGAGGTGCGAACCAATTCAGCGTATCAATCTTTTGTCTAAATCCTCCAAAATCTATGTCGCTCTACGCTTCTGTAAATTCTCTCATATTATCCTATAACAGGCATAGCAGAGGTGCGAACCAATTCAGCGTATCAATCGTTTGTCTAAATCCTCCAAAATCTATGTCGCTCTATGCTTCTGTAAATTCTCTCATATTATCCTATAACAGGCATAGCAGAGGTGCGAACCAATTCAGCGTATCAATCTTTTGTCTAAATCCTCCAAAATCTATGTCGCTCTACGCTTCTGTAAATTCTCTCATATTATCCTATAACAGGCATAGCAGAGGTGCGAACCAATTCAGCGTATCAATCGTTTGTCTAAATCCTCCAAAATCTATGTCGCTCTACGCTTCTGTAAATTCTCTCATATTATCCTATAACAGGCATAGCAGAGGTGCGAACCAATTCAGCGTATCAATCTTTTGTCTAAATCCTCCAAAATCTATGTCGCTCTACGCTTCTGTAAATTCTCTCATATTATCCTATAACAGGCATAGCAGAGGTGCGAACCAATTCAGCGTATCAATCTCTTGTCTAAATCCTCCAAAATCTATGTCGCTCTACGCTTCTGTAAATTCTCTCATATTATCCTATAACAGGCATAGCAGAAGTGCGAACCAATTCAGTGTGTCATCATATTAGAAGTGCGAACTAATTCGGAGTAACATCAAAGACTCTTTCGCAAGCATATGTTACTCATAGTTTACTCTGGGGCATTCCTCTTGGTTACTTAAGCATATAAGGTCTCACTCCAAAAATGTGAGTGAAGATACTGAGGGCCAATATATCAGGCTATATATTTGGAGAAATGGATGAAGAAAAAGAGGAAATAATAAAGAGAGAAACAGAAAGAGAGAGCGGAGAAAGATGCTTTGACGTTTTGCGCTATCACATGTTGGCTACCACTAGAATTGATCTTGAACATATGTATGTGACTTTCGTTTCTCATCTTTCTCGCTGTATCTTGTTATTCGCTGAGGAGCATCGGTTTGTGGACAATAAGCATCTTTTCTCTTTGTCAGAAGCATCTGTGAAGGAAACTTGACACCTTTTCGGCTAAACGCGAGATTAAAGGCCTGTCTAATTTAGCTTCTGAAAGCGCTATGTTTTGGAGCTAACCCCCTTTCTTTGTTCTTGCTGGCATTTCCCATCAAAAAGGGACATTCAAAGATTCAAAAAAGCGAGAAGAAAACAGAAAGTCAAAAAGAGAGAAACATAAAAGAGAAAAAGCGAGAAAAGAAACAAAACAAAAAAGAGCAGAGCAGAGCGAAAGTCAAAAAGAGAGAAGCACGAAAGGGCAAAAGCAAAAAGACGCAAAGAAAAACAAAGAAGAGTGAGAGCAGTCTGAGACAGAGAAAGTTAAAAAGAGTAGAGTTTTGTGACTCACTAGCAAAGCTTCAGAGGAAAGGTCGTCCTTTTGAGTAAGACAGGCAAGAAAAGAGAAAAGAAGTCAGAGAAAAGGCAAGAGACAACTAAGACAGAGAAAAAGAATCAAAACATTCAGATAGATTAGTGGCACTGATAAATCATTTCCTGTCTGGGAAAGCAGATCCATTAGATCAAAAGGGGGTTACTGTGGAATTCCTCAACGCAAAAATAGTACGAAGAAAGGAATAAAAAGAGAAATCTGGTGGAGATAGGAATTTGAAAAAGGGGCGGGTCACGTTCAAATAACGTGTTCAAGTAAGAGGTGACAAAGTAAATATCCAAAAACAAAACGAAAGTTTTCTGGAATGAGCGTCAAGCACCTATGATATAACTTATAGATATCTCTTCCCCAAGTATAAAAGGACCCAACTCAAGATCAAGGGTACGAAGTGAGATGCCTCTCAACGGAAGACAGAGGAGTGAAGCGGCCTCTATGGACCCCGGCGAACGGTTCCCCCACACCAACATTGGTTCAGTAAGTGCTACTGAACTGCAACCCAACCAAGTCACTGCTCCGGCACATTCTATGTCAATCGTGTGTTGTCCGTTAAGTACTAACATTGGTTCAGTAAGTGCTACTGAACTGCAACCCAACCAAGTTACTGCTCCGGAAGATTCTATGTCAATCGTGTGTTGTCCGTCTAGTACTAACATTGGTTCAGTAAGTGCTACTGAACTGCAACCCAACCAAGTCACTGCTCCGGCAGATTCTATGTCAATCGTGTGTTGTTCGTCAAGTACTAACATTGGTTCAGTAAGTGCTACTGAACTGCAACCCAACCAAGTCACTGCTCCGGCAGATTCTATGTCAATCGTGTGTTGTCCGTCAAGTACTAACATTGGTTCAGTAAGTGCTACTGAACTGCAAACCAACCAAGTCACTGCCCCGGCAGATTCTATGTCAATCGTGTGTTGTCCGTCAAGTACTAACATTGGTTCAGTAAGTGCTACTGAACTGCAACCCAACCAAGTCACTGCCCCGGCAGATTCTATGTCAATTGTATGTTGCCCGTCAGGTACTAACATTAGTTCAGGACTAGGTGCTGAACAACTATCCAACCAAACCAATGCTACGAAAAAGATCGAGCTAACCGGCAGTTTCCATTCAGCCGCAAGTGAAACTGCCGAACGTAAAAAGAACCAACGATCGGTTCGAGCCGAATGGTTATCATTTGCAGAAACCCTGCCAGGAACAGAAGAGACGCTAGCGCAAGGACCAGAGCCACAAAAAGTAACACCACAGAAATGGTGGGACTCCGTACTTGATTGGGTAGCAAGCACGGAATCAACCATTTCTGTCGACAAAGACTCTTCCGAAACAACGTTAGTCTTTAACGGAGAGCTCCATTGTTCAGACGACACAGTAGAAAATACCCCGTTGTTAACTCTACAGCCAGGAGAAGTCATTAATCCACAAGAAAACGCAACGTACAACACAGTTCCAAGTTCTCCGGATACCTCCCTCAATTCAGAAGGAATCTTCACAACAATAAGAGAGTCAGTCTCCGAGCCTAATTTCCAAAGGAGACGAAATCAAGAACAGGTGAGGGTACATACTTTGGGGTCGTTATTATCACCCATTGCCCAAATCAATCCTAACATCTTTCATTCAGGAGCAGAAAGCGAGTTCTCTAGTGCAGAAGAAGCTACAGAAGAAGTGGCTGAAGAAGCCAGGAGCATCGACGAAATTCAGTTGGCCACACCTGTTCCAACGCTCCCTACTATCTCCATGTTGAGATCAGGGTCCACGGAAAGCCTTGAACAAAACCCACATAGTGACGCAGATGAATATACTAGACAATTGAGGGTCTTGTTCTATAGAACCAAAGGAGAAGACTTACTTAAAATGAGTCAAGCAAAACAACTCAGAGATAAAACAGCTCAAGCTATTGAAAACGCTTACGATAAAAACAGAGACGATATCAAAAAGGTTTCCCAGAGTTTCACGAAATACTGTGAGGATCTGGAGAAGTTTCTAAAAGAGAAAGGGATGTGGGAACGAGACACCCAAGTCTCGAATGGTTCCACGACACAACCAGAGGTGGCGCCCACTCTAAACTATATAAGCACACATGATCAAGAAAAAGGTAACAATGATGAAGAAATTTCCGATGTTGTTTCAGAAGCGACAGAAAATAACGAGACCCCTCTGATGGCGATGCTGGCATTGGAACCACTGGGATCAAGACTGTCCCTATTCACGGGAAACGAAACAGGAAGCGCTTTCTTCTCATGGATAAGAAGGTTCGAAGACTTGATCAGAATTCAAAGACCGGTTTACACAAACGAACAGAAAGCAGCATGCTTGAACGCTTACCTAGATGGCCCAGCAAGAGAAAAAGTAGAAGAAATGCCTACAGAACTAAGAAATAACTACGAGGCAATAATAACATGCCTCAGAGGGACTTTTGACAACCCACAACAAAAGTACTTAGCGAGGCAATCACTAGCTTCTTGCAGACAAGAAATCAACGAATCCGTCAGAACATTTGCAAATAGACTCACCAATTTGGTCAAACTCGCAACCACGGGTCAGGCGTCGGATGTAACTCAAGATAGACTTTTAGAAGAGTTCCTTGGAAGGGTCTCTGCCCCGCTGAGACACCAACTTAGCATGACCGAACCCCAAACATTCGATGAAGCGCTGAAGAAAGCAGAAAAGGTAGAGATGCTTTTGGCAGAGATCGCACAGGACAGGGCCACAACTGCAGTGCTCAACCCTGGTATTCAGCTCCTCGAGAACTCAAAAAACCAAGAGTACGAAGGAACTAACAGAAACTATGGGAACAACGTTAGCAACTACAGACAAGGAGGAGTAAGGAGATACGAAACTAGGAACAGTAACCTCTCCGAGATAAGATGCTTTCACTGCAATAGAGTTGGACACATAGTTAGAGACTGCCGCACCCGTATGCGAGAATTAGAAAGAACAAGACGTAATCAAAGGTCACCAGGATTTCGTAGTCAAAGTCCGGCATTTTCCCGGACTTACAGGACTCCAATCAGCAACGAACGCTTCAACCCTTCCACTATCAGAAATAGGGTAAATAATGAACCAAGAAGAATCGATAGAAATTTCTCTGACACCAGAATGAACTCACTCGATAGAATTGAACAAGAAACTCAGGACAGAACTGAAGTAGAAGAGCTTCGCCGTCGACTACAGGTTAGTGAAGAAAAGAACACAGTTTCGGAACAAAGAATCCAAGCCCTCTTAGAAAGGCAAGAAAGTGAAGTTACCAGGAGTAACACAACAAGAAATATAGGCAACTCATCAACTCGCAACGCCATAATGATGCTATCCATAATATGTTTAAGCAGTTTCTTCCCAGTAGCCAAAGCTAAAACCTGGCTCTGCCCAACAGCTAAACAAGAGCCTGAACTAATACACCTTTCGGCTCCCGTGGATTGTAGGGCATTGCAGCCTTGGGTTACCACCGAGTCAAACTCAATCTCCATAACAGTTTTTCAACCAAACCACAAAAAATACTCTTCACAAGCAAGCGCTTGCAAAAGCGTCATACAAAGAATAGTATTCAGTTTGGGCCCACTTGGAGGGAGGTACGAATATCACCAAGACATCCAAGAAACAGTCACCGTAGAAGAGTGTAGAAGAATGGTACAACACAAAACTTGTAACAGTGGAATCCTAACACAACAAAACTCACTCTGGTCAACACTTAATGATGCGAAGTTTGAGTGGCCTAGCTGGCCACTCGGTTGCTGTAGAAACTACACCGTCCAATCACGGAATTGTGTCTTACTGGAAACAACAGTAAACATGAGACATTCAAACGGGTTCCCTGAATCTGCAGCAGGAAATATGCGACACTGTGAATACGAAAAAGGTCAATGTGTACTGTACGATGGTACTGTCTTGATCTGGTCCGTTAATAACGAAGAAACTTGTGATTTTGTTGAAGTGATGAACCTGACAGGAAGGCGGTCCGAACAAGTATTCATCAGCGACAACAAGGAGATAGCGCTGTCCTGGAACAATAAAAGTCGCTACCACCAAAATTGCGGTCGTGATTTAATAATTTCAGACCAAGGGTACGGAATATCAGTTAATCGTAGAGCTAGTCGAAGTAAAAGAGTCATCCCCCTAGAAGCAGACGCAGGGCTGACATCAACCAATCAGCTGGCAGCCCAGCTTCTCGCAAGTGAAAAAGCTAGCATAAACGCAGTTATGCCTACGGTGCGCACAGCACTAAGTAGTCTCTGTAAACAATTCAGTATCTTATCCGAGATAATAAAAATTTCACGAAACGAAGACGCGACCCTGCTGACAAGAGCCCTAACAAACAGAAGGGGAATAAAAGCCAAGTACGTGGGGAAAGGCTTGGTAGAAGTACATCAATGTTTTGAAATTCCAGAGACGGCAGTCAAGTTGATTCCATTCAACGGTACATGTTACAAGATACCAAGAGCTCAAATCACTCTTCCAGGTGGCACTCTATTGTCGGCGTTCCTAGAACCCGAAACTGGAATAATATCCGACAAAGCCCAGGTTATACCCTGTTCAGAAAGCGGAAAAGTGTACCTTCAGAAAGAGGAACACTTGATCAAATACGACCCTATTAGTGGTAGGCAGAACCAAATCCAGATGGATCACGTCACCAAGTTAGGTCAACCAAGCATAAAGGGATATGGTAAAACACCGGCTCTGACAATCTTCCACAACCTAGTCTTAACAAATATATCTGATACGTTAAGCGACACGACCTGGCACGAAGCGTGGGAGTCTAAAGACTTTGAACACTTCCAAGGACATGCCAAGTCCGACCAAGACTTAGACACCTATAGCGGACCAGAAACGACCCCTAACGAACAAACAAACTGGTTAAAGCTCATATTTGGATACTGGTCACTGTATGATCTATGGGTACTGCTTTGCTCGCTGATAGTTACAGTTAGACTGGCTCATTTTATTTTGAAACAATACATCAAAAATATGATGAAGCCACAACCCCTCAGGTATATCATAAGGAAGAATGGTTTAGGCCAGGGAACGGAAGAAAACAAGGTAAGCATTCGTGAAAGCAACGAGGTCGAAGAGGCCACACAAAAAATGTCGCAAGCCACTACACGCCGAAAATCGATCAAAATGCCTAGTTTCGGTTCATCGATTCGTATAAACATGCTAACAGTTAATCAGAAGGAAAAGTTCTTTACCGCACAGATTCCGCTATATGTCAACGGAGTAAAGATGTTGGGCCTCATAGACACAGGGGCAGGACTAACAGCGATGAGTGCAGGAATGGCCAAGGCCTCATAGACACAGGGGCAGGACTAACAGCGATGAGTGCAGGAATGGCCAAGGCCTCATAGACACAGGGGCAGGACTAACAGCGATGAGTGCAGGAATGGCCAAGGCCTCATAGACACAGGGGCAGGACTAACAGCGATGAGTGCAGGAATGGCCAAGGCCTCATAGACACAGGGGCAGGACTAACAGCGATGAGTGCAGGAATGGCCAAGCTACTGGGAATTACGAAGTTAGAAAAACCTTCTTCACCATATGCATCGGGTGTCTCCGGAGCAACCATCCCTTTCGCAGGTGAAGCAACCGTTCAAATAAAAATAGGAAGCTTATCCATTACCGGAATCGTTCACTTCACAACTAACGACTGCATTCCCTCTTCGCCAAAGAAATACAACATCATTCTGGGTAATGATACACTCAAGTTACTACCCAGATGGTCAATCGACTACAGTAACAGGATTATAGAGATAGGAACAGATAACATTCCGTTCATGAACAGCCTAAACGGTCTTAGGGAACCAAAAGGAATCGCGCTGAGAGCAACGAAAACAACATTGTGCTCCCCGAATCGCGAAACATTCGTAGATTGTTATGCTTCTCCTACTATGTATAACACATTGGTCACCACGGTCCCTAACCAAGAACTCACCAGCAAAGGTATGTTTATAGCACCAGCACTCCTTCAGAAACCGTTTATGAAACTTCTCGTTACGAATCCTACGGAAACGGAAACAGTAATCCACGCAGGTCAATGCATATCTAGAGCAGTTGCAGCGTACGGTGAGAAAGGATCATTCACTGAAGGAGCAAGCCTTACGGACATTAGCTTGCACTCACTACATAGAAGCCAGGGAACCGAAGGAGAAAGCTAAGAAGAAAGTCAATTGGGCGGATCAAATTCCAAACAGCGATAAAGAAAGAGTATCAGAAATAGTCAAAGAACTAGAATCGTCAGTAGACCTGTCCCAAGCAGAAGTGAACGAAGAACAAAGAGAACAGCTAAGAAAATTATTTATAGAATTCCGAGATCGCATTTCTTCATCGAGTTACGACTTGGGATCTTATGAGGCATCACCTATCCATATAAGAACTACCACGGAATTCCCTAATTATCGTCCAAGACCACCAAGGATACCAATAAGATTCCAAAAAGAATTGGACGATCACATTAACAAACTTATGGAGTCAGGTCGGATTCGTGAAAGCGACACACCCTGGGTGCACAACACCGTACTAGTTAAAAAACCTGACGGCTCACTCAGAGTGTGCTTAGACTTTCGTCCACTCAATGAAGTCACGGTCCCAGATTACTACCCACTACCAAGAATAGAGGAGATCTTAGAAAAAGTATCCGGAAACCGTTTCTACACTACCATCGACTTAGCCAGCGGATACATGCAGTTATTAATGGATTCGGAAAGTCAAGAGAAATGTGGTTGGTATACACACAGGGGAGTGTATGAATTCGTCTACTTACCATTTGGTCTAAAGAACGCAGGTGCGTACTTTTCAAGGGCCATGGCCAAAGCACTGGCAGGAATGGGAGATAGCTGCCTCGCGTATTTGGACGACATCGTCATTTTCAATAACAGTTTCGAAGAACACCTGTTCACATTAAGAAAGGTTCTACAAAGACTTAGAGACTTCAACTTAAAAGCCGCCGGTAAGAAGCTAACAAGCATTGCAAGATCCCGTATCACTTTTCTGGGACACGAATTGAATTCGAAGAATTACACACCAGCTGATAAGAACCTCAACGCAATAAAAAGAATTCCCCAGACCAAAAACGATCCGAGAAGTCAAGAGGTTTATTGGAATGGCCAACTTCTTCAGAAAATTCATAAAGAACTTTGCGGCTATCGCAGCACCGTTAAATGAGCTAAGCAAGGGCTATTAGACACACTAGCAAGGAGCAAGAACGTGCCAAAAACGGCCCTCACGCACACATTTCGAACCCATCCGGAACTAAACAGGCTTCCATCTCAACTATTTTACGGGGGAAACCTCAAGAACGGATGTACGGAGGAGGAGCGGAATCTGGTGACGAGTAGAATAAAGCTACCAAACCCGAAAATACCATTCGTGTTTGTGGCCCTAGACGGGGGAAACTCAGTCAAGGCACCATCAAAGAGCTACATGAACTCACATGAGGCAGAAGTAGCGATTCGACTAGCGAAAATGCTGGAGAAGGCAGGTTTCACTCAAGAAGAAGTGTTTGTGACCACATTCTACAAAGAACAACAAAGGGAGGTCGCGGAAAGGAACAAGGAAATCGAGGTCGTCACGGCGGATTCGGCGCAGGGAAGGGAATGTGAGGTATCAATAGTCCTCACAACAAGAAGTGATCCTCACTCGAAGGGTCATCTCACCGAGCCGAGAAGGATGAATGTCGCCCTGACGAGGGCGCGCAATGGAGTGTTCGTAATCGGATACACGCAAGTCCTCGAGAAGTTGGAGAACTGGAGGGAAGCGATCCAATTCGCCAAGGCTTTCCAATTGATCGTGGAAGAAAAGCACCTGGACTCCCTTGAACTACGCGACTACAAGGAAGAGTTTCCGGCGCTGGAAAGGAAACGAAATTGAAAGATTGATTCCGTCTACGAGGAATCGCCACAAAAAAAAAACAAAAAAAAACCAATCATTGAAAAAAAAAAAATAAAAAATAAGGAGGAGCGGAATCGAGAGAACAGCGAAACGAGGACGGCGAGGCCGTGAAGAGAAGATCAGCACAGGTTAACTTTTGAAAAAAAGTTGCACAAGTTAATTTCGTCTTCCCATATGAACATTTTTGATTGCAGGATGAAGGATGCGGCATGTACGAGAAGCTCGAAATTCAAAGACGAGAAGCTCGAGACCTAAGAACAAGTCCAAAGGAGATCTAAGCGGTAAATGAGGTCAAAAAAAAAAAAAAAAAAAAAAGGGTTTTCCACCACTTTGCTCATTTCAATCCAAATTCGACAGTAACACGTTTGATTGCAGGAGAAGAGGCAAGCGCACATATCATCAATGACTACTGAATGCTTTTAAGAAAGAGAAACAAAAGGAATCGACGGTATATAAGGTAAACCATTAAGAAACCTTCAGGTTAGCAAGGTAGGTTTAATATTTTGTCTACTTAATTCCTTCACACAAATTAGCAACAATTTTGTTTTTTTGCAGAAATAACCACCGGATCAGGACGCGTCATATAAAAGTCCGGGGCGGACTTTTCCCCAGGGAAGGAGGTGTTACGCCTGAGGCCTCTTCCTATATGACGCCTACACTATATGAGATGCCACGCCCCATTATACCGCCTCCTCTTCCTATATGACGCCTAAACTATATGAGATGCCACGCCCCATTATGCCGCCTATAAAAGCTATCGAAAGAGAAGAACAAGAGATCTCGGCTCCCGATCTCTCGCCCTATCCATCTCCCCCTTCAATCCCCTTTTGTGACTCCTATATTAAACCATGTAATAAACTAATCATTGAATACCTTGTTCGTGTCTGGGGCACATCACATTGGGGCCGAAACGCACACTTCCCTCACTTTATAATCATCTTATAGTTAGTTTTGATCAAATATGCGAGTTATATCTTATCGCTTATTCAATCAAATGGCTTTATTCGACCATGGTCGGCTGCACACTCGTTTGTTCACATGAACAACGCAGTAGTCGTGTGAATCAAAATACAAATGATCAAGGCGCGAGATCAGAAGAGCTTGCGACTCTCGCACGCTTGATCAAACTAAAGTCGAAGTCTTGTCTCCCTCTTCAGTGTTTCTCGTGTACTCGGCTGCACATGCACTACACTCATCCACTCTAATAAATTCCTTTATTGAGCATTAAGAAGGCAATGTGCCTTCTGCAGCTATTTATTTAGCATGAAATTCATTGGTGACTAAACATTACTCTAAAAACGTCATTACTATGAATACATGTATTCTATCATTCTCTTTTTCAGGATTCCAATGGAATCTGAGCTCAGACTAGAAGGAGATCCCAAGCAAATTCCCGTTTTATCGGGTCTTAGGAGCTATTCTTCGAGCTCCTCGGAAGATCAGCAAGAAAAACGAATTTCGGAAGAAGGCCTGACGCCGTTGAGTTTTGTTCCGACATATCTGAGTACCTGGAAAGGCAGATAGAAAAATGAAGTGACTGTTACAATGAGTACGACCGAACCTTCAGAAGATCGAGTAATTAGAATTGGTTAATAGTAACTATAAGAGAAGAGTGTCGAGCATTGGAAATTGGATGGCTTCAATTACCTTGGATCCTACATCATCTCAGATCTAGATTTCAGGGCTACAGTTGATGCGAGAGTAAATGCTGTCTGGCTGTAATCGTTAAAGTCTACATGTGTTCTATGAAACAACCGAACGCCTGTCAGGCTTAAAATTAAGATTTTCAGTTACCAGAAAACCGCATTCAAGGCCTCTTACTCTATTCCCTACCCTGCTTCCTTACACTACAACCTTATCAGTCCCTCATACTCGACCCCTCATCCTATCCTTTTACCCCACCTCGTCACCCTACCCCTTACACTTATTCTACCCCTCTAACCTACCCTTACCTTACTCTTTAACCTACCCTTACCGTACCCCTCTAACCTACCCTTACCGTACCCATATAACCTACTCCTCATTTCAACCCCTCTAACCCACCCTTACGCTACCCCTCTAACTTATGCTTACCCTACCCCTCTAACCTACCCTTACCCTACCCATCTAACCTACCTCTTACCTTACCCCTTCAAGCTACCCTTACCCTACCCCTCTAACCTACCATTAACGTACTCCTCTAACCTACAGCTTAACATACCCCTTATCTACCCCTTTATCCCTTCCTTAATCTACCCCTATAACCTATCCTCACTCAACCACTTATTCTACCCCTCTAACCTACCCTTACCCTACCCCTATAACCTACCCTTACCCTACCCCTTCAACCCACCCTTATCTTAACCCTTCAACCTACCCCTTACCCTACACCTCTAACTTAATATTATCAATTCTTTCCCTACTCCTCTAACCTACACTTACCTACCACTCTAACCTACCCTTACCCTACCCCTTAACATACCCCTTATCTACCCTCTAACCTACCCCTTTAACCCAACCTTAACCTACCCCTCTAACCTATCCTCACTCAGACACTTATTCTACCCCTCTAACCTACCCTTACCCTACCCCTATAACCTACCCTTACCCTACCCCTTCAACCCACCCTTACCTTAACCCTTCAACCTACCCCTTACCCTACACCTCTAACTTAACCTTACCGATTCTTTCCCTACTTCTCTAACCTACACTTACCTACCTCTCTAACCTACCTTTACCCCACCCCTCTAACCTACACTTACCTAGATTTCTATCGTACCCTACCTTTACTCTACCCTCACCCTACCCCTCTAACCAACACCTAACCATACCCCTCTAACCTACTCTTACCGTACCTCTTACCATACCCCTCTAACCTACCCTTACCTTACCCCTCTAACATATTCTTTCCCTACCCCTTCAACCTACCATTATTCTTCCCTTACCCTACACCTCTAACCTACCCCTTACGCTACCCCTTTACCTACTTCTTACCCTACCCCTCTAACCTACCCTTACCCTACTTCAACCTACCCTTACCTTACCACTTCAACCTACCTCTTACCCTACACCTCTAACCTACTCTTCTTAACCTACCCTTACCCTACCCTCACCTTACCCCTCTAACCCACCCTCACCCTACCCCTATAACCTACCATCAACCAACTCCTCTAACCTACCCCTTACCCTACCTTTATAAACTACCCTTACCCTACGCCTCTAATCTACCCTTATTCTACCCCTTACCCTATCTTCTAACCTACCCCTTCACCTACGTCTTACCCTACCCCTCTAACTTACCCTGACCCTACCCCTTTACCTACGCCTTAACCTACCTCATACCCTACCCTTTTCCCTACCTCTCTAACCGCCACCCTAACTTTCTAACCTACCCCTTAATCTACCTCTCTAACCCACCCTTACCATACCCCTTTAACCTACCCTTACCCTACCCCTCTAACATACCCCTTATCATACCCCTTTAACCTACCCTTAACCTACCGTCTAACCTACCCCTTGACCTACCCTATAACCTACCCTTTTCCTACCCTTACCCTACACCTCTAACCTACCTCTTACCTTACCCCTCTACTTACGTCTTACCCTACCCCTTACCATAACCCTCTAACCTACCCCTTACCCTACCCCTTTACCTATGTCTTACCCTACCACTTACCCCACACTCTAACCTACCCCTCTATCCTACCCTTACCCTACCCCTTACCATTTTCCTTCACCTACCCTTTAACCTACCCTTACCCTACCCCTTCAACCTACCCTTATTCTACCCCTTACCCTACACCTCTAACCTACCCAAATACCTATGTCTTACCCTACCACTTACCCCACTCTCTAACCTACCCCTTACCCTACCCCTTACCTTACCCCTTACCCTACCCCTTACCCTGCCCCTTCAACCTAGCCTTACCCTACCCCTACCTACCCTTACCTACCCCTCTAACCTACCCCTTACCCTATCTCTCATCCTACCCCTTAAGTTCCTCCAACAATCACTTCATAACGTTTTCATTAGAAATTTATTTGCATTTCTAATAGCTAGTGATTTTTCAAGAAAAGTAAAAACTCACTCACCTCAACGAGTACAGTTGCGGGTAGGGTTGAGTACAGTTGTATTCTACATTTTTCTGCCGCGTTTCTCTTTTTTATCGCTCTTCTTTTTTAATCGGTCATAGTTTTCCACCCTTCAGTGTAATTCGGACACATTGAGGTAGTTTCACGGACAAAAAATTCAAATTATCGCATTTATGGCCACAACCAACATCATTGAACTTTATTTCAAATCAAAATTCATTAAATGCTTGGAGAAATCGGAAACTGGCTTTCAATGTTCCTTGACATCAACTGAATTTGAAAATTGACTGAAGATCTCGACTTATTCGTTTACACTGAGCAAACAAAAATCTGTGAACAAAGCGCCCATCAAATGATTAAGGTATGTGTTTTTTTGTGTTGAATATTAAGCGAACCTTGATCTTCTTCTTCTTCCTCGCGCTTGTTCCCGCCTCGCGGGAGGGTACGCGCTCCCCTGAGATGCAGGACAGACCTATCCTGGTAGAACCAGTGGCTGCCTGCTAGATCACTGCTAGTGTGATTAGCAGCAGTGGGGAGAGTCAGATTCGTGCATGAGCACTACCAACATTTCTTAACCCCCTTGGTTTGGGTGGATCTGTCCGGGGTGGGAGTCGAACTCGGGACACTTCGCACAATGGTCTATCACACTACCACTATGCCACGCCCGGATCGAGCGAACCTTGAAGCGAACCTTGATATTCATCGAAAATTAGTTCACAGTTGTACGAGAAACGATTTTATTCCTGCTTTCAACACACATTTTCTATTTTATTTATTCCTGCTTTAAACACCCTGAATAAGCCAGAATATATCATGACTTTCAAAGTTGCTTCTCGCTTTTCAAAGAATATTTCCTCCCTACACTACATTGCCCTTCATCAACAGTTGGGGGTCAGCGGGGGGAGTCAGTCGAGTCAGGGAAGCCCGCGCGTACTGCAAAAAATTACAAGATGTATGCCCCCCCCGCTACAGTACATTGAAAAGTTAGTTTTACATTTAAAAAAAATTTTTACATTAAAAACGCTTAGGCAAAAGTTTACGCGAACGAGGCCGTACGGCTTAGGCTAACAAGACCGTATAAAAAAATGCGACTCTCATCTGACCCATGGAACCTCTGGTAGGTAGGCATAAACGCGAACAGTGCCGCATATTTGAACAAATAGTCAGTTTTGACGAGAGAATAAGATACTTTTTTAAAATCTTTTTTAAAGCCATTCAATGAATTCAAGACCCACCCATTGCAGTTATCGGGGGATCGAGATTCATTAAAGCGTGTTCGAAAAGTGGGCGAAGAGTTATAGGAAGAAGAATATGTTAAGAAGAATAGGGCTTCGAACGTTTCGCTTTATGAAAGCATCGTCAGCGAATGTAATCCTTCCATTTACATATTGGTTCCAGTAATCCGTCTACTACATATGTCATCAATCAGATATCGATCGACAGAGTACCACAAGTGCGTGATTTGGGCATCCAATTGGCCGCATTCCTACGTCGTAATGACACTGTACTTGATAGGGTGACCAAAGCTCGAAAGGCTATGTTCTCATTTCTTAGAGCCATCTCTGTCCACGATTCATCTATATTGGTCAAATGTTTTAAAATTTATGTAATGCCTCACCTAGACTTTGCTTCGACGCTTTGGAATCCTCACTACTCGAAAGATTCGACAACGGTAGAAAATGTTCAGAGAATTTTTACACGCATTGTATATTATCGTTGTTTTCCGAACAAAATGTATCCTCAGGCTCTTCCGTCTTATGAAACTAGGCTAAGATGTCTAGGCCTAACAAAATTGGCCGATAGGAGATATCAAAACGACGTTGTCATGGGTTGGAAGATTATGCAGAACCAGACCATAATTGATAGAAACCGCATATTTAAAGAAGGACGTTGTACAAGAACTAATCCTAGTGGTATTCAAGTTGAAAAAACTCGTAACACTGCTAGGTACTACAGCTTCTCTTTGCGAGTTTCTCGAATATTTAGCAAGTTACCTATTGATCTTCTTCGGGAAAAGTCTCTCAAAGCTTTCCGTAAAAAATTGTCTGTAAATAGAATAGTGTTTCGCATTTAATGAAGTATCTAGCCTTCATATGCCATAGCTCTCAATTGTCTTTTTTTTTTCTTCAAACAAATTTATTGTCTATGATGTTTGATTACCAATGCGCATTCTCGGATGCAGATAAAATATATAATCACCTAAAGACAATGGTGAGCACAGCAGAAATAAGTATCAAAAAGGATAAGAACAACAAATACAAAATAACAAATACTATTTGTTATTCTTATCCTTTTTGATACTTATTTCTGCTCTGCTCACCATTGTGTTTAGGTGATTACATTCGCTGACGATGCTTTTATAAAGCGAATCGTTCGAAGCCCTATTCTTCTTAACAACGCATCAACAAGGAAAGACACAGATGAAAGTGTATCGTCTACTGGATTCTCAATCTAATGTGTTCAACTCAGCACAAGTTCTTCGTTAAAGGAATGTTTTGGTCCGTAGGAAGAAACTGTGAAGCAAACAGTTTTTAAAATCCCACACAAAAACTTTGAGGATAAGTTTAGCTTCTTTCGTTCGAAATCTTTCGCTGTGACTCACCATTGACACAAAATTTAATATTTTGCTCAGAACTGCATTCAAACCGATGTTTTGAATCAAGTTTCTGTGGAAAATATTTCATTCTATTTTACTGAACTTTTCTTCTATGATTCATAGAGCTCAATAATTAGGTCTGTTAGAAAAAGGGTACTACTGTCTCCACTTATAACACCTTCCAGTTTCAATAGCTCTTCAAGATGACTCAAGACAATGTCAGTTTTCGAGGCTAGAGCTGAGGCTGAGACACAAAAGACCAGCAAAACAAGCTTTGTTAAATAATGTAATGAACTGCAGATCGATCGGAAAAAAGAGAAATTTAGTCTCTCATTTCAAATTTCCCACAATGTGAGGAACGGTCTACGATAATCGACTTCTTATTCTACCTCTTTCATTTCATCAAACTATCGAGTTCGAAATTGGTCTGTAGCACAACTGATGGAGCGTTAGAATTCACGAAAACATAATGAAACATAACGACATCCCGTTTTTTTTTCGAATTGCGTGAACGTCTTGTTCTTATCTTAAAATTGTATAAATAATAGTCTCAAATGGAATAGCGCTTAGAATGCACACAGTGTACGGTATTTTGAGCCTTTTCTGGGCAATTGCCAACAAGCGTGAGGATGTCAGCGATGATATTTTTTGGCTTTTTGACTTATATATATTTTTTTTTATCTACATCTTTCGATGCAATAAGGCACAAATTTAATTACAATTGAAAATGAGTAATGAATAGATCAGCTAAAAAATTGTCAAATACGATAACAAAAGCGATACATCAATTTGACTTTAATATAGCGAATTAAACGGGGGAAAAAAACAAACAAACAAACAAACAAAACTATATAAGTAGAACAATTTGAACGACAAAAAAAATAAATAAAATAAATTAGTTCTGAATTCATGACGAGAGAAGAGTAGATAGAACACCACTTTTTAATTGGGATTTAAAATATTTCAGGTTCATACTATTAATCAAGTTTCGAGGTAGTTTTCTGAAAAGGCGGGATATTCGCATTCCATAAGAGTTGTTTCTTGCTGTATTCTTGCTACCCTGAACTAATAAGCCATTTATATTAGTTCGCGTTGGAATAGTCTCTTTGAAAAATCTCTTTTTATCTATTATCGACAGTCCATGGAAGATCTTGAAACCCATAACTAAGTCAGAAAATATCCTCCTCTTGGAGAGAGAAACGAATCCAAGGCGGGCAAGTCGATTGGGGTAAGAAGGAAGAGACCTCGTATTAACTTCATTTGCGAAACATCGATGATAAACTATGCGAGTGAATTTCCTTAAAACTTTCTCTATATCATCACAATCTCTTCCATAGTATGGATTCCATATATTCGAAGCATAGTCCAAGTGCGGCATTACATAAGTTTTAAAGCACTTGACCAGTATACCAGGATCATTAACAGTTACCGCACGGAGCATAGCATACATTGCTTTGGATGCCTTTTTAACTCGGTCTGCTACAGCCTCTTTCCTACGCAAAGAAGAAACTATTTGTATGCCCAGGTCACGTATCTGAGATACATATGAAATGGAAACATTATTTATACTGTATGAGGAATATAAAGATCGACCTCCAATGTGAATATGGAGAGACTTGGATGGAGAAAGAGATAGTTGGTTAACTAAACACCAATCGAATACGGAATCTAATGCTGATTGCAGCTCTCGAGTTCGTTCGCCGTATGTGTTCTTATCATAAGAAACATAAATCTTGAGATCGTCTGCGTATGCTTGATAACGAATATTAGGAAAGTTCTCTAGTACCTCATTTATATCGGATATATACAGAGTAAAAAGAAGTGGCCCCAGGACAGACCCTTGGGGCACACCCGATGTGGCATTCATTGGATCAGAAGTGACATCACCCATACGCACAGAGAAAGATCTATTTGTTAAAAAAGACTCAAGCCAAGAAAGGAGTGGGTCAGTAATTCCATAATGTGTGCATTTAGACAAAAGCTTACTTATACTAATGGTGTCAAATGCACGAGAGAAATCAAGGTAATGACATCCGTTGAAAGACCTTTGGCTAACGAAGAGGTCCAATCATCTTCACATATTAATAAATTGGTTACTGTGGACGCTCCACGCCTAAACCCATGTTGATTGATAGGTATAATAGAGTGCTCGGATAGATGATTGATTATGAAAGCTCTAACAAGTCGCTCCATCGTTTTAGAACAGGGAGAAAGGATGGAAATCGGACGATAGGAGGACACCAAGTGAGATTCCTTGCCCGGTTTCAGAATAGGGGTCACCAGAGAATGTTTCCAGTAAGACGGTATTTGACCGCAGATAATACAATAGTTGAAAATATGGGAAAGAGGAAGTGCAAGAGACTTGGCACATTTCTTGAGGACAATCTGAGGGATACCATCTGAACCTTTGCTACCCGTTGGTTTAAGCTTCGAGAGGCTTTTAAGAACAGAAGAAGGGAGAAAAATAGGAAAGGGGCTCATAGTAGGGGCCGCTTCAGTTTGCAATGCGATACGTTGTTTATCATCCTTAGTATAATGAGAAGCGAGTTCGGTAGAGAGCAGAGAACATTTAAGTTTATTTTTCAATACTATATCCCCTGTAGTATTCAATAGATATCGAGGAGGCACAGGTTTAGGCCGAGTGAGGGATGAGATATGTCGGAACAAGTCCCGAGAGCGAGACAATTTCTTCTTCTCACAATGCCTAGTCCATTTCATTATCTGCTTCAGTAGATCTTTACTAGCTTTCTCGTAAAGAGAACGGGTATTAGGATCGTCAATATTGTGAAACAGAGAGTTACGATATTTAATTATTCTCTGAATATGGCGAGGATAAGTGGCCGTGAGGGTTCGAGGTCTACGAATTGGAACGAATTCAGAAATAGCGTATTCAATAACGGCGAGGAAACGGCCGTACAGATCGTCAATCGAGAGGAAGTTATCAAATTCGGCTTCCCAGTTAACTGAATTGAAGTATTTATTAAGTTCATCGTAGTCAGTTCTTGAATAGTCGAGAACTGGTTCGGCTAAAAGCGAGTCGGTCACAATTGAAAGGCAGCAAGCGATCCCTAAATGATCAGAGGAGGGGAAGGAGGGAACAATTCTACAATTAGACAATAGCGAGGGCAGAGAAGTTAGTAGCCAATCAATGCAACGATTAAGACGTGTTGGTTCACGGCAGAATTGGGTCAAATCAAAGAGAGTAATCATGTCTACTAGCAATCGATCGGATGAAGAACAAGGAGGAGAGAGAGTGTCACAATTGAAATCACCAGTCACAACTACAGGATAGGAAGTGGAAGAAAGAATATCGGATAAAGAATCACAAAAAAGTCTGGTATCTTCATTGGTGTAGGACGGGGGACGATAGCAAACAACCAGACGTATGTAACCAGTGGTAGAAAGTGAGTCTATATAAACAATTTCCGAAGGAGAGCATAAAGAACTAGGCTTACATAAAGAACTAGGCAAAGAACTAGGCTTACATAAAGAAATAAAGAACTACTTGTTTTTTAATCGTAGTTTTTAAAGGAGCGACGAGAGGCGAAAATTCCCCCCTCCCCCTCCCTTGTTAGTGCGTTTGTTTGCTGTAAAACCTGTGTTTTTTTTTTACTTTGGGGTGACTGAAACTGCAGTTGAGCCCAAAAACTTTTTTGGAAATTTTTTTTTGTTGCAAGAACCGGAGTCCTTGATTCTCAAAATGAACATCTATGAAGAAATTATTTGAAACCGTAGCGTTTGAAGTGTGAGTAGCGCTGCCACTTAAACTGCAGTAGTGCCGATAAAAAACAAGCGTCGAATGGGATTGATACAGTTTCCGAAAAAAGTTCATCAAATTGCAAAATTCAAAATTTTTAATCAGAAACAAGAGTATAAATTTGACTGTAAGTTTTAAAAAAAAGAAAAACAATTGCCAAAAAATTTCATCGCTGACATCAACACGCTTTTTGGAAATCGCCCAAAAAGGCCCAGAATACCGTACACCGTGTGCATTTTAAGCGCTATTCCATTTGAGACCATTATTCATACAATTTTAAGATAAGAACAAGACGTTCACGCAATTCGAAAAAACACGGGATGTCGGTTTTCGTGAATCCTAACGCTCCATAAGAAATTTTTTTCTAGATAAAAAAATTTTGAAGGTTTTTTTATGAAAAAGAAACGAAGTTCAAGTAAAATACCTGTCCATCGATGTTCTCGGTATCCTGCCAATCTGCTCCAAAGACTTGATCGATTCATTCTGCATTGCGCATCGCAAAGAGGAGGCGCTCGCGGTCGTTTTTGTGTCTGGATATGCGGGTCCACAGCGTCTTACTAAAACAAGGGAGCAGGAAACTGATCCATGTCTCAGAAACTTCCAGATCAACCCAGGAATGGTTAGATGGTGTTCTTTCTCGACTCTAAAGCTCCTCACGGACTACCTTCATCTCATCCTTTTACATCGAATCATCCCTAAACTCCTTACAAATGGAATGAAAGAAATGCTCAAGCTATGCTCAAGTTTTCTATGAGAACAAGACAATTGTTAAATCATTCTGAAAAGACAAAGATAAAAGCTCCTTGAATTTTTCCAGTTTCTGTCGACTCACAAGAGAAGAGTCTGCTTCCCATTGGTTCTTCTTCTAACAATCTTGCGGCGGCGTTTTCGATGCACCTTTTTTGGTAGTCCGAAGCGAATTTGTCACATTGATCTCCTCCGTTGAACCCTAGTGACGATTCTCGTTCAAAAATTGAAAAAAAGTGAATAATTTAAACGATGGAAAGTTAGATATTAAGTCGGAAGATTATTATAGGCTTATGTTCGAATGGACAATAAGACACCTTCAAAACTGGATAGGAAACGCATATTCTTCCACCGAGTTGGAATACTGATTATGTCTAAGGATTAAATGCGTCACTACTAACCATTGCACTTTAGCAGAGGAACAGGTGAGGCGACTGCTTCTCACCGTGAGAAGCATTGTGAAATGAAACGGAAGGAATCTAGATAGACTACAATATCGCTGACGGCTCGATAAGGAATGAAAAATTTACATAAACAAATGGAATAATCATTGGAGCGTTGAATTCAAAAGTACTTTTCAAGTAGGAAGAGAGCAGTTTCATATGCTCTATTTTGGTTCCATGAAATTTCGCCGCGCGACCATTCGCAGTGGACATTTCACACAAATTTCGAACAAAATGCAGTTTTTCACCTATTCCGTATGGGTATGTATAATATTATAGTTTGCTAGGAGCAAAAAGTACTGTTAGAGAACGAAGTAACACTATAAATTTTCTGAGATCTTCAAATAAAACGCCTTTTACATGGAACTTTTTCCAAAAATAGTTATATTGCCTCATGAAAACAATAACATCATGATCTCTGTCATCACTAAAAATTAAATTGGTTCGTCGGGTTAAATGAAGATTTACTGTATACTTTATTTTCTCACCCTGTTTATTATGAAGTTTTAATATGATGGTGATGTTAGAAAAACATACTTGGCGTAAAGTGAATTTTAGCCCCCCCGCCTGAAAGCAAATGCACAGTAAGAAAGCATGTTGTAAGAACAGGCCCCCTTCAATCTGCTATTTCTCTCTCTACTGCTGTCTCGCTGTCTCTACTGACTATCTGCTATTTCTCTCTCTACTGCTGTTCTTCGCTGTCTCCACCTGGCTATCTGCTATTTCTTTGCTCTACTGACTCCTTAATTGCCTTGTTTTTGAGCGCGAACGCGGGAGAGAGAGAGAGAGAGAGAGAGAGAGAGAGAGAGAGAGAGAGAGAGAGAGAAAGTTCGAGAATGGGCCAGCCCCCGGCATTGAATTTTAAACCCCCCCCTTGAGGGGGGGGTTAACATTCAACCAAACATTTTACTGGAGAAATGTTGGTCGGCGGGGGGTCTAAAAGTAAAGAGGTCCGAGTATTCACTTCAATACCCCGTTTTGTGTGGTGGCGGGTCAAAACTCAATTTACTTTAGCCCCAACCCATTTTGGTCCTTTACTTTTCGACCCCCCATTTCGGTCCGTTTTACTGAGGAGTGGGGGCCTCTTCTA
>OZ057406.1:13238302-13382147 GCA_964056735.1 Allodiplogaster pararmata
TCTAATGATTTGATGATTGAAACTCTCTTGATTGTGGAAAGGTCACAATACTCAATTCATCGTCTATGATTTGATGATTGAACTCTCTTGATTGTGGAAAAGGTCACAATACTCAATTATTCGTCTATGATTTGATGATTGAAACTCTCTTGATTGTGGAAAAGGTCACCAATACTCAATTATTCGTCTATGATTTGATGATTGAAACTCTCTTGATTGTGGAAAAGTCACCAATACTCAATTATTCGTCTATGATTTGATGATTGAAACTCTCTTGATTGTGGAAAAGGTCACCAATACTCAATTATTCGTCTATGATTTGATGATTGAAACTCTCTTGATTGTGGAAAAGGTCACCAATACTCAATTATTCGTCTATGATTTGATGATTGAAACTCTCTTGATTGTGGAAAAGGTCACCAATACTCAATTATTCGTCTATGATTTGATGATTGAAACTCTCTTGATTGTGGAAAAGGTCACCAATACTCAATTATTCGTCTATGATTTGATGATTGAAACTCTCTTGATTGTGGAAAAGGTCACCAATACTCAATTATTCGTCTATGATTTGATGATTGAAACTCTCTTGATTGTGGAAAAGGTCACCAATACTCAATTATCTCGTCTATGATTTGATGATTGAAACTCTCTTGATTGTGGAAAAGGTCACCAATACTCAATTATTCGTCTATGATTTGATGATTGAAACTCTCTTGATTGTGGAAAAGGTCACCAATACTCAATTATTCGTCTATGATTTGATGATTGAAACTCTCTTGATTGTGTGAAAAGGTCACCAATACTCAATTATTCGTCTATGATTTGATGATTGAAACTCTCTTGATTGTGGAAAAGGTCACCAATACTCAATTATTCGTCTATGATTTGATGATTGAAACTCTCTTGATTGTGGAAAAGGTCACCAATACTCAATTATTCGTCTATGATTTGATGATTGAAACTCTCTTGATTGTGGAAAAGGTCACCAATACTCAATTATTCGTCTATGATTTGATGATTGAAACTCTCTTGATTGTGGAAAGGTCACCAATACTCAATTATTCGTCTATGATTTGATGATTGAAACTCTCTTGATTGTGGAAAAGGTCACCAATACTCAATTATTCGTCTATGATTTGATGATTGAAACTCTCTTGATTGTGGAAAAGGTCACCAATACTCAATTATTCGTCTATGATTTGATGATTGAAACTCTCTTGATTGTGGAAAAGGTCACCAATACTCAATTATTCGTCTATGATTTGATGATTGAAACTCTCTTGATTGTGGAAAAGGTCACCAATACTCAATTATTCGTCTATGATTTGATGATTGAAACTCTCTTGATTGTGGAAAAGGTCACCAATACTCAATTATTCGTCTATGATTTGATGATTGAAACTCTCTTGATTGTGGAAAAGGTCACCAATACTCAATTATTCGTCTATGATTTGATGATTGAAACTCTCTTGATTGTGGAAAAGGTCACCAATACTCAATTATTCGTCTATGATTTGATGATTGAAACTCTCTTGATTGTGGAAAAGGTCACCAATACTCAATTATTCGTCTATGATTTGATGATTGAAACTCTCTTGATTGTGGAAAAGGTCACCAATACTCAATTATTCGTCTATGATTTGATGATTGAAACTCTCTTGATTGTGGAAAAGGTCACCAATACTCAATTATTCGTCTATGATTTGATGATTGAAACTCTCTTGATTGTGGAAAAGGTCACCAATACTCAATTATTCGTCTATGATTTGATGATTGAAACTCTCTTGATTGTGGAAAAGGTCACCAATACTCAATTATTCGTCTATGATTTGATGATTGAAACTCTCTTGATTGTGGAAAAGGTCACCAATACTCAATTATTCGTCTATGATTTGATGATTGAAACTCTCTTGATTGTGGAAAAGGTCACCAATACTCAATTATTCGTCTATGATTTGATGATTGAAACTCTCTTGATTGTGGAAAAGGTCACCAATACTCAATTATTCGTCTATGATTTGATGATTGAAACTCTCTTGATTGTGGAAAAGGTCACCAATACTCAATTATTCGTCTATGATTTGATGATTGAAACTCTCTTGATTGTGGAAAAGGTCACCAATACTCAATTATTCGTCTATGATTTGATGATTGAAACTCTCTTGATTGTGGAAAAGGTCACCAATACTCAATTATTCGTCTATGATTTGATGATTGAAACTCTCTTGATTGTGGAAAAGGTCACCAATACTCAATTATTCGTCTATGATTTGATGATTGAAACTCTCTTGATTGTGGAAAAGGTCACCAATACTCAATTATTCGTCTATGATTTGATGATTGAAACTCTCTTGATTGTGGAAAAGGTCACCAATACTCAATTATTCGTCTATGATTTGATGATTGAAACTCTCTTGATTGTGGAAAAGGTCACCAATACTCAATTATTCGTCTATGATTTGATGATTGAAACTCTCTTGATTGTGGAAAAGGTCACCAATACTCAATTATTCGTCTATGATTTGATGATTGAAACTCTCTTGATTGTGGAAAAGGTCACCAATACTCAATTATTCGTCTATGATTTGATGATTGAAACTCTCTTGATTGTGGAAAAGGTCACCAATACTCAATTATTCGTCTATGATTTGATGATTGAAACTCTCTTGATTGTGGAAAAGGTCACCAATACTCAATTATTCGTCTATGATTTGATGATTGAAACTCTCTTGATTGTGGAAAAGGTCACCAATACTCAATTATTCGTCTATGATTTGATGATTGAAACTCTCTTGATTGTGGAAAAGGTCACCAATACTCAATTATTCGTCTATGATTTGATGATTGAAACTCTCTTGATTGTGGAAAAGGTCACCAATACTCAATTATTCGTCTATGATTTGATGATTGAAACTCTCTTGATTGTGGAAAAGGTCACCAATACTCAATTATTCGTCTATGATTTGATGATTGAAACTCTCTTGATTGTGGAAAAGGTCACCAATACTCAATTATTCGTCTATGATTTGATGATTGAAACTCTCTTGATTGTGGAAAAGGTCACCAATACTCAATTATTCGTCTATGATTTGATGATTGAAACTCTCTTGATTGTGGAAAAGGTCACCAATACTCAATTATTCGTCTATGATTTGATGATTGAAACTCTCTTGATTGTGGAAAAGGTCACCAATACTCAATTATTCGTCTATGATTTGATGATTGAAACTCTCTTGATTGTGGAAAAGGTCACCAATACTCAATTATTCGTCTATGATTTGATGATTGAAACTCTCTTGATTGTGGAAAAGGTCACCAATACTCAATTATTCGTCTATGATTTGATGATTGAAACTCTCTTGATTGTGGAAAAGGTCACCAATACTCAATTATTCGTCTATGATTTGATGATTGAAACTCTCTTGATTGTGGAAAAGGTCACCAATACTCAATTATTCGTCTATGATTTGATGATTGAAACTCTCTTGATTGTGGAAAAGGTCACCAATACTCAATTATTCGTCTATGATTTGATGATTGAAACTCTCTTGATTGTGGAAAAGGTCACCAATACTCAATTATTCGTCTATGATTTGATGATTGAAACTCTCTTGATTGTGGAAAAGGTCACCAATACTCAATTATTCGTCTATGATTTGATGATTGAAACTCTCTTGATTGTGGAAAAGGTCACCAATACTCAATTATTCGTCTATGATTTGATGATTGAAACTCTCTTGATTGTGGAAAAGGTCACCAATACTCAATTATTCGTCTATGATTTGATGATTGAAACTCTCTTGATTGTGGAAAAGGTCACCAATACTCAATTATTCGCCACTCAAAGTCCAGTTTCGATTTTTTTCAGAACAAGTTTGACAAGAATGGAGCAAGATTGAAAAGCTGAATAGTATGTTAGCAACTAATTCTTAAACCTATCTCTCCCTCATGAAACATTCAATTTCATAACTAGACACAAATCAAAAATTAAATTTTTTGAATTTTTGAAATTTATTTCCACTTGTTGCAAATCTTTTTTTTTCAAAATTTGTCGAAAAAAATATTTTTTTAAACCATTTCCGAAACATGTTTCTGTGACCCGCGCTGCGAATAAAAAAATCTATACACTCCCCAAAAATCCCGAAAAAATTGAAATCTATGCGCTTGAAAAATTTTTTCTTGGAATTTACGTAGGGAAAGTCCGAATAATAGGGAAAATTGAATGTTGAACTCTAAAATTAAAAAAAAACAAGCAATCGAAAGAAGTTGTGCGGATGCTAAGAAACACCCTGCTCTGATACTCATTACTCCAATGAACATGATTATAGGTCCCCAGAAGGTTGAGAATTTCCCAAAAAAAGGTTGTTATTCGAGCCGAGGAGTTGGGAATAATGAGAAGCTTTCTTCTCCTTCCTACACACCTTGCAGTGTTAATTAGAGTATTCCCTACTCCTCGTTCATCTCAAGCAACGAATTTTTATACCGAGCAGAGGAGCATTTGAGCCTTTAATTCGCGTTCAATGCAGAGAAAAAACTGTAAAACATACTTTTTGGTATACTTAAGCACTGTACTGTAAAAAGGGCACTAAAGCCGGCGCTGAACGGCAACGTTTCCGAGGTGGATAAGTTTAAAACAATGAAAAAGGTCGCGTTTCACAGCCACAAACAAAAACCATTGGTCAAGTTATTAGTGTATGTTTTACTCCTTTCCAATAAAGTGATACAATTCAACACGTCATACAAGACATGATAGATATTACATGCCAGAGTGTGAGACCAGAACAGGGGTTAAATGGAGCCGCCCAATTTGGGTTTACATGTATCCTCCGCTCAAAGTTTGGAGGAAAAAAGAAAAGAGGATGAAGAAAAAGGGTAAGAAAAAAGAGGGAGTTTTTTGTCAATAGTGTGTGTACATGTATTAACCCCTGGCAATCTTGTCAATAGTGTGTGTACATGTATTAACCCCTGGCAATCTTGTCAATAGTGTGTGTACATGTATTAACCCCTGGCAATCTTGTCAATAGTGTGTGTACATGTATTAACCCCTGGCAATCTTGTCAATAGTGTGTGTACATGTATTAACCCCTGGCAATCTTGTCAATAGTGTGTGTACATGTATTAACCCCTGGCAATCTTGTCAATAGTGTGTGTACATGTATTAACCCCTGGCAATCTTGTCAATAGTGTGTGTACATGTATTAACCCCTGGCAATCTTGTCAATAGTGTGTGTACATGTATTAACCCCTGGCAATCTTGTCAATAGTGTGTGTACATGTATTAACCCCTGGCAATCTTGTCAATAGTGTGTGTACATGTATTAACCCCTGGCAATCTTGTCAATAGTGTGTGTACATGTATTAACCCCTGGCAATCTTGTCAATAGTGTGTGTACATGTATTAACCCCTGGCAATCTTGTCAATAGTGTGTGTACATGTATTAACCCCTGGCAATCTTGTCAATAGTGTGTGTACATGTATTAACCCCTGGCAATCTTGTCAATAGTGTGTGTACATGTATTAACCCCTGGCAATCTTGTCAATAGTGTGTGTACATGTATTAACCCCTGGCAATCTTGTCAATAGTGTGTGTACATGTATTAACCCCTGGCAATCTTGTCAATAGTGTGTGTACATGTATTAACCCCTGGCAATCTTGTCAATAGTGTGTGTACATGTATTAACCCCTGGCAATCTCTCTCCCTTCACTTTTATTTTTCTCTCGCTTACTTCTCTTCATTATACATGTAGATACTCCCCTCCCTCCCTATCAGAGGGTAGATACTCCCCTCCCTCCCTATCAGAGGGTAGATACTCCCCTCCCTCCCTATCAGAGGGTAGATACTCCCCTCCCTCCCTATCAGAGGGGGGGACCGATCCGGTCACTATTTAACCCCTGGACCAGAAACGATTATTCAACACTTGAGCCGGACCTGTTTCTTTGAATTCATTAACTTTACCTTTAATCAATTTGAAAACTATTTTTAGAGAGTGACGAAGAGTTCCAGGCAGGCTGTTTCTTAGCACCCGCACAACTTTTTTCGAGCGCATAGATTTTAAAATTTCAGAGTTTCACGTTTAATTTTTCCAATGATTTAGACATTCCCTACGAGAAAAAATTTCAAGCGCTTAGACTTCAATGTTTTCGGGGTTTTTAGAAAGCGCATAGATTTTTTTACCCGCACTGCGGGTCAGAGAAACGCCCTGGTTCCAGGTGAAATTGCTCGTCGAATTTTTACTGCTTCCTCACGGTGACCCTGCTTACCTTCTCAATTCCGAAAGGTAGTTCTTTGATGTCTTCGACTTTCGATTGAATCACCTGTTAACAGACATTATCATAATATGTATCATTACACCAACGAAGCACTAAACAATTACGAACAACAAAAAAAAGGCATATGAGCCTTGCGATGCAAACAATAGTGTTAAGATGTTTCATATATAACACTTTCGCACGGAATAGCACTGCGTCCCCGTGTTGTATTGATAACACGCGCTCCCGGTTTGAGTCGAGATGGTCTGGGTTCGATCCCGCCCGGTGGACTAGCTTTTTTCTGTGCGATAGTTCAATCATTAATTACGAACAACTTTGTTATAAAAGCACGTCATCAACTTCTGAGGAGTCCCACCTCTATAATTTCACTAAGATTGTTGTCTTTGATGATTTGTCGCGATTGGACCGCCATGTTGGAAAACTCGACGGCAAGTACTTTTTTGGCACCCGCTTTTGCTGCGAACATCGAGAGAATACCCGTTCCCGACCCGACATCCATGACAACCTGAAGGGAAACTTACTCATTTCATTCAAACGATCGAAGAGAAATTGAACTACATAAACATCAGCGATGCAAACAATATTGTTATGATTCCCTGTATCCACAGAAAACGATACCGAAAATTTGAACCAAATTGATTACCCTACAACCAAATTGATTACCCTAAAATGTGAACCAAATTGATTACCCTACAAGTGCTCACAATTGATTACCCTTAATTTCAAACACGAACCTTGTTATGAAAGAGATGCTTGTTGTGGTAGATCGAATTCCTATAAGTCATCGTTCGAACCTCATCCTTAAGCATTTCCTGCAAAAAGCTACACATCACATATGTTGATGGAGGACGCTTGCATCCGCAAACTTTCTTGTTTTCATTTCATTCACTTTTTTCTGAATTCATTTCAGATCGGAATACATACATATTTGACTAACAATGTTTTTAACTATATGGATAATAAAATCAGAGGCTTATACTGTGATCAAATTTTCGCGCACAAACTAATACTATCGGAAGATTATGCAGATTAGTGAGGCAAAGGTAGACATATCAAAGGCAAAGGTAGCGAGACTCAAATATCCACAGACGGGGACCCAACAGCCGCTTTCAGTGCCAGAATCAACGCAGCATGGCTCAAATGGAGGGAATCGACTGGTATCCTATGCGACAGACGCATGCCTGATCGACTGAAAAGTAAGATCTATAAATCAGTCGTACGACCAGTTGCTCTATATGGACTCGAATGCACTCCTTCAACAGCAAAGACCCAGCAGATGCTCCATGTAATGGAAATGAAGATGTTGAGATGGAGCCTCGGAGTCACCCGGAAAGACATGATTCGCAACGAAACGATAAGAGCTCGTTTAGGAGTTGCCCCATTACCCGAAAAACTCAGAGAGTCAAGGCTTAGGTGGTACGGACACATGCTGAGATCCAATCCTGACTCCGTTCCCAAGTCTGCTTGGAACATAGAAATCCAGGGTAGAAGACCAAAAGGTAGACCGAAGCTTAGATTGAGAGACACCATAGAACAAGACATGGCGGCTATCGGGCTGATAGCCGAAGACGCCTCGAATCGTATGATGTGGCGAAGTGCTATCTACACAGCAGACCCCACTCTTCAGCGGGAATAACGCTAGGAAGAAGAAGAAGAAGTTAGTTAGTTAGTTTTTCTGAAAACATTTTTTGGAAGAAGAAGAAGTGAGGCAAAGAAAGGTAATTTACGTAACGTAACTCGTTTCAGAATGAACTAATCTCAAAAAATATATAAAATTTTGAATCGTGCGGTTTTCCAAGAAGATGAAAAAGTGATTTCAAAAAGACAATAAATTTTGTACTCAAAAAACTTTTCTTCTATTCAAACTCTTTCAAAAAAAATCAAACTCTTTCAAAAGTATTCAAACAAAAACTTTAAAGTTTCATCTCAGAATTGTACCGATATGGGTACTTTTTCATAAAATTCCAGGGTAAACAGTTATAAAAGCGAGAAATTCAGTGTTAAGAGTGATAAGAGCAGGTTTGAGAAAATAACAAAGCGGCGGGATTCATCAAAAGAACAATTCCGGCTCTTTTCTATTTCGGGGGAGGTGGTTTGGACGGGGGCCGTAGGAAGGAGAGGATAATCAGGGGAATAAAGAAGTTCGGAATTGACTAGGCTCTCAGAATGAATTGGCTAACAAAAGAGTGACAAGTGTCGGGACGCTATTCTTGAATAATGACAAGCTATTACTCCTCCGCTCTTTACTTTTAGCTCACTTATCATTGCAGACTCCCTCGCTCGAAAAGCGGCCTTTTTTCACTGCCAAACTGGAATCTTTTTTGAACAAATTTTGTCCGTTGAACACAGCTTACTAAGTTTAAAGTTTGTTTAGTCCGAGCCCGGCTAGGAATTGGTAAGCCTGAGCAAATTTCGATGTTTAAAACGTTTTTCTAGAGGCATTGCAAGAGAAACGATACCAAATGCTGCAACGACCACAGACCAACCCCTTCTAGCGACGTACCCCAACCGAGTTTAATAAACTCGCCAAAAAACCCGAATTTGGCAGTGACAAAAGCAGTTAAAAACTTTGTCCGTTCTTCAGTGGTTACAAAACGAGTAGAAAGCTTGTTTTTGCACAGTTTCTCTTGGCAGGACCGTCAAAACGCATGTTGTTTGCTGCCATTTATCTTTTATCATGGCACATTTTCCTGTTCCTTGCCATGGAAAAGCTCGGAATTTCCAGCGAAATCTGCGCGAGGAACAACATTTTGAGCATTTTGGCGAAAATTATTCCCAGCATCGTCATATATGTTACACAAACAACTGCAATGAAGAATGAATGAATGAGAAATTCACGAGTTAATAAATTTTGTAAATAATGGCCAATAACAAAATGTCCCCCCCTATCTCTGATCTTTCTTTTCCTAAGCCTAACAACGAAAGTAACCTCTTTTGCTGTGATTCACTTACAAAGCATATAGGTTTTCGGGTAACGCGACATTTCGCTACACGACATTTCGTTCCCAAATGAAACAAAATTAAACTTTTAAAGTTTTTTTAAAAAGATAACTAATTCATGAACAGGGGTTAAATAGTCATGTCAGACTTTCTGTCGGCAGGCCTCTGTTTTTTCAAATCAGAAAAAGGGACACTTATGTAAAACAAACAGTTTTTGGCGGGCCTCTGTTTTTATAATAAGGGGGGACCCCTATGTTAAAAATCTCGGCGGGCGCCTGTACCTTTTTTTGCACATTAAAAAAACCCCCGTCTTGATTAAATACAGGGTGATCGTAAATTACCTGGACAAATGTAAATGTCTGTATTTCCTGTCAAAACGAAATTCATGTCTTGGTATCCTAACAAACTTTATCACAATATATAACCAACAGTTATGCACAATCATGTTAGATATGGCCGCCTCAAACGCGAACGTATACGAGCGTCGCGTATCCACATGCCAGTAGTTTCCCCCATAAACCCAATAACCGCAGGTAGTCGTTGTCGAGTTCGTCCCATGCCTTCAGAAAGGCGGCACGCAGAGAATCGAGAGTGCGATGGTGGATAGCTCCAACCTTCGCCTGCATGACACTGAAGTCGAGTGGGTTCAGGTCGGGGGAATTCGATGGACATTCGGAAGTGCTTATGAAGTTTGGGGTGTGTGTGCGCAACCACTCTTGTGCGATTTTGGAATTGTGGGCAGGTGCCGAGTCCTGTTGAAAGGTCCAATCAGCTCCATTATAGTGTGTCCTACTCCAGGGCTCTACCACGTCTTCGAGGATCTTCTTTACGTAGAAGTTGGCATCTATCTTCACACCAGGGTCGACGAAAACCAACGGCGTTTGGTCCGTTGCGCAAACACCTCCCCAAACCATGAGGTACTTGGGGTGGCTTCTTCTTCCGACTGTGATTCCATGCTCAGCTGCTCCATTACGATCGTGAGCAAGTATTCTGTCGTTTTGAGAATTCACCGACATCTCAATTGTACATATTTTTCATCAGTCCATAGCGTACGGAAATGCTCGGCCCGCGCAAATCGTTGCAACAGATATTTGCACCGTTGATGTCGAAGAAGCTTCTGTCGAGCATCCAATCCATGCCGTTTCTGCATCCTGTACATCCCGAGACGGTGTTTGATTATCAGTCGCGTTGATTCACGGGAGATACCGACCGACGAAACGAGCTTCCTCATGGATTGTCGATGATTGCGTGCGATGCGTTTCCGCAGAATGCTCCTAATCTGGGGCGTGTCGGATGTCGGTGGACGACCTCTTCCAGCACGGTCCTTGCCATCGGCTGTCTCCCGAAGACGATCGATGGTGGCGTAAATAGTTGATCGTGGATCATTGAGTCGTCGCGCGATTTCCGCTCTCGTGTAACCGGACTTGTGCAGTGCAATGATCGCAGCACGAAGAGGACTTGATTTCACCATAACTGTACTAATAAAGCTAGAGTCATGGAACTTGAAAAAAAGAAACAACCAGTCTCAGAGCATTATCATGGAAAAATGAAAACAAAGATCGGTACACTGTGTCGCGCAATAGCGCGCGTTAAATATTTGTCCGGGTAATTTATGGTCACCCTGTAGAATGTTAGTTAAATCTTTACCCACTATTCTCTGAAGTGGCGAATGAATACATCATGGAGATAGTTACAGCACAATGAGGCAATTTATATTAACGTTAGTTTTTTTAATGGTGGAATAAATAAACTTTTTAAATAAATAAAAAATTATGAATAACTAATTCAAGAAATGTAGATTTGATACTTTGTTATAATAACGATCCTTTCAAGCGAAGGGGAAACTTCAAAATAAGTGTTTAATCTAAATACATAAAACAGTTTGAGATTAGATGATTCGAGAATTTGTTCCAAGTTTTTTTGAAGGTGTTCTTTTTTTGAGGGGAGGGCAGGAGCGAGTTCTCACTTCACTTGGGGGGGACTTCATCTGGGAAGTCAGGTTTTTTTAAATTATTTTTTCGCTTAGGCTTATGTGAAGTTTACGAGGCCGTAGTAGGGCTTAGGAAAGAGACCGCATGGAAAAACGTCTCTTAATATAATATTAACTTCTTGCCGAATTGAGTGTATTTTTCGAAAAACAGATAATCTACATATAGCTATTCGTTATAATTATACTCGTTTCTCTCTGGGCACTCACTGATGAGCCCCACCCAGAGAGAGCAGAAGTCTGTCTGAGTTGGGGCGAAACAGGCTTCTGCTACATTATATTTTCAGCAGTGATATCTTGAATGTAAATAAATTAAATTTTATCAACTCTTTTACCTTTTTCTATAATAATAATGTTAATATACAGAACACTGTTCCCAATCAAAACTTCATAAATAAACGTTAAAAAAATATTTCAACACTTCTTAACTAATTGAATGAAATTTTCTACAACATTGTTTTCAACCAACACATTAGTTGGGAAATTAATTTAACACTATATTCAATCATGACTTCAAAAACTTTTTGTAGTTAAATTATATTTTGGAAAAATACTTCAGGAGCGAAAAGTCGTATATCAAGATTTTGTGTAGCGAAACGCCGTGTAGCAAATTTTAGTGTAGCGAAATGTCTTGGATCCAGGTTTTCAATTCAGGGTTGCAGGAAAAGTAGTAAATCGCAGAAAGTGGTTACTTTCGGTGCTTTTATAGGGAAAGGACATTTCAGAGATGGTGGAAAATACTTGTCCTGAATGGTTTAAAATCGGTCCCTGGTAACCCGCTCTGAGAAAAATCTCAGCCCATTCTTTGTAAAAAGGGATATTATGTGTCGGCCAAGTGGGTGTATGTACGTATCCGCCACTAGACCCTAAAAAAACTTCTCGAGATTTTACTCTCGGTGATGGTCATTTTTATCTCTTCTGCTCCAGCATCCAGTAACAATCTTTTAATGACATTTTGTTTTCGACCTATCGAGAAAACAAGACATTTTACCTATGCATGTACGTATCCGCCGCATAGGAGAGGTCACTCTATATTGTACATGTTTGTAAAACAGTCGCGTACAATACTTGGATTAAAAAAACTGACGAATTTTCCAATTTTTCATTCATAACTATCTTCAGTTATCTACAATAATTTTTGGAAATTTTGCCGTTTAGGCCCCCCTCCTAGAGGTTCCATGGGTCAGTTTTGGGTCATTTATTGGGTTTTTTCTTGATAAGGTCTCGTTAGCGTAAACTTTTACTAAGCCTTAGCATTTTTTAATGTAAAAATAACTTTTTGAAAATGTAAATGAGTCAGAAATATGACTCATGGAACTTCTGGAAGGGGGGCCCTAAACGGCAAAAGTGCCTAATTTTTTTTCTGGAAATTCGATGGAGAGATACTCATCTTTTTCGAGTACAAATTGAGATTTTGAAAAAAACGAAACCTCGTGAATCCCAAAGTGAGCGTATGAGTCGAAATAATAGTCTTTGCTGGTCATCTCGCCGTAAGCAGCTCTCTTCGGCTCGCCCTCCGCTTGCTCCCCGTTCGTCGAGAGCCCAGTCAAGACCTCAGTCTTTTGCTCTACCTCTTCTGCTCCAGACATTTGAAACTCGGCAAATACTCCTCAACTCGTAATATTTTTTTGTTTCTTGAGCTGCGAGATCGAGAACGACGTTTTTCAACAAATCGGATAGAAATCTATTAAAATGAAGGATCAATCAGCGCAGCAACCTGAGTATACCTTGAACAAGAAATAACACAAACTGCCTCTTCCTATTGGCTCTTCAGCAAACTTGAAACTCTACAACTCTAGAGTTCGAACCCCACCAAAAGAAAATACTTTCTGCAATTTACTAACCTTTGTAATTGGAAAGTACTAACTCATGTGAAAAGTTCGATTTAGGTGTGGAAAAAGTGGTAAAGTCACAGAAATGCCTCGAGTTACTACAAATCGCAAACCTGAAATTCAAACCTGAGTTTTACCAGAATAAAGTCGGCCTTTACTAAACCACTCCCCTTTCGTCCTTCACGCCCGAGGAGAAAGGCATTTTTTGATACGTTCTCGTCAGCCTAAGCCGTACGGCTTCCTTAGCGTAAACTTTTGCGTAAGCCTAAGCCTTTTTTATGTAAAAATCATTTTTTAATGTAAAAATATTTTTTAAATGTAAAAATACTTTTTTATTATTTTTTTTCAAGAACCGGAGTCTCTGATGCTCAAAATTAACATCTATAAAAAAAAATTGAAACCGTAGCTTTTAAAGCCATTTTTCGTTAACTATTCCAATGTCTGAAAGACAAGACGTAGGTATGCCTGCCCTACAGGGAATAAGAGCCGCGAGGCCGTACGGCTTAGGATCGAGACCGTATGAAAGGTAGTATGTCTTTGTTCAAATTTCACTTAAGCCCCCCTAGGGGCCTCTTCTAATTGGATAAATTGATCAAACCACCGCACGGAAAAAAGCTAGTCACCGGGGGGACTCGAACCCATGCAACCATCTCTCCTCTATCCGGGAGCGAGCGTGTTAACCATTACACCACGGTGACACATTGCTATTCCGTGCGATAGTGCGGTGGTTTGATCAATTTGTCTTCTCTACCAGGCGTCACTGCCTTAAAACTGTGTAACTGAGCATTTGAAGATTTATCATCCATCTTCGACCTCTCTTCTGTCTTAATTGTGAAATCTGGAGTTATGCTCCATTCACGACGCTTTCGCTTCATGAGCATGCGTGACTAAGAGAACGAGGCAATTGAGCCTTTATTAAGCACTATCGCACGGAATAGCTATGTGTCACCGTGGTGTAATGGTTAACACGCTCGCTCCCGGATAGAGGAGAGATGGTTGCATGGGTTCGAGTCCCCCCGGTGACTAGCTTTTTTCCGTGCGGTGGTTTGATCAATTTGTCTTCTCTACCAGGCGTCACTGCCTTAAAACTGTGTAACTGAGCATTTGAAGATCTAATTGGATATTTTGGTTACAGCGATACAATGGAAGTTTGGATACAGCGATATTTTACTCGTCTTTTTTTCTTCATTTTTGCCACCTTCAGTTTTTCCTTCATTTTTTGGCACCAAACATTATTCAAATAATTCAAGTCTTTTTTCAATTTTACATTAATATTTGTAAATTAGAGTATTCCCTCAAGCAACGGATTTTTATACCGAGCAGAGGAGCGGATTTTCGAAGAAACTTGTGCAAAAATCATAGGTCATCTAAATTTGTCAGAAAAATTTTCGCGGGTGTTGGGCCGGGCGGGGTATTGTGTACAAATTTGATTTCTTATTGTATTTTCGGCACTACAGCAGTTTAAGTGGGAGCGCTCGTGGGCTTTAAACGCTTCGGTTTCAGTTTTTTTCATAGATGTTTGTTTTGAGCATCAAAGACTCTCGTTCTTACAAAAAAAATTTTACAACAAAATTTTTTTAGAAAAAAAATTTTTGGGCTCAACTGCAGTTTCAGTCACCCCTTCAAAAAAAGAATAGCCGAAAAAGGTCCAAAAATCAAATTTGACATCGATCGCTTCTACATCGTTTGGACGTACGGAATGTCCAAGCTTTGCTACTCCTCCCATAATAAATACTTTCTTATACATTTTCCGTTCTTAGAAAGCATTTCTTCTAGCTTGAGTCAGAGCTGCTTGTTCTCTCTGAAGCTGGCGCTTCCCTTCCTCATTTCAGCAACTTCGTCTACTTTATGGCGCATCTCAACAAACATTGTTCTTGAATTTTTTGAGGCTTAGCGTGGTCATATTTTTCATTGCTCCTTTCTAATACTCAAAAGTCAGCGTTAGGTCTCTCACACCGTTATGAATCTAAAAAAGACGTCATGTTTCACTCGCGGGGAAAGCTGGTCTACGAATGAATTTGAAGACTGAGTTGAATTACAGGGTGGCTGGAAAGTACGCAGTCCGAAAGTCAAACGCTTTTGTATCGTAATCAATAATCCGATTCCTCTCAATTCAACACATTTTATTCTCAACATATATATGTACAACTGGGTGAAGTCAGTTTTCAATGCGGCCGCCCTTGGCGTGGATGACTTGGCGGAGTGGATGACTTGGGGAAAGCATCAGTCGTGGCACGCAGGTAATCAACGTCGAGTTCCCCCAAGCTTTGAGCAGGGCCTTCTTCAGAGACGCCAAATCGGGGTGGGGACGAGCCGAGGCTTTCGCCTCGAGGACCGATCATACGGAATAGTCGAGCGGATTGAGATCCGGCGTGTAGGCGGGCCACTGCTTACTCGTTATGAAGGCGGCAAGTTGTTCGCACACCACTCTTGCGTCACAACGACCTTGTGAGCGGCGCGGAGTCCTGTTTGAAGCAGAAAGGGCGGCCAGCGAAGTTCGTACGGGTCCAGGGAAGCAAGGCGCCTTCGAGAATGTCTTTGATATAGTTCTGCTTGTTGATCTTCAAGCCCTGATCAACGAAGACGAGCGGAGACTTACCCGAAGCGCACACAGCCGCCCAGACCATCAACTGAGCTGGATCGGAGATGCGGTTGACGACTCTTCCGTTGCGATCGGCTTCCTCAGGATCTCTGGCGATAACCCGCACGTTTTGGGAGTTGAAGGCCTCCTCGATCGTGAACAACTTCTCGTCTGAGAAGACTATCTCGTCGGCACCAGGTGCGGCCGTGCCGCGAAGCAAGGCCCGACTTCTCTTCACGCGCTCTGCCTTGTTCTTGGCAGACAACAAGGCACCCTTGCGAGTACGATAAGGGCGCATGCCGAGGTCATCCCTGACGATGGTCTGATCCGACCAGCGGGATATTCCGAGCTCCTGGGAAATATTGTTAATGCTTCGCTTGGAGTTTCGGCGTATTCGCTCCCTCACTGCTTTTATCTTCGCCGGCGTCCGAGCAGGTCGAGGTCGGCCAGTTTTTGGAGGGTCCTCGAGATTTCCGAGCTCGCGGTAACGTTTGATGGTATTCCAGACAAGATCTCGACGGACGACGAGGCGTTTCGCGATGTCGGAGTTGGAGTACCCGCGCTGGTGCAAATCGACGATAGCGGCACGCTGGAGATGGGGACCCGTCATTACCTTCAAATTTGAACAATCGTTGTCAAACTTCAACACGATGTTTAAAACACAATAAACTTCGAAAATCAAAAAAAAAGAATCGATGCGTGCACGAAATAGTGCGTAGCACACTCCTAAACCACGGACTGTGTACTTTCCAGCCACCCAATCGTTGTCAAACTTCAACACGATGTAGAATATAAGGCTATTTTCATTGTTCTCTACTCCAATCGTCATTCTTTGTGTGTACGATTTCAATTTTGAAAGAACTGTGCATCATTTCAGGGGCCGTATTCAGAGAAAAAAATTATAATAAAATTTATGGTAAACTTTAGTTGTAGTTTCGCCAAAATGGAACTCAGAGCGTATGCTTTAGGGTAAACTTTATACCAAAGTTTAGTAGGAAAGCTGAGACGCTCTCACCCGTCTTTTCTCTGAATACAGAACTGGGGCCGTATTCAGAGATCTAATGGAGCGTTAGAATTCAACTTTTCACTTTGCAGAGTAATCTCTGCAAAGTGATCCCGTTAAACGCTTAACGGGATGCGGCCTAGAGCGTTTAACGGGATCACTTTGCAGAGATTACATTGCAAAGTGAAAAGTTGAATTCTAAAGCTCCATAAGATGAACTCAGGGGTAAATTTTACCGTAGTATATTTTAGACCTAAGTTCAACCGTTCTGTATTCAGAGACAAGACGGGTGAGAGCGTTTCAGTTTTCCTACTAAACTTTAATATAAAGTTTACCCTAAAGTCTACTCTCTGAATTCCATTTTGACGAAACTACAACTTAGTATGAAGTTTACCATAAATTTTTGTCTCTGACTACGGCCCCTGAGTTGAACTCAGGTCTACAATATACTACGGTAAAATTTACCCCTTAGTTCATCTTAGATCTCTGAATACGGCCCCTGAATTACTTCTTCATAACTCCTCTGATCTTGTGGACGAACTGATCTAGCAAGAATCTCTAGTGCAACGTAACAGTTCTTCATTGCTCCCTCCAAGTTTCCCCAGTTCTTAACCTCTTTCTGTCCACTTCTGAACAAGTTTCCTTTTTGTCAATCAATCAGTGAATATCTGAGACAAAGGCCCCATAGTTCCGAACCTTTGCGGTAAGGTACTGTGCGCCATGGCTCGGGCATGATATGGAAAGTGCCGTTTCTAGGCTTTTCCGTCTCTCTTTTATTGCCCTACGGGTTACACCAAAGCACTCGCTCACGTTTAAGCGATATCTGCGAGCGTCGGAGTCGTGGGCTTAAGCCACCCCCACCTAAAGTCGAGAGTGAGTAGAGAGAGCCGAGGGACTCGGAGATACAGGCAACAAGTCGAGAGTGAGTAGAGAGAGCCGAGGGACTCGGAGATACAGGCAACAAGTCGAGAGTGAGTAGAGAGAGCCGAGGGACTCGGAGATACAGGCAACAAGTCGAGAGTGAGTAGAGAGAGCCGAGGGACTCGGAGATACAGGCAACAAGTCGAGAGTGAGTAGAGAGAGCCGAGGGACTCGGAGATACAGGCAACAAGTCGAGAGTGAGTAGAGAGAGCCGAGGGACTCGGAGATACAGGCAACAAGTCGAGAGTGAGTAGAGAGAGCCGAGGGACTCGGAGATACAGGCAACAAGTCGAGAGTGAGTAGAGAGAGCCGAGGGACTCGGAGATACAGGCAACAAGTCGCTTACGTTGCTTTAAACACGTTCACGCCTTTTCGACCTTTCAGCCCGTTCCGATGTCATGTATTTCGACTCAATGTTCTTGTTGTTTTTCCAGTTCATCTAATTTCTTCACGATGTGATCTTTGCAAATTTCAGCCTTCATTGCAATTCACTTGCTAGTCATAGCAGGGAGAAAAGAAGAACAAAAATCATAAGCAGGTGTTATTCTTGCCGTTAAAATGCAAAAATGCCGTTCTTGAAAGCTGAGACTTGATCCTAATTTTTTCTCACATCACGTTAGGCCTCTACAGTGATACGAGAAGGACGAAATTTGAAACTACTTGAAAGAAAATTTTTTGAAATGTTGAAAGTAAAATTTTCCCTATGACAGAAATGGTCGCCTCAAACCCAAAAACGGAAATCTTCAGCATTGGTAGACCACCCGGCACTTCTGAAGAAAAAAGTCCGTGTTACAAAAGCGGCCTTTCGAAACCATCACTCACCAGAATACTATCTTATTCAATAGTTTTCTACTTCATGGTACATGCCCAACCATATGGCGTCAAGCTTGGGTCAAGCCTATCTATAAGAAAAAGGGGAACATGAGCGATCCAAACAATTACCGGCCGATCTCTCTGACTTGTTGTACCAGTAAAGTCCTAGAAAAGATAGTGTGTTCTTCTCTCCACTCTTATCTGGATAGAAACAACTTGTTAAGCCCATTCCAACATGGCTTTCGCTCACAAAGATCTTGCTCTTCAGCACTGATTATGTCAATTTCTAAGTGGCACAAGACTCTTAATCAGTCCAGTTCTTCATATATTTCCACTGTCTTCGTAGACTACAGTAGAGCGTTCGACACTGTGCCCATTAACTCCTTGCTTTTAAAACTGTCTTCTTTTGGTATAACAGGATGCCTGCTTAATTTCTTCAAAGCTTTCCTGACTCAAAGAACGCAAGCTGTGATGGTAGCTTCATCTTTCTCAGCCTCCTATCCTGTTCTCTCTGGGGTTCCTCAAGGATCTGTCCTAGGGCCCTTATTGTTTCTACTTTATATAAATGATCTTCCTCAGTCACTTCCAGCAGGCGTTCATTGCACTCTCTATGCCGACGATGCCAAATTGTTCACTATGAATGACGCATCTCTGCTGCAGAGATCATTAGATGTTCTCTCTACTTGGTCTTCCTCATGGGGTCTTACTATTTCTCCAAATAAAACGCGCTACATGCGTTTGGGAATTAAACATCCTGATTTCAATTTCTCTGTAAATGGTCACTCTCTTCCGGAAGTGAAACAGTTTAGAGATCTAGGGGTTTTAATTTCAAGTGATCTTTCATTCAAAGCGCATGTAAAGAGTATGTGTAGTAGAGCCTCTTCTATAACATTCCTGATACTAAGATCTTTTCGCACTCTGAACGTCAACATTCTCATGAATCTTTTCAAGACTTACGTGAGACCAATACTGGAATATGCTTGCGAGATCTGGAACACTAGAAGCATAACCCAATCTAAGCAAATAGAAAAAATTCAGCAGAAATTTACTAGAGAAATTTTCAAACGTGCCTGTATGAATATCCCTTATAGTCAACGATTGAAATTATTAAGAAGCTTGAGCCTTAGAAAACGTCGACTGACAAACGATTTGATGATACTTTATAAATAGTACATCACAACATAGACATTTCTATTGGCGAGATCCTTCCTCTTGCTCCTAGAAGTAGATTCACCCGTGGTCATACATGGAAACTTCGTATGCCTATTTGCCGTTTAAATCGATTTCAATCATTCTTTCCTTATAGGATAATTAGAGAGTGGAATGATCTTCCTGTTTGTTTTTTTAGCTTATCACTTCCCAAGGCCAGGAAGTTCTTAAATGAATTGAATTTTTGATTTTTTTCTCGTCAGTTGTTTAATTATTAGTAGCCTAGTTGCTACTTCTTATTTTGCCATTGTAAATTATATTTGTTTTCGATTTTTACTGTGCAATCAATTGTATAATCATGTAACGATGACAATAAATTATATTATTATTATTATTATCTTCAAAGAATTCAGTTTGAGCATCCCATAGAGAAATAAACTTTTGAAAAAGAATAATTTATTCACTAATTGATAAAAACATCCTAGTCTAGCAGCATCACTTATTATGAGTGCATTTTCGCCCGCAAAAGGGCCAAATAAATATTAAACTAATTAATAATAAGGTGAAACTCTCAAGTTCTTTCGAAAACCGTTCTTACTACCCATTTGAGGGAAATGCCTCGACTAGCTCAATGACTGTGTTTTTGATTTTTGTCTTGAAGCTTCATTGGCGCATAAAAAGGCAATGAGCATTTATTTGCAGTCCGTATCAATGAAGCGCGATCTACAATAATGAAACCTTCTATTAATTTCTCGGTTCAGAAAAAAGGTTTTTAATGCACACAATTCAACTACATTATCGAATATTAGAAGCGACAGCGAAAGGAATTGCTCATAGCACCGGGTAAACTTTCATTACAAGATCAATCCATCCCGGGAACTCTCCATACTTTAGACGAGGAAAAGTTTTTCATATCAAATATATTGAATTCTCAAGATCCTGACAAGATTGACATTTGAATAGAAATTTAAGATTTGTTCTGCGGTTTCCAAAAAAAAAATGCTTTGAAACAAAATGTGTATATTATTTTTGTAACACGTATTTATAACAAAGATATTCGATCTCTAACACTTAAACTCAGATCAGTTTATAAATTGCCTTGAAAATCAAACTACGCGTTATTCATGTAATTCGACACCAAGAAGTCGAACCTAACAAGTTGGACATTTGTAAAGAATGTTAATCATTGGATTCATTTTATCAAAATCAAAATTCAGAAGAATTTTCAAAAAGATTTCAAGGACTTCGTGTGCTCTTCAAGGACTTCTCTTGTGTGTTGTAACAACCGACAATAAGCGCTTATGACCGAACCACATAACTCACCTAAAACGGGAAGAGAAACGGTTACAAAAGATGATGGAATACCACATCTTTCTCTAGTAGGAGCAGCTAATGAATACTTCGAATTTCTAGTAGATACTTCGAATATAAACGAGCAGCTAATGTTGCTTCTTGGCTACAAATTTGTATGTGAGATATGCGGATGCAGCGATTGCTCCCACTCCAATGAAGAAGAAGGCCAGCTCGGACATGATAGGGAAGGACTTCTCCCAGGTAGTCTTCTCTTTCCGCGGCGTGCGGGGAACGTCGTCTACGATAGAATTGGAGACACTCGGTGCGTACAGCGAATCCTCGTCCTCTTCAGAGCGGCTCTCCAGCAAATCTGCAACGAACCTAAAACGTGATTTTCCTCGTTTCGTGATAGTCCTACATCCCGTTTTGAATCAAGCCAAACAACATTAGTAGTGATCATATACCCAACGAGCACTTTTAATAGACCAATTTGTCACCCTTATATGCCAGCAAGCTTCACATAATTACGAAGTATCATAGACCATGTAACAATTGGTATTCTCCATATACCCAATAATTACGTAAAAGGCCACAATTTCTCCGACGCTACAGTTCGGCTTACCAGAGTTTTTGAATTACATTGTTTGCGCGAATTTATGCAGTATGTATGCACTGTATAATAATAACAAATTGATGTGTATGAACGAAAAACAAGGAACATGCGGTAAATTAGACCGGCCTAAGGCATGTTTGTACGCGCCGAACGAGTGGACAAAGGAATGGGGAAAGGCAAAAAAGTGGAAAGAGAATGTAGTCATCTCGGCGTTAACATGTATGCGCCAACATAGCTGGTCCAGTAACCATTTAACCTTTGTCAAGTAAGCGAATGAACTGATACAATCTAAGTAAGACATGCGTGAGACTTTACCAAGTAAAGTGAGAAAGAAAGTCTAGGTAGGAAAAAAACATTCAAAAACACCAAAAAAAAACCATTGGAACAATAGGTGCTACTTCTGCGAAGTTATCTAAGGTTTAGCACCCGAGTCCTTAACGCTTTGATGTATTGAGCTGAGAAAATCGTGTACGGTAGAGAATTCCAACTATCTACTACTCTTACTAGGCTTGCTATAGTGTGATTCAAAGACTTCAGCTTTGACATGAGGAGGCGGTATCTGTGAGCTCGCGTATTGTACTTGGAATCAAACGTTAGTTCAATCCACTTGGAATCAAACTGAAGTTTCATTCCAAGTGGATTGAGAAGCACATATTTCTCTTGAAAAACATTGTGTAAAATTTTGAGAACACTCTAATGGAAGACAATTTACCTTTTGAAGTAGATGCCCGCTCGTTCGTCGTTCGAGGGCCGAGTCCTTCATTTCTATGCCGTGACATAGTTGGTGTATGCTTCAAACACTTTCAGTCAACTTAATTTATAATGAAAATTCTTCAACAAGATATGTTTCCGATTTAATTTTGATCATCTCGATGATTAAAAAGTATTGTATCATTTAGAAAAACCATTTTAGCTTCTGCCTCTTCTAATGCAGCATAAATTTGCTGCAATAATTCATAGTATTTTATCAATGCGACACTAACCTCTAGAGCGGTAAGCTCCGCCTCATGTTGTACAAGAATAGTAGCTTTCTCCTCAACTCTCCGCAAAATATTCACAGCTTCACCGTGAGGAAGGCACGTGAGATCAATTCCATTGATTGAGATTAACTTGTCCCCCTCAAAAATTAGCAAATTTGATGTTACGGTAGAACATTAGAGCTGAACAAAAGTCACATTCGTATGGTGTATCCGTATACAAGTGTATCCAAGAAAATCGTGGGACCTGTAAACTCTGTCAGAACTTGGAATTGAAAGCAGGAAAATGAACGAGCTAATATATAAATCTTGAGAATAATCGATGAAAATGTATATGCTTTGGTCAAGATCATTATTTTCATGGATGCTCAAGTGTTTATAAAGAGAAATTAACAACGTCTGTACACTTTTATTGTTTACCGCCTAGAGTAGTTCAAATAAACACGCATCGAGGCAATCGCCGTAGTAATATGGCGCACTTCACCATTTGAATTTTTTCCGTTGTAATAGAATTTCTAGGAAACTCATTTTGTTGTGTTTCCATGATTAGTTAGTAATTATTTATCTTATAGGGAGTTAAGCCCATACCAAAATTCTTTTCATTCTTTTCTTTTTCAAACCCCTGAGATGGTCGGGTCTATCATTTCCTCTTCACACTGACTTCTACTCGTCCCTACTTCATTGAATTACGAGATTTCTCTTCTGTCTTCTTGGGACTCAATACTTCGTGAATCTCTTCGGTATGAGGTTGAAACGCTAAGTGGTCTACCAAGACTCTTCAGTGCAACGCCACAGTTGCTTATTCCTCTTCCGAAGATTTTCTACTTTTCATTTTCTCATTGTCAACCATGTTAGCGATGACCCTGAACCAGTTGTCCTTTGGCGATAAAGAATATAAATCAATAAAAAAGAGCGTAGCGAAACGTTCGCCATTAAAGTAGCTGAGGCCGAAGTCAAGATCAAGTTTAGCTAGTAACTACTCTTAGCTGACTTCTCTGCTAACTCAGTTGGCTTTCCATTAGATGTTTTCTCTCTCTCTGAGTTCTATAGTATTCTTGTTTGTTTGTTATTTTTGGACTGATAAATCATCGTTCAAACCGCGTCGCGAGCAAGTGGCGAGCAATCTGAGAGGAGACAACATTCTCAAGTTACCTACCGCACAACGTCTTATTCGAGTAAAAGACCTTTAAAAAAGAGAAGTGATCGAAAATTTTAAAGTAAGTAATCTAGAGGGGTCAAGAGTGTGAAGAATAGCTCGCTTCTCCTATATGTATATCTGAACCAGGGCCGTTCATTTTTCGTTTTTTGCGACAATTTTCGAAAAAAAACTTTTTTTCGAAAATTGAATTAGTCGAGAAAAAAATTTTTTTCTCGAAAATTCGAAAAACAAAATAGTCGAAAAAAACTTTTTTTTTGAAAATTCGAAAAACAAGTCGAAAAAAACTTTTTGCGAAAATTCGAAAAACAAAATAGCCGAAAAACCTTTTTTTTTGAAAATTCGAAAAACCAAAATGTCGAAAAAAAACTTTTTATCGAAACTTTGAAAAAAGTTCCAACAAATGTTTTTTTTGTGGTGAGGGGAAATTTTTCGAGAGCAAACCCGAAAAAAAACGAAAAAGGGCCAAAAATAGAGTTTTGCGGTGGTTTTGGTGTTGCCTGCCTGGCACATGTTTCAGTGCTTTTTACAAACAGAGTTTCAGCACTTGCGTGCTAATAATGAATTGACCCGATCGAACCGAATTCCGGTATTCTCGGAGTTAATCTTTTTTTCAATGTGACTGCTATTGTTAAAAATTACGAAATTCCTATCAGCGGGTTTCGATTCCATTTATCCATGTGGCATTCATAGATATTACTATGATAGAATTTCAACTGTACAAGGGCCCTGAAATAACTTGTTCTTCCGGCGAGCTCTACGGAATGTGAGCGATGTTTTAGCGCAGCTGAAAGGATTCTGTGGGATTATCGTAAAAGTCTATCACCGTCCAACTTTTCTAAGCTGTTGTTCTTGAATCAGAACCTCACCATCATCGGCCCTCATTAATGAGTATAAGGTACGTGCTCAAAGTTGACTGAATATATAGCTATGCTTGTGTACTTGATATACTTTTAGTTTCCAGCCGCCCTGTACAACTTATAGTGAGAGGAATAAGTTCTGGTTTTGATTATAAACCTTTTTCAAGCACAGATACTTTTGAGAACGGCCTAAATACGTCGAGGTTTTTCTTCGATGCGAACCATTCATTTGAAGGAGGTTATTAGAAGAACGTGGTAGTTGAATTGAATAGCTTTATCACCAGAAGATAACTTGTTAAGGGTCATCACTAACATGGTTGACAGAGAGGGGATAAGAAAAGCGGAAATTGGGTAGAGGAATAAGCAACTGTGGCGTTGCACTGAAGAGTCTTGGTAGACCGCTTAGTGTTTCAACCTCATAGCGAATAGTTTCCGCGATATCTTGAATCCGAGCATAGAAGATTATAGAAGTAGACGCCGATCATTACCAAGAAGGCACCAGTAGCAGTTATTGTAGAGTGAAAATGATGAGAACAACCATCTCGGACGTATGGAGAAGGAAAGAATGGAGAAGGAAAGAATGGAGTTCTATAAAATTTTTCTTTCGCTTTTGTATCAGAAATTAATAAGCTTTTGTTTTTTCTAAAGGAGTCTTGAGTTTTCAACGATGATTTTCATGATGTATGATTGTTGTAAACTGTTAATTAGAGACAATGATCATCTGAGATGAATAAATGTATTACAACTTTGAGAAGCATCATAAAATAACACTTTTAAAATGAGAAAAAAGTTTCATTCGGATAAAACAACTTTTTTCGTTTTTTTTTGGTTTTCAAAATCGAAAAAAATTCAAAAAATTTTTTTGTTTTTTTTCGCCCGCCCTTGATCTGAACACACAATAGAAAATTGTTTTTGTTGGATTTTCCGAGTACTGCGGTAGATCTAAAGTTCAACTCTTCTAAAGGAAAGGTAAAGATATCCGAAGTCATGAGTGAACCTGCTGAAGACGTCCGTCTTTATGAGCAACGCCTTCTTCTTTGATAGATGAGATGAAGATACCGCTCTCGCCCGGTATGTGCTCCGAGTCCGAACCTCCCACCACGTTGAAACCGAAACCTGCAGAAAACAAGCTGAATCGTTTTTCAACTTTTTTCCTATAAATTCCTCATGTGTAGCTCTGATATTTCAACAGTTTAAACCGTAATATATCAACTTATTATGCAGAGTCGAAAGCCGAAGATTCGAATCAATTAGTGTCTATAACCTTATATAGTTTTTGCTCTTATGAAGTCTTTGAACCGTGTAAAATTTTCCAACACAGAACCACTACAGGTGAGAATATATGTAGATCACTTGCACTTTTCATAGAGCGACCGCTCATCTGAGCAGGAAAATTGGTATAAAGAGAAGTAAGAGAGAGGTGAAAGGCGAAAAAAGATGAGATTCATTCTTTAGACTCTCCGCGTGAGAGAAAAAAACGTGAAATAAAAGAAAAGCGAGCGAGAAGACTGGCAGAGAAAAAGGATGAATTGGCCAACACAAAAGAAGTCAAGAATCAAATGTGAAAAAAATCGCGTAACAAACAGGGTGTTTCTCTGACCCGCACCAAGGGTAAAAAAATCTATGCGCTTTCCAGAAAAATTGAAAGCATTGAAATCTATGCAATTGGAAATTTTTTTCGGATTTTTCGTAGGGAAAGTCTAAATAATTGGAAAAATTGAAAATTAAAAATTTTGAAATCTATGCGCACGAAAAAAGTTTCACGGGTGCTAAGAAACACCCTTGTGCGTAACAGTGCCAAAGACTATATATATAAATGCGGTGAATTTAGAAGACGCAGCTGATTGATTTTAGATTATATGATGAAAAAGATTCGCCCTTCTGCCATTGAATTGTCAAGCATTTACCGCAAAACTAAACTCTGGGCTTCTTAATTTTTCCTTGGAAAAGAAAAATTCGAAGTAAGCGACGTAGGCTTTCAGTTTTCCGGAGTGATTATATTTCTCTGAATTTCGAAAAAAAAATTTTGGTGGTTTTCATACTAATTAAAAGCTCAAGAACCCGAAGAAAAAAACACTGATCAAGTCGAAGGCTTAGAAAAATACTTTTCTATTTTCACAACTAGAATAAATTTTTTTTAAATTCTTATAAAAAATTGTTTTAGAAAGAATATTTTTTCCATGAAAACTTTTCTTAGAAAAAAACTTAATTCCTACGTCGCTTACTTAGGTCACGTGGTACAATTCAACTTAGGGGAGGCCGCAATTTACTTTGGGGGCCACACTTTACTCAGGGGGGGGCTTTTGTTTCAAGTGTGTTCCAACTAATGTGTTTTACCCACCATTTCCTCGATTTTTTTGACAATTTAGTTAATGAACAGATAAGAAATCAATAAATTGATAATTTTTTCATGCGTTAAGCCGTACCAGAGGTTAAATAGTGACCGGATCAGTCCCATCGGCGGATACATGTAAACACACTATTGACAAAAAAAACTCCCTATTTTCTTACTCTTTTCCTTCATCCCCTCTTCTTTTTTTTCTTCAAACTTTGAGCGGCGGATACATGTAAACCCAAATTGGGCGGCTCCATTTAACCCCTGAGCAGTACGCATTCGTGAGCGTAACCTTCGCCTAAGCCTTAGGGAACAAAACAGTGAATAATAGCTATAAACCGCTCAACTAATTAACTTGAAAAGACTAGATAAAAAGACAATATTGAGGCTACTTGTTCCATACGGCCTTGATCTTTAGCCGTAGCATACATTTCGTTAGAATACATTTCAACTAAGCCTAAGCGAGAAAATTCAATAAAGTAACCTGACCCCTCAAGTAAAGTGCGCCCGCATATTAGAGTGCGCACCCCCTCCAAGTAACAGTGCGTTTAATGCGTTTAATAAGTATAAAAAAGAATTCCAGATGCGTTACTCTGCTGTAAGAGCTGACCAATTAAACTGCGCCATAAAACTCAACTCGCGGAAAATTAAGAAAGAAAAAGCAACCAAGAAACCGTATTCGTCTTTGATCAGCTCGACGATCGTGAAATGCTGTCCATCTTTCGTGAGTATGCGATCAGCGATGGAAGGGGCCGCTAAATGCCGCAGGGAACCGTCACTTTTTCCTCCAGAAATGATTCCTTGTGTCATAATCATAACCTTATGACATCGAACCTTTAAGAAAAATTAAAGTTGTTGGACTTTGACTAATCGGTGCTACTTCATATGCGCCCAGAAATATGTTTTTATTATATTCTCGGCTTCGGCTAAGATTCTTTATATATTTTATTTTGAGACCGAGGGACGAGAATCCTGGAGAGTGGGCTTCCTAAGCCTCAGCCGTTATTTAAATAAAAAAATCTTTCTGGGTTTTCGAGCAGCGTTTGCCTCAATTAAAACACACGCTTTCATGATAGTTAAATAAATATCCCACCTATGAAACGAGTAAAAAAAACTCGGAAACTAGGCGTGGTCTGCGTCTCTAACTTTTGGCAAGATACCAAAAACTGAAAACGCGCAATTACCATCTTGCACAAGGTTTCGTTCCTTAGGAACCATGCGGCCTCGTTAGCGTAACATTTGCCTAAGCGAGAAAAAAAACTTGAATAGGTCAACACAGCTAAGCCAATCAACTTAATAAGACTTGATAAACTACAATATTGTGGCTAATTGTTTCATACTGTCTCGTTTCTAAGTTGACGGACTCGTTAGCATGAGAGGCCGTATGCATAGAAAATTCCAGCGAGCACGATTTACGAAGAGAAAAGTTTTTACTACAAAAGCCCCCGCAGAACTTTATTTTAAATTCCACGGAGAATTGAATGTGCACGAATCAACGTATTTCGAAACTTCAGCATGCAAATCATTCAGAATGCAAATCGTGGTGAGGAAAAATCTTCCGAATCAAGGCTGCGCACTGTTTTGCTCACCAACCGTTTTTAACCGTAAAAATTAACTATATGTGAGCAAATTTCAAACTGTATTAGAGCAAATTAGTTTTACTTCCTTACGGTTAAAAACGGTTGGTGCGCATCAAAGAAATCAAATCTTTTGACGAAACACTAGTGCACTAGCACTAAAACTTACACTAGTAAACTAGCGCTAATAATACCTCACGATATAAAACGCCAATATAAATTGTTTTTTTGTTTGTTTTTTGTTCTATACCCCTCAAATAAAAAAATTGCGCATTTTCTGAGCAATAAAGCAATTCAGAACGAAATTTATTAACTGTGAAGCGTCTTCTAAGTGAGTAGTGCAAGTCACAAAGTCTTTCGGCTTTTTGGCTGCGCACTGTTTTGCTCACCGACCGTTTTTTTACCGTCAAAAAGTAAAACTAATTTGCTCACCTACAGTCAGAAACATACAAGTTTTTTTTGAATTTGTTTTTTGCGGGAGCTCCCTGATTAGCAATTTTTATGAACGCTGTGACTGTCCAAATGCATCATCTTCTTTCAAAATGCAATAAGTTGCTCCATTTGGAAAGTCACAGCGTTCATAAAAATTGCTAATCAGGGAGCTCCCGCAAAAAAAAATTCAAAAAAACTCGTATGTTTCTGACTGTAGGTGAGCAAATTAGATTTACTTTTTTACGGTAAAAAACGGTCGGTGAGCAAAACAGTGCGCAGCGTTTGCTATGATACCGATATTTTAGTGTGACACTTTTGGTAAAACGCGTCTTTGTGAAATGAATTCTGAACGACAATATCGTCCTCGTTGTGGCATTTTACAAAAGTATCAGAACTTTCTCAGCGCACTTTGTTCCGGTATCACGACACTTCGTATTTTCGACACTTCGTACCCGAGACACTTCGTACCACGACATTTCGTACCCGTGACACTTCGTACCGCGATACTTCGTACCCGAAACTTCATATCTCGACACTTTGTACCCATGTTAATACGACACTTCGTACCGCGACAAATGTTTACATTATATTCCACGCAAATGAATCATTCTTATTATGTCTTTCCTGCATCGAAAATTTCAGTGCCTGTGAACCCCGAAATGAACGAACTGAGCTGCTGACGACTCAAGATTCTACTTGCATCGGCAATGGATTGTACAGTGCGTGGCATAACTTTGAGCTCACCAACAAATTGCAAGTTTTCCGATGTTTTATAAGGCGCAACAAAAAATACAAAATGCCATAGAATCGACCACTCAAGTGAATAATATTCACCACAAAATTGCCGTACTCCGCTCAAAAAAACCTTATTTATTCAAAATAACGGAAAATGTGGTGTGGCATAACTTTGAGCTCATTTGAAAACTTCCTAAGAAACAAACAAAATAAAACTAATTAGTATTCGATAGCTGCACCCTTTCTGATCATAAGCTGGACAATTCTGTTATCCATAGAATCTGACAATTTTTGAAGGTAAGAAACAGGCAAAGAAGACCATTCTTGCTCAATGGAACTTTTAAGCTCAGCGATTGTGGAGTACTGCTTTCCTCCATCATATACACGTCTAGCTAACAACCCCCAGATATTTTCTATTGGGTTACAATCAGGGGAAACAGCTGGCCATTCTAAAACGGGTATATTTTTCGACAAAAGGAACGATTTTGTAGAGGTGCTTGTGTGTATGGATGCATTTTCATGCATTAAAATCATGGAATTGTTAACTGGGCTACGGAAGAACGGTACCAAATCGTGTGCGAGTACTTCCTGATACTCATCCGAGTTCATTCGCATGGAAGGAAACTGCAGAGGGAGGGTTCCGCCGGCGTGAAACGTACCCCAAGACATGAGACTACCGCCTCCATGTCCACGGCGACTGAAGAGCAGCGGGTCCTTGCGAAGATCATGCCAATACGAGTGTTGGCCGTCACATCCGTCCAGATTCCTCTTCTTTTCGTCGGACCAGACCTTCTGCACCGAGGAATGTTTTTTATCAATAGCCAAATAATGTCATGATTCTCACCTTACTCCAGTCACGTTTGTGCTCTCTGGTTGCGAATTCCAGGCGTCGAGTTTTATGATTCTCTGTCAATCGAGGTGCCGGCTTCATTTTAGAGTTGACAAAGTGTCCAGTTTCCGAAAGAATGCGACGAACCGTCCTCTTAGAAGCTGGAACACCTGCTTCGGCTGCGATCTGCTTCAGTGACTTGGCAGCATTTGACGCTTTCTTCGCGATTGCGCGTCGATCCCGAGTCGAAAACTTTCGTGGTCGCCCACCCTTCTTCTGTGCAGTCGTCTTCAGTCGACCAGAGACGTAATTATTCACACAATTAGGGCTCCGACCCAACTGGCGTGCAATCTCACGATTGCTCTTCTTATTCGCCAATAACACGTCTATTTTCCCCTTTTCGACTTGAGAAAGTTGCCTTGCACTCGGCATTTATCTGCAAAAACAAAACTTTTTTTGAAAATATAAAAAATTTTTTAAAAAAACATCTAAAATGAGCTTTTTAAAAAGTGAGCTCATAGTTATGCCATAGTCGATTTTACGGTTTTTGGCGGGAAATGCTCCATTCAAATTATATTAAGGTTGTCAAGTGGGTCATATTATTTATTTGCGTGGTCAACTCCATGGCTGTTTGTTTTTTTTTTGTTGCGCCTTCTAAAACATCGGAAAATGTTCAATTTGGTGGTGAGCTCAAAGTTATGCCACGCACTGTATATACTTTTTCTTTGCGTCAAATGTGTGATTTAATTTGAATTTTTCTTTGTATGCGGTTGTTTGTATTTATATGCATGATTCCCTTTTGAATGATGTAAATAAAAAATAGGTATATAATATATATAAATTTGTCTACCCTCCACTTTTGCTTTTGTTTTGTCTTCTCTTTTTTTCTTCAACGCCTTTTCTATCAACTATTCTTCTCTTATTCTCTCTCTCTCTCTCTCTCTCTCTCTCTCTCTCTCTCTTTCAATTAAAACTTATTTGATTACTTGAATTGAACAAAAAAAAATTCGTGGTCGAAGAATTATAGTCAATACTAGGAAAACAGAATCAGTGTTTCAAAGACAAGCAAGCAAAGACAAGTTTTCTGGGAAAGTCGAGACTGTTGTTTGGCAAGCTAAAAAGATGATGATAGCTACCTCAAAACTCAATGAGAGCATATCGAAGTTAATTTATCCGAAAGAGTCAGGATTTTCGCTCTATTTTTTGTTTTCTTGTAAACCATCTCGAGAACAAGAATTTCAGGGAAAAACTACAGACAGAAGCAAGCAGTGCGGACATAATCCGAAAATTGACAGGACAATGAAACGCAGAGTATCTCCGGATCGAACAAGACTTCGCTCCAGGCGAAACAGAGAGAGAAACAGAGACAGAGAGAAAGAGAAAAAAAGAGAAGGAGAGAGAGTGAGAAAAAGAGAGTTAAGGAGAGCAGTGGTTACTGAGTTGAGCGACAGGAAAGAGTAAGAAAAGATATTTGAGACAAGCTTCGTGATGCTTTAAGTGATTATGTAAACAAAAATCGCTAATTTTTCACGGAAAGTATTATTCGACATAAATGCCAGTTATAAAAGAATATTGCAGTCAAAGTTTATTGAAAACATTCTATTGACTGCAATAAAAAGTCGTTTCCAAGATATAAACAAACGAAATAATTGGCGTGCTAATGATACAATTTTATGTTTGATCTAGATCACTCGACAGCCTGGAATGACCTTTTAGTTAATTTCATAATTTTTGTTTAAGAACTGGTACTCTTTATATGTTGAGACCACTGAAGAACCCTGTGAGTGGAAGTATCAGTCCTTCCCCAAGATTCCGGAGTTTCCGGGAACATCGCATCCCTTAAATTAGTTGTTTGTGTTCAAATTACAGCTAAGACTGCTGAATCCGGCTTATGAGCCCTACGATCATTTCCTCATTCCTTGTACTTCAAGTCCTGTAAGTGCATATAATCCTTAATCGAATATGCTTCGTTCTTCTTTTCTTCAGAATTAGATTATACTCAATTGAAGTATGAAACTGACAAGATATTAGTATCACTACTGTAATCACAACTTTTACTGTTCGGCCGAAATTTACTAATTTTGAAAAAAAAGTTCAAATTGTTTCATGAATAGAAGTATAGATAATTGAAATAGTTCTTTCTATGTTCTAAACATTTCTTATCATTGATACAGAGTTAATTTATATCTTAATCAAAACCAGTAGTTTTCTACTACAGTAATCCAAAAACAGAGCATCTCCAGAAATCCAAAACAATTCTATCAATACCCTACAGAAGATAGTTGAGGAAAATTTTTTGAAGAGAATCATTGATTAGATAGTTTTCAAAAGATTAGTTTTCTTGTGTTTATGAAACCACACTTGAAAAAACTAAAACAGATTTAGAAAGCTGTCTTGAGCATTTCTTCTTAGAAATGTTCCATAAAATTTAGGCTTTCGAAAAGCTGTGCGGAAGAATACTTCATTCATTCATTCTTTATTCCAAGCATGTAGGTATTTAAGACAAAAGCAAATTACATATAAACAAATGTATGCATGGACTACATTACACATAAAGCTTAGTGGCGGTGTGTAAAGGGGAAAAAAAGGGGGTTGTGATACTGATGAAAAATCACAAGTCTTAATTAAGTATCAGAAACAAGACTAACTGGCACAATCACATTCACAGGCAACGAAAGAAGTTGTTTTCTAAATTTAAGGCTACTAGCTTCGTTTATGTCATCAAATGGAAGAGAGTTCCAAACAGACATTTGACGGGAAACACATGTCGATAAAGAGGTCTTATTGATGCGGTGAGAAGGAATAAGTCTTAGAGGATGCGAATGCCGAGTGAAACGCTGAACAGCCGAGATTTCGTATAAATGATCAGTGTCTATGTCTAAGCTGTTATGTAAACATTTATGAATAAAAAGTAGATCAGAGATAGCGCGACGGTACTCGAGGCTCTGAAGGCCTAGCATTGAAAGCCTCTGGGAATACGGAAGCTTAGGGTGACGGACTCTTCCAAGTACTCTCCTCGTGAAAGAGCGTTGGACTTTCTCTTCATAGAACTTGCTGGAAAACGCTGCAAGAGCTCATCCATTAAATCTTTCCGTTTATGTAGCCTTCTTGTTAAACCAGTTTGCTTCATTTACGGGTTTCCCACTTCACGTTTACCCTTTTGGTTTATAATTGACTGCGTTCATGAAAAAGTACGTCATGAGATAGTTTCAGACGTCGTATAGATAATTGTGTGTTAACTCACTTTGATTCACATGTTCTTCAGTATTCTTCTCAATGTTTGGTCTTAAAATCATTTTCGATGGAACAAAACTATTTATACAGATTTTAAAAAAAATAGGAAAATAACTAAAAGGTCATTCCAGGCTTTCGAGTGATCCATCGATAGATCAATAGTTCAATAGATCCGACATTAATCAATAGTTCTAACAAGATCAATAGATACAACATTAATAGATCCAACATCAATTTTACACGGTGTACCATTAGTACGCCGATCACTTCGTTTGTTTATATCTTGGAAACGACTTTTTTTATTTCATTCAATTTATTTACGGGTTTCCCACTAAATTTAGAAATCCATGTACCAACCATACTCATGTATGCTCAAGGAATAAAGATTGACTGATTGATTGAGTGTGCACATGATCAAGATAATTTTTTCTGAGAAAACACTCGAAAGGGCAGAACGAATATTCATGGATTAATATAGTTATGATATTATATCGATCAAAATGATTAAACAAATCGACCTCCTTTTGGTTATTATAAAATAAATACAGAGAAATTTGAAGCATGGACAGAAAAAAGTACGGAAAGAGTTTGAGAGAAGTACGGTAAGTGAACCAGAACGGAAAGAGTTTAAGAGAAGAACGGTAAGTGAACCAGAACGGAAAGAGTTTAAGAGAAGTACGGTAAGTGAACCAGGACGGAAAGAGTTTAAGAGAAGTACGGTAAGTGAACCAGAACGGAACGAGTTTGAGAGAAGTACGGTAAGTCAGAACGGAAAGAGTTTAAGAGAAGTACGGTAAGTGAACCAGAACGGAAAGAGTTTAAGAGAAGTACGGTAAGTGAACCAGAACGGAAAGAGTTTAAGAGAAGAACGGTAAGTGAACCAAAACGGAAAGAGTTTAAGAGAAGTACGGTAAGTGAACCAGAACGGAAAGAGTTTAAGAGAAGTACGGTAAGTGAACCAGAACGGAAAGAGTTTAAGAGAAGAACGGTAAGTGAACCAGAACGGAAAGAGTTTAAGAGAAGTACGGTAAGTAAACCAGAACGGAAAGAGTTTAAGAGAAGTACGGTAAGTAAACCAGAACGGAAAGAGTTTAAGAGAAGTACGGTAAGTGAACCAGAACGGAAAGAGTTTAAGAGAAGTACGGTAAGTGAACCAGAACGGAAAGAGTTTAAGAGAAGTACGGTAAGTGAACCAGAACGGAAAGAGTTTAAGAGAAGTACGGTAAGTAAACCAGAACGGAAAGAATTTAAGAGAAGTACGGTAAGTGAACCAGAACGGAAAGAGTTTAAGAGAGAGAGAGGTTTTTCCGATGGAAATCTCGGTGGATTAGTGACAGCAACTGGCAGAACTGTATCGATTCCGCGATTCGGAACATGTTTCAGAGGCTTTTCTTTCAAAACAAAAAAAAAAGCTGTTTTAAGACGATGTTTTTCCCTGGCCCACACACAGCCTGTAGGCTAGAGAATTTTTAGTACTGTTTCGAGTCTCAAAATTTTTCAATCGCCAGATAGTTTGAATCTTTGTTTTGCCAGTTTAGAGTGTAGTCTAATCGAAGATTTTCGGCCGATTCGATTGACAATGTGATTGACTACATAATTTTGAAGAGAACAGTGCTACGACTCGGTCGGAGCTGATTTTTCAATTTTTGCTACGAGTAGGAGCCGGTTTTTTTCCAAAAATGCATGTAATAGACAGCTAAGATCAGATGAATTCTCACTAAATGGTATAGGAAGTCTACTAACAAAAATATTCTTTTGCATAGCAAATATCACCATCCTCTTCACGTTGAACGTGCTATCGTTAAAAACACTATGTCTACAGCCTCATCGGTCAGCTCGGCAGAATTCCGTTCGGCATCCATAGCTAAAGCTAGAGCAATTCTTAACGATAATGGGTATAGTTTTTTTTTCTCGATAAATCTCATGGACTAAGGAATCACTTACCCCCAGTTCGAGTCAACAGAGTTGTATTTAGTATACCTTTCATATCTGATGTATTTACTAGAGATATACATACTAGAGTAGAGCCGTTCGTGATGTAGGTCTGTATGACGTTGATGTTTTAGAGAAAAATTCTTCTTCCCTACAATCCATGTTGTGTAGAAATCGTCATCACGATACAGTTTGTTACAACCCTGCAGCCTGTATATTCTGCCCGTCAGCAAAAACTGGAGTATGTAATACGTCAGGTGCTGTCTATAAGATAACATGCTCATGTGGAAAGTCTTATATTGGGCATACAGGTCTCCCTGCCCATACTGGGGCGATCGAGCACATCCGTGCAGCCAAGAACCCAAAGGCCACATCTTATGCATCCAATGCCTTCGCCCAACACGTTCTCACTGCCCACTCCACTTATGATTGTATACTGACCGGTACTATTCTGCATGTTGAACCTAATGTTGTTCGCCGTAGAATAATTGAGGCCATGCTCATAGAGACTAACAAACCCGAACTTGAAAACAAAACAGAACTAGCCGAAGAGCTTGCACATCTATCACTTCTTCCTCAAGATATGTATCTACTCTCGCTCATCTCAGGCCTTTTGCTCAACACTCTTTTTCATTTTGTATATTGAATGTGGCCTTTTGAACTGTGACCTCCCATATTTCACAGCCACCTCTTCTCTACTCATATTAACCTCATCTTTTCAAGGTTAGTTCTTTATTGTAATTATTTTATTCTCTTCGACTATTATTATGTTTGCCGTGCTCACTATTGGTTTTTAATGTTCTATTTGATCGCTGATGTAGCTTTGATAAAGCGAAACGTCCGATTCTTCTCCTGTCTACTCCAACGCCTAACTAGGCAAGACACAGAACATAAGTGTATTGTCTCCGGATTCATCATCCGATGCGTTTAACCAAGCACAACAACTTCCTAAGCGTTTTTTTAATATAAAATTAATTTTCTGATGTAAGAACAAAATTTGGCAAAAATTACTCATCAGAGCGAATCCGAACTCTCACCGAGCTACACACAGTCGAGTACTCTCACCCTACACTATGTGCCTCATAGTGGAGATTGACGAAGTAGTAGTCATGTACTAAACGTAACAGCCAGCGCGCCCGCGCGGGCACGAAGCCGTGTTTTAGGGCAGCTCGATAGTCAAGCCATTCAAGCCACGCAACGGAACGTACTGCAAAATATCACAAGTTTAAAGAAATTGTTTTTACATTGAAATCGCTTAGGCATAGGAAAAAGTTCACGCTAACGACGCCAAACGGCTTAGGCTGACGAGACCGTATCAAAAAATGCCACTCTCATCTGACCCAATTGAACCTCTGGAAGGGAGGGATGACTAAAGTGAATAAGTGCCCTTTTTCGAAAAAGGTAGACATGACACTAAATTAGGTAGACGTTTTTTTAGAAATAGGCAGTCGTGTAATTGACATCCATTTTCTGTGATGGGGCTACTGTAAAATCTTGAAATATTATTCTCCCCCCCCCCCCCCTCCCCTGGGCGCCCCTCACCTCTCAAATTAATATAATTTACTTTCACAATTATTTTAGTGAAACTTAATTGTCGTTAAGAGTGAATTGTAGTGAAGTGAGTTGTCGTGATGTGTATTGTAGTGGGAGTGGTTTTTTAGGAGTGAACGCATTGCAGAGTCAGGAAGTGAATTTTCACGGAACCTAAATAGTCAATATAAGTGTCAAAAGACTCATCAACTGCCAATCGACTCACAAAATGTATAAGCGCCTTTTTTAGTCAAGGTTAATATAGTTGATGATAAAATCTCTCACATTTCAGATTAATATGCTAACTTTCCTGGAGCAACGAGCTAAGGGATGGAAAATTGGTAACAGTCGGGAATTCTCACATCGCAGTGAGGCTGTATTCAAGAATGAGAGAGGGTTTCTTCCGTTTCGACCGCAAGAGCTCCATCAGAAAGACTTGAGATCTCATAAAGGACCAGTGAATGCGCTGGAATTGTCCACAGATGAGAGCTGGATAGTGTCAGGTTTGATTTTTGGTACTTTTGCACTTTAGGCACCCCCGTACCAGAGGTTCCATGGGTCATACGTCTGACTTATTTACATTTACAAACAAATATTTTAAAATTCAAAAAAATTATTATTAAATTAAAACATTATTTTTTTACATTAAATTGGAATTTTTACATTAAAACGCTTAGGCTTAAAAAAGTTTACGCTAAAGAGGCCGTACGTCTTAGGCTTACTTTTTCTCACATTAAACTCTCGCTTGCTTTTTAATTCATCTTATATGAGCCCGACGCTTTGCAGCGGATGAGCAATGACTTCAAGAGCATATTTTCCGCTTCACCAGACTGAAATACTTTACGTCAGAAGCTTCCACTGCCCATGCAAATCGTGCCCGTTTTTCCTCGCTAAAATAAATGGCTTCTTACAATTCTTCGTCCATGTGTTTCTCGAAACCACACTACGGGTAAAATCTATGCGCTAGTAAAGAAAACAATCTGATGATGTTATTGCTCTAATCTTCAGCATTCTCTCTTTTACATCACGCGCTCTCGAGATCTTTCTGTCTTTCACTCTAAAGGTATGGCGGAGACGATGCAATGCGAAAAATGCTCGTAACATTACATTACTTCAAGGACCTTTTTTGATAGCGTAAAACGTTCCTGTTCAAAGTTCGACTTTCAAGCTTGGTCTGGTCGTTTTTTGTTCACAACACTTCCCCGAAAATACGTTTCTCGAACCCGCATTGCTCGCACCGCAAACGGCGATCCTCTTCGCGAGACTCATTTGTTAACCGGAGAAGGGTCAGAGGCTGTTTTACCGGCGCCTCGACTCGCGATTAAAAATTATAGGAGAGTATCGGCTGACGTTTTATCCGGTTGCATGCTCAGGCCACTCCGACATCGCCCACCTTTGACGAACTATACTATTAAATTTTGGTCCGCGAAGGGCAAGCCCGCTATCTCCAATGCACTTGTGCGAAGAGACATCCCTCAATCCGCCACCTGAGGACGTGCTCGATACCGGTGAGTATGAACCGGTTCCTCAAGACCGTGTGAACTTAGGGCTGTAGCACCATCGAAGGCGAGTTTTCTCTGATCGTCTGCATCCTCTCTTTTGAATAACACACTCTAGAACTCTCAGAGGCCTGCCGATTCCTTACGATGAGCTATATTGATATAAACCAGAGCGTTTCTTCCCACCCGCATAATTTTTTTTTCGAGTGCATAGTTTTTGTGATTATTTCTTCTTTTTTTGCGATCGATTATTCGCTTAGGTTCCCTGAAGAAATAATCGATAAAAAAATTTCCGAGCTCAGATCTAAAGGGTTTCCGTTGTTTTTGGAGAACACATAGATTTTTTCTACCGCAGTGCGGGTGAGAGAAATACCCTGATATACACGCTCTTCCTGTGGTTAGGAAGAAAGAGAGGGTAGCGCTTCATGAGCCAATATTTACTGGACTTCACGATTGAATTAAAATTTGCTAGTTTAGCTCTAACTGTTTAAAGTATTGTTTTGAATAAGACAAGACTTCTATAACAAGCCTAGTAAGAACAACCTTTGTGTTGCTTTCCAAATAAAAAACTTGCACATTCAGTTTTACGAAAAACTTAGTTATGAAGAGCATGCTTTTCATCGGATAGATAGTTCATCATAATGTTTACAACGCTCTTTTTCTTTGAAAGAGTTGACGGCTACAAAGTAGAGCCAGCGAGCTATTTCAATTTATTTTCGAGGTGGTGACGATCTCCGGGTGCTACTTTGGTCGATAGCTGACGTAATGACCTTGGAGGAACCAAAACCAAGGGCAGAGATGAAAGCGAAACACTCTTCTAACATTTTCGCGATCAAGTTCACACCCAGGTACAATAGTAGTTTTCAAGTCCATTTGCTCAATGACAAGGAAATAGAAATATATTTATGCTATTAAAAGTGAATAGAGATTAAAAATAGCGAACTGTTGCCGAACAATACTCTCATTGCTTGCTGTTTCGCTCATGTACCGTCCCGCCCTCTTTTATTTTTAAATTTTTGTGCATCTTTTCATCATTCTACTAAGCCTGTGTTTTCTTCTCGAATACACTTCAAAAATTTTGTTTAAATTTGCAGTGGAGAGCGGATCATCTCAGGCGGCAATGACTACGAAGTGATTTGTCACGACACAAACACCTTGGAATTGGTTTTCCGCCATTATGTCCACGATGTCATCTACAACATTGACGTCAACGTATGTCTCTCAAGCGATTTACTCACCCTCACCTTTGTCAAAGAGCTTTCAATTCACGAGCAATTAAGATAATACCGAAAACACGGGCAAAGTTTAATGATTTAGGGAGAACGGAACCCACGACTTTTTTCTTCGATCAATGAACTTTTCATCTTTCGCACTTTAAAAACTCTTTAATAGTACAAAGGACCCAAGCTGGAGCTCAATCCAACCTTTCAGCCCATCGTTGGACATGAAATCGCCGTGACGAATTCATCAAGTAAGACGGTTTCATTCATGGATACTCGCGCAATAACTGAGCAGCCGATCCAGATTCTACTCAAAGATGCTTTGGTGCGTAGATTGTTGTGCTTTAACTTCGACAGTTTTATAGTTTTTTCAGTTTTTCACCAATATGGCTGAATTTTTTTTTGAGTGGTTGACCGGAAGACCATTTGCGGCGACTAGGGGTCGGGTGAGAGCACATTTTTCGATGAAAAAATGTTTTATCCGTTTTACCCAATAGTATCCAACCAAAAAAAAATTCAGTGGTGTTTTTAGGCCGTTGATTTGTTTCATATCTACATACTGTATCTGTTACATTAGTCTTATAATTTTTCATGAGTAAAAAAATTTCGGTACCGGGTGGCGACCAATAGAATTTCTCATAAGTTTGGTGAGCTTTGATGTTGGCAGGGCTGAAACCGAGAGGATTTTTTTTTTGCCCAGAAAACTTTCCAACGAAAGGGTATAAAAAGTCCAAAAAAACTAAAAATTTAATTCTTTTTTTGTGCAAAGCTCACAATTCTTGCTAGATCCAAGTGGTTCACCCAGGTATTTATAAACAACAATCGCATTGAATGCAATTTAAGTAAGGAAAAATACTCAAATTGAAAATGAATTGTATGGGAGTCGAAAATGAATCTAGCATGGTTTTTTATCGGAGTCGAAAATGAATCTAGCATGGTTTTGTATGGGAACAGGGGTTTTATTTTCATTGATAAATGGAGCCGCCCAATTTGGGTTTACATGTATCCGCCACTCAAAGTTTGGAGGAAAAAAGAAGAGGGGATGAAGGAAAAGGGTAAGAAAAGAGAGGGAGTTTTTTGTTAATAGTGTGTGTGCATCTATCCGCCGACGGGACCGATCCGGTCACTATTTAACCCCTGTATGGGAATCGAGGACCCTAGCCTTTTCCGACCGAAGAATGGCAAGAGTTTGACGCCTCATTTCATTTCTTTATTCCATGCACAGCAAAAAGGTGATACAATTTCAAGAGCCTTGATTTAGTTTACTGGTTCCTAGACTCGCCGTCAGAAATTATAGCGAAGTATTGACTGATGTCAAAACCAGTGGCTTGCCCAGGCCAATCCGGCATCGCCATCCTTTGACGAGTTGCTCGATACCAGATTAGGTTAACCGGTCTCTTGCGATGTTATGGAGTCAAGTCTAGCGCTTTAGCACCATCGAAGGGTTTCGAGCTCTCGAGAAATAACGTACACCTTAAGAATCAATATTTTCCATCCCTTCATTTTTTGGATCACTTTTGGTTCCCTTGTTGCCTTTGAGTAGTTAAATGCGAGTGGTTGAAAACGGGTTGGTTGGTAAACCTCCGTTTCAAAGATTGGCTTTTTTCGTTCATGTCAAGAGCAGTCTCACTTAAAAATTTCCCTCCTAACAAAACTGAATCATCTGCAACGAGTTGTTCATTATTGGAGTAGGAGTATCCTTCCTTTGTGAGGGCTCAGTATTTCTCGAATGTCTTTTTCAGACAGTCTATTCGGGGCAGTACAATCCAGCTAAGCCAGTCTACTTTGCCATTGGAGCAGACCCTTGTGGATTGCAAATTTACGACATCCGAAACCCAAAAATGTTAGATATAATTGATTCTTAAGGTTTTTTTTATATTATATATAATTCCTCAACCGTAGGTAACGCAAACTTGTCTAAGAATCGAAATAAAACCGTCTATCATATACGGTGGCCTAGAATAGTCAAAACTTAATGAGAAGTTTCAGAGCAGGAAGAGAGAAAATATTTAATAATGAGAAGACGAGAACAAGGGTGTATGTCAGAAAAAACTAATCATGTGGGAACGTCAGAGTTAGGAGAAAGACCGTCAGCGGGTCTAAAAATACAGAACGCATACAAACAGAAAGTTCGTATCACTAGTCTTTTTGTACAGCTCATTGATTTGCGCATATATTTTACGAGAGGTACGGGTTAGAGAAACGCCCTGTCCACCATTTGATGGAAGTACGGACCCGAAGAAAATTCGTTAATAATCGTAACCTATCTCCGCCGGAGATTCTCCGGCATTCCAAAAAAAGTATCGCGCCCTCCTTATTATCAGACTTGTCTTGCACTGGTCGGAGTTTTGTTTGGTGTTAGACTCCAGACGACTCTCTCGAGCAACAATTGTTCATCGCAGACGGTTTCAATGAGTAAAGACCAGCGAAGCGCACAGTCCTTATGGCGATCGACATGTCCAAAGCCTCCGACAGCATCGACATCACCAAGCTGATCGACCTATTCATGACCACAAGCGTCCCCATATACACCAAGTGATTTCTCTCTTCGTACCTGAGAGGACGCACAGGACGCACACGGACAACCTTCAAGTCTATCTCGCAAGCGATCTCCAATTACGCCGCCCCCGCCTGGTCCACTTTCTTATCCGCTTCGGCTCTCGAAAGGATCCAACGCGCCCAGAATGCCGGTCTCCGCGTAACCACGGGCAACCATCAGATAGCAGACACCGATCACTTACACAGAGAATCCAAGGTCATGCGCACAAAGTCACACCTTCACGTGCTCTCCGCTCACTACCTCGCTAGAACAATGGATCTAGTTCACAACCTTCACGGTCTCTTGGAAAGTCAGGCTCCACCACGCACCATGGTAAACGACCTCTTCAAGAGCTGCAAGCACACGGTTGAGTCCGCAGCCTCCATAGCAACAGACCCTCTCAACGGGAAACTCGCCGCAAACGCCATAATAATAATAATAATAATAATTTCATTGTCATCGTTACATGATTATACAATTGATTGTACAGTAAAAATCGAAAACAAATACAATTTACAATGGCAAAATAAGAAGTAGCAACTGGGCTACTAAGAATTAAACAACTGACGAGAAAAAAATCATAAATTCAATTCATTTAAGAACTTCCTGGCCTTGGGAAGTGATGAGATAAAAAAACAAACAGGAAGATCATTCCACTCTCTAATTATCCTATAAGGAAAGAATGATTGAAATCGATTTAAACGGCAAATAGGCATACGAAGTTTCCATGTATGACCACGGGTGAATCTACTTCTAGGAGCAAGAGGAAGGATCTCGCCAATAGGAATGTCTATATTGTGATGTACTATTTTATAAAGTAGCATCAAATCGTTTGTCAGTCGACGTTTTCTAAGGCTCAAGCTTCTTAATAATTTCAATCGTTGACTATAAGGGATATTCCTACAGGCACTTTTGAAAATTTCTCTAGTCAATTTCGGCTGAACTTTTTCTATTTGCTTAGATTGGGTTATGCTTCTAGTGTTCCAGATCTCGCAAGCATATTCCAGTATTGGTCTCACGTAAATCTTGAAAAGATTCATGAGAATGTTGACGTTCAGAGTGCGAAAAGATCTTAGTATCAGGAATGTTATAGAAGAGGCTCTACTACACATACTCTTTACATGCGCTTTGAATGAAAGATCACTCGAAATTAAAACCCCTAGATCTCTAAACTGTTTCACTTCCGGAAAAGAGTGACCATTCACAGAGAAATTGAAATCAGGATGCTTAATTCCCAGTCGCATGTGGCACGTTTTATTTGGAGAAATAGTAAGACCCCATGAGGAAGACCAAGTAGAGAGAACATCTAATGCTCTCTGCAGCAGAGATGCGTTATTCATAGTGAACAGTTTGGCATCGTCGGCATAAAGAGTGCAATGAACGCCTGCTGGAAGTGACTGAGGAAGATCATTTATATAAAGTAGTAACAATAAGGGCCCTAGGACAGATCCTTGAGGAACCCCATAGAGAACAAGATAGGAGGCTGAGAAAGATAAAGCTACCATCTCAGCTTGCGTTCTTTGAGTCAGGAAAGCTTTGAAGAAATTAAGCAGGCATCCTGTTATACCAAAAGAAGATAGTTTTAAAAGCAAGGAGTTGATGGGCACAGTGTCGAACGCTCTACTGTAGTCTACGAAGGCAGTGGAAATATATGAAGAACTGGACTGATTAAGAGTCTTGTGCCACTTATAAATTGACATAATCAGCGCTGAAGAGCAAGATCTTTGTGAGCGAAAGCCATGTTGGAATGGGCTTAACAAGTTGTTTCTCTCCAGATAAGAGTAGAGAGAAGAACATACTATCTTTTCTAGGACTTTACTGGTACAACAAGTCAAAGAAATCGGCCGATAATTGTTTGGATCGCTCATGTTCCCCTTTTTCTTATAGATAGGTTTCACCCAATCTTGACGCTATATGGTTGGGCATGTACCATGAAGTAGAAAACTATTGAATAAGATAGCTAGTGGAGATGCAATGCTTGTAGCTGTCCCTTTTAGAAAAGAGTATGGAATGTTGTCAGGAGAAGTAGAGTTAACATTCTCCAACATTCAGACATTCTTCAACGTTAACATTCTTCAGAAGTTATACACACACTGTGGTCTCCAGCGAACTCCAATCAATAAAAGGTGCCGTCATCCTCGGAGGTAGACCCCGCCCAACATGAACGTGGAAGAAAAGGATCTTTCCCGCATCACAAGATGTACGTTCTCCCAGCTTCGATCCGGATTCAGCAGACTCACAATCTCGTGTCTACACCGTATCGACGAGACCATCCCAGACGTCTGCCCAACCTGCTCATCCACACCTCATGACGTCGCACACCTGTTCGACTGCATTGGCGACCCCACGACACTTTCACTTTCCGATTTATGGGAGAAACCACGAGAAGTGGCAATTTCTTGAACATGTCAATTTAAAAAAATTGACGATTTATACACAACGAAAGACGGAGCGAAAAGAAACATATCATGTGTGCTTCGCTCTTTGATGACGGCTACTACCGGCCACAACAACAATTGTTTTGAACGTTTTTAGGATCCAGACGTCTGGAATTCAATTTATATCAACCTAACCGGGCCTGAAAGTCTTCAAACATTGAAACAAAACGGTATGGGTTTCAATCGATTGATAATATTCTGAGTGATGTGTGAATGTCGATCGATACATCGATTTATGTGTTGTCATCTCGCAGGGTTCTGCTGGATCTCGGGTACTCATCCAGCCGCAAGGACGGAAACGGCTGCATGTTCGCCAAGTGGAACGAAGACGGAACGGGCATCATCCAGCTTCTCGCCAACTCGTACCCTGTTTATATCGATGTTTGTATCGAATTTCGAATAGAGAAAAGAACAGCGCGAAACCTATAGTAGAGAGACAAGCGAAGGAAGGATTGAGCAGAAACAAAATGAGGAAATAGCAAGACGTTGAGAAAAAAGATTCAGAATTAATAATTAGGCACGGTGTAAATGAATTATCACATAGCTCCGCTGCACTTATTATGGATTCGGAAGCGAGCGCTCATACAAGCGAAGGGTTCAGAATATAGAGTTTCGTCCCATCTCTTTCTTTTCTCTGCCGTCCGATCAATTCTCTTTGTCGTCCTTGCTTTGCCTGAAGCGCTAGATTGAAAATTTTTGACAGCTTCAAGTGATCTTCGAATAAGCATCCTAAATGACCCACTAGTGATCCTATGTCCTTTTTCTTAATTACTAGTGTATTAGTTTTGACTTGAATATGAAGCAGGGACAAAAGAACCCTGAATCACGCAGAAGATCCATCAACCAGATAGGCAAACATCACACATACTTCACTCTATTTAGACAACGAGGTGGTTAGGCTAGTTGTTCAGCTTGAGCATGAATCCAAACAAGAATGGGTCAATTTGATTGTTTCTTATCCTTGTCTGCATCCAGTTGGTCAGTGACCGCCACATCCGCCTCTGTGACAAAGAATATCACAATAAATCAACGATCAAGTCGGTGGACTTTGTCGGAAGAGACAGCATCGTCACGGGGGGAGATCACTTCGAAATTTTTTTCTGGGACTTACCCTCTAGTAGAACAGAAGGTTCTGTTGAGCAGGCCGGTAAGCATGGTTAGTATTTTAAAAAATTTATTGAAACAGTTCATTTCATTTCTTTATTCCATACTCATGTATTTTCGTGAAAGCAGAACGAAACATAATTAAAATGGTTTGAAGTTTCTTTGTAGTGGCGGTGTTGAAGGTCATGTGTCAATATCTGGTATAAAGTCAATAGAATTAAATATTTGAGTTAAATGAGCTCAATTATTAAAAAAGGAAGATGAAGAAATCGTTTCTGAAAACAATAATAATTTGTCGCTCTAGCAAGCTCAATATTTTGGAATGTTCTCTCCTTAAAAAATCAATTTATTTAACTTAGCTTTGTGTGATTTCATTGATAAACTAATAAGCATGAGCTTCTGAGCTGAAAATCAGAATTGAAATGAAAGCTTATGTCTTTTCTGGGATCAAAGTGGTGGAGAGCCTTCCGAAGGCAACAGGAACTATGAAAGGCCATCGTTCGATTGTAAATCAAGTTCGATACTCTCACCGAAATCGGTTGCTGGTGTCTTCAGGAGTCGAGAAAATAGTTAAGGTCGGTTTCGGTTTCAAGCTGACATATGTTGCCAGTTTTTTTGTTGTTGTAAATTGCAGTTCTAATTTGAATTGAAAGTAAAATTTTGAGTTGTCTCAAAAGAAGCATAGACAACTTATAGCTGTGGTCTCCTCTGCAAATACAAGGCTCCTACAAAAACCCGAAAGAGCGCTCAACGCACCGGAGAAGAGAAGAATTTGTGGGCGAGTTAGTATCTTTACTTTCTATTCCTTTGTATATTTCATTTTGTAGCTATGTATACTCAATGATTAGAAAATTGAACAGATTGCAACAATTATTGCGAAATCCGCGATTTCGAGAGCACCCGGGAAAAAACCATATAAAACGAATCTTTGCGCAGTTCTATGATCTATGCGCTATCCGAAAAAAGATAGTGATGCAGTGATTTTTTTCTTTTTATGATTCTCTAATTTTCACATGTCTCTCTTAGTCTGCCGTTGGTTGGCCGATCCTTGAGATCTATCTATAAAGTACATACAGACACTCCGTCTCACTTACAAAGCCATTTGCCAATCCATCTACGGCTACGCAGCTCCAGCCTGGGCCAGCTTCCTCTCCGCCTCAGCACATGCCAAAATCCAAATAGTACAGAAAAATGGCCTGAGCATCGTAAAAGGGAACCATCAAGTTGTCAGCATTGACCACATACACGCAGAAGCTGAAGAATTGCGATCTGAGTCGCACCTACATATGCTATCAGCCCAATACTTGGCAAGGACCTTGAGCCCAAGTCACTTCCATCACGAACTCTTTCTGCAAGCACCCCCACCACGCAACATGAAAGCTGATCTTTACATCGCATGCAGAAGCACTGGTGAAAGAGCTCTGTCGGAAACAGCAGAGAAGAACAACGGGAAGAGCGTCTCCAACCGAGTCTACACAAACATGGTCTCAGAAGAACAGGAAACCATCCAAGGTCCAGTCATACTTGTTGTTTTCAATTTTTTTCAAATTAAACGCTTTATCAAGATCAGCAAGCCACGTCGGTAATAGTATAACATCATCGATTATGGGATCTGTTGCGACATGTGACGACTCCTCTCATCAGCGTTCTCTGCTTTCCTTAGGAATTGGGGACTAACGGCTTTGACAAAGTCGTCCCTCCATCTCATTCTTCTGTCGCTCATGATGGCGCTACGATCCCGGAGCGCCAAATCTTCTCGGGAAAGGACTATCACAGACGAGGGAAGAGACGGTGCGAGGAGCAACCGTGCACGGAGGGAGACGAATGAGAGAATGACTTGTTGTACGGGCCTTAAACTGTGCATTGTTGTTGTTGTTGCCGGCAAGCATCCCGCATCGAAGACTTGGTTATGAACACTCTCTTTAATGAGAGAAGTTCTCGTGTTCTTCGGACAAGATGCGTCCGGAGAAGGGGTTTTGATGTCCTTTGCAGTCCTGAGACTGTCATGCTGCACCTTGTGAAGGCGGACATCGTTGTAGCAACCTGTTCATGCAATAGGCCTTGTGAGTGGGTGGTCAAGCCGGCCTAGCATCGTTTTTGGTGGGAGTAGAGACGTCTCGCCTGTCGTTGACCGTAGATAGGCAAGAGGCTATTTGACTGGCGCCTCGACTCGCCATTGAAAAGTATAGCGGAGTTTCGGCTGATGTTTTGTCCGGTGGCATGCCCAGGCCGGTCCGGCATCGCCCTCCTTTGACGAGCTATACTACCCAGTTTTGGTCCGCGGCGGGATTTCTCCCGCTACCTCCCAGCACGAATTCTTCGTAGGGAGGCGTCCCTCTATCCGCCACCTGAGGTCGCGCTCGATTCTGGACTGGATGATCCGGCTCCATCCGTGACAGGCTCTTAAGGCTGTAGAGTCACGAATGGCCACTGTTGCCAGTGTGTTTCGAGTAAACTGTGCATTATCATGTGTGCGTGGGTAGCTCAGTGGGGAGAGCATTCGCCCGGAACGCGAAAGGTCACGGGTTCGGTTCCCGTCACACCACACGATTTTTGCACAAGTTTCTACGAACAATACGCTAGTGTAAGATTGGGATAGTGGAAATTCTAGTGTAAGATTGGGATATCAGGAATTCTAGTGTAAGATTGGGATAGCAGGAATTCTAGTGTAAGATTAGTATAGCAGGAACTCAAGTGTAAGATTGCGATAGCAAGAATTCTAGTTTAAGATTGGGATAGTGGAAATTCTAGTGTAAGATCGGGATATCAGGGATTCTAGTGTAAGATTGGGATAGCAGGAATTCTAGTGTAAGATTGCGATAACAATAATTCTAGTGTAAGATTGGGATATCAGGAATTCTAGTGTAAGATTGGGATAGTGGAAATTCTAGTGTAAGATTGGGATATCAGGAATTCTAGTGTAAGATTGGGATAGCAGGAATTCTAGTGTAAGATTAGTATAGCAGGAATTCTAGTGTAAGATTGCGATAGCAAGAATTCTAGTTTAAGATTGGGATAGTGGAAATTCTAGTGTAAGATCGGGATATCAGGGATTCTAGTGTAAGATTGGGATAGCAGAAATTCTAGTGTAAGATTAGTATAGCAGGAATTCTAGTGTAAGATTGCGATAGCAAGAATTCTAGTGTAAGATTGGGATAGTGGAAATTCTAGTGTAAGATTGGGATAGCAGGAATTCTAGTGTAAGATTGCGATAGCAAGAATTCTAGTGTAAGATTGGGATAGTGGAAATTCTAGTGTAAGATTGGGATAGCAGAAATTCTAGTGTAAGATTGGGATAGCAGGAATTCTAGTGTAAGATTAGTGTAGCAGGAATTCTAGTGTAAGATTGCGATAGCAAGAATTCTAGTGTAAGATTGGGATAGTGGAAATTCTAGTGTAAGATTGGGATAGCAGGAATTCTAGTGTAAGATTGCGATAGCAAGAATTCTAGTGTAAGATTGGGATAGTGGAAATTCTAGTGTAAGATCGGGATATCAGGAATTCTAGTGTAAGATTGGGATTGCAGGAATTCTAGTGTAAGATTAGTATAGCAGGAATTCTAGTGTAAGATTGCGATAGCAAGAATTCTAGTTTAAGATTGGGATAGTGGAATTTCTAGTGTAAGATCGGGATATCAGGGATTCTAGTGTAAGATTGGGATAGCAGGAATTCTAGTGTAAGATTAGTATAGCAGGAATTCTAGTGTAAGATTGCGATAGCAAGAATTCTAGTGTAAGATTGGGATAGTGGAAATTCTAGTTTAAGATTGGGATATCAGGAATTCTAGTGTAAGATTGGGATAGCAGGAATTCTAGTGTAAGATTGCGATAGCAAGAATTCTAGTGTAAGATTGGGATAGTGGAAATTCTAGTGTAAGATTGGGATATCAGGAATTCTAGTGTAAGATTGGGATAGCAGGAATTCTAGTGTAAGATTAGTATAGCAGGAATTCTAGTGTAAGATTGCGATAGCAAGAATTCTAGTTTAAGATTGGGATAGTGGAAATTCTAGTGTAAGATCGGGATATCAGGGATTCTAGTGTAAGATTGGGATAGCAGGAATTCTAGTGTAAGGTTAGTATAGCAGGAATTCTAGTGTAAGATTGCGATAGCAAGAATTCTAGTGTAAGATTGGGATAGTGGAAATTCTAGTGTAAGATTGGGATAGCAGGAATTCTAGTGTAAGATTGCGATAGCAAGAATTCTAGTGTAAGATTGGGATAGTGGAAATTCTAGTGTAAGATTGGGATAGCAGAAATTCTAGTGTAAGATTGGGATAGTGGAAATTCTAGTGTAAGATCGGGATATCAGGAATTCTAGTGTAAGATTGGGCAAGCAGGAATTCTAGTGTAAGATTAGTATAGCAGGAATTCTAGTGTAAGATTGCGATAGCAAGAATTCTAGTGTAAGATTGGGATAGTGGAAATTCTAGTGTGAGATTAGTATAGCAGGAATTCTAGTGTAAGATTGCGATAGCAAGAATTCTAGTTTAAGATTGGGATAGTGGAAATTCTAGTGTAAGATCGGGATATCAGGGATTCTAGTGTAAGATTAGTATAGCAGGAATTCTAGTGTAAGATTGCGATAGCAAGAATTCTAGTGTAAGATTGGGATAGTGGAAATTCTAGTGTAAGATTGGGATATCAGGAATTCTAGTGTAAGATTGGGATAGCAGGAATTCTAGTGTAAGATTGCGATAGCAAGAATTCTAGTGTAAGATTGGGATAGTGGAAATTCTAGTGTAAGATTGGGATATCAGGAATTCTAGTGTAAGATTGGGATAGCAGGAATTTTAGTGTAAGATTAGTATAGCAGAAATTCTAGTGTAAGATTGCGATAGCAAGAATTCTAGTGTAAGCTTGGGATAGTGGAAATTCTAGTGTAAGATCGGGATATCAGGGATTCTAGTGTAAGATTGGGATAGCAGGAATTCTAGTGTAAGATTAGTATATCAGGAATTCTAGTGTAAGATTGCGATAGCAAGAATTCTAGTGTAAGATTGGGATAGTGGAAATTCTAGTGTAAGATTGGGATAGCAGGAATTCTAGTGTAAGATTGGGATATCAAGAATTCTAGTGTAAGATTGGGATAGTGGAAATTCTAGTGTAAGATTGGGATATCAGGAATTCTAGTGTAAGATTAGTATAGCAGGAATTCTAGTGTAAGATTGCGATAGCAAGAATTCTAGTTTAAGATTGGGATAGTGGAAATTCTAGTGTAAGATTGGGATATCAGGAATTCTAGTGTAAGATTGGGATAGCAGGAATTCTAGTGTAAGATTGGGATATCAGGAATTCTAGTGTAAGATTAGTATAGCAGGAATTCTAGTGTAAGATTGCGATAGCAAGAATTCTAGTGTAAGATTGGGATAGTGGAAATTCTAGTGTAAGATTGGGATAGCAGGAATTCTAGTGTAAGATTGCGATAGCAAGAATTCTAGTGTAAGATTGGGATAGTGGAAATTCTAGTGTAAGATTGGGATAGCAGGAATTCTAGTGTAAGATCGCGATAGCAAGAATTCTAGTGTAAGATTGGGATAGTGGAAATTCTAGTGTAAGATTGGGATAGCAGAAATTCTAGTGTAAGATTGGGATAGCAGGAATTCTAGTGTAAGATTAGTGTAGCAGGAATTCTAGTGTAAGATTGCGATAGCAAGAATTCTAGTGTAAGATTGGGATAGTGGAAATTCTAGTGTAAGATTGGGATAGCAGGAATTCTAGTGTAAGATTGCGATAGCAAGAATTCTAGTGTAAGATTGGGATAGTGGAAATTCTAGTGTAAGATCGGGATATCAGGAATTCTAGTGTAAGATTGGGATTGCAGGAATTCTAGTGTAAGATTAGTATAGCAGGAATTCTAGTGTAAGATTGCGATAGCAAGAATTCTAGTTTAAGATTGGGATAGTGGAATTTCTAGTGTAAGATCGGGATATCAGGGATTCTAGTGTAAGATTGGGATAGCAGGAATTCTAGTGTAAGATTAGTATAGCAGGAATTCTAGTGTAAGATTGCGATAGCAAGAATTCTAGTGTAAGATTGGGATAGTGGAAATTCTAGTTTAAGATTGGGATATCAGGAATTCTAGTGTAAGATTGGGATAGCAGGAATTCTAGTGTAAGATTGCGATAGCAAGAATTCTAGTGTAAGATTGGGATAGTGGAAATTCTAGTGTAAGATTGGGATATCAGGAATTCTAGTGTAAGATTGGGATAGCAGGAATTCTAGTGTAAGATTAGTATAGCAGGAATTCTAGTGTAAGATTGCGATAGCAAGAATTCTAGTTTAAGATTGGGATAGTGGAAATTCTAGTGTAAGATCGGGATATCAGGGATTCTAGTGTAAGATTGGGATAGCAGGAATTCTAGTGTAAGGTTAGTATAGCAGGAATTCTAGTGTAAGATTGCGATAGCAAGAATTCTAGTGTAAGATTGGGATAGTGGAAATTCTAGTGTAAGATTGGGATAGCAGGAATTCTAGTGTAAGATTGCGATAGCAAGAATTCTAGTGTAAGATTGGGATAGTGGAAATTCTAGTGTAAGATTGGGATAGCAGAAATTCTAGTGTAAGATTGGGATAGTGGAAATTCTAGTGTAAGATCGGGATATCAGGAATTCTAGTGTAAGACTGGGCAAGCAGGAATTCTAGTGTAAGATTAGTATAGCAGGAATTCTAGTGTAAGATTGCGATAGCAAGAATTCTAGTGTAAGATTGGGATAGTGGAAATTCTAGTGTGAGATTAGTATAGCAGGAATTCTAGTGTAAGATTGCGATAGCAAGAATTCTAGTTTAAGATTGGGATAGTGGAAATTCTAGTGTAAGATCGGGATATCAGGGATTCTAGTGTAAGATTAGTATAGCAGGAATTCTAGTGTAAGATTGCGATAGCAAGAATTCTAGTGTAAGATTGGGATAGTGGAAATTCTAGTGTAAGATTGGGATATCAGGAATTCTAGTGTAAGATTGGGATAGCAGGAATTTTAGTGTAAGATTAGTATAGCAGAAATTCTAGTGTAAGATTGCGATAGCAAGAATTCTAGTGTAAGCTTGGGATAGTGGAAATTCTAGTGTAAGATCGGGATATCAGGGATTCTAGTGTAAGATTGGGATAGCAGGAATTCTAGTGTAAGATTAGTATAGCAGGAATTCTAGTGTAAGATTGCGATAGCAAGAATTCTAGTTTAAGATTGGGATAGTGGAAATTCTAGTGTAAGATTGGGATATCAGGAATTCTAGTGTAAGATTGGGATAGCAGGAATTCTAGTGTAAGATTGGGATATCAGGAATTCTAGTGTAAGATTAGTATAGCAGGAATTCTAGTGTAAGATTGCGATAGCAAGAATTCTAGTGTAAGATTGGGATAGTGGAAATTCTAGTGTAAGATTGGGATAGCAGGAATTCTAGTGTAAGATTGGGATATCAAGAATTCTAGTGTAAGATTGGGATAGTGGAAATTCTAGTTTAAGATTGGGATAGTGGAAATTCTAGTGTAAGATCGGGATATCAGGGATTCTAGTGTAAGATTGCGATAACAATAATTCTAGTTTAAGATTGGGATAGTGGAAATTCTAGTGTAAGATTGGGATATCAGGAATTCTAGTGTAAGATTGGGATAGCAGGAATTCTAGTGTAAGATTGGGATATCAGGAATTCTAGTGTAAGATTAGTATAGCAGGAATTCTAGTGTAAGATTGCGATAGCAAGAATTCTAGTTTAAGATTGGGATAGTGGAAATTCTAGTGTAAGATTGGGATATCAGGAATTCTAGTGTAAGATTAGTATAGCAGGAATTCTAGTGTAAGATTGCGATAGCAAGAATTCTAGTTTAAGATTAAGATAGTGGAAATTCTAGTGTAAGATTGGGATATCAGGAATTCTAGTGTAAGATTAGTATAGCAGGAATTCTAGTGTAAGATTGCGATAGCAAGAATTCTAGTTTAAGATTGGGATAGTGGAAATTCTAGTGTAAGATTGGGATATCAGGAATTCTAGTGTAAGATTGGGATAGCAGGAATTTTAGTGTAAGATTAGTATAGCAGAAATTCTAGTGTAAGATTGCGATAGCAAGAATTCTAGTGTAAGCTTGGGATAGTGGAAATTCTAGTGTAAGATCGGGATATCAGGGATTCTAGTGTAAGATTGGGATAGCAGGAATTCTAGTGTAAGATTAGTATAGCAGGAATTCTAGTGTAAGATTGCGATAGCAAGAATTCTAGTGTAAGATTGGGATAGTGGAAATTCTAGTGTGAGATTAGTATAGCAGGAATTCTAGTGTAAGATTGCGATAGCAAGAATTCTAGTTTAAGATTGGGATAGTGGAAATTCTAGTGTAAGATCGGGATATCAGGGATTCTAGTGTAAGATTAGTATAGCAGGAATTCTAGTGTAAGATTGCGATAGCAAGAATTCTAGTGTAAGATTGGGATAGTGGAAATTCTAGTGTAAGATTGGGATATCAGGAATTCTAGTGTAAGATTGGGATAGCAGGAATTTTAGTGTAAGATTAGTATAGCAGAAATTCTAGTGTAAGATTGCGATAGCAAGAATTCTAGTGTAAGCTTGGGATAGTGGAAATTCTAGTGTAAGATCGGGATATCAGGGATTCTAGTGTAAGATTGGGATAGCAGGAATTCTAGTGTAAGATTAGTATAGCAGGAATTCTAGTGTAAGATTGCGATAGCAAGAATTCTAGTGTAAGATTGGGATAGTGGAAATTCTAGTGTAAGATTGGGATAGCAGGAATTCTAGTGTAAGATTGGGATATCAAGAATTCTAGTGTAAGATTGGGATAGTGGAAATTCTAGTGTAAGATTGGGATATCAGGAATTCTAGTGTAAGATTAGTATAGCAGGAATTCTAGTGTAAGATTGCGATAGCAAGAATTCTAGTTTAAGATTGGGATAGTGGAAATTCTAGTGTAAGATTGGGATATCAGGAATTCTAGTGTAAGATTGGGATAGCAGGAATTCTAGTGTAAGATTGGGATATCAGGAATTCTAGTGTAAGATTAGTATAGCAGGAATTCTAGTGTAAGATTGCGATAGCAAGAATTCTAGTGTAAGATTGGGATAGTGGAAATTCTAGTGTAAGATTGGGATAGCAGGAATTCTAGTGTAAGATTGGGATATCAAGAATTCTAGTGTAAGATTGGGATAGTGGAAATTCTAGTTTAAGATTGGGATAGTGGAAATTCTAGTGTAAGATCGGGATATCAGGGATTCTAGTGTAAGATTGCGATAACAATAATTCTAGTTTAAGATTGGGATAGTGGAAATTCTAGTGTAAGATTGGGATATCAGGAATTCTAGTGTAAGATTGGGATAGCAGGAATTCTAGTGTAAGATTGGGATATCAGGAATTCTAGTGTAAGATTAGTATAGCAGGAATTCTAGTGTAAGATTGCGATAGCAAGAATTCTAGTTTAAGATTGGGATAGTGGAAATTCTAGTGTAAGATTGGGATATCAGGAATTCTAGTGTAAGATTAGTATAGCAGGAATTCTAGTGTAAGATTGCGATAGCAAGAATTCTAGTTTAAGATTAAGATAGTGGAAATTCTAGTGTAAGATTGGGATATCAGGAATTCTAGTGTAAGATTAGTATAGCAGGAATTCTAGTGTAAGATTGCGATAGCAAGAATTCTAGTTTAAGATTGGGATAGTGGAAATTCTAGTGTAAGATTGGGATATCAGGAATTCTAGTGTAAGATTAGTATAGCAGGAATTCTAGTGTAAGATTGCGATAGCAAGAATTCTAGTTTAAGATTGGGATAGTGGAAATTCTAGTGTAAGATTGGGATAGCAGGAATTCTAGTGTAAAATTGCGATAACAATAATTCTAGTGTAAGATTGGGATATCAGGAATTCTAGTGTAAGATTGGGATAGTGGAAATTCTAGTGTAAGATTGGGATATCAGGAATTCTAGTGTAAGATTGGGATAGCAGGAATTCTAGTGTAAGATTAGTATAGCAGGGATTCTAGTGTAAGATTGCGATAGCAAGAATTCTAGTTTAAGATTGGGATAGTGGAAATTCTAGTGTAAGATCGGGATATCAGGGATTCTAGTGTAAGATTGGGATAGCAGGAATTCCAGTGTAAGATTAGTATAGCAGTAATTCTAGTGTAAGATTGCGATAGCAAGAATTCTAGTGTAAGATTGGGATAGTGGAAATTCTAGTGTAAGATTGGGATAGCAGGAATTCTAGTGTAAGATTGCGATAGCAAGAATTCTAGTGTAAGATTGGGATAGTGGAAATTTTAGTGTAAGATTGGGATAGCAGAAATTCTAGTGTAAGATTATGATAGCAGGAATTCTAGTGTAAGATTAGTATAGCAGGAATTCTAGTGTAAGATTGCGATAGCAAGAATTCTATTGTAAGATTGGGATAGTGGAAATTCTAGTGTAAGATTGGGATAGCAGGAATTCTAGTGTAAGATTGCGATAGCAAGAATTCTAGTGTAAGATCGGGATAGTGGAAATTCTAGTGTAAGATCGGGATATCAGGAATTCTAGTGTAAGATTGGGATAGCAGGAATTCTAGTGTAAGATTGGGATATCAGGAATTCTAGTGTAAGATTAGTATAGCAGGAATTCTAGTGTAAGATTGCGATAGCAAGAATTCTAGTTTAAGATTGGGATAGTGAAAATTCTAGTGTAAGATCGGGATATCAGGGATTCTAGTGTAAGATTGGGATAGCAGGAATTCTAGTGTAAGATTGCGATAACAATAATTCTAGTGTAAGATTGGGATATCAGGAATTCTAGTGTAAGATTGGGATAGTGGAAATTCTAGTGTAAGATTGGGATATCAGGAATTCTAGTGTAAGATTGGGATAGCAGGAATTCTAGTGTAAGATTAGTATAGCAGGAATTCTAGTGTAAGATTGCGATAGCAAGAATTCTAGTTTAAGATTGGGATAGTGGAAATTCTAGTGTAAGATCGGGATATCAGGGATTCTAGTGTAAGATTGGGATAGCAGGAATTCTAGTGTAAGATTAGTATAGCAGGAATTCTAGTGTAAGATTGCGATAGCAAGAATTCTAGTGTAAGATTGGGATAGTGGAAATTCTAGTGTAAGATTGGGATAGCAGGAATTCTAGTGTAAGATTAGTATAGCAGGAATTCTAGTGTAAGATTGCGATAGCAAGAATTCTAGTGTAAGATTGGGATAGTGGAAATTCTAGTGTAAGATTGGGATAGCAGGAATTCTAGTGTAAGATTGCGATAGCAAGAATTCTAGTGTAAGATTGGGATAGTGGAAATTCTAGTGTAAGATCGGGATATCAGGAATTCTAGTGTAAGATTGGGATAACAGGAATTCTAGTGTAAGATTAGTATAGCAGGAATTCTAGTATAAGATTGCGATAGCAAGAATTCTAGTGTAAGATTGGGATAGTGGAAATTCTAGTGTAAGATCGGGATATCAGGAATTCTAGTGTAAGATTGGGATAGCAGGAATTCTAGTGTAAGATTAGTATAGCAGGAATTCTAGTGTAAGATTGCGATAGCAAGAATTCTAGTGTAAGATTGGGATAGTGGAAATTCTAGTGTAAGATTGGGATTTCAGGAATTCTAGTGTAAGATTGGGATAGCAGGAATTCTAGTGTAAGATTAGTATAGCAGGAATTCTAGTGTAAGATTGGGATATCAGGAATTCTAGTGTAAGATTGGGATAGCAGGAATTCTAGTGTAAGATTGCGATAGCAAGAATTCTAGTGTAAGATTGGGATAGTGGAAATTCTAGTGTAAGATTGGGATATCAGGAATTCTAGTGTAAGATTGGGATAGCAGGAATTCTAGTGTAAGATTGCGATAGCAAGAATTCTAGTGTAAGATTGGGATAGTGGAAATTCTAGTGTAAGATTGGGATATCAGGAATTCTAGTGTAAGATTGGGATAGCAGGAATTCTAGTGTAAGATTAGTATAGCAGGAATTCTAGTGTAAGATTGCGATAGCAAGAATTCTAGTGTAAGATTGGGATAGTGGAAATTCTAGTGTAAGATCGGGATATCAGGGATTCTAGTGTAAGATTGGGATAGCAGGAATTCTAGTGTAAGATTAGTATAGCAGGAATTCTAGTGTAAGATTGCGATAGCAAGAATTCTAGTTTAAGATTGGGATAGTGGAAATTCTAGTGTAAGATTGGGATATCAGGGATTCTAGTGTAAGATTGGGATAGCAGGAATTCTAGTGTAAGATTGCGATAACAATAATTCTAGTGTAAGATTGGGATATCAGGAATTCTAGTGTAAGATTGGGATAGTGGAAATTCTAGTGTAAGATTGGGATATCAGGAATTCTAGTGTAAGATTGGGATAGCAGGAATTCTAGTGTAAGATTAGTATAGCAGGGATTCTAGTGTAAGATTGCGATAGCAAGAATTCTAGTTTAAGATTGGGATAGTGGAAATTCTAGTGTAAGATCGGGATATCAGGGATTCTAGTGTAAGATTGGGATAGCAGGAATTCCAGTGTAAGATTAGTATAGCAGTAATTCTAGTGTAAGATTGCGATAGCAAGAATTCTAGTGTAAGATTGGGATAGTGGAAATTCTAGTGTAAGATTGGGATAGCAGGAATTCTAGTGTAAGATTGCGATAGCAAGAATTCTAGTGTAAGATTGGGATAGTGGAAATTTTAGTGTAAGATTGGGATAGCAGAAATTCTAGTGTAAGATTGGGATAGCAGGAATTCTAGTGTAAGATTAGTATAGCAGGAATTCTAGTGTAAGATTGCGATAGCAAGAATTCTATTGTAAGATTGGGATAGTGGAAATTCTAGTGTAAGATTGGGATAGCAGGAATTCTAGTGTAAGATTGCGATAGCAAGAATTCTAGTGTAAGATTGGGATAGTGGAAATTCTAGTGTAAGATCGGGATATCAGGAATTCTAGTGTAAGATTGGGATAGCAGGAATTCTAGTGTAAGATTGGGATATCAGGAATTCTAGTGTAAGATTAGTATAGCAGGAATTCTAGTGTAAGATTGCGATAGCAAGAATTCTAGTTTAAGATTGGGATAGTGAAAATTCTAGTGTAAGATCGGGATATCAGGGATTCTAGTGTAAGATTGGGATAGCAGGAATTCTAGTGTAAGATTGCGATAACAATAATTCTAGTGTAAGATTGGGATATCAGGAATTCTAGTGTAAGATTGGGATAGTGGAAATTCTAGTGTAAGATTGGGATATCAGGAATTCTAGTGTAAGATTGGGATAGCAGGAATTCTAGTGTAAGATTAGTATAGCAGGAATTCTAGTGTAAGATTGCGATAGCAAGAATTCTAGTTTAAGATTGGGATAGTGGAAATTCTAGTGTAAGATCGGGATATCAGGGATTCTAGTGTAAGATTGGGATAGCAGGAATTCTAGTGTAAGATTAGTATAGCAGGAATTCTAGTGTAAGATTGCGATAGCAAGAATTCTAGTGTAAGATTGGGATAGTGGAAATTCTAGTGTAAGATTGGGATAGCAGGAATTCTAGTGTAAGATTAGTATAGCAGGAATTCTAGTGTAAGATTGCGATAGCAAGAATTCTAGTGTAAGATTGGGATAGTGGAAATTCTAGTGTAAGATTGGGATAGCAGGAATTCTAGTGTAAGATTGGGATAGTGGAAATTCTAGTGTAAGATTGGGATAGTGGAAATTCTAGTGTAAGATTGGGATAACAGGAATTCTAGTGTAAGATTAGTATAGCAGGAATTCTAGTATAAGATTGCGATAGCAAGAATTCTAGTGTAAGATTGGGATAGTGGAAATTCTAGTGTAAGATCGGGATATCAGGAATTCTAGTGTAAGATTGGGATAGCAGGAATTCTAGTGTAAGATTAGTATAGCAGGAATTCTAGTGTAAGATTGCGATAGCAAGAATTCTAGTGTAAGATTGGGATAGTGGAAATTCTAGTGTAAGATTAGTATAGCAGGAATTCTAGTGTAAGATTGCGATAGCAAGAATTCTAGTTTAAGATTGGGATAGTGGAAATTCTAGTGTAAGATCGGGATATCAGGGATTCTAGTGTAAGATTGGGATAGCAGGAATTCTAGTGTAAGATTAGTATAGCAGGAATTCTAGTGTAAGATTGCGATAGCAAGAATTCTAGTGTAAGATTGGGATAGTGGAAATTCTAGTGTAAGATTGGGATAGCAGGAATTCTAGTGTAAGATTAGTATAGCAGGAATTCTAGTGTAAGATTGCGATAGCAAGAATTCTAGTGTAAGATTGGGATAGTGGAAATTCTAGTGTAAGATTGGGATAGCAGGAATTCTAGTGTAAGATTGCGATAGCAAGAATTCTAGTGTAAGATTGGGATAGTGGAAATTCTAGTGTAAGATCGGGATATCAGGAATTCTAGTGTAAGATTGGGATAACAGGAATTCTAGTGTAAGATTAGTATAGCAGGAATTCTAGTATAAGATTGCGATAGCAAGAATTCTAGTGTAAGATTGGGATAGTGGAAATTCTAGTGTAAGATCGGGATATCAGGAATTCTAGTGTAAGATTGGGATAGCAGGAATTCTAGTGTAAGATTAGTATAGCAGGAATTCTAGTGTAAGATTGCGATAGCAAGAATTCTAGTGTAAGATTGGGATAGTGGAAATTCTAGTGTAAGATTGGGATTTCAGGAATTCTAGTGTAAGATTGGGATAGCAGGAATTCTAGTCTAAGATTAGTATAGCAGGAATTCTAGTGTAAGATTGGGATATCAGGAATTCTAGTGTAAGATTGGGATAGCAGGAATTCTAGTGTAAGATTGCGATAGCAAGAATTCTAGTGTAAGATTGGGATAGTGGAAATTCTAGTGTAAGATTGGGATATCAGGAATTCTAGTGTAAGATTGGGATAGCAGGAATTCTAGTGTAAGATTGCGATAGCAAGAATTCTAGTGTAAGATTGGGATAGTGGAAATTCTAGTGTAAGATTGGGATATCAGGAATTCTAGTGTAAGATTGGGATAGCAGGAATTCTAGTGTAAGATTAGTATAGCAGGAATTCTAGTGTAAGATTGCGATAGCAAGAATTCTAGTGTAAGATTGGGATAGTGGAAATTCTAGTGTAAGATCGGGATATCAGGGATTCTAGTGTAAGATTGGGATAGCAGGAATTCTAGTGTAAGATTAGTATAGCAGGAATTCTAGTGTAAGATTGCGATAGCAAGAATTCTAGTTTAAGATTGGGATAGTGGAAATTCTAGTGTAAGATTGGGATATCAGGGATTCTAGTGTAAGATTGGGATAGCAGGAATTCTAGTGTAAGATTGCGATAACAATAATTCTAGTGTAAGATTGGGATATCAGGAATTCTAGTGTGAGATTGGGATAGTGGAAATTCTAGTGTAAGATTGGGATATCAGGAATTCTAGTGTAAGATTGGGATAGCAGGAATTCTAGTGTAAGATTAGTATAGCAGGGATTCTAGTGTAAGATTGCGATAGCAAGAATTCTAGTTTAAGATTGGGATAGTGGAAATTCTAGTGTAAGATCGGGATATCAGGGATTCTAGTGTAAGATTGGGATAGCAGGAATTCCAGTGTAAGATTAGTATAGCAGTAATTCTAGTGTAAGATTGCGATAGCAAGAATTCTAGTGTAAGATTGGGATAGTGGAAATTCTAGTGTAAGATTGGGATAGCAGGAATTCTAGTGTAAGATTGCGATAGCAAGAATTCTAGTGTAAGATTGGGATAGTGGAAATTTTAGTGTAAGATTGGGATAGCAGAAATTCTAGTGTAAGATTGGGATAGCAGGAATTCTAGTGTAAGATTAGTATAGCAGGAATTCTAGTGTAAGATTGCGATAGCAAGAATTCTATTGTAAGATTGGGATAGTGGAAATTCTAGTGTAAGATTGGGATAGCAGGAATTCTAGTGTAAGATTGCGATAGCAAGAATTCTAGTGTAAGATTGGGATAGTGGAAATTCTAGTGTAAGATCGGGATATCAGGAATTCTAGTGTAAGATTGGGATAGCAGGAATTCTAGTGTAAGATTGGGATATCAGGAATTCTAGTGTAAGATTAGTATAGCAGGAATTCTAGTGTAAGATTGCGATAGCAAGAATTCTAGTTTAAGATTGGGATAGTGAAAATTCTAGTGTAAGATCGGGATATCAGGGATTCTAGTGTAAGATTGGGATAGCAGGAATTCTAGTGTAAGATTGCGATAACAATAATTCTAGTGTAAGATTGGGATATCAGGAATTCTAGTGTAAGATTGGGATAGTGGAAATTCTAGTGTAAGATTGGGATATCAGGAATTCTAGTGTAAGATTGGGATAGCAGGAATTCTAGTGTAAGATTAGTATAGCAGGAATTCTAGTGTAAGATTGCGATAGCAAGAATTCTAGTTTAAGATTGGGATAGTGGAAATTCTAGTGTAAGATCGGGATATCAGGGATTCTAGTGTAAGATTGGGATAGCAGGAATTCTAGTGTAAGATTAGTATAGCAGGAATTCTAGTGTAAGATTGCGATAGCAAGAATTCTAGTGTAAGATTGGGATAGTGGAAATTCTAGTGTAAGATTGGGATAGCAGGAATTCTAGTGTAAGATTAGTATAGCAGGAATTCTAGTGTAAGATTGCGATAGCAAGAATTCTAGTGTAAGATTGGGATAGTGGAAATTCTAGTGTAAGATTGGGATAGCAGGAATTCTAGTGTAAGATTGCGATAGCAAGAATTCTAGTGTAAGATTGGGATAGTGGAAATTCTAGTGTAAGATCGGGATATCAGGAATTCTAGTGTAAGATTGGGATAACAGGAATTCTAGTGTAAGATTAGTATAGCAGGAATTCTAGTATAAGATTGCGATAGCAAGAATTCTAGTGTAAGATTGGGATAGTGGAAATTCTAGTGTAAGATCGGGATATCAGGAATTCTAGTGTAAGATTGGGATAGCAGGAATTCTAGTGTAAGATTAGTATAGCAGGAATTCTAGTGTAAGATTGCGATAGCAAGAATTCTAGTGTAAGATTGGGATAGTGGAAATTCTAGTGTAAGATTGGGATTTCAGGAATTCTAGTGTAAGATTGGGATAGCAGGAATTCTAGTCTAAGATTAGTATAGCAGGAATTCTAGTGTAAGATTGGGATATCAGGAATTCTAGTGTAAGATTGGGATAGCAGGAATTCTAGTGTAAGATTGCGATAGCAAGAATTCTAGTGTAAGATTGGGATAGTGGAAATTCTAGTGTAAGATTGGGATATCAGGAATTCTAGTGTAAGATTGGGATAGCAGGAATTCTAGTGTAAGATTGCGATAGCAAGAATTCTAGTGTAAGATTGGGATAGTGGAAATTCTAGTGTAAGATTGGGATATCAGGAATTCTAGTGTAAGATTGGGATAGCAGGAATTCTAGTGTAAGATTAGTATAGCAGGAATTCTAGTGTAAGATTGCGATAGCAAGAATTCTAGTGTAAGATTGGGATAGTGGAAATTCTAGTGTAAGATCGGGATATCAGGGATTCTAGTGTAAGATTGGGATAGCAGGAATTCTAGTGTAAGATTAGTATAGCAGGAATTCTAGTGTAAGATTGCGATAGCAAGAATTCTAGTTTAAGATTGGGATAGTGGAAATTCTAGTGTAAGATTGGGATATCAGGGATTCTAGTGTAAGATTGGGATAGCAGGAATTCTAGTGTAAGATTGCGATAACAATAATTCTAGTGTAAGATTGGGATATCAGGAATTCTAGTGTGAGATTGGGATAGTGGAAATTCTAGTGTAAGATTGGGATATCAGGAATTCTAGTGTAAGATTGGGATAGCAGGAATTCTAGTGTAAGATTAGTATAGCAGGGATTCTAGTGTAAGATTGCGATAGCAAGAATTCTAGTTTAAGATTGGGATAGTGGAAATTCTAGTGTAAGATCGGGATATCAGGGATTCTAGTGTAAGATTGGGATAGCAGGAATTCCAGTGTAAGATTAGTATAGCAGTAATTCTAGTGTAAGATTGCGATAGCAAGAATTCTAGTGTAAGATTGGGATAGTGGAAATTCTAGTGTAAGATTGGGATAGCAGGAATTCTAGTGTAAGATTGCGATAGCAAGAATTCTAGTGTAAGATTGGGATAGTGGAAATTTTAGTGTAAGATTGGGATAGCAGAAATTCTAGTGTAAGATTGGGATAGCAGGAATTCTAGTGTAAGATTAGTATAGCAGGAATTCTAGTGTAAGATTGCGATAGCAAGAATTCTATTGTAAGATTGGGATAGTGGAAATTCTAGTGTAAGATTGGGATAGCAGGAATTCTAGTGTAAGATTGCGATAGCAAGAATTCTAGTGTAAGATTGGGATAGTGGAAATTCTAGTGTAAGATCGGGATATCAGGAATTCTAGTGTAAGATTGGGATAGCAGGAATTCTAGTGTAAGATTGGGATATCAGGAATTCTAGTGTAAGATTAGTATAGCAGGAATTCTAGTGTAAGATTGCGATAGCAAGAATTCTAGTTTAAGATTGGGATAGTGAAAATTCTAGTGTAAGATCGGGATATCAGGGATTCTAGTGTAAGATTGGGATAGCAGGAATTCTAGTGTAAGATTGCGATAACAATAATTCTAGTGTAAGATTGGGATATCAGGAATTCTAGTGTAAGATTGGGATAGTGGAAATTCTAGTGTAAGATTGGGATATCAGGAATTCTAGTGTAAGATTGGGATAGCAGGAATTCTAGTGTAAGATTAGTATAGCAGGAATTCTAGTGTAAGATTGCGATAGCAAGAATTCTAGTTTAAGATTGGGATAGTGGAAATTCTAGTGTAAGATCGGGATATCAGGGATTCTAGTGTAAGATTGGGATAGCAGGAATTCTAGTGTAAGATTAGTATAGCAGGAATTCTAGTGTAAGATTGCGATAGCAAGAATTCTAGTGTAAGATTGGGATAGTGGAAATTCTAGTGTAAGATTGGGATAGCAGGAATTCTAGTGTAAGATTAGTATAGCAGGAATTCTAGTGTAAGATTGCGATAGCAAGAATTCTAGTGTAAGATTGGGATAGTGGAAATTCTAGTGTAAGATTGGGATAGCAGGAATTCTAGTGTAAGATTGGGATAGTGGAAATTCTAGTGTAAGATTGGGATAGTGGAAATTCTAGTGTAAGATTGGGATAACAGGAATTCTAGTGTAAGATTAGTATAGCAGGAATTCTAGTATAAGATTGCGATAGCAAGAATTCTAGTGTAAGATTGGGATAGTGGAAATTCTAGTGTAAGATCGGGATATCAGGAATTCTAGTGTAAGATTGGGATAGCAGGAATTCTAGTGTAAGATTAGTATAGCAGGAATTCTAGTGTAAGATTGCGATAGCAAGAATTCTAGTGTAAGATTGGGATAGTGGAAATTCTAGTGTAAGATTGGGATATCAGGAATTCTAGTGTAAGATTGGGATAGCAGGAATTCTAGTGTAAGATTAGTATAGCAGGAATTCTAGTGTAAGATTGGGATATCAGGAATTCTAGTGTAAGATTGGGATAGCAGGAATTCTAGTGTAAGATTGCGATAGCAAGAATTCTAGTGTAAGATTGGGATAGTGGAAATTCTAGTGTAAGATTGGGATATCAGGAATTCTAGTGTAAGATTGGGATAGCAGGAATTCTAGTGTAAGATTGCGATAGCAAGAATTCTAGTGTAAGATTGGGATAGTGGAAATTCTAGTGTAAGATTGGGATATCAGGAATTCTAGTGTAAGATTGGGATAGCAGGAATTCTAGTGTAAGATTAGTATAGCAGGAATTCTAGTGTAAGATTGCGATAGCAAGAATTCTAGTGTAAGATTGGGATAGTGGAAATTCTAGTGTAAGATCGGGATATCAGGGATTCTAGTGTAAGATTGGGATAGCAGGAATTCTAGTGTAAGATTAGTATAGCAGGAATTCTAGTGTAAGATTGCGATAGCAAGAATTCTAGTTTAAGATTGGGATAGTGGAAATTCTAGTGTAAGATTGGGATATCAGGGATTCTAGTGTAAGATTGGGATAGCAGGAATTCTAGTGTAAGATTGCGATAACAATAATTCTAGTGTAAGATTGGGATATCAGGAATTCTAGTGTAAGATTGGGATAGTGGAAATTCTAGTGTAAGATTGGGATATCAGGAATTCTAGTGTAAGATTGGGATAGCAGGAATTCTAGTGTAAGATTAGTATAGCAGGAATTCTAGTGTAAGATTGGGATATCAAGAATTCTAGTGTAAGATTGGGATAGTGGAAATTCTAGTGTAAGATTGGGATATCAGGAATTCTAGTGTAAGATTAGTATAGCAGGAATTCTAGTGTAAGATTGCGATAGCAAGAATTCTAGTTTAAGATTGGGATAGTGGAAATTCTAGTGTAAGATTGGGATATCAGGGATTCTAGTGTAAGATTGGGATAGCAGGAATTCTAGTGTAAGATTGCGATAACAATAATTCTAGTGTAAGATTGGGATATCAGGAATTCTAGTGTAAGATTGGGATAGTGGAAATTCTAGTGTAAGATTGGGATATCAGGAATTCTAGTGTAAGATTAGTATAGCAGGAATTCTAGTGTAAGATTGCGATAGCAAGAATTCTAGTGTAAGATTGGGATAGTGGAAATTCTAGTGTAAGATTGGGATAGCAGGAATTCTAGTGTAAGATTGGGATATCAAGAATTCTAGTGTAAGATTGGGATAGTGGAAATTCTAGTGTAAGATTGGGATATCAGGAATTCTAGTGTAAGATTAGTATAGCAGGAATTCTAGTGTAAGATTGCGATAGCAAGAATTCTAGTTTAAGATTGGGATAGTGGAAATTCTAGTGTAAGATTGGGATATCAGGGATTCTAGTGTAAGATTGGGATAGCAGGAATTCTAGTGTAAGATTGCGATAACAATAATTCTAGTGTAAGATTGGGATATCAGGAATTCTAGTGTAAGATTGGGATAGTGGAAATTCTAGTGTAAGATTGGGATATCAGGAATTCTAGTGTAAGATTGGGATAGCAGGAATTCTAGTGTAAGATTAGTATAGCAGGAATTCTAGTGTAAGATTGCGATAGCAAGAATTCTAGTTTAAGATTGGGATAGTGGAAATTCTAGTGTAAGATCGGGATATCAGGGATTCTAGTGTAAGATTGGGATAGCAGGAATTCTAGTGTAAGATTAGTATAGCAGGAATTCTAGTGTAAGATTGCGATAGCAAGAATTCTAGTGTAAGATTGGGATAGTGGAAATTCTAGTGTAAGATTGGGATAGCAGGAATTCTAGTGTAAGATTAGTATAGCAGGAATTCTAGTGTAAGATTGGGATATCAAGAATTCTAGTGTAAGATTGGGATAGTGGAAATTCTAGTGTAAGATTGGGATATCAGGAATTCTAGTGTAAGATTAGTATAGCAGGAATTCTAGTGTAAGATTGCGATAGCAAGAATTCTATTGTAAGATTGGGATAGTGGAAATTCTAGTGTAAGATTGGGATAGCAGGAATTCTAGTGTAAGATTGCGATAGCAAGAATTCTAGTGTAAGATTGGGATAGTGGAAATTCTAGTGTAAGATCGGGATATCAGGAATTCTAGTGTAAGATTGGGATAGCAGGAATTCTAGTGTAAGATTGCGATAGCAAGAATTCTAGTGTAAGATTGGGATAGTGGAAATTCTAGTGTAAGATTGGGATATCAGGAATTCTAGTGTAAGATTGGGATAGCAGGAATTCTAGTGTAAGATTAGTATAGCAGGAATTCTAGTGTAAGATTGCGATAGCAAGAATTCTAGTGTAAGATTGGGATAGTGGAAATTCTAGTGTAAGATCGGGATATCAGGGATTCTAGTGTAAGATTGGGATAGCAGGAATTCTAGTGTAAGATTAGTATAGCAGGAATTCTAGTGTAAGATTGCGATAGCAAGAATTCTAGTTTAAGATTGGGATAGTGGAAATTCTAGTGTAAGATTGGGATATCAGGGATTCTAGTGTAAGATTGGGATAGCAGGAATTCTAGTGTAAGATTGCGATAACAATAATTCTAGTGTAAGATTGGGATATCAGGAATTCTAGTGTAAGATTGGGATAGTGGAAATTCTAGTGTAAGATTGGGATATCAGGAATTCTAGTGTAAGATTGGGATAGCAGGAATTCTAGTGTAAGATTAGTATAGCAGGGATTCTAGTGTAAGATTGCGATAGCAAGAATTCTAGTTTAAGATTGGGATAGTGGAAATTCTAGTGTAAGATCGGGATATCAGGGATTCTAGTGTAAGATTGGGATAGCAGGAATTCCAGTGTAAGATTAGTATAGCAGTAATTCTAGTGTAAGATTGCGATAGCAAGAATTCTAGTGTAAGATTGGGATAGTGGAAATTCTAGTGTAAGATTGGGATAGCAGGAATTCTAGTGTAAGATTGCGATAGCAAGAATTCTAGTGTAAGATTGGGATAGTGGAAATTTTAGTGTAAGATTGGGATAGCAGAAATTCTAGTGTAAGATTGGGATAGCAGGAATTCTAGTGTAAGATTAGTATAGCAGGAATTCTAGTGTAAGATTGCGATAGCAAGAATTCTATTGTAAGATTGGGATAGTGGAAATTCTAGTGTAAGATTGGGATAGCAGGAATTCTAGTGTAAGATTGCGATAGCAAGAATTCTAGTGTAAGATTGGGATAGTGGAAATTCTAGTGTAAGATCGGGATATCAGGAATTCTAGTGTAAGATTGGGATAGCAGGAATTCTAGTGTAAGATTGGGATATCAGGAATTCTAGTGTAAGATTAGTATAGCAGGAATTCTAGTGTAAGATTGCGATAGCAAGAATTCTAGTTTAAGATTGGGATAGTGAAAATTCTAGTGTAAGATCGGGATATCAGGGATTCTAGTGTAAGATTGGGATAGCAGGAATTCTAGTGTAAGATTGCGATAACAATAATTCTAGTGTAAGATTGGGATATCAGGAATTCTAGTGTAAGATTGGGATAGTGGAAATTCTAGTGTAAGATTGGGATATCAGGAATTCTAGTGTAAGATTGGGATAGCAGGAATTCTAGTGTAAGATTAGTATAGCAGGAATTCTAGTGTAAGATTGCGATAGCAAGAATTCTAGTTTAAGATTGGGATAGTGGAAATTCTAGTGTAAGATCGGGATATCAGGGATTCTAGTGTAAGATTGGGATAGCAGGAATTCTAGTGTAAGATTAGTATAGCAGGAATTCTAGTGTAAGATTGCGATAGCAAGAATTCTAGTGTAAGATTGGGATAGTGGAAATTCTAGTGTAAGATTGGGATAGCAGGAATTCTAGTGTAAGATTAGTATAGCAGGAATTCTAGTGTAAGATTGCGATAGCAAGAATTCTAGTGTAAGATTGGGATAGTGGAAATTCTAGTGTAAGATTGGGATAGCAGGAATTCTAGTGTAAGATTGGGATAGTGGAAATTCTAGTGTAAGATTGGGATAGTGGAAATTCTAGTGTAAGATTGGGATAACAGGAATTCTAGTGTAAGATTAGTATAGCAGGAATTCTAGTATAAGATTGCGATAGCAAGAATTCTAGTGTAAGATTGGGATAGTGGAAATTCTAGTGTAAGATCGGGATATCAGGAATTCTAGTGTAAGATTGGGATAGCAGGAATTCTAGTGTAAGATTAGTATAGCAGGAATTCTAGTGTAAGATTGCGATAGCAAGAATTCTAGTGTAAGATTGGGATAGTGGAAATTCTAGTGTAAGATTAGTATAGCAGGAATTCTAGTGTAAGATTGCGATAGCAAGAATTCTAGTTTAAGATTGGGATAGTGGAAATTCTAGTGTAAGATCGGGATATCAGGGATTCTAGTGTAAGATTGGGATAGCAGGAATTCTAGTGTAAGATTAGTATAGCAGGAATTCTAGTGTAAGATTGCGATAGCAAGAATTCTAGTGTAAGATTGGGATAGTGGAAATTCTAGTGTAAGATTGGGATAGCAGGAATTCTAGTGTAAGATTAGTATAGCAGGAATTCTAGTGTAAGATTGCGATAGCAAGAATTCTAGTGTAAGATTGGGATAGTGGAAATTCTAGTGTAAGATTGGGATAGCAGGAATTCTAGTGTAAGATTGCGATAGCAAGAATTCTAGTGTAAGATTGGGATAGTGGAAATTCTAGTGTAAGATCGGGATATCAGGAATTCTAGTGTAAGATTGGGATAACAGGAATTCTAGTGTAAGATTAGTATAGCAGGAATTCTAGTATAAGATTGCGATAGCAAGAATTCTAGTGTAAGATTGGGATAGTGGAAATTCTAGTGTAAGATCGGGATATCAGGAATTCTAGTGTAAGATTGGGATAGCAGGAATTCTAGTGTAAGATTAGTATATGAGGAATTCTAGTGTAAGATTGCGATAGCAAGAATTCTAGTGTAAGATTGGGATAGTGGAAATTCTAGTGTAAGATTGGGATTTCAGGAATTCTAGTGTAAGATTGGGATAGCAGGAATTCTAGTGTAAGATTAGTATAGCAGGAATTCTAGTGTAAGATTGGGATATCAGGAATTCTAGTGTAAGATTGGGATAGCAGGAATTCTAGTGTAAGATTGCGATAGCAAGAATTCTAGTGTAAGATTGGGATAGTGGAAATTCTAGTGTAAGATTGGGATATCAGGAATTCTAGTGTAAGATTGGGATAGCAGGAATTCTAGTGTAAGATTGCGATAGCAAGAATTCTAGTGTAAGATTGGGATAGTGGAAATTCTAGTGTAAGATTGGGATATCAGGAATTCTAGTGTAAGATTGGGATAGCAGGAATTCTAGTGTAAGATTAGTATAGCAGGAATTCTAGTGTAAGATTGCGATAGCAAGAATTCTAGTGTAAGATTGGGATAGTGGAAATTCTAGTGTAAGATCGGGATATCAGGGATTCTAGTGTAAGATTGGGATAGCAGGAATTCTAGTGTAAGATTAGTATAGCAGGAATTCTAGTGTAAGATTGCGATAGCAAGAATTCTAGTTTAAGATTGGGATAGTGGAAATTCTAGTGTAAGATTGGGATATCAGGGATTCTAGTGTAAGATTGGGATAGCAGGAATTCTAGTGTAAGATTGCGATAACAATAATTCTAGTGTAAGATTGGGATATCAGGAATTCTAGTGTGAGATTGGGATAGTGGAAATTCTAGTGTAAGATTGGGATATCAGGAATTCTAGTGTAAGATTGGGATAGCAGGAATTCTAGTGTAAGATTAGTATAGCAGGGATTCTAGTGTAAGATTGCGATAGCAAGAATTCTAGTTTAAGATTGGGATAGTGGAAATTCTAGTGTAAGATCGGGATATCAGGGATTCTAGTGTAAGATTGGGATAGCAGGAATTCCAGTGTAAGATTAGTATAGCAGTAATTCTAGTGTAAGATTGCGATAGCAAGAATTCTAGTGTAAGATTGGGATAGTGGAAATTCTAGTGTAAGATTGGGATAGCAGGAATTCTAGTGTAAGATTGCGATAGCAAGAATTCTAGTGTAAGATTGGGATAGTGGAAATTTTAGTGTAAGATTGGGATAGCAGAAATTCTAGTGTAAGATTGGGATAGCAGGAATTCTAGTGTAAGATTAGTATAGCAGGAATTCTAGTGTAAGATTGCGATAGCAAGAATTCTATTGTAAGATTGGGATAGTGGAAATTCTAGTGTAAGATTGGGATAGCAGGAATTCTAGTGTAAGATTGCGATAGCAAGAATTCTAGTGTAAGATTGGGATAGTGGAAATTCTAGTGTAAGATCGGGATATCAGGAATTCTAGTGTAAGATTGGGATAGCAGGAATTCTAGTGTAAGATTGGGATATCAGGAATTCTAGTGTAAGATTAGTATAGCAGGAATTCTAGTGTAAGATTGCGATAGCAAGAATTCTAGTTTAAGATTGGGATAGTGAAAATTCTAGTGTAAGATCGGGATATCAGGGATTCTAGTGTAAGATTGGGATAGCAGGAATTCTAGTGTAAGATTGCGATAACAATAATTCTAGTGTAAGATTGGGATATCAGGAATTCTAGTGTAAGATTGGGATAGTGGAAATTCTAGTGTAAGATTGGGATATCAGGAATTCTAGTGTAAGATTGGGATAGCAGGAATTCTAGTGTAAGATTAGTATAGCAGGAATTCTAGTGTAAGATTGCGATAGCAAGAATTCTAGTTTAAGATTGGGATAGTGGAAATTCTAGTGTAAGATCGGGATATCAGGGATTCTAGTGTAAGATTGGGATAGCAGGAATTCTAGTGTAAGATTAGTATAGCAGGAATTCTAGTGTAAGATTGCGATAGCAAGAATTCTAGTGTAAGATTGGGATAGTGGAAATTCTAGTGTAAGATTGGGATAGCAGGAATTCTAGTGTAAGATTAGTATAGCAGGAATTCTAGTGTAAGATTGCGATAGCAAGAATTCTAGTGTATGATTGGGATAGTGGAAATTCTAGTGTAAGATTGGGATAGCAGGAATTCTAGTGTAAGATTGGGATAGTGGAAATTCTAGTGTAAGATTGGGATAGTGGAAATTCTAGTGTAAGATTGGGATAACAGGAATTCTAGTGTAAGATTAGTATAGCAGGAATTCTAGTATAAGATTGCGATAGCAAGAATTCTAGTGTAAGATTGGGATAGTGGAAATTCTAGTGTAAGATCGGGATATCAGGAATTCTAGTGTAAGATTGGGATAGCAGGAATTCTAGTGTAAGATTAGTATAGCAGGAATTCTAGTGTAAGATTGCGATAGCAAGAATTCTAGTGTAAGATTGGGATAGTGGAAATTCTAGTGTAAGATTGGGATATCAGGAATTCTAGTGTAAGATTGGGATAGCAGGAATTCTAGTGTAAGATTAGTATAGCAGGAATTCTAGTGTAAGATTGGGATATCAGGAATTCTAGTGTAAGATTGGGATAGCAGGAATTCTAGTGTAAGATTGCGATAGCAAGAATTCTAGTGTAAGATTGGGATAGTGGAAATTCTAGTGTAAGATTGGGATATCAGGAATTCTAGTGTAAGATTGGGATAGCAGGAATTCTAGTGTAAGATTGCGATAGCAAGAATTCTAGTGTAAGATTGGGATAGTGGAAATTCTAGTGTAAGATTGGGATATCAGGAATTCTAGTGTAAGATTGGGATAGCAGGAATTCTAGTGTAAGATTAGTATAGCAGGAATTCTAGTGTAAGATTGCGATAGCAAGAATTCTAGTGTAAGATTGGGATAGTGGAAATTCTAGTGTAAGATCGGGATATCAGGGATTCTAGTGTAAGATTGGGATAGCAGGAATTCTAGTGTAAGATTAGTATAGCAGGAATTCTAGTGTAAGATTGCGATAGCAAGAATTCTAGTTTAAGATTGGGATAGTGGAAATTCTAGTGTAAGATTGGGATATCAGGGATTCTAGTGTAAGATTGGGATAGCAGGAATTCTAGTGTAAGATTGCGATAACAATAATTCTAGTGTAAGATTGGGATATCAGGAATTCTAGTGTAAGATTGGGATAGTGGAAATTCTAGTGTAAGATTGGGATATCAGGAATTCTAGTGTAAGATTGGGATAGCAGGAATTCTAGTGTAAGATTAGTATAGCAGGAATTCTAGTGTAAGATTGGGATATCAAGAATTCTAGTGTAAGATTGGGATAGTGGAAATTCTAGTGTAAGATTGGGATATCAGGAATTCTAGTGTAAGATTAGTATAGCAGGAATTCTAGTGTAAGATTGCGATAGCAAGAATTCTAGTTTAAGATTGGGATAGTGGAAATTCTAGTGTAAGATTGGGATATCAGGGATTCTAGTGTAAGATTGGGATAGCAGGAATTCTAGTGTAAGATTGCGATAACAATAATTCTAGTGTAAGATTGGGATATCAGGAATTCTAGTGTAAGATTGGGATAGTGGAAATTCTAGTGTAAGATTGGGATATCAGGAATTCTAGTGTAAGATTAGTATAGCAGGAATTCTAGTGTAAGATTGCGATAGCAAGAATTCTAGTGTAAGATTGGGATAGTGGAAATTCTAGTGTAAGATTGGGATAGCAGGAATTCTAGTGTAAGATTGGGATATCAAGAATTCTAGTGTAAGATTGGGATAGTGGAAATTCTAGTGTAAGATTGGGATATCAGGAATTCTAGTGTAAGATTAGTATAGCAGGAATTCTAGTGTAAGATTGCGATAGCAAGAATTCTAGTTTAAGATTGGGATAGTGGAAATTCTAGTGTAAGATTGGGATATCAGGGATTCTAGTGTAAGATTGGGATAGCAGGAATTCTAGTGTAAGATTGCGATAACAATAATTCTAGTGTAAGATTGGGATATCAGGAATTCTAGTGTAAGATTGGGATAGTGGAAATTCTAGTGTAAGATTGGGATATCAGGAATTCTAGTGTAAGATTGGGATAGCAGGAATTCTAGTGTAAGATTAGTATAGCAGGAATTCTAGTGTAAGATTGCGATAGCAAGAATTCTAGTTTAAGATTGGGATAGTGGAAATTCTAGTGTAAGATCGGGATATCAGGGATTCTAGTGTAAGATTGGGATAGCAGGAATTCTAGTGTAAGATTAGTATAGCAGGAATTCTAGTGTAAGATTGCGATAGCAAGAATTCTAGTGTAAGATTGGGATAGTGGAAATTCTAGTGTAAGATTGGGATAGCAGGAATTCTAGTGTAAGATTAGTATAGCAGGAATTCTAGTGTAAGATTGGGATATCAAGAATTCTAGTGTAAGATTGGGATAGTGGAAATTCTAGTGTAAGATTGGGATATCAGGAATTCTAGTGTAAGATTAGTATAGCAGGAATTCTAGTGTAAGATTGCGATAGCAAGAATTCTATTGTAAGATTGGGATAGTGGAAATTCTAGTGTAAGATTGGGATAGCAGGAATTCTAGTGTAAGATTGCGATAGCAAGAATTCTAGTGTAAGATTGGGATAGTGGAAATTCTAGTGTAAGATCGGGATATCAGGAATTCTAGTGTAAGATTGGGATAGCAGGAATTCTAGTGTAAGATTGGGATATCAGGAATTCTAGTGTAAGATTAGTATAGCAGGAATTCTAGTGTAAGATTGCGATAGCAAGAATTCTAGTTTAAGATTGGGATAGTGAAAATTCTAGTGTAAGATCGGGATATCAGGGATTCTAGTGTAAGATTGGGATAGCAGGAATTCTAGTGTAAGATTGCGATAACAATAATTCTAGTGTAAGATTGGGATATCAGGAATTCTAGTGTAAGATTGGGATAGTGGAAATTCTAGTGTAAGATTGGGATATCAGGAATTCTAGTGTAAGATTGGGATAGCAGGAATTCTAGTGTAAGATTAGTATAGCAGGAATTCTAGTGTAAGATTGCGATAGCAAGAATTCTAGTTTAAGATTGGGATAGTGGAAATTCTAGTGTAAGATCGGGATATCAGGGATTCTAGTGTAAGATTGGGATAGCAGGAATTCTAGTGTAAGATTAGTATAGCAGGAATTCTAGTGTAAGATTGCGATAGCAAGAATTCTAGTGTAAGATTGGGATAGTGGAAATTCTAGTGTAAGATTGGGATAGCAGGAATTCTAGTGTAAGATTAGTATAGCAGGAATTCTAGTGTAAGATTGCGATAGCAAGAATTCTAGTGTATGATTGGGATAGTGGAAATTCTAGTGTAAGATTGGGATAGCAGGAATTCTAGTGTAAGATTGGGATAGTGGAAATTCTAGTGTAAGATTGGGATAGTGGAAATTCTAGTGTAAGATTGGGATAACAGGAATTCTAGTGTAAGATTAGTATAGCAGGAATTCTAGTATAAGATTGCGATAGCAAGAATTCTAGTGTAAGATTGGGATAGTGGAAATTCTAGTGTAAGATCGGGATATCAGGAATTCTAGTGTAAGATTGGGATAGCAGGAATTCTAGTGTAAGATTAGTATAGCAGGAATTCTAGTGTAAGATTGCGATAGCAAGAATTCTAGTGTAAGATTGGGATAGTGGAAATTCTAGTGTAAGATTGGGATATCAGGAATTCTAGTGTAAGATTGGGATAGCAGGAATTCTAGTGTAAGATTAGTATAGCAGGAATTCTAGTGTAAGATTGGGATATCAGGAATTCTAGTGTAAGATTGGGATAGCAGGAATTCTAGTGTAAGATTGCGATAGCAAGAATTCTAGTGTAAGATTGGGATAGTGGAAATTCTAGTGTAAGATTGGGATATCAGGAATTCTAGTGTAAGATTGGGATAGCAGGAATTCTAGTGTAAGATTGCGATAGCAAGAATTCTAGTGTAAGATTGGGATAGTGGAAATTCTAGTGTAAGATTGGGATATCAGGAATTCTAGTGTAAGATTGGGATAGCAGGAATTCTAGTGTAAGATTAGTATAGCAGGAATTCTAGTGTAAGATTGCGATAGCAAGAATTCTAGTGTAAGATTGGGATAGTGGAAATTCTAGTGTAAGATCGGGATATCAGGGATTCTAGTGTAAGATTGGGATAGCAGGAATTCTAGTGTAAGATTAGTATAGCAGGAATTCTAGTGTAAGATTGCGATAGCAAGAATTCTAGTTTAAGATTGGGATAGTGGAAATTCTAGTGTAAGATTGGGATATCAGGGATTCTAGTGTAAGATTGGGATAGCAGGAATTCTAGTGTAAGATTGCGATAACAATAATTCTAGTGTAAGATTGGGATATCAGGAATTCTAGTGTAAGATTGGGATAGTGGAAATTCTAGTGTAAGATTGGGATATCAGGAATTCTAGTGTAAGATTGGGATAGCAGGAATTCTAGTGTAAGATTAGTATAGCAGGAATTCTAGTGTAAGATTGGGATATCAAGAATTCTAGTGTAAGATTGGGATAGTGGAAATTCTAGTGTAAGATTGGGATATCAGGAATTCTAGTGTAAGATTAGTATAGCAGGAATTCTAGTGTAAGATTGCGATAGCAAGAATTCTAGTTTAAGATTGGGATAGTGGAAATTCTAGTGTAAGATTGGGATATCAGGGATTCTAGTGTAAGATTGGGATAGCAGGAATTCTAGTGTAAGATTGCGATAACAATAATTCTAGTGTAAGATTGGGATATCAGGAATTCTAGTGTAAGATTGGGATAGTGGAAATTCTAGTGTAAGATTGGGATATCAGGAATTCTAGTGTAAGATTAGTATAGCAGGAATTCTAGTGTAAGATTGCGATAGCAAGAATTCTAGTGTAAGATTGGGATAGTGGAAATTCTAGTGTAAGATTGGGATAGCAGGAATTCTAGTGTAAGATTGGGATATCAAGAATTCTAGTGTAAGATTGGGATAGTGGAAATTCTAGTGTAAGATTGGGATATCAGGAATTCTAGTGTAAGATTAGTATAGCAGGAATTCTAGTGTAAGATTGCGATAGCAAGAATTCTAGTTTAAGATTGGGATAGTGGAAATTCTAGTGTAAGATTGGGATATCAGGGATTCTAGTGTAAGATTGGGATAGCAGGAATTCTAGTGTAAGATTGCGATAACAATAATTCTAGTGTAAGATTGGGATATCAGGAATTCTAGTGTAAGATTGGGATAGTGGAAATTCTAGTGTAAGATTGGGATATCAGGAATTCTAGTGTAAGATTGGGATAGCAGGAATTCTAGTGTAAGATTAGTATAGCAGGAATTCTAGTGTAAGATTGCGATAGCAAGAATTCTAGTTTAAGATTGGGATAGTGGAAATTCTAGTGTAAGATCGGGATATCAGGGATTCTAGTGTAAGATTGGGATAGCAGGAATTCTAGTGTAAGATTAGTATAGCAGGAATTCTAGTGTAAGATTGCGATAGCAAGAATTCTAGTGTAAGATTGGGATAGTGGAAATTCTAGTGTAAGATTGGGATAGCAGGAATTCTAGTGTAAGATTAGTATAGCAGGAATTCTAGTGTAAGATTGGGATATCAAGAATTCTAGTGTAAGATTGGGATAGTGGAAATTCTAGTGTAAGATTGGGATATCAGGAATTCTAGTGTAAGATTAGTATAGCAGGAATTCTAGTGTAAGATTGCGATAGCAAGAATTCTATTGTAAGATTGGGATAGTGGAAATTCTAGTGTAAGATTGGGATAGCAGGAATTCTAGTGTAAGATTGCGATAGCAAGAATTCTAGTGTAAGATTGGGATAGTGGAAATTCTAGTGTAAGATCGGGATATCAGGAATTCTAGTGTAAGATTGGGATAGCAGGAATTCTAGTGTAAGATTGGGATATCAGGAATTCTAGTGTAAGATTAGTATAGCAGGAATTCTAGTGTAAGATTGCGATAGCAAGAATTCTAGTTTAAGATTGGGATAGTGAAAATTCTAGTGTAAGATCGGGATATCAGGGATTCTAGTGTAAGATTGGGATAGCAGGAATTCTAGTGTAAGATTGCGATAACAATAATTCTAGTGTAAGATTGGGATATCAGGAATTCTAGTATAAGATTGGGATAGTGGAAATTCTAGTGTAAGATTGGGATATCAGGAATTCTAGTGTAAGATTGGGATAGCAGGAATTCTAGTGTAAGATTAGTATAGCAGGAATTCTAGTGTAAGATTGCGATAGCAAGAATTCTAGTTTAAGATTGGGATAGTGGAAATTCTAGTGTAAGATCGGGATATCAGGGATTCTAGTGTAAGATTGGGATAGCAGGAATTCTAGTGTAAGATTAGTATAGCAGGAATTCTAGTGTAAGATTGCGATAGCAAGAATTCTAGTGTAAGATTGGGATAGTGGAAATTCTAGTGTAAGATTGGGATAGCGGGAATTCTAGTGTAAGATTAGTATAGCAGGAATTCTAGTGTAAGATTGCGATAGCAAGAATTCTAGTGTAAGATTGGGAGAGTGGAAATTCTAGTGTAAGATCGGGATATCAGGAATTCTAGTGTAAGATTGGGATAACAGGAATTCTAGTGTAAGATTAGTATAGCAGGAATTCTAGTATAAGATTGCGATAGCAAGAATTCTAGTGTAAGATTGGGATAGTGGAAATTCTAGTGTAAGATCGGGATATCAGGAATTCTAGTGTAAGATTGGGATAGCAGGAATTCTAGTGTAAGATTAGTATAGCAGGAATTCTAGTGTAAGATTGCGATAGCAAGAATTCTAGTGTAAGATTGGGATAGTGGAAATTCTAGTGTAAGATTGGGATATCAGGAATTCTAGTGTGAGATTGGGATAGCAGGAATTCTAGTGTAAGATTGGGATAGCAGGAATTCTAGTGTAAGATTAGTATAGCAGGAATTCTAGTGTAAGATTGGGATATCAGGAATTCTAGTGTAAGATTGGGATAGCAGGAATTCTAGTGTAAGATTGCGATAGCAAGAATTCTAGTGTAAGATTGGGATAGTGGAAATTCTAGTGTAAGATTGGGATATCAGGAATTCTAGTGTAAGATTGGGATAGCAGGAATTCTAGTGTAAGATTGCGATAGCAAGAATTCTAGTGTAAGATTGGGATAGTGGAAATTCTAGTGTAAGATTGGGATATCAGGAATTCTAGTGTAAGATTGGGATAGCAGGAATTCTAGTGTAAGATTAGTATAGCAGGAATTCTAGTGTAAGATTGCGATAGCAAGAATTCTAGTGTAAGATTGGGATAGTGGAAATTCTAGTGTAAGATCGGGATATCAGGGATTCTAGTGTAAGATTGGGATAGCAGGAATTCTAGTGTAAGATTAGTATAGCAGGAATTCTAGTGTAAGATTGCGATAGCAAGAATTCTAGTTTAAGATTGGGATAGTGGAAATTCTAGTGTAAGATTGGGATATCAGGGATTCTAGTTTAAGATTGGGATAGCAGGAATTCTAGTGTAAGATTGCGATAACAATAATTCTAGTGTAAGATTGGGATATCAGGAATTCTAGTGTAAGATTGGGATAGTGGAAATTCTAGTGTAAGATTGGGATATCAGGAATTCTAGTGTAAGATTGGGATAGCAGGAATTCTAGTGTAAGATTGCGATAACAATAATTCTAGTGTAAGATTGGGATAGTGGAAATTCTAGTGTAAGATCGGGATATCAGGAATTCTAGTGTAAGATTGGGATAGCAGGAATTCTAGTGTAAGATTGGGATATCAGGAATTCTAGTGTAAGATTAGTATAGCAGGAATTCTAGTGTAAGATTGCGATAGCAAGAATTCTAGTTTAAGATTGGGATAGTGAAAATTCTAGTGTAAGATCGGGATATCAGGGATTCTAGTGTAAGATTGGGATAGCAGGAATTCTAGTGTAAGATTGCGATAACAATAATTCTAGTGTAAGATTGGGATATCAGGAATTCTAGTGTAAGATTGGGATAGTGGAAATTCTAGTGTAAGATTGGGATATCAGGAATTCTAGTGTAAGATTGGGATAGCAGGAATTCTAGTGTAAGATTAGTATAGCAGGAATTCTAGTGTAAGATTGCGATAGCAAGAATTCTAGTTTAAGATTGGGATAGTGGAAATTCTAGTGTAAGATCGGGATATCAGGGATTCTAGTGTAAGATTGGGATAGCAGGAATTCTAGTGTAAGATTAGTATAGCAGGAATTCTAGTGTAAGATTGCGATAGCAAGAATTCTAGTGTAAGATTGGGATAGTGGAAATTCTAGTGTAAGATTGGGATAGCGGGAATTCTAGTGTAAGATTAGTATAGCAGGAATTCTAGTGTAAGATTGCGATAGCAAGAATTCTAGTGTAAGATTGGGATAGTGGAAATTCTAGTGTAAGATTGGGATAGCAGGAATTCTAGTGTAAGATTGCGATAGCAAGAATTCTAGTGTAAGATTGGGAGAGTGGAAATTCTAGTGTAAGATCGGGATATCAGGAATTCTAGTGTAAGATTGGGATAACAGGAATTCTAGTGTAAGATTAGTATAGCAGGAATTCTAGTATAAGATTGCGATAGCAAGAATTCTAGTGTAAGATTGGGATAGTGGAAATTCTAGTGTAAGATCGGGATATCAGGAATTCTAGTGTAAGATTGGGATAGCAGGAATTCTAGTGTAAGATTAGTATAGCAGGAATTCTAGTGTAAGATTGCGATAGCAAGAATTCTAGTGTAAGATTGGGATAGTGGAAATTCTAGTGTAAGATTGGGATATCAGGAATTCTAGTGTAAGATTGGGATAGCAGGAATTCTAGTGTAAGATTGGGATAGCAGGAATTCTAGTGTAAGATTAGTATAGCAGGAATTCTAGTGTAAGATTGGGATATCAGGAATTCTAGTGTAAGATTGGGATAGCAGGAATTCTAGTGTAAGATTGCGATAGCAAGAATTCTAGTGTAAGATTGGGATAGTGGAAATTCTAGTGTAAGATTGGGATATCAGGAATTCTAGTGTAAGATTGGGATAGCAGGAATTCTAGTGTAAGATTGCGATAGCAAGAATTCTAGTGTAAGATTGGGATAGTGGAAATTCTAGTGTAAGATTGGGATATCAGGAATTCTAGTGTAAGATTGGGATAGCAGGAATTCTAGTGTAAGATTAGTATAGCAGGAATTCTAGTGTAAGATTGCGATAGCAAGAATTCTAGTGTAAGATTGGGATAGTGGAAATTCTAGTGTAAGATCGGGATATCAGGGATTCTAGTGTAAGATTGGGATAGCAGGAATTCTAGTGTAAGATTAGTATAGCAGGAATTCTAGTGTAAGATTGCGATAGCAAGAATTCTAGTTTAAGATTGGGATAGTGGAAATTCTAGTGTAAGATTGGGATATCAGGGATTCTAGTGTAAGATTGGGATAGCAGGAATTCTAGTGTAAGATTGCGATAACAATAATTCTAGTGTAAGATTGGGATATCAGGAATTCTAGTGTAAGATTGGGATAGTGGAAATTCTAGTGTAAGATTGGGATATCAGGAATTCTAGTGTAAGATTGGGATAGCAGGAATTCTAGTGTAAGATTGCGATAACAATAATTCTAGTGTAAGATTGGGATATCAGGAATTCTAGTGTAAGATTGGGATAGTGGAAATTCTAGTGTAAGATTGGGATATCAGGAATTCTAGTGTAAGATTGGGATAGCAGGAATTCTAGTGTAAGATTAGTATAGCAGGAATTCTAGTGTAAGATTGCGATAGCAAGAATTCTAGTTTAAGATTGGGATAGTGGAAATTCTAGTGTAAGATCGGGATATCAGGGATTCTAGTGTAAGATTGGGATAGCAGGAATTCTAGTGTAAGATTAGTATAGCAGGAATTCTAGTGTAAGATTGCGATAGCAAGAATTCTAGTGTAAGATTGGGATAGTGGAAATTCTAGTGTAAGATTGGGATAGCGGGAATTCTAGTGTAAGATTAGTATAGCAGGAATTCTAGTGTAAGATTGCGATAGCAAGAATTCTAGTGTAAGATTGGGATAGTGGAAATTCTAGTGTAAGATTGGGATAGCAGGAATTCTAGTGTAAGATTGCGATAGCAAGAATTCTAGTGTAAGATTGGGAGAGTGGAAATTCTAGTGTAAGATCGGGATATCAGGAATTCTAGTGTAAGATTGGGATAACAGGAATTCTAGTGTAAGATTAGTATAGCAGGAATTCTAGTATAAGATTGCGATAGCAAGAATTCTAGTGTAAGATTGGGATAGTGGAAATTCTAGTGTAAGATCGGGATATCAGGAATTCTAGTGTAAGATTGGGATAGCAGGAATTCTAGTGTAAGATTAGTATAGCAGGAATTCTAGTGTAAGATTGCGATAGCAAGAATTCTAGTGTAAGATTGGGATAGTGGAAATTCTAGTGTAAGATTGGGATATCAGGAATTCTAGTGTAAGATTGGGATATCAGGAATTCTAGTGTAAGATTGGGATAGCAGGAATTCTAGTGTAAGATTGCGATAGCAAGAATTCTAGTGTAAGATTGGGATAGTGGAAATTCTAGTGTAAGATTGGGATATCAGGAATTCTAGTGTAAGATTGGGATAGCAGGAATTCTAGTGTAAGATTAGTATAGCAGGAATTCTAGTGTAAGATTGCGATAGCAAGAATTCTAGTGTAAGATTGGGATAGTGGAAATTCTAGTGTAAGATCGGGATATCAGGGATTCTAGTGTAAGATTGGGATAGCAGGAATTCTAGTGTAAGATTAGTATAGCAGGAATTCTAGTGTAAGATTGCGATAGCAAGAATTCTAGTTTAAGATTGGGATAGTGGAAATTCTAGTGTAAGATTGGGATATCAGGGATTCTAGTGTAAGATTGGGATAGCAGGAATTCTAGTGTAAGATTGGGATAACAGGAATTCTAGTGTAAGATTAGTATAGCAGGAATTCTAGTATAAGATTGCGATAGCAAGAATTCTAGTGTAAGATTGGGATAGTGGAAATTCTAGTGTAAGATCGGGATATCAGGAATTCTAGTGTAAGATTGGGATAGCAGGAATTCTAGTGTAAGATTAGTATAGCAGGAATTCTAGTGTAAGATTGCGATAGCAAGAATTCTAGTGTAAGATTGGGATAGTGGAAATTCTAGTGTAAGATTGGGATATCAGGAATTCTAGTGTAAGATTGGGATATCAGGAATTCTAGTGTAAGATTGGGATAGCAGGAATTCTAGTGTAAGATTGCGATAGCAAGAATTCTAGTGTAAGATTGGGATAGTGGAAATTCTAGTGTAAGATTGGGATATCAGGAATTCTAGTGTAAGATTGGGATAGCAGGAATTCTAGTGTAAGATTAGTATAGCAGGAATTCTAGTGTAAGATTGCGATAGCAAGAATTCTAGTGTAAGATTGGGATAGTGGAAATTCTAGTGTAAGATCGGGATATCAGGGATTCTAGTGTAAGATTGGGATAGCAGGAATTCTAGTGTAAGATTAGTATAGCAGGAATTCTAGTGTAAGATTGCGATAGCAAGAATTCTAGTTTAAGATTGGGATAGTGGAAATTCTAGTGTAAGATTGGGATATCAGGGATTCTAGTGTAAGATTGGGATAGCAGGAATTCTAGTGTAAGATTGCGATAACAATAATTCTAGTGTAAGATTGGGATATCAGGAATTCTAGTGTAAGATTGGGATAGTGGAAATTCTAGTGTAAGATTGGGATATCAGGAATTCTAGTGTAAGATTGGGATAGCAGGATTTCTAGTGTAAGATTGCGATAACAATAATTCTAGTGTAAGATTGGGATATCAGGAATTCTAGTGTAAGATTGGGATAGTGGAAATTCTAGTGTAAGATTGGGATATCAGGAATTCTAGTGTAAGATTGGGATAGCAGGAATTCTAGTGTAAGATTAGTATAGCAGGAATTCTAGTGTAAGATTGCGATAGCAAGAATTCTAGTTTAAGATTGGGATAGTGGAAATTCTAGTGTAAGATCGGGATATCAGGGATTCTAGTGTAAGATTGGGATAGCAGGAATTCTAGTGTAAGATTAGTATAGCAGGAATTCTAGTGTAAGATTGCGATAGCAAGAATTCTAGTGTAAGATTGGGATAGTGGAAATTCTAGTGTAAGATTGGGATAGCGGGAATTCTAGTGTAAGATTAGTATAGCAGGAATTCTAGTGTAAGATTGCGATAGCAAGAATTCTAGTGTAAGATTGGGATAGTGGAAATTCTAGTGTAAGATTGGGATAGCAGGAATTCTAGTGTAAGATTGCGATAGCAAGAATTCTAGTGTAAGATTGGGAGAGTGGAAATTCTAGTGTAAGATCGGGATATCAGGAATTCTAGTGTAAGATTGGGATAACAGGAATTCTAGTGTAAGATTAGTATAGCAGGAATTCTAGTATAAGATTGCGATAGCAAGAATTCTAGTGTAAGATTGGGATAGTGGAAATTCTAGTGTAAGATCGGGATATCAGGAATTCTAGTGTAAGATTGGGATAGCAGGAATTCTAGTGTAAGATTAGTATAGCAGGAATTCTAGTGTAAGATTGCGATAGCAAGAATTCTAGTGTAAGATTGGGATAGTGGAAATTCTAGTGTAAGATTGGGATATCAGGAATTCTAGTGTAAGATTGGGATAGCAGGAATTCTAGTGTAAGATTGGGATAGCAGGAATTCTAGTGTAAGATTAGTATAGCAGGAATTCTAGTGTAAGATTGGGATATCAGGAATTCTAGTGTAAGATTGGGATAGCAGGAATTCTAGTGTAAGATTGCGATAGCAAGAATTCTAGTGTAAGATTGGGATAGTGGAAATTCTAGTGTAAGATTGGGATATCAGGAATTCTAGTGTAAGATTGGGATAGCAGGAATTCTAGTGTAAGATTGCGATAGCAAGAATTCTAGTGTAAGATTGGGATAGTGGAAATTCTAGTGTAAGATTGGGATATCAGGAATTCTAGTGTAAGATTGGGATAGCAGGAATTCTAGTGTAAGATTAGTATAGCAGGAATTCTAGTGTAAGATTGCGATAGCAAGAATTCTAGTGTAAGATTGGGATAGTGGAAATTCTAGTGTAAGATCGGGATATCAGGGATTCTAGTGTAAGATTGGGATAGCAGGAATTCTAGTGTAAGATTAGTATAGCAGGAATTCTAGTGTAAGATTGCGATAGCAAGAATTCTAGTTTAAGATTGGGATAGTGGAAATTCTAGTGTAAGATTGGGATATCAGGGATTCTAGTGTAAGATTGGGATAGCAGGAATTCTAGTGTAAGATTGCGATAACAATAATTCTAGTGTAAGATTGGGATATCAGGAATTCTAGTGTAAGATTGGGATAGTGGAAATTCTAGTGTAAGATTGGGATATCAGGAATTCTAGTGTAAGATTGGGATAGCAGGAATTCTAGTGTAAGATTAGTATAGCAGGAATTCTAGTGTAAGATTGGGATATCAAGAATTCTAGTGTAAGATTGGGATAGTGGAAATTCTAGTGTAAGATTGGGATATCAGGAATTCTAGTGTAAGATTAGTATAGCAGGAATTCTAGTGTAAGATTGCGATAGCAAGAATTCTAGTTTAAGATTGGGATAGTGGAAATTCTAGTGTAAGATTGGGATATCAGGGATTCTAGTGTAAGATTGGGATAGCAGGAATTCTAGTGTAAGATTGCGATAACAATAATTCTAGTGTAAGATTGGGATATCAGGAATTCTAGTGTAAGATTGGGATAGTGGAAATTCTAGTGTAAGATTGGGATATCAGGAATTCTAGTGTAAGATTAGTATAGCAGGAATTCTAGTGTAAGATTGCGATAGCAAGAATTCTAGTGTAAGATTGGGATAGTGGAAATTCTAGTGTAAGATTGGGATAGCAGGAATTCTAGTGTAAGATTGGGATATCAAGAATTCTAGTGTAAGATTGGGATAGTGGAAATTCTAGTGTAAGATTGGGATATCAGGAATTCTAGTGTAAGATTAGTATAGCAGGAATTCTAGTTTAAGATTGCGATAGCAAGAATTCTAGTTTAAGATTGGGATAGTGGAAATTCTAGTGTAAGATTGGGATATCAGGGATTCTAGTGTAAGATTGGGATAGCAGGAATTCTAGTGTAAGATTGCGATAACAATAATTCTAGTGTAAGATTGGGATATCAGGAATTCTAGTGTAAGATTGGGATAGTGGAAATTCTAGTGTAAAATTGGGATATCAGGAATTCTAGTGTAAGATTGGGATAGCAGGAATTCTAGTGTAAGATTAGTATAGCAGGAATTCTAGTGTAAGATTGCGATAGCAAGAATTCTAGTTTAAGATTGGGATAGTGGAAATTCTAGTGTAAGATCGGGATATCAGGGATTCTAGTGTAAGATTGGGATAGCAGGAATTCTAGTGTAAGATTGCGATAACAATAATTCTAGTGTAAGATTGGGATATCAGGAATTCTAGTGTAAGATTGGGATAGTGGAAATTCTAGTGTAAGATTGGGATATCAGGAATTCTAGTGTAAGATTGGGATAGCAGGAATTCTTGTGTAAGATTAGTATAGCAGGAATTCTAGTGTAAGATTGGGATATCAAGAATTCTAGTGTAAGATTGGGATAGTGGAAATTCTAGTGTAAGATTGGGATATCAGGAATTCTAGTGTAAGATTAGTATAGCAGGAATTCTAGTGTAAGATTGCGATAGCAAGAATTCTAGTTTAAGATTGGGATAGTGGAAATTCTAGTGTAAGATTGGGATATCAGGGATTCTAGTGTAAGATTGGGATAGCAGGAATTCTAGTGTAAGATTGCGATAACAATAATTCTAGTGTAAGATTGGGATATCAGGAATTCTAGTGTAAGATTGGGATAGTGGAAATTCTAGTGTAAGATTGGGATATCAGGAATTCTAGTGTAAGATTAGTATAGCAGGAATTCTAGTGTAAGATTGCGATAGCAAGAATTCTAGTGTAAGATTGGGATAGTGGAAATTCTAGTGTAAGATTGGGATAGCAGGAATTCTAGTGTAAGATTGGGATATCAAGAATTCTAGTGTAAGATTGGGATAGTGGAAATTCTAGTGTAAGATTGGGATATCAGGAATTCTAGTGTAAGATTAGTATAGCAGGAATTCTAGTGTAAGAGTGCGATAGCAAGAATTCTAGTTTAAGATTGGGATAGTGGAAATTCTAGTGTAAGATTGGGATATCAGGGATTCTAGTGTAAGATTGGGATAGCAGGAATTCTAGTGTAAGATTGCGATAACAATAATTCTAGTGTAAGATTGGGATATCAGGAATTCTAGTGTAAGATTGGGATAGTGGAAATTCTAGTGTAAGATTGGGATATCAGGAATTCTAGTGTAAGATTGGGATAGCAGGAATTCTAGTGTAAGATTAGTATAGCAGGAATTCTAGTGTAAGATTGCGATAGCAAGAATTCTAGTTTAAGATTGGGATAGTGGAAATTCTAGTGTAAGATCGGGATATCAGGGATTCTAGTGTAAGATTGGGATAGCAGGAATTCTAGTGTAAGATTAGTATAGCAGGAATTCTAGTGTAAGATTGCGATAGCAAGAATTCTAGTGTAAGATTGGGATAGTGGAAATTCTAGTGTAAGATTGGGATAGCAGGAATTCTAGTGTAAGATTAGTATAGCAGGAATTCTAGTGTAAGATTGGGATATCAAGAATTCTAGTGTAAGATTGGGATAGTGGAAATTCTAGTGTAAGATTGGGATATCAGGAATTCTAGTGTAAGATTAGTATAGCAGGAATTCTAGTGTAAGATTGCGATAGCAAGAATTCTAGTTTAAGATTGGGATAGTGGAAATTCTAGTGTAAGATTGGGATATCAGGGATTCTAGTGTAAGATTGGGATAGCAGGAATTCTAGTGTAAGATTGCGATAACAATAATTCTAGTGTAAGATTGGGATATCAGGAATTCTAGTGTAAGATTGGGATAGTGGAAATTCTAGTGTAAGATTGGGATATCAGGAATTCTAGTGTAAGATTGGGATAGCAGGAATTCTAGTGTAAGATTAGTATAGCAGGAATTCTAGTGTAAGATTGGGATATCAAGAATTCTAGTGTAAGATTGGGATAGTGGAAATTCTAGTGTAAGATTGGGATATCAGGAATTCTAGTGTAAGATTAGTATAGCAGGAATTCTAGTGTAAGATTGCGATAGCAAGAATTCTAGTTTAAGATTGGGATAGTGGAAATTCTAGTGTAAGATTGGGATATCAGGGATTCTAGTGTAAGATTGGGATAGCAGGAATTCTAGTGTAAGATTGCGATAACAATAATTCTAGTGTAAGATTGGGATATCAGGAATTCTAGTGTAAGATTGGGATAGTGGAAATTCTAGTGTAAGATTGGGATATCAGGAATTCTAGTGTAAGATTGCGATAGCAAGAATTCTAGTGTAAGATTGGGATAGTGGAAATTCTAGTGTAAGATTGGGATAGCAGGAATTCTAGTGTAAGATTGGGATATCAAGAATTCTAGTGTAAGATTGGGATAGTGGAAATTCTAGTGTAAGATTGGGATATCAGGAATTCTAGTGTAAGATTAGTATAGCAGGAATTCTAGTGTAAGATTGCGATAGCAAGAATTCTAGTTTAAGATTGGGATAGTGGAAATTCTAGTGTAAGATTGGGATATCAGGGATTCTAGTGTAAGATTGGGATAGCAGGAATTCTAGTGTAAGATTGCGATAACAATAATTCTAGTGTAAGATTGGGATATCAGGAATTCTAGTGTAAGATTGGGATAGTGGAAATTCTAGTGTAAGATTGGGATATCAGGAATTCTAGTGTAAGATTGGGATAGCAGGAATTCTAGTGTAAGATTAGTATAGCAGGAATTCTAGTGTAAGATTGCGATAGCAAGAATTCTAGTTTAAGATTGGGATAGTGGAAATTCTAGTGTAAGATCGGGATATCAGGGATTCTAGTGTAAGATTGGGATAGCAGGAATTCTAGTGTAAGATTAGTATAGCAGGAATTCTAGTGTAAGATTGCGATAGCAAGAATTCTAGTGTAAGATTGGGATAGTGGAAATTCTAGTGTAAGATTGGGATAGCAGGAATTCTAGTGTAAGATTAGTATAGCAGGAATTCTAGTGTAAGATTGCGATAGCAAGAATTCTAGTGTAAGATTGGGATAGTGGAAATTCTAGTGTAAGATTGGGATAGCAGGAATTCTAGTGTAAGATTGCGATAGCAAGAATTCTAGTGTAAGATTGGGATAGTGGAAATTCTAGTGTAAGATCGGGATATCAGGAATTCTAGTGTAAGATTGGGATAGCAGGAATTCTAGTGTAAGATTAGTATAGCAGGAATTCTAGTGTAAGATTGCGATAGTGGAAATTCTAGTGTAAGATTGGGATATCAGGAATTCTAGTGTAAGATTGGGATAGCAGGAATTCTAGTGTAAGATTGCGATAGCAAGAATTCTAGTGTAAGATTGGGATAGTGGAAATTCTAGTGTAAGATTGGGATATCAGGAATTCTAGTGTAAGATTGGGATAGCAGGAATTCTAGTGTAAGATTAGTATAGCAGGAATTCTAGTGTAAGATTGGGATATCAGGAATTCTAGTGTAGGATTGGGATAGCAGGAATTCTAGTGTAAGATTGCGATAGCAAGAATTCTAGTGTAAGATTGGGATAGTGGAAATTCTAGTGTAAGATTGGGATATCAGGAATTCTAGTGTAAGATTAGTATAGCAGGAATTCTAGTGTAAGATTGCGATAGCAAGAATTCTAGTGTAAGATTGGGATAGTGGAAATTCGAGTGTAAGATTGGGATATCAGGAATTCTAGTGTAAGATTGGGATAGCAGGAATTCTAGTGTAAGATTGCGATAGCAAGAATTCTAGTGTAAGATTGGGATAGTGGAAATTCTAGTGTAAGATTGGGATATCAGGAATTCTAGTGTAAGATTGGGATAGCAGGAATTCTAGTGTAAGATTGCGATAGCAAGAATTCTAGTGTAAGATTAGTATAGCAGGAATTCTAGTGTAAGATTGCGATAGCAAGAATTCTAGTGTAAGATTGGGATAGTGGAAATTCTAGTGTAAGATTGGGATATCAGGAATTCAAGTGTAAGATTGGGATAGCAGGAATTCTAGTGTAAGATTGCGATAGCAAGAATTCTAGTGTAAGATTGGGATAGTGGAAATTCTAGTGTAAGATTGGGATATCAGGAATTCTAGTGTAAGATTGGGATAGCAGGAATTCTAGTGTAAGATTAGTATAGCAGGAATTCTAGTGTAAGTTTGCGATAGCAAGAATTCTAGTGTAAGATTGGGATAGTGGAAATTCTAGTGTAAGATTGGGATAGCAGGAATTCTAGTGTAAGATTGGGATATCAAGAATTCTAGTGTAAGATTGGGATAGTGGAAATTCTAGTGTAAGATTGGGATATCAGGAATTCTAGTGTAAGATTAGTATAGCAGGAATTCTAGTGTAAGATTGCGATAGCAAGAATTCTAGTTTAAGATTGGGATAGTGGAAATTCTAGTGTAAGATTGGGATATCAGGAATTCTAGTGTAAGATTGGGATAGCAGGAATTCTAGTGTAATATCAGGAATTCTAGTGTAAGATTAGTATAGCAGGAATTCTAGTGTAAGATTGCGATAGCAAGAATTCTAGTGTAAGATTGGGATAGTGGAAATTCTAGTGTAAGATTGGGATAGCAGGAATTCTAGTGTAAGATTGGGATGTCAAGAATTCTAGTGTAAGATTGGGATAGTGGAAATTCTAGTGTAAGATTGGGATATCAGGAATTCTAGTGTAAGATTAGTATAGCAGGAATTCTAGTGTAAGATTGGGATATCAGGAATTCTAGTGTAAGATTAGTATAGCAGGAATTCTAGTGTAAGATTGCGATAGCAAGAATTCTAGTGTAAGATTGGGATAGTGGAAATTCTAGTGTAAGATTGGGATAGCAGGAATTCTAGTGTAAGATTGGGATATCAAGAATTCTAGTGTAAGATTGGGATAGTGGAAATTCTAGTGTAAGATTGGGATATCAGGAATTCTAGTGTAAGATTAGTATAGCAGGAATTCTAGTGTAAGATTGCGATAGCAAGAATTCTAGTGTAAGATTGGGATAGTGGAAATTCTAGTGTAAGATTGGGATAGCAGGAATTCTAGTGTAAGATTAGTATAGCAGGAATTCTAGTGTAAGATTGCGATAGCAAGAATTCTAGTGTAAGATTGGGATAGTGGAAATTCTAGTGTAAGATTGGGATAGCAGGAATTCTAGTGTAAGATTGCGATAGCAAGAATTCTAGTGTAAGATTGGGATAGTGGAAATTCTAGTGTAAGATCGGGATATCAGGAATTCTAGTGTAAGATTGGGATAGCAGGAATTCTAGTGTAAGATTAGTATAGCAGGAATTCTAGTGTAAGATTGCGATAGTGGAAATTCTAGTGTAAGATTGGGATATCAGGAATTCTAGTGTAAGATTGGGATAGCAGGAATTCTAGTGTAAGATTGCGATAGCAAGAATTCTAGTGTAAGATTGGGATAGTGGAAATTCTAGTGTAAGATTGGGATATCAGGAATTCTAGTGTAAGATTGGGATAGCAGGAATTCTAGTGTAAGATTAGTATAGCAGGAATTCTAGTGTAAGATTGGGATAGCAGGAATTCTAGTGTAAGATTGCGATAGCAAGAATTCTAGTGTAAGATTGGGATAGTGGAAATTCTATTGTAAGATTGGGATATCAGGAATTCTAGTGTAAGATTAGTATAGCAGGAATTCTAGTGTAAGATTGCGATAGCAAGAATTCTAGTGTAAGATTGGGATAGTGGAAATTCTAGTGTAAGATTGGGATATCAGGAATTCTAGTGTAAGATTGGGATAGCAGGAATTCTAGTGTAAGATTGCGATAGCAAGAATTCTAGTGTAAGATTAGTATAGCAGGAATTCTAGTGTAAGATTGCGATAGCAAGAATTCTAGTGTAAGATTGGGATAGTGGAAATTCTAGTGTAAGATTGGGATATCAGGAATTCTAGTGTAAGATTGGGATAGCAGGAATTCTAGTGTAAGATTGCGATAGCAAGAATTCTAGTGTAAGATTGGGATAGTGGAAATTCTAGTGTAAGATTGGGATATCAGGAATTCTAGTGTAAGATTGGGATAGCAGGAATTCTAGTGTAAGATTAGTATAGCAGGAATTCTAGTGTAAGATTGCGATAGCAAGAATTCTAGTGTAAGATTGGGATAGTGGAAATTCTAGTGTAAGATCGGGATATCAGGGATTCTAGTGTAAGATTGGGATAGCAGGAATTCTAGTGTAAGATTAGTATAGCAGGAATTCTAGTGTAAGTTTGCGATAGCAAGAATTCTAGTGTAAGATTGGGATAGTGGAAATTCTAGTGTAAGATTGGGATAGCAGGAATTCTAGTGTAAGATTGGGATATCAATAATTCTAGTGTAAGATTGGGATAGTGGAAATTCTAGTGTAAGATTGGGATATCAGGAATTCTAGTGTAAGATTAGTATAGCAGGAATTCTAGTGTAAGATTGCGATAGCAAGAATTCTAGTTTAAGATTGGGATAGTGGAAATTCTAGTGTAAGATTGGGATATCAGGAATTCTAGTGTAAGATTGGGATAGCAGGAATTCTAGTGTAATATCAGGAATTCTAGTGTAAGATTAGTATAGCAGGAATTCTAGTGTAAGATTAGTATAGCAGGAATTCTAGTGTAAGATTGCGATAGCAAGAATTCTAGTGTAAGATTGGGATAGTGGAAATTCTAGTGTAAGATTGGGATATCAGGAATTCTAGTGTAAGATTGGGATAGCAGGAATTCTAGTGTAAGATTGCGATAGCAAGAATTCTAGTGTAAGATTGGGATAGTGGAAATTCTAGTGTAAGATTGGGATATCAGGAATTCTAGTGTAAGATTGGGATAGCAGGAATTCTAGTGTAAGATTGCGATAGCAAGAATTCTAGTGTAAGATTGGGATAGTGGAAATTCTAGTGTAAGATCGGGATATCAGGGATTCTAGTGTAAGATTGGGATAGCAGGAATTCTAGTGTAAGATTAGTATAGCAGGAATTCTAGTGTAAGTTTGCGATAGCAAGAATTCTAGTGTAAGATTGGGATAGTGGAAATTCTAGTGTAAGATTGGGATAGCAGGAATTCTAGTGTAAGATTGGGATATCAATAATTCTAGTGTAAGATTGGGATAGTGGAAATTCTAGTGTAAGATTGGGATATCAGGAATTCTAGTGTAAGATTAGTATAGCAGGAATTCTAGTGTAAGATTGCGATAGCAAGAATTCTAGTTTAAGATTGGGATAGTGGAAATTCTAGTGTAAGATTGGGATATCAGGAATTCTAGTGTAAGATTGGGATAGCAGGAATTCTAGTGTAATATCAGGAATTCTAGTGTAAGATTAGTATAGCAGGAATTCTAGTGTAAGATTAGTATAGCAGGAATTCTAGTGTAAGATTGCGATAGCAAGAATTCTAGTGTAAGATTGGGATAGTGGAAATTCTAGTGTAAGATTGGGATATCAGGAATTCTAGTGTAAGATTGGGATAGCAGGAATTCTAGTGTAAGATTGCGATAGCAAGAATTCTAGTGTAAGATTGGGATAGTGGAAATTCTAGTGTAAGATTGGGATATCAGGAATTCTAGTGTAAGATTGGGATAGCAGGAATTCTAGTGTAAGATTGCGATAGCAAGAATTCTAGTGTAAGATTGGGATAGTGGAAATTCTAGTGTAAGATTGGGATATCAGGAATTCTAGTGTAAGATTGGGATAGCAGGAATTCTAGTGTAAGATTAGTATAGCAGGAATTCTAGTGTAAGATTGCGATAGCAAGAATTCTAGTGTAAGATTGGGATAGTGGAAATTCTAGTGTAAGATCGGGATATCAGGGATTCTAGTGTAAGATTGGGATAGCAGGAATTCTAGTGTAAGATTAGTATAGCAGGAATTCTAGTGTAAGTTTGCGATAGCAAGAATTCTAGTGTAAGATTGGGATAGTGGAAATTCTAGTGTAAGATTGGGATAGCAGGAATTCTAGTGTAAGATTGGGATATCAAGAATTCTAGTGTAAGATTGGGATAGTGGAAATTCTAGTGTAAGATTGGGATATCAGGAATTCTAGTGTAAGATTAGTATAGCAGGAATTCTAGTGTAAGATTGCGATAGCAAGAATTCTAGTTTAAGATTGGGATAGTGGAAATTCTAGTGTAAGATTGGGATATCAGGAATTCTAGTGTAAGATTGGGATAGCAGGAATTCTAGTGTAATATCAGGAATTATAGTGTAAGATTAGTATAGCAGGAATTCTAGTGTAAGATTGCGATAGCAAGAATTCTAGTGTAAGATTGGGATAGTGGAAGATTGGGATAGTGGAAGTTCTAGTGTAAGATTGGGATAGCAGGAATTCTAGTGTAAGATTGGGATGTCAAGAATTCTAGTGTAAGATTGGGATAGTGGAAATTCTAGTGTAAGATTGGGATATCAGGAATTCTAGTGTAAGATTAGTATAGCAGGAATTCTAGTGAAAGATTGGGATATCAGGAATTCTAGTGTAAGATTAGTATAGCAGGAATTCTAGTGTAAGATTGCGATAGCAAGAATTCTAGTGTAAGATTGGGATAGTGGAAATTCTAGTGTAAGATTGGGATAGCAGGAATTCTAGTGTAAGATTGGGATATCAAGAATTCTAGTGTAAGATTGGGATAGTGGAAATTCTAGTGTAAGATTGGGATATCAGGTATTCTAGTGTAAGATTAGTATAGCAGGAATTCTAGTGTAAGATTGGGATAGCATGAATTCCAGTGTAAGATTAGTATAGCAGGAATTCTAGTGTAAGATTGCGATAGCAAGAATTCTAGTTTAAGATTGGGATAGTGGAAATTCTAGTGTAAGATTGGGATATCAGGAATTCTAGTGTAAGATTGGGATAGCAGGAATTCTAGTGTAAGATTGGGATATCAGGAATTCTAGTGTAAGATTGGGATATCAGGAATTCTAGTGTAAGATCGGGATATCAGGAATTCTAGTGTAAGATTGGGATAGCAGAAATTCTAGTGTAATCTTAGGATATCAGGGATTCTAGTGTAAGATTGGGATAGAAGGAATTCTTGTGTAAGATTGGGGTAGCAGGAATTCTAGTTTAAGATAGGGAAATCGAAAATTCTAGTTTAAGATTAGGATAGCAGGAATTATAGGGTAAGGGGGGGGGTTGCGTACTTCCAGAAAAAAAAAATGAAGCAAAGTTAGAAGTAAAAACAAAAAAATCGCGAATACAGTGACCAAAAAAATGACTTATTATCAAAATGGAGAATGTAAAAAATCGGAAGTCTTGTAAGCATTCGTGAACATTATTCAAGGCGAATGATCAGGAGAGCATTCATAAATTTTTTATAAGGATTCACCAAACGGCAGTTTGTTCTACCGTCACTAACATGGAAAGGGGGAAAAGTTAGGATCGAAAGAAGTTGAGAAGATCCATTGATGAAGATTACATACTTTTTCTCAGACATAGTTTCTGAAGCGTCAGCAAAGAAACCGAAGACAATGAGGATGTGTTGTCCATTGAGAAGGGTCGAAAATCATTGGTTGACCGAAAGGCTTCACACCATCATCTCTGATACTAAGAGAAAAGAAGGATGAAGTTCACGATTTTATAAACTTCGTGAATTGTTTGAAATGAGTTTTTGGTTAATGTGATGATTAGCGCTTTTGAACTACTCACTTTTCTAGCTAATATGATCATACATATTATCATATTAGCTAGAGGAGGGAGGTGGCCAAGAAATGTACATAAGTTCAAGTTACATGAAATTTTGAACTCCAGAGACCCAGAAGACTCCATTGAAGAGGATCCGCAGATGCTGGCATTTTTCGACGACATAATATTCGGCAGATCACAAGGTGTTTTTTAAAAAAGTTTTTGCAATATTTGATTAATACATACAAAAAATCAGATTGGTATTGGATGTTTGAAGTGGCAGGAAAAGGTCCAATTTTAAAACAACTCGGGTTTCAATAAATTTTACATTAGACTGCTAAAGTTTGCGATATTTTCCCATATAACTGCTCGATTCCTCGATGTTTTTTAATAGTTGAATGTTAGGGTTTTGATCAGTGTGTTACTCGAACCCGCACTGCGGGTCAAATCTATGCGCTATCCAAGAATGGTAGTGATACAAATGTTCTGATCGTCTGCATCTTCTCTCCCACATCACACGCTCTCGCGCTCTCTCGAAGGGGTGCCGATTCCTCAGAATTAGTCATCTCAATATACACTTTCTTCTGCGGATGTGAAGAAACAGCCTGGTTTTGATGTTTTGTCAGTAAGCTAGTAGGATTTCGATATTTCGCGTTAAAGTGTAGGGTTTCCAATGATTTGGCAGTAAAGTACTAGGTTTTCTTTTTTTCCCCCAGCAAACTCTCAATTTTTAACGTTGTTGCCGAAGCTGAATAGGGCGATTGAGATGTTTTGGCGAGGAACTGCTCGGGTTCACTTTCATTCGCAAAAAGATGTTTTTACATTAGAATGGGCTGGTGTATGATGCTCTCGCCAGTGTTCTAGCGTTTTCGAATTTCCAGCTGCAAAATACTATCAAGTCTTTCGATGTTAGCAGAGTAAAAAAAAGCTTTACAGAAAGGGGCATTGGAGGCGATATGGAACTCGTTGAAGTTAGTTCAAGAATTTCTTCTATTTTTTAAAGTTTTACTAAAATATTTACTAAAAAATTATTTTTTTTCGCTTGAAACTTCGCCTGTGTTTTTCTCCCTTTCTGCTGGTTTTATGGTTTGAGGAGGATTCGGGAAGTTCACTATCGGATCCGAGCTCAGATGAAAACAGTCGGTTTCACATCAGAGATGAATATGACGCCTCGGAAGATGATTCTGAAGCATTGTCTCTTGAAGGTAGGCACTCTCTCTCTCTCTCTCTCTCTCTCTCTCTCTCTCTCTCTCTCTCTCTCTATCTCACTCTGTCTCTTTCTTTCCCGCTTTTTTCAATCTGACGAGCTCTATTGCACACCTTTTATTAGTGTTGGTAATCGGAGAACGTATATGGTTCTCAAAACGAGAGAGTTGATCATGGTTTAGACACAGAACTTGTCAACGTGTCCAAGAGCTCCGAGTTTTTTAGCCTAGAAATAAAAGTTGAGAGCGAAAAGAGTTACGAAAACCCCACGTCTGGCTTTTCTAAAAAAAAAGTGAACTAATTAGAATGTGAATATTGAAACTTATATATTATACTAATTTAAAATCAATTTTCAGCTTCCATAAATGTTCATAATTTTCTAACGGTTGTGGCATTTGCTTTTTTATCTCTTTTGTGGTTTTATTTACTTGAACTCACGATTTTAAAATTCTTTCCAATGTGTGTACCATCGCTAATTCACAAAAGTTACTTTTTCATCATCTCCTCGGATACATAGGGGTTAAATGGAGCCGCCCAAATCGGATTTACGTGTATCCGCCGCTCAAAGTTTGGGGAAAAAAGGGGAAACCTGTCGCAGTAATACAGCGAACTTTGACAGTCCTGGATTCGCTAATAAAACTTTTCTAAACGAGATTGGATAAAGAAATATTATTTCGACGATAAACGTTAAAAAAACGATAACAAGTGTGTAATTGATGTTCATGAATTTAATTACCGTAACATCTTGTGCACTTCAAGTTCAATCTGAGTGGAAAAATGACCACTTTCCAAATAATTTCTTGACCGGTTTCGGTGCGGACAATTATGTGAAGCGGAGAATTTTTTCTCCTAAATTCACTGTGAATGAGTAGATCAAATCTTAGGAAAGGCATAGCACGTTTGAGCGCTTGGATCAAATCAGTTTCAAAGTTTTAAAACGAGAAAATTGCCCAAAAAACAATTTTTTTCGTCGCTTTTGTTGTTGTTGCCCCTTGGGCGAAATGGTCATCATGAAGGCGATTTGGCGAACATAGTTTACATAGTAAACAATCAAAAAGGTCATCATCATCATCGTTAGAGGTTTAGCGCTTCGGCTATTTTTCCTGGGTTGGTCCAGAGTTCTGAAGGATGGCATTGAGTCGGGAGTGCCGGGCATGATAGCGCATGAATTACGTTGTGTGAAGTTGAATAGCAGTCAGGATTTTTTTTCCGGAATATTCGGGTCTATTCGGTTTTTGTAATCATTCGGAAGATTACAGTAGCTTGAGCGAAGTTGGCTGAGTCTTGTGAGTGTTGCCCTTGGTAGTTGTCTTTCATTGGCTGCTATCGGAGGGGGTGATGTTCCTAGTATTGGATTAGGCTTGTAGGACTTCAAGGCTTCGTTAACCGCCTTAGTGTGGATTTACTTTGGAAGTTCTTTTGTAGAAATGCCACTTTGTGAGAGTGCGGTTGGAAAGATCTTGAATTACATATCTATGTATTACATACACGCTCGATCAGTTTCTCGACAGTCGATTGAGTGATAGAATTCGCCTAGAGAGCTGTACTTTCCAGTCCTTCCGGTGCCTCTATGTATACCATAGTATATACCATAGTGGTTCCACAACGAAATATCGCGTGCCCAAAGATATTCACCCATAATTCTGCAATATTTCACATGAGAGCCGAAAACCAAGAAAAAAGTTTAAAACATGTAGTGCCTGTTACGGCGAATGATGAAATTCGTGTTGAGCCATCAAAAACCTTTGGTAAATGCTTGTGAAGTGCTTTTGCACACAACTTTTTGCATCACTTGACTTGAGCAGTGAGAACTCTTTTTTTACAGAAAAAAGTTTTTTAAACATAATGTATGTGTAGTGTGGTTGAACTTCAAAAACGTCAACACTTCAAAAACGTCAACAAATAGCTGAAACGAAGCAAAAAAATTGAATGAAAAGAAAGCATTTCTGGACGCTTTTCCCAATTTTTCTGCTCAAAAGTTGAAGCAAATTGAAACTTTGCAATAACTTATAAAACTGTAATCGATTTAATCCGAAAGATGCTTAACATTTTCTCTCAATTTTTCATGAGAATTTATGCGTAGTGCGTGGATTTAAATTCTTTGAAAATATTAATTTATCCCTGAGTGAAAGTCAAAAGAAGCTGATTCATTCCATTGAATAATCCGTTGCAGCACGCGCTGCGCGTCGGCAGAGATGGCGGGAACAAGAAGGTCGGCAATCCGGACAGAGAGACCTGAGTCATCATATCGAGTTAGACCCTGAGATTGAGAGATCAGAAGGCGCGGAAGATGAAGAGATGCAGGAGGACGGAGGGGTTCAGGTGACGAGAGCGAGGTCTCTCTGATTGGAGATGGGAGAGATAGAAGAGGGTATTCCGAGATGTATTGTGGATACTTCAATGTTTAGTCATGTTCTCTTCGGTTAATTTCATCATCGACCAGAAATTATTGTTTTGATTGTTGCTTGCGATATAACCATTTTGAGGTGTTTTTTAGATAATGAATTTTGACAGATAACTTGAATTCAGGTTTGAATAAGAAATTTACAGTCTTTCTATACGATAACGATGTACAAGTGCTTCTTATCTGCTGACCACACAAGCAATACACTTCGTATCTTGATATTATTCATGCCGTCGTAATTCATTTTTGATGTCTTTTACCACTGGGACTACTATATCGCGAAAACTCTTCTGTAGAGCATCACACTAACATATACATACATGTATTATGTGATGTCGGGTCATGTCTTCCTCAAGTCTTCTCCATTTTCTTCATCAGTAAAACTTTAAATTCAAAGATTCCCATGGAGGTGAACTCACTTATTAATTTTAAATGATTAATCAAGTTTTTTTCTTCCCCAGTTAGGCATACATATTACACGACAATATTAAATCGATCCCTTCCTGTACATAGCCTGGCATTTGTATATCGCGGATAACTAATTTGTCTTCGGAAGTGTAGTGATAACGGGCTCGTTTTTGGTTGGATAGAGAAGGATGGGTTCGATCCCGGCACGCAGACTAGCTTTTGTTTATGGAACAGCTTAATACTATTCCGCTTAGGCTAACGTTCTCTAGACTCTTCTAGTCTATGAAGAGGGGCAGTTTTCTGAAGAGAGAGAGAGAGTGTGTGAAGCAAAACATGAAGGCTGTTTTTACAGAAGTTAGCTTTGAAAAAAATAGTATGTACCTATATTAGAGAAGACCTTAGCCTTGGATTAGAAGACCTCAGCATTGGATTAGAAGACCTTAGCCTTGAATTAAAAAACCTTAGCCTCGGATTAGAAGACCTTAGCCTTGGATTACTATTCTGTTGCAAACGCTTTAAGTTTCACTCTGATTGACCATTTTTTTCGTTTTCCTTTGTTCGCTATGTAAATACTTGAATAATTATTGTGTTCATACCTCTATCTAAAAAAAAATAAAACCCCCGATTCGAGTAAAATGGTGTCAGTACACATCAGCAATAACCAATCAATCATTTATTCCAGAATAGCACATACATACATGCATTGATGAACTTGGATCGCTGTCACGGATGTGAGTTCAGCTATATTCGTTAATCATTTCAAAACGAATTATAGAAAGGGAAATTATAGAAACAAGTTATAGAGAAAAAACAAAACAAAAAATCTGAAAAGAAAGTGACAAAACCCCCGATTCGAGTAAAATGGTGTCAGTACACATCAGCAATAACCAATCAATCATTTATTCCAGAATAGCACATACATACATGCATTGATGAACTTGGATCGCTGTCACGGATGTGAGTTCAGCTATATTCGTTAATCATTTCAAAACGAATTATAGAAAGGGAAATTATAGAAACAAGTTATAGAGAAAAAACAAAACAAAAAATCTGAAAAGAAAGTGACAAGTTCCTTGTCTGGTTTCAGAATAGGGGTCACTAGAGAATGTTTCCAAAAAGACGGAAATTTACCACATATAATACAATATTTGAAAATATGGGAAAGAGAAAGTGTAAGAGACTTGACGCATTTCTTGAGGAGGACAATCTGAGGGATACCATCTGGTTTTTCGCTACACGTTGGTTTAAGTTTCAAGAGGCTTTTAAGAACAGTAGAGGGGAGAAAAATAGGAAAAGAGCTCATACATAGTAGGGGCCACTTCAGTTTTCAATGCAATACGTCCTTAGTATAATGAGAAGCGAATTCGGTAGAGAGCAGAGAACATTTAAGTTTGTTTCTCAATACTATTTCCCCTGTAGTATTCAATAGATATCGAGGAGGCACTGGTTTAAGCCGAGTGAGGGATGAGAGATATGTCGGAACAAGTCCCGAGAGTCGGAATAGGCTAAACTAATTTGAAAGGCTTGTGCTGTACAATGTTCACTTTTATTAACAACAGGTAATCATCTTCGACACTAGCTATACACGCCTAAAAAATTTACAAGTACCCACCAAGGTGAGCATAAGTTTTGCCAGTGGATTTACAAGTACCCACCAAGGTGAGCATAAGTTTTGCCAGTGGATTTACAAGTACCCACCAAGGTGAGCATAAGTTTTGCCAGTGGCAGTATCCATAACAAAGCCATCCTTTTTACTTGTAACTTCTCGCAAGAAGCTGTTAAACTCAAGAAGAAAAAAATAAATAATGATAATGATGTTCTAGAGAGGTTGTCGGCCTACCTCCAAACTTTGTTATGTAGAAATCGCAATAATGACTGTCTTCGCAACAGTACAGAAACATCAATTTTTTGCCCTTCTGCGAGATCCTGTGTCTGTTGTACAGTAGGTGCAATATACAGACTGATATACAGAAAGACTGACTTGAGCACAGTAAAACAAATTGTCTTGAGTGCGCAATTCAAAAGTTGGCAGAAAATATAAGACGATGCTGGGAATAATTTTCGCCAAAATGCTCGAAATGTTGTTCCTCAGCCAAAAACTTTATTTCGCCAAGATTTCGAGTATGCGAACTTGGGAGAAGGAAATTCCGTTATTTGTCTTTTTTTAACTGCCAAAATAGGGACGAAGAATCGGCCACCATTTCGCAGTGCCAAATGATGAATGACTCTGTGGCCAAGTTTTGTTCCTGCCAAATCACGGACAATTTTGTTTTTTCCTTTGTGACATGTTTTGGCACTGCCAAACTCGGCTCTTTTTTGAACACTTTTTGTCAATGCCAAATTACGGACAATTTTGTTTTTCTTTTGCGTCATGTTTTGGCACTGCCAAACTCGGCTCTTTTTTTGGAACACTTTTTGTCACTACCAAATCAAGGACAATTTTGTTTTTCTTCCGTGTCATGTTTTGGCACTGCCAAACTCGGCTCTTTTTTGGAACACTTTTTGTACGTTGAACAAAGCTCCGCAACGACCACATATTAACCACTTCTAGCGACGTACCCCAACAGAGTTTAGTAAACAGTTGAGAAAAATGTATGTTGCTGCGCTAGTACGTAGAGATTTGTGTGGCGGTTGTAGTCGGTTTAATTACCCAAGTTTGAGGTAAAGATTCGATCCGGCTCGTTGAAAGACGTAGCCTGAACCACACATTTAAAGAGATCAAAGTCTAGTATTGGCACTCCCCAAAGAGTTCCTGAGAGCAATCCTCCATCATCCCAGAAATGAGGTTAAGGAGTTGCAGGGGCTACAAAAAAAGCCCGATTTTGGCAGTGACAAAACAAGGACAAAAATCACGGTTCTGGCAGTGGCAAAACAAGGACAAAAAAACCCGATTTTGGCAGTGACAAAACAAGGACAAACAAAAACCCGATTTTGGCAGTGACAAAACAAGGACAAAAAAAAGGCCGGTTTTGGCAGAGACAAAAGAAGGACAAAAAAAGCCCGATTTTGGCAGAGACAAAACAAGGACAAAAAAAGCCCGATTTTGGCAGGAAAAAAAGAAGTACACAAAAAAGCCCGTTTTTGGCAGTGACATAAGCAGTTACAAATTTTGTCCCTTCTTTAGCAGTGACAAAACGAGTACAAAGTAGAAAGCTTGTTTTTTGACGGTTTTTCTTGGCAGGCAGGTCAAAACGCATGTTATTTGCTGCCATTTATCATGGCGCTTTTTTCCGTTTCTTGCCATGGAAAAGCTTGGTTTTTCAAGGGAAATCTGCCCGAGGAACAACATTTTGAGCATTTTGGCGAAAATTATTCCCAGCATCGTCTTATATCGTGCTCTTTTCCGATGTTTTATTTCGGACACAGAGGTCGTCCTGTTCATTTCAGGGACACGGAACACATACATGCTACATAGAACCCAGAGGTCCCTTTCTACGCAACTAATGCCTTTTCCCAGCACGTTATTGTTTCTTTTGCGAGAGAAACAGTTGTACTCAACGGTTCCATTTGCATGTTGAAAAGAACATTGTTTGCCGTAGAATTATTCAGGCTTTGCTGATTGACACTCACAAACCCGACTTTAACAACAAGAGCGAAATGGCAGAAGAGCTCTCTCATCTCTTCCTTTTGCCTCTCCCTTAGGATCATCTCGCTTGTTTGGATCCCTATTGTATTTTTTTCTGTTTGTATTATAATTTCTTTGGTGGTTGTGGGCCACCTCTTCTGGCTGTATCACTATTTATTGGTTCGTCATCTTGTTTGTATTAGTTATTCTTATCCTTATTGATACATAATTCAGCTGTTCTCACCATTGTGTTTAGGTGGAACTATTCGCTGACGGTGCTTTCAAAAAGCGGAACGTTCGAAGTCTCACTCTTCTACAAAAATTCCTATTTGCAACAGACCTTGATGGGATCCGCAGAAAAAAGATAAGCAATAATTTTTCTCCTTTAAATGATTTTTTCACTAACACGCTCACAACGATGAGAAAGGTAAGATAATGATGAGAAAACACAACGATGAGAAACCTACATTTCTCAGAAAAACATAGAATATTTGTAATTTATTTGCTTTCAAGTGTTTTAAAGTTGAGTTGACGTGTCACAAAGGTAGACTTTTTGGTAGAGGTTTTGTTGAAATAGGTAGACGTTTTGCAAAAAAAAAGGTAGGCGTTTTGTTACCATTAAACGATGGGGAGACACTGCTATTCCGTGCGATAGTGTTATATGAACGGCTCATATGTCCCGCTCTCGTAGTCACGCATGCTTATCAAGCGACTGCGTCATGAATGGAGTGCAACTCCAGAATTCACGATTACGACAGAAGGGAGATGGAAGACGGATGACAAATCCTCAAATGCTAAGTTACACAGTTTAAAGGCAGTGACTCCTGGTTAATATGACGAATGATTGAACTATCGCACAGAAAAAAAGCTAGTCCACCGGGCGGGATCAAAACCAACCATCTCTGACTCAAACTGGAAGCGCTTGTTACCATTAAAAATAGCAATGTGTCCCCGTGGTTTATTGGTAACATACGCTCCCGGTTTGAGTCAGAGATGGTTGGGTTCGATCCCGCCCGGTGGAATAGCTTTTTTCTTTGCGATAGTTCAATCAATTTTTTTCAAAAACAAAATTTTCAGGAAAAATTGTTTTCTTCTTTAGTGTGGCCTATATCTGACAGGGGTTGAATGAAATAAAATGAAAGGTTTATATCTAATAGCTGAAATGGACAAAAAATCAAAAATAATCTGAAGATGTCACTACAAAATTTTGTCGTCGCTACGCCTGAGTGTTTACGGTAACTTTTTTAAAAAATTTGTCATACATTTCATTTCATTTCTTTATTCCAAGCACATGAGATATCATGAAAAACACAAACAAAAACAAAGTCAAATGCATGGACTTTCTTCTAAGTGGCGGTGTTTAGGGGTTGCGGTATAGATGAAAAAGGGGGGGAGGGTGATATACTTAAAATCGAAAATTATATCAGTCATGTACGAAAGGTTTAGGTAATATCTTTTCAGTAGGCAGAGATAATAATTGTTTTTTGAAACTAGCAGTATTAGGTGTACTGACGATCTCAAAAGGTAATGAATTCCATACTGATCGCTGGCGAGAAACACATGTAGAAATAGAACATTTGCTAATATTATGAGGTGTTTTTAGCCTGAGCTCATGAGAATGGCGAGAAAATCTCTGTACTGCAGACAATTGAAACAAGTTCATAGTTTCAAGTTCACATTTTTTGTGGACACATTTATGAATAAATAAAAGGTCAGATATAGCACGACGATATTCAAGAGTTTCTAGGCCTAACATGGAGATTCTTTGTGAAAAGGGAAGTCTGGAATGGCCAGATCTTGCTAGGATTCTTCTTGTAAACGACCGCTGAATTTTTTCAATACATTTTACTAAGCCGGGGGATGAGGGATTCCATAACTCACTAGCGTATTCAAGAACAGGTCTGACATAAATTTTAAAAGCTGAAGTTAAAAGAGGCGGACATGGTGACTTGAAGGCTTTTAACATCATGTTAACTAGAGCAGAGCCTTTTTTACATTTGTCTTCAACATGATTACGATAAGAGAAACGATCACATATGATTACACCAAGATCTTTGGCAACTCTACCAACTACTAGAGGTTGACTTTTCATGTAATAGACGCTGCGAGAATTGGATGATCCGAGATGAAGTACATTACACTTAGATATGGATAGGGACAAATTCCACTCTAGGCACCAATCGGTTATACGATTCAAAGCTAGTTGGATATAATTACAAGAGGTAGCGCGTCCCATTATCTTTATATCATCAGCGAATAAACAAAATTTGATAGAATCGGGGATAGCTTCTTTAACAGAGTCGATGTACAACAAGAATAACAACGGGCCTAAAGATGATCCTTGAGGTACATATACCTGAGATTACGGGAATTGGGTCAGATAGACTATTATCGATCATAACTGTTTGTGAGCGGCCAACAAGATAATCAGTTAAACATTTAACGATTGGAGAAAAGATACCAAAATATGCTTTCCTATTTAGAAGTAATCTATGATCAACAGAATCAAATGCTTTACTGATATCAAGGAATATTATATCGATAGGGATGCTTTGGGATAACGAGTCAACAATGAACGAATGAGATTCAACTAAAGAGGTCACAGTAGACCTCCTAGCTCTAAAACCAGCCTGGTAGGGCGATAAAAGGTTCTCTTTTTCTAAATAGCAAGATACTTCCTTAACAATAATTTTCTCCATAACTTTTGTTAAAGAACAGCATAGAGAAATAGGTCTGTAATTGGTAACTAGATTCCGGGAATTGCTCTTGTGTACTGGTTTCACTATAGATTTCTTCCATAGTAGGGGAACAGAGCCAGTAAGAAGGCTATTATTAAATAGGATACATAATGGTTTAAAATAAACATTTGTCTTTCTTTTTGGATTATTTTTTAAAAAATTCTTTTTTTAAAGATTTTTTTGATACGGTCTCGTTAGCCTAAGCCGTACGGTCTCGTTAGCGTAAACTTTTACTAAGCCTAAGCATTTTTTTATATAAAAATATTTGTTTAATGCAAACATAATTTTTTGAAGTAAAACCCCCTCTCAAGAACCGGAGTCCCTGAAGCTTAAAATAATCACCTATGAAGAAAATTCTCGAAACCGTAGCGTTTGAAGCCAATTAGCACTGTTAACTAAACTGCAGCAGAGCCGGAAAACCTTCCAATTGATTATTACCTAACATTTTTTCTTAGAGTTTCTTTTAGGTTTAATAGTGATATGACATTAGTCTCAGAGCACCAGACGAAAATAAACAACACAAAAAATGGAGCGAGTATTGTCATAGCGATTTCTATTAGACTTCTCAACAATATTATAATCATGAACAGAAGAAACCAATTTTTAAAGAACCTTTAAAAACTTTTTTGTTCTAATTTCCTGTCTTAGAAATAAATCGCAGGCTTTTTTATGAGTAGTCAAGCTCGGTTAACTGACAATGAAAGAAGAGAATAAAAAGATCATGCCGCGAAAAACGAGCTACATAGGTGACTTGTTCACTACCGGTCACACAGCTCGTTTTCTCCGAAATTTTTTGGAGGACCACGAAATGATTCATCTTTTTTTCCGAATCAATTCTTCAATCTTTTCGAAAAGGATCTAGAACAAACCAAAAAGAAAATTTTCTAGCCAATATTCATCCCAACAATCTTATCAGGTTAGCGATATAGGATCAACTTTAGGTTTTTTTATTTAAAAAACTTTCAACTTTCAGAGTCTCAGATCGGGATAATAATGAAGGTTTGAATCCTTTAAAAACGCTCATAGATACGGTTTCCATCACGATTACATGAAGCATGAGATTCCATCATGATTACATGAAGCGCATGAGAGAGAAAAGCGATTCCTACCCTTAGTTAACCTGAGGCGAATAAAAAACACAAAGATACCTTACATTCCAGTAGAAAAAACATTTAAACATGAATTAGTTCAAAATATGATGAAAGAAGTCATACATACTCTGACAAAAAATAAAAATTTTTAGTTAAATACATAATTTGGAGACCATGACACCTGTCAATGACTGGTGAAACAGAGAAAAAAATTATTGAAATCGATCTCATTACGTGTGTGAACTTGCTTTTCTCCGTCAAATACTACGTATATGAAAGTCGTATGTTCTGGGTTTAGGGAAACAAGCACGATATACATATCTAGTTTCGATTGATTGGTTCATTGATTGATTAATTGGTTCATTGATTGTTTCAGGAAAACAAGCACGATATACATATCTAGTTTCGACCGATTGGTTCATTGATTGATTGAGTTCATTGATTGGTTCAGGAAAACAAGCACGATATACATATCTAGTTTCGATTGATTGGTTCATTGATTGATTGATCGATTGGTTCAATAATTGAATCAGGAAAACAAGCACGATATACATATCTAGTTTCGATTGATTGGTTCATCGATTGATTGATCGATTGGTTCATTAATTGGTTCAGGAAAACAAGCACGATATACATATCTAGTTTCGATTGATTGGTTCATTGAATGATTGATCGATTGGTTCATTAATTGTTTCAGGAAAAAAGCACGATATACATATCTAGTTTCGAAGGCACTCATCGGTTCCTGTTTTAAACTTTTCCGCTTTAGCACATAAACAAACTGAAGGCTACCTGCTTATGCCCACCATCAACTTCTTATTCCGGTTTCCATCATCTTCGGGAATCGCTTTGAGAGACATGGTGGATACAATCTGATGTCATATATCTATGTACATACATATTGGATTTTGTGTTCGCTCAGTTGAATGCTTTGTCTAAAAATACGGAAAGGGTTATACTTGCAGACTTAACACATAGTCCTCTTAGAACATCCAATGTTAAGTTCTACTTCCATCTATTGATGTCTTTTTTCTCCAAAATCGGAACTACTTCTTAAAAAACGATTCAAAATTCAGTTAATAAAATTTTAAGTTAGGTTTTATAATAGTTAGTCACTCCATCCAAGGACCTGGCTAAAATTGCTGAATTGCTAGGACTTCATGAAAAAGTAAGTTGACACTCAGGATCCGAGAAGACATAAAGGAGATGTAAGTCTAAAAAGGCAATTCTCATTTCATGAAAGAGAATTTCTAGGGAAACAAATGAACTCCTCTATCGTTGAGGGTGTTATGGAATCAGAAGTCGGTATAGGTTCATAACTAACTTCTGCGTTCAGAAAGCTGTCTAAAGATGAAACTGTGTGAGTGTTGAAGTGGCCGAAAGACACACAAGAGATGATACTCTGAGGTGGCTCGTTGACAAAGCAACTCGGATCAGTGGGAGCTGCCAAGCTGAGCTTATACAATAGCGAGTGAATAACATACTGTTTAAGCAATAGTTCGGTGAGCTGCTCTTGGGGTGAGATTTCTTGGTTATCGACTATGTCTAGGGGAAGCGGTGTTCGAAGAGGTTGTATGTCGATGTAATTGGTGGGATCTAAAGGTTGGAGTTGATCCACGAAGGGAAGTAAGTATGAAGACCGTGAAAGATCCGTCGATGAAGATGGGAATGCCAAGGAATTAGCAGAACTTCCGGATGCAGCAGAAGGAGCAGACATCTGAGACGAAACCTGCGAGCACCTTAATTAGCTAAATGTTCCATCAGTGTTGACCAGGAGTCATAACCTCCCCTCGAGCACCTTATTTGACTGCTTGTAAAATCTTGACCAGGGCATTGAAGATTTATATTTCCTGTTTTCCTATGTAATCAAAAGCTTTGAACCGGCCGGTCAAGATGATGTTTTTTTGCTGCACTTCATATATGATTTTGTACCTGAGTAGCTGCGCTTGGAGAAGAAGACGTGTTGAGTGATGAGCACGTCGTAATAAGAGGACTGGTCAAAGCCATGCTTGATGAACAAATATTCGAGAAATTACGAGTGTCGGGGCCAGCCGTACAAGTCAAAGATTCAGATTCTTCGCTTTTATCAGAACGGATACCCGACAAAGGAGCAGCTGTAAAATTATCTTTATCAAATTAACTATTAATTACTGTTATGATTTTTATATTTCGGCCCATTTTGAATTATTATAAAAATCTGGTAATTCTTACCCCGTATCGTCTAAACTGTTTTCAGCATTCTCAACTCTGCCAAAAAAGTCAAAAGCCAAACTGCCAAAAGCCTTTTTGGTGCCTCCCACCAAAACATAGTCCATGTCTCCAGAGCTCATTCTTCCTTTTTTTCATTTTCGTGAGCCATTCTGTACATGTAATAAACAATACAATACAATACAACTCTCACTTGTGCGCTCACTCGTATATCATTAATGCCGAGACTACAGTATACTACAGTATAACTATAAAGGTATACTTGTACACTTTATGCCACTTTTTGTCCAAAGGTAAAAATTTGTAGCAAAAAACACTTAAAACAATCTTAAAAGCTTAAAACGAACTTTTAACTGTTAAAAACTTTTATTTTGAGAAAATTAATTAGTTGCTCCAGAAATTCAGTTTCAAGACATGAGCTTTAAAAAATAAAATACTTAGCTTGAATGAAACGTTCAGTTTGTAGTGAAACAAAAAAATCTACAGAGTGAAAGTTCATATTAAAGCTGGAATGAACCTGTATTGTCATTACTAAGTACTCCATCAAGACTCTGCTCCACGCCGAGAAATCCTTTCTTTTTGTACTTTTTGATGTGCAGGTCAAGTGCTCGTCTCGTCTCGATCAATTCGCACTGTGTGCAGCAACAGTTTGCAAATTTGCACATTTTTTTGTGATCCTGAAGATTGAAAGGATCTGAATTGGCTACAGATATTTTTTCGAAATACACACGCTAGTAAACACAGTTCTTTCATGACTGAACCTTCTGACCAATTCTTAGCTTCAACGGACTCTCCAATGAATGTATATCTTGATTTAGTTTACTGATAAATGCTCTCAATTATTGCCTTCTAATTTTAATATTTTTCTTATCTTCAGTATACAGTAAGTTAATCCATCTTTTCCTTTTTTTCTAAGCGTTGTTTCGTGTCGGCCGAGGTCAATGTTGGATTCTCCTTACGGTTTATAGCTTTTTTATTTAATCTTTAGGAACAAGATGATCGCAGTTCGTGAAGAATGAGATCAGAAAGACTTTGTTGAAATCACATAACATACTGAGGTAGATTAGTTGATTTAATCTCTATAAGCTTTTTCGACAAGCGGAACACAAGTATTGCATCTGTAGAAAATTATCCGTTAACGAAACCACATAGCTGCTTTCAAAGTTTGAGATTATCTTGTATGCATGAATTTTTCAAATATCTTTATGGTTGGGTTGAATTGCGTATTTGGCAATATTTGTTGTTTACTCTTACATCGCAGTTTTGTTTGAAGATTGGAACGGTCGTTTAATCGCTATAGATTCCATACTCCTTCAAGTACTCCAACGCCTTTGCTAAATGCGGATAAGGAAGACTTAATGACCCTTTTCTTTCATGAGGTAGAGGGCAGCGAGCGACTTCATCTCCTTCACGTCACTCTTAAGTCAGTTTCTCGCTCGAGCTTATCTCTTCTTGTATATTGTGCAGATTTATCGGTGAATACTTTGTTTTGGCGAGAAATGAGTAATTGCCCTACGATTGTGAAGCGCTTCCATTATGATTCGGTGATTTTTCATAGCTATGTTCCTGGGAGACTTATTCCGCTCGTTGAACAAATCTAGAGCTTCGATGAAGTGCAGCAGAGCTCGCATGGCATAAAGCTCCTCTTTTCGCGCTGCGTGTTTCCCTCATAGTCCAAGTTGAGCAAACCGACTCTATGCCTTTTGTTTTATCTCCCTGCAAACGCCTAGATATATTAGTGTGACTTCATGATTAGAAGTTTGCTACAGAGAGCCGTGAAATTATTCTTCATCCGCGTCACTACATCCTTGATGAGGTGCGTATGCTAAAACAACGAATGATAGTCGTTGGGCGAAGTTAAGAATACCTTTATGACTCAATCCGTAACTCAAATGACTTCGATCAGGTCCTCAGCACTCAAATGACTTCGATCAGGTCCTCAGCACTCAAATGACTTCGATCAGGTCCTCAGCACTCAAATGACTTCGATCAGGTCCTCAGCATCTTCCGATGTTACGATAACGCCAGACCGTGTTTATATGCCATTCCACTCGCAATTGCGATAAGATCCGTTGTGTGAATATACAAATAAAAAATGAAATTATATATATGTATATAATCGACATTCTGTTGACGAAGCGCTTTGGAATATCAATTTGCATCCATCTCCAATAAAATCCAGCATGCTACTTACCAGTTCGTTTCCTGCATAGCAGCGAAGGCGATCCTTTTTGTTTTTAGCATCGCTGCGAGCTTACGACTACTTCCCGAGAATGTTGACATCCAAGGTGGCGAGGCGCTTTCTTGCTGTATGCCGTGCATCCATACCCGCACTCCGTAAGCAGTTGGTCTTGGCATAATATACTTTCGTATGGAACAATTCAAAACCGCGGCGCTTTCGTAAAATTATAAGTGACAACCAGGGTCTTCAAGGAATCAGTTCGTCAATTGAATGATCGATCCTGCCATCGCAAAAAGAGAAGTTAATTCACTCATTGACCGTTGAAGAGGCAGAATGTTCAATCAATGATTGATGCTTGAAACTTCATTGCATATTCCGAGTTGCAAGATCAGAAATAACAGGTAAATTTCACATTGGAATCATTTTACAGGCTTTTCACTTTTCCATGAAAAAAGTAAGAAAATCGTGATGAGGGTTGTTCAGAAAATTTTAACGAAGATACATTGCATCGAGTAATAAAGAATTAACAGGTAACAGAATTAACAGGTAACAGAATTAACAGGTAACAGAATTAACAGGTAACAGAATTAACAGGTAACAGAATTAACAGGTAACAGAGATTCACTCCGGTGCAAGTTGGATAAGAATGTAAAAAACACGAAAATTCCACGTTTTCTCAAAAGAAACATTCATTTAATTGACGAAGAGTAGTGTTAAAGTGAAGTAACAAAACTAATTAGTAGAAATTGGAGACAATTGTTGAGATGGTAGTGAAAAACTGATTAGTGAATAGTTACTAGTATTACAAGAATAACTTCATCCCTTATTTGAATAAGCTCATAGTATATAACATGAACTGATCATCAGCAAGACTGTTCAGTCAGTTTCTTCTCTGCTCACACCAAACTACTCAAAATCGTTTCTAAGCCTAATCGCTCAATCGAAACACAGAACGTTAACCTGTACAAATACAAAAAAACAGAGCTCACAAAAAACGTAGCCATGACTAATTTAACATTTGGTTATTCAAGTTTTGATCAGCCACACGCAGATAGTTGCCATGCTCATTTTTTGTTATAAAACGAGTCTTCTCAAGTACAGTAGTGGTCTTAGAATACTGTCTAAAGGGCCAACCCACCTTCTTCCACTGTAGAATACCATGATTTTTGCACTTCTGACAAAAGTAGCAGGCTACGGCAGCAGAGCCCGTTTCTTGGGGAGGGACCACCTAGTAACAGTCTTTTTCTTTTGGCCGACTTTTTACTTAAGATTCATGTTTTTGAGTTCTTCTACTAAAGTTCAAATTTTCCCATTGATTATATTCTCATTGTTGTAACAATATTCCGAAGTTATGGTGTGGTTTCGTGTATAAAATCAGAGGCCGGTTGCAAGACGTTTGTTCGACCAAAGTTGTTGTCCGGTAAAACGTTTCACCGAACAACGCGTTTTCCTGTCAAGCAAGTTATCCCGTTGTAAGAAGAAACTTTTGTTGGTTAAACGTTTGTATTCAAAAGGTTGACGCACTTTGGGTGTTGTTTCCCATTTTGAACTTTAAATAGAGTTTGTAGTCTATTTCATCGTGCTTTTTGAGATATATGTTTGACCCAAGGTAATAGTGCTACCGTAGTTTACCTATTTGAGTCCCGTTTCATGAAAATACTTAACAAATACAAAAGCATATTCGAAGTTATCGCGAATAATGGCCATACCATTGATTATTGCCTTTATTTTTGAATAAAAGTTCGTAATAAGTTTTCAAACACGAAAAAGGTTGAGGGGGACCATCATTGTGAGGCGGTCATTTTTCAGACAATTTTTTTTTGATAACCGGAAGTCATGTCTTTTTTGAAAAATAAACTACTTTATGATTGAACTATCGCGCAGAAAAAGCTAGTCCACCGGGCGGGTTCGAACACAGCCACAAGAACTATGAGCCTTTCATATATAACACTATCGCACGGAATAGCAATGCGTCCCTTTGGTGTAATGGTAACACAAGCTCCCGTTTTGAGTCGAGATAACTGGGTTCGGTCCCGCCCGGTGGACTAGCTTTTTTCTGCGCGATAGTTCAATCATTTTGTAATCTTAACCAGGCGTCACTGCCTTTAAACTGTGTAACTTAGAATTTGAAGATAAACTACCTTAGTTTTTCGGCAAAATGACAAATTTCAACAAAAAGACAAATTTCGACAAGTAGAAACTTCTTCCGATCCAAAAGTCACAAATTTCTCAATTCATATCTTACTAAAATAAATATTTTTTGTGAAAAAAAGGTGAAAAAGAGAAAAACAATGTTCGAATTAATTCAAAAAAAACTACAAAAATAAATCATGTTTTTATACAAAAACGCTAAGAAAACATTACAGTCTTTTTTGTACGAAAACAGAAAGGAAAAGAGAGAAAAAGTGTTAAAAGTGCTTGGTAAAACTGTTTTCCTAACTGTTATCCTGGGCTAACCTAGGATAAAAAAATTCGTACAAAAGATTGGCCAGAAAAACCAAAGTTGAAAAACCAAAGTTGAAAAACCAAAAGTTTCTTGCAACGCAAGCAACAAGAAAAACCAAACACTTTGGTCCGATTAAGACTTTTGTCCGTGCATAAGATGTTCTTGCAACCGGCCTCAGAAGTCTTCTTTCTGTTCTCATGCTGTATCAGAAATAACATTGTTTCCTTTGTTCGAATAATAACGAGTTGGAAAGTGAAGTTGGGATTATCTGTAGATGAACTCGTTTTTTTAGAATTAGTTTACCTCTCTGTAAGTAAAAATTCTGAATCACCAAGATTGTCTCAAAAAGCACTTGGTAATTATGGATCTATCAACTAGGAAGATAGGGTTAACTGAAGAATAGCTATCGTTCATAGTTAAAAGAGTTGTTTTCTTGAAAGATGAAGCAGTCCAACAGACCTCCGCTTCAGTAGGCTCTTGAGTACGTACAAACAGCTTATCTTGCTCTCTCCTGAGACGAATTTGCAGAGACATTATGCTGCGTCGCTGCCGCACGAGAGCGCACTCAAAGTGAATCTTCAGGTAAGAGGGTAATAAAGGTGAAGAGAAAAGCTGACAGGAACAACCTACAGGGACGGAACACTAAAACACTTTTGGGATATAAGTAAAGGCCGAGCGCTCACGACGCCATTCAAAAATAAAATGAATATATGGATACGCTCCTGAACCTTCCCAAGACTTCACCCGGAAAATGCCATGAAAATTTTTTTTTAAAAATTACGATCTTCACCAACGCGAAACAAAATGCTGAGAAAAGTACTAATACAGCCATTCATTCAACAAAAAAACCACTTTTATCTTAGCAGCTTCTTAAACAAAATAAAATCCAATAGTATGGCTTTTTGGCCTTATTCGGGAAATCTGCTTTAATCGGCGGCTTAGCATGTCTTGTGGAAGGGTAACGGTCTCGACGCTGATCACGATGATAGACAACTCTCGACGTTTCAAAGCTGCTTACATGTTTTGAAATATACGAAGAGCCATATTTAGTAAGAAAAATTATGTTTATGTGAGTAAGAATAATTAACCTTCTTGCAATGGCATAATTTGAAGGGACATGAGTGATTTCTGGTCTGCTCAACGATGCCATGTTGCTTGCAACTTCCACAGTGGCGCTTAACACCTAAAATACTTTTCAGCTTTTTCATTTGACATTTGAAAATTTATAAACATAAATAGGTGAATTCACCACTAACATGGAATATTTCAGAGCTGCGAATTTTTTTTAAAGTTCAGAGTTGCAGGCGTTAGGCGAGTGTTGTTCAACAGATAAAAAAAGTCCTCTTGAAATTAGTCAATGGAAGCTGGATTTATTTCCACTCAGCTTGTGATTAACAAAAGAGAAGAGAGAAAAGATAAATTGTGCTTAACCGATTCGAAAGAGATTTTTTTAAATTGACGCTACGACATCGGGGCCACGTCCCATTTTTGTGCTATCAAAGAAGGTGCTAACACTTCTACAGGGTGCGGCAAAAGTCCAGGTGTGTATTATTTTTCCGATAAAAACTTAACGGATTGAGCAAATCAAACAAAATTTTCATCAAAGTTTATTCAAATAGTTTGGGATATTACTGCGTTTTCAAATTTCAAACAGCCCTCCTTTCTCCTTGACACAGGCGCTGAGTCGCTTGTGGAAGGCACCCACCGTGGTGGACAGGTAAGCGACGTCAAGATCATCCCACGCCTTCTGTAGGGCGCGCTTCAAACTTTCCAAATTCTTGTGTTGGGAAGCACAGGCCTTGCTCTCAAGGACCGACCACACAGAGAAGTCCAGAGGATTCAAATCAGGTGAGTACGGAGGCCATTCGGCGGATGTGATCATGGAGGGGAAATTGCTCTTGCACCAGTCTTGCACCACTTTAGCCTTGTGGGCGGGCGCAGAGTCCTGCTGGAACGTCCATTTGCGTCCCGCGAAGTGAGCCTGGCTCCAGGGAAATACTTTCTTATTGAGAATGTCGTTCAGGTAGTTATTGGCCTTCATTTTGACTCCCTGCTCGACGAAAACGAGTGGAGTCTTGCCAGTCGCGCAGATCCCGGCCCAGATCATGACAGAAGCGAGATGGCCCTTTCTCGAAACATAGCGACCTCGTTGACCGATTTCGACCAAATCCTATTGTTCTGGTCGTTGAAGGACTGCTCAATATTGAACAACGTCTCATCGGTGAAGAGAATATCCAAACAGTCCACCGGCTTGAACCGCTTTGACAGTTCACGACATCTCCGAACACGGATCGCCTTCATCTGGTCCGTCAATGCGTGATTCTTCTGCAGCTTGATGGGGCGAAGTCCCATGCGGGATTTGACGATCGTCTGAACAGAACTAGCCGAGATATTCAGCTCCTTCGCAAGTTTTCTGAGACTCCGCTTGGGGTTATATCGAATCTTGTCTCGGATGCTTCTCATGTTGAAGGAAGTGGTCGCGGTCACTGGTCTGCCGCTTCTGGGACGGTCATTTGTTGTACCAGCCTCAAGAAAGCGACGTATTGTGTTTTCTATGGTCCTGTGGGAGAATCCAGTGGTTCTGGCGATGTGCTTTTGAATGTGCCCGGACTGGCTCAAGCACAGAATGTAACCTCGGCCCATATCAGAGAGCATTACCGGAAAACGAAAAGAGTTATCATTCTGATTTTTTCAGAGTATGTTAGCAACATTATGGATAAGATACAACCGAAAAATCACACGACCGCTACACCAAACAAAAAAGATGCAAAGTGACAAAGTCAGACACCTGGACTTTTGCCGCACCCTGTATATCTTTGCTCATTCTAAATCAGAGTAGAAAAAAACGAATGCGAAGGTTTTGGGGCTTATTTTATCGAGAAAAAAAACAAGTTTCAGAACAATCAGATAATTATTTGAAGAGATATATGGGAGGTTTGAATCCCCTTTCAAAGAGAATTTTAGTTGGTGATTGTTTTGAATTGTAGCAAGTTTGACGTTATTTCTAATGAACGTGTTGTGAGAAAAATCGGGAATTTATGAGCGTATATAATTTTGATTGGGCTCACTTTGAATCAAGCTTAGGAACATTCAAAAAATGGACAATGAAAACTTTGAAACCTACTTTTTTAACAAAAAATCGTTTCCTTTATGTATAGCCTGACAAGCAAAATCCGAGAAGAACATCGGTTTCATTTCGTAATTTTTTTCTTGCTAAGCTATGAGGCACTAGTGCAGTTTAACTGGTAAGAATTTATGGCAAAACTACGCTTTAGATTTAAAATTTTTTATTTTCTTTGGACATAACGTGACTTAAGTAAGCGACGTAAGTAAGCGAGTGACACAGTTTTTAAAAAAATTTTTTTTACAGAAGTTTTTTTTTGGTTGATTTTCAAATTTCTTGGTCCTGTAATACTCCGAAAGCATGAATTCGGAATGAAAACCACTAACCAACGGCCAAAGGTCAAAAAATCACTCCCTGATGGACTTTAAAACCATTTTCGAAACGAGTGAAACTCAGTTTTGTTTTCAAATTTCATCATAGGTTAGGTAGATCAATTAAGGTTCAATGGAACAATGGAGTGGAGGTAGAGCAATTAGGGTTCAATGGAGAGAATTCAAAAAAGGTCTAGTTAGCCTAAGCCGCAACGGTCTCGTTAGCGTAAACTTCTACAAAAGCCTAAGCGTTTTTAATGTAAAAATAATTGCTGAAATTAATTTAAATTAGCAATACTGCTTTGCTCACAAACTTAAGCAGAAGAATGCTCAAAGTGTAGAATGGTCTGTCATAATATCACAAAACATGTTCGTGAGTTAGTTTCTGATAAATTACGCGCACTAAAAATACCGCAGTGCTTAGTAAAAGTTTACGTTAACGAGACCGTTACGGCTTAGGTTGACGAGACCTTTTTTCATTTAAATTCGCTTCATTGAACCCTAATTGCTCAACCTAACATATGAAAAAAACTTGGACAAAACATAGTTTCACTCTTTCCGAAAATTGTTTTCAGGTCGACCCGAAAGTTCTTTTCTGACCCTTGGCTGTCGGTTAGTGGTTTTCATTCAGTTAACATGCTTTCGGAGTAGTTTAGGGCTAGGAAAACTGAATTTTTTTATTCTCAAAAAACTGGAGAAAAAAATTTTGTTGAAAAAACTGTGTGCCTACGTCGCTTACTTAGGTCACGCTATGTCCAAAGAACTCAAAACTAGTGCCAGTTATGAAGGTTAATCACTTACGTTTTCACCAAACATAAATTTGGATTTGGGAAACGGGTAACTAGTCCAGCTTAGTAAATCCGAGAAAATGGGTAAAGATGCACTTTCTTTTATTGAGTTTGTGGTCTTTGACTATCCATCACAGAAGGGTGCAAAGATGTTTCAAATCTTCGTAAATTTGAGTTTTGGATTTTTTTCTCCAAAACTGAGACGGTTGATTGACTTTCACTAAATAAAAGGTTATTTTCACTGTCAATTGAAAACTTTGATAATCCAATGTTTTTTTTCAAACCTACGTGGCCTAATTTTATCGGTGTACACTAACAAAGATTCATTTAAATTGGTATATCAGGATAATGTATGTATGTAGTTATCAACTGATTGAGCCATCGCGAACTCTGAAAAAGTACAACCTAGGACACTGAAAGGGTGTCTGATAAACTTTACAGAATATGGAGAAAAAATTCAGCAAGTTTCATTGAAATCGTTTTTTCTTATTCATGGCAAGATTATATAAAAAAGAATGAATGAAATACTTCAATCCACATATCGAGATTCTTTTCAAAGCGATAACCTTATGAATTTTTTTAAATTCAAGTTTCTTTATCACCATAGGATAGATTGTAAGGTCACCTCTTACATACATAGAATAATAGAACAGAGAAGGGAATGGAATGAATGGAATAGGTAATGGAGAAGGGAAGACTTGGGAAGAAAACATAATTTTCTTTAAAATTTATCTTTGACGTTGACTATTTCTGTTGACAACCGAAAGTTCGGTAAGGTTATGAGGTCAGAGAAGTTGATGTCTTCTAGAGCCTTGCCGAACGCTTCGATATGTTGAATTTCTTTGAATTTATCTGTAACTTTATAAAGCAATTACCCTAGAAAAGAAAGAATGTGGAAGATTGAATCGTTTATGATTTATCACAGTTAATTTAGAAGTTCGATCTGAAGTCTGAAGACTGGTTTCTATTCTCATTTTTTTACTCTCCCTTGCACGTCCGACAGTCCGTTCTGTCAGTAAGTAATCGAAAAACAAACAATAAATCGAAGCCGATTCGTCGAATGATTAATGAGTCCAAATTGAAATCATGGAGATGTTGAGGATAACTCAACCTTAAGCTCCCACAACGAGAATAAGCCCTTTTTTATAAAGTCTTCGAGGGTATTCCAATCTTTTCTACAATTACTGCGTATTTTCGGGGAGAAGATAATTGTACCATATTCGAGGAGCATTCTGATGTAAGTGGTGTAAACGGTTTTGTAACCGTTCAAGTCCGGACATCTAAACACTTGTAAAACTTGTGAAATTCTACACAGAGCCCTAGCACGTATGATTTCTATGTGTTTCTTGAAGTTGAGCTTAGAGTCGACAAAATTACCTAAGTCTCTGACAAAATTAACGACCTTTATCAGCGATCTATCAATGAAGTAATCGTTTTGAGATCCCCAATACGGAGACAGTTTATTTTCTCGAACTGCAAAGGGGAATTTGAATTCACTTGACCAATCTGAGATATTGTTTATACAGGGTGCGGCAAAATATCACGTGGACGACTTTGTGACTTTGTATTTTTTTGTTTGGTGTAGCAATCGTGTGCTTTTTGCTTGTATCTTAGCCATAACGTTAAGAGAAATCAGAATGATTTCTCTTTTCGTTCTTAGATAATGGTCTCTAACATTGACAGAGGCTGTATCCTGCGCTTGAGCCAGACCGGGCACACTCAGAAGCACATCGCCAGAATCACCGGATTTTCCCGCAGGAAAATTGAGGACATCATACGTCATTTTCGTGAGGCTTATACGACGAATGACCGTCCCAAGAGCGGCAAACCAGTGACCGCGACCACTTCCTTCAACGTGAGAAGCATCCGAGACAAGATTCGATAGAACCCCAAGCGGAGTCTGAGAAAAGTCGCAAAGGATCTATATATCTCGGATAGATCTGTTCGTAGTATCGTCAAATCTCGCATGAGACTTTGCCCCATCAAGCTGCAGAAGACTCACGCATTGACGGACCAGATGAAGGCGACCCGTTTTTGGAGATGTCGTTAACTTTTGGAGATGTCGTTAGCAGTTTAAGCCGGTGGACTGTTTGGATATTCTCTTCACCGATGAGAAGTTGTTCAATATTGAGCAGTTCTTCAACCACCAGAACGATATGAATTGGTCGAATCGGTCAAAGAGGCGAATAAGAGTGTTCGCTACGTTTCGAGAAAGGGCCAGTCATGATCTGGGCCGGGATTTACTCGACTGGCAAGACTCCAATCGTTTTCGTCGAGCAGGGAGTCTAAGTGAATGCCAATAACTACCTGAACGACATTCACGTTAAGGAAGTACTTACCTGGAGCCGGGCTCACTTCGCGAAACGCAACTGGACGTTCCAGCAGGACTCTGCGCCCGCCCACAAGGTTAAAGTGGTGCAAGACTGATGCAAGACCATTTCCCTCTCCATGATCACCTCCACCGATGGGCGTCCCTAATCGCCTGATTTGGATTCCCTGTATTTCTCTGTGTGGTCGGTCTTTGAGAGCAAGGCCTGTGCTTCTCCCAACAAGAATTTGGAGAGTCTGAAGCGCGTCCTACAGAAGTCGTGAGATGATCTTGACGTCGCTTACCTGTCCACCACGGTGGGTGCCTTCCACAAGCGACTCCGCACCTGTGTCAAGGAGAAAGGAGGGCGTTTTGAAATTTGAAAACGCAGTTATATCCCAAACTATTTGAATAAACTTTGATGAAAAATTTGTTTGATTCTCTCAATCCGTTAATTTTTTATCTGAAAATTACTATGCATATGGACTTTCTGTACACTCTGTACATAGTTGAAAAGAATCAGAGTACTCGCTATAAGTTTTAAGGTTATCGACAAACAACGAAAACTTCACAGTCGAAGAATATAGCTCTCAATGCCATTGATGAAGCAGAGAAGCAAGAGGGGCCGCTCCTTGAGGTCCTCCGCTGAGTACTGGGAAAGAATCAGAGTAGACATTTTCTATTCGAACCTTAACTGAACGGTATGGCAGGGATAGAGTAATCCACTCTATTAGAGCGACATGAAGTCCCATGTAATGAAGCTTCTTAATCAACTCTGAATTTGAGACCATGTCGAAAGCCCTCGTGAAATCGAAATAGATAACATCTAGTTCTTGACGTTTCTGAAGAGATTCTTCCTACTCACTGATAGATTTTAAAAGTTGCAACTCACAACTTCTTCTGGATATGAAACCATATTGGGACTCAGAGAAAGAGTTTCTGTAATGAAGTCTGACGTGATTAGATAAAATGCTCTCGAAAACTTAACAGACCGCGGAAGTCACAGTAATAGGGCGATAATTGCTGAAATTTGCTCAATCACCTTCACGTTTGTAGACTTTGATGACTTCTCCCGATTTCCTTTGAATAGGGATTGAGCACCGCTTGAGAGAGTCTTTTAATAGTGAAGAAAGTGAGGAAGCAAGAGCCAGAGCACTTTTTTTTTCAAAAGGAGTTGATTCTTCTGAAAACTTGTGAACTTATTAGGTATGTTCTTGAGAATATAGTAGATAATATGGGGTGAGAAATCTATGCACGGATCTGTTGCGGTATCAGAGAAGCTCGAAGGAAGTATTTCTGCACTTCCTTCGTAAAAGTAATTTCTGAAGAACTCTTTAGCAAAAAGAAGGGATTTCTTTTTGATATCTGAAATGTAGTCTTCTCCGTATTTCCTTAGAGGAAGGCCGTTCACTGGCTTCAACGTGAGTTTAACCGAGCGATGGTTGTCACCAGCAGACTCGAGAGCCTTCATTTCATTCTTCCGTAGCTGCTCAAATTGTGTCACTAAACTCAAAATAGAGCAAGTTTTTGGCGAAGCTTGAACTCATAAATGAAAGTTTCTCGCAATGAGTTTGGAAAAATGTATTTTAAGATTTGTGGATCAATGAAAGTACAACCAATTCAGTCGTCTCTTTCACCGGAAATAAGAATATCACAAAAAAGGAATGCCGTAGACACATTGCTTATAATCGCCTTTGAGCTCGATTTTTTCTTCTTTTTGGCCCAGAAAATATAGTTGTCACCCAAATCAACAATCGTTTCTCAGAGAAAAAATCGGTACCTCACGAAGCAAGTCAGAAAAAGAGAGGACTGCTCTTGAAATGGAATAGATCTTCTACATCAATCAAATGTTTTATTTTTACAACAATGCTTCACAGCTGCCTTATAACAATAATCGAAAGTAATCTCGTCAAAAATTTATTAAAATTTCCCTAAAAAATTGCAGAAATGAGTAAAATCCGAAATACCCGTTGAGAAGAAAGCAAACACGTAAGAAAAGTTCAGTGAAAAAGCGTTTAAAAGTTTAAGTGAGGAAAAGTTTATAAAATAATAATGTTGTAGATAAGCTTGCTTTATAAATTAAAACGAGGTTTTTATTTTTCTGGTGACTTTCAAAGCTTGTCTGTATATAATTAGAAACGGTTAGGTTTTAATGTCGTTTAGTAGTTAGCATGATTTTGAGACTTCTTCCTAGGAACAAGAGCGTTGATCTGAAAAAAAGAAAGGTTCTTTGGAGGCAGACCTTTGGGTATTTGCTTACTGATGTTGAAGAATGTGATGGACTCGCTGGTCATTGCTGCTCAGAAAGAGATTTCAGCCAACGGGAGAATACACGGCAGAACTGGAATGAAAAGATTAAACGGAGAATTAATACCTCGTTTTCTAAACTTTCCGGTCAGGGCAGACGAGCATGTTAAATGAACTTTTGTGAGAAAAAAACAACCTTCTGATTAAACGAGGAACGCCTCCAAGAAAATTTTTTCGAAAAAACGCTATAAAAATGAAAAACTCTAAAAAAAAGAGTAGTCCTGACTACCAGAAGAAAGTAAATAAGAACTATTCAATCACTCACTTCCAAAAATCATGACGCCTGGTAAAAGAACTATTCGATATTAACAATTTTGACAAGTAGTATAGGTTATGTGTTCAGCGAAAAAAATTATTATCAAAATCTCGGTGACTTTCAAATTGTTGGAGAAAATATCGACAAATCCGTTCCGCTTCTTCAACATCATATCAACTTGAAGTCTCAGCGAATTATTGTTGATGATAGCGCGCGGGTACTTCAAGTGAAGATTTTAATACTAGTTATTTAGGTTGGTTTGTAGGATCAAGCAGTCAACCTTTTTTGATGTTCAACCTTCTTAGAAGTATTTATCAATATGATTGAGGTAAAGATTGAAGAAGTAGTAACTCTTTTCGAGATTCAATATTAATGACTTCATCAGGGACAAGAAGAAGCAAGGAAACAAGACATGGAAGTTGTTCAAACTTCTGAGTATACTAAGTATACTTCACAACACTTTAAAAAGAAGACCAATGAACTTGGTTTTTTTGCACTAGGTATATCATTATTTTCATTAAATAATCTATAACATTACCAGAAAGAATACGAAGTGGAAATAATGCTGTGAAAGATATTTGCGAAAAACTCTAAATGCTCAAATATATAAAGTTGTACTTTAAACCAACAAAGCCATTTGAATTTTGAAAACCTTGATATCATTCAAATAGGATCAGAAACATTCTAAATCAGGATTTTTATTATAAAGTTTTCGATAGTGAGGCATATAGTATGACCAAAAGCATGACCAAAAAGTACCTGAAATCGCGAAGCAGTCGACCGATTTTAGTTTTCATTTTTTATGATAATGCTCTAAGACTTGTTGTTTCTTGGTTCAAGTTTCAATTTTATTTTTTTATTTTAACAGATATGGCGAAATCAAGTCTTCTCCGTATTGCGATTAGTGCACTTTACAACTCTGTTTACACAAGAGGTGACATCGCGCCACGACTCAAAGCTCCACGGTCAAGTGTTTATTAGAGAAGAGAGAGATTGTAAAAGTGCATAATGCGTTTATTTGAAAGATAAATTGCGTAGTATTTGAAAGATAAAGTTCTGCTTTAAATTATGAATAACAAATGCGAAAGTCTGTTTCGCCCCCGAGCCCAGACAGACTTTCGCTCTGGGTGGGGCTCTTCCGTGAGTTCCCAGAGAGACCGTAATAGGGAAATAATAAATAAATTATAAAAACTAAACTTAAATTACTAAACTAAAATGTAAATAACGAAAACAAACACAAAAAAACAAAAAGGAATTTTCTAAAAAAGAAATGTAAATAGCAAATGACGATCGTTTTCTGGAGACTGGCGATTGCAAGGACCGTGCAAAAAGAGGTCGTCCTAGAACAGCCGATTCACCCCAGATGAGCATTCTCCGGAAACGCATAGCACGCAATCTTCGAAAATTTATGAGGAAGCTCGCTTCGTCATTCTCCCGTGAATCAACACGACTGATGATCAAAAAACCGTCTCGAGATACATTCCTACATGATGCGAGAATGACATCGATTAAATGCTCGACAGATGCTTCTTCGACATCAACGGTGTAAAGATCTGTTGCAATGGTGTGCGCGGGCCGAGCATCCCCGTACGCTATGGACCGATGAAAAATGTTCACCATAAAGTTGTCGGCGAGTTTTCAAAACGATAGAATATTTGCTTACGATCGTATTGAAGCTGCTGAGCATGAAATACCTTTCGGAAAAAAGCACCCCAACATGTACCTCATATTTTTGGCAGAATACCGTTTGTTTTCGTCGCTCCCGGTGTTAAGATAGATGCCAACTTCTATGAAAAGAAGATTCTTGAAGACGTGGTGGGACCCTGGAGTAGGACACACTATCATGGAACCAATTGGACCTTCCAACAGGATTCAGCACCTGCCCACAAGTCCAAGATCGCACAAGAGTGGTTGGGCACACACTCTTCGAGCTTCACAAGCACTGCTGAATGGCCATCGAATTCTTCCGTTCTTGACTCACTTGACTTGAGTGTCTGAGACGTCATGCAGGTACAGGTTGGAGCTATTCAGATTCCCTGCGTGCTGCCCCTCTCAAGGCATGGGACGAACTCGACCTGCGGTCACGGACAGATGGATAAGAGCGTCGTCTCAAGACATGCGTTCACGCTAGAGGCGGACATATTTAGCATAAATGTGCATAACTGTTCGTAACATATTGTGAGAAAATATCTAATGATGCCAAGAGATGGTATTTATTTTGAAACGAATTACAGACATTTACATTTGTCCAAGTCCTTTTTGGTCACCCTGTATAATACACATGACACATACATATGAATGTACTACATGTATTGTAAAAATTTTCGTCCTTCAGCGAAACTTTAAAGGCCTCTCCGATTTTGATAAGCTGTTTAAAACTTAAAAAAAGAAAGTTTATCCATGTTCTCATTTTAAAGCTATACCTAAACGGAAATACACTTAACGAAATAAAACTATCATTCGCCTTGAATACCATTGATGAATGAACTCGACCTATTAAAAAGTACGGCGACACACAAAAAAAATCAGTTTCCCAGTACGACGTTTATCGAGCAACGAGAAGAACTTTTGATTATTTATAAACTCTACTTGTCAAAAACATTAAAATGTAACTGTATCGAATAATCGGTTAATTTAAGCCAAGAGAGAATACTGAGTTGAAATTTAATTTGTTCCGAAACTTGGAGTAGTTTTCCGAATTGAATACACCCTAAAATCATGTTTCAAGTGAATCTGTTGAAAAATATTTTACAGAAAACTTACAGGTTACCTCAATGAAATATTTAGCTAGGGACCTTCAAGCTCAACGAATAGATAATGACTCATTGACAAGATTCATCTTCATTAGATTTTTTTGTATGAGAAACAGCCATTGAAAACGTTAGTCCTCTAGATTCACGTGATATCATTAGCTCGTCTACAGCATATGTGCTGAACTTATACAACAAGAAAAAAACAAAACAATAAAATTAAAAAACCAAAACAATAAAATTAAAAAACCAAAACAATAAAACTTTTATAGTCGTATGTAAACAGTGAGCTACGAAATGACAAAGACCTATTCCAAAAAAGCGAGACAGAGAGCGATATAAGGGTAGATAGGAGTTTAAGGGACCGTGAGAAAAAATAGAGAAATATAAAGATATGAGTATGAGTACGAGTTTATTAGAAAAAAAAATAGAAAAAGAAACTATCAAAACGAACAAGATAGAAACAAATATATAGAGAAAACGATTGAAACAAATTTTCACAAGGATAACAAAATAAAACTTTTCCAACTCAACAAAGAGAGTAAGAAAGATACATTTAAAAAATTAAAAGGAAGAGACACAGAGTAAGACTGATAGGGGAGAGAGAGAGAGGAAGAGAGAGAAAAAGAGAGAAAGAGGAGTGCTGCGCAAAGGAATTGACAACCAGCTACGCCTTTCGAAGCGGATGTTCCGAAGGAAAATCAGTTCTTATGTCAGAATTGAATTCTTCAAATTGAATCACCTACCGCTCGACCTTAAAGGTAAAATGTTCTTATGGAATAAATCGCTTCCTCCTCAACAGTGAGAGAATTGCGAGTTTATCTAGTTTTACCCAGGAAGTTAAAAAAATTACTGTTTTTAGAGAAAGGACGAAGAACTGTATAGTTGAATGGGGAGAAGCTAAAAAACTTCCCTCAGTAGACTCTTCATGTTCAAAATGCTTTGGTCAGCTTGGATTATTTAAAATCCTCACGGCTACCGTAGCAAGGAGTGAAAGAAGAAAAGAAAGGGGAGGGGTCAGTTAATCGAAGGCGAGAGGGTTAGAGATAAGTAGAGAGTAGAGAGATACAGAGGAGCGAGAAGATTAAAATTATAGAGATATGAAAGCAATAAAGATGAAGAGAGAGAAAGAGATAGGAAGAGGGATAGGAAGATGAAGCTAGAAAAAAGAATTTTATAAGAAGAAAATTTTCAAAGAAGAGCGCAGCGAGTCAGGGATGCTTTATGAAGATGATAAGGAGAAAAAGAGTTCGACAACCATAGAGAGAGAGAGAGAGAGAGAGAGAGAGAGAGAGAGAGAGAGAGAGAGATAGAGGAAGAGAGAGAGAAAGAGAGAGAGAGAAAGAGAGAGAGAGAAAGAGAGAGAGATAAAGAAAGAGAGAGAAAGAGAGAGAGGATAAAAATGAGATTTCGGGGGAAGACAAGCAGCTAGGAACCACTTTGGTGTGATAGAGAAAGGATGACAACTCGCTCTAGTTTATGATGGATACGCCTGTTGTCTTCATATTCTAAAAGTAGAATAAAACATGAGGTAGAACACAGTTTACATGGAGAAATAGAGTAATCAAAGAACAGAGACAAAATGGTTTATAGATTGGACAGAGAAACATGTAGGAAGACAGGTCAGACATAGAGAACAGAAGGCGACCAGGGAGCCAGTGGATCAAAAGAAGATTACAGGATTCCGGTAAATAAGATGAACTTATCTTATCCATAAAAAGAAATTCAACTAATATTTCAGCACTGCTGTTATTCTTGAGAGTGATAACATATATTGAAGACAGTGACAGTACACATTGGGAACTCAATTGACAGTGACAGTACACATTGGGAACTCAATTGAAAACGTACTTTTCAGAAGATTACTTATAGCAACAAAAAGCGAGAATAAGATCGAATTTAACTGTGAATGCTGATCGTATTCTATGTTAGTCACACAGGTAATGACGCCTGGTTAAGACGACAATCTGATCGATTATCACGTGACTATCACGTGAAAAAAGCTAATTCATCGGCTGTGATCTCATACAGCCTTCTATCACATCTCTATCTCGGAGTGCGAGCACGTAACCGTCACACCACGAAAACACATTGCTATATTCGTATTGAAATTATCAGATAGTTACGATCTTCGTATTCTTAGGGTGTAAATCCGGAAGAAAGGTTCGATCAGAGAGCATCCAGACATCTCGCTTCATTATTCCAACATCAGCCGTAACGTGTTAGTTTAAAACTTGCCGAATTCAAAACAAAAACCCTCTGATTTTTCTTCGGGCGAAACATCTGGATGCTCTCCGATCGAATCCGACCAATTTTCATTGGATATTGACACTAAAATTTTGAAATTCTTAAGATCCCTCAATGTCATCAAAAAGCTTTAGTTCTCACTTAAGCAGTTGAAAATTTTTTAATTCGATTGTTTGACGTAAATACATGTTTTTATGGTGGAGTTTGTCATAAAAAGATTTTAATAACTTCTAATAAAGATTTTAATACACATAAAAGAAAATTTTAATAATCTAAACACACTGAATAAAGTTTTTGGTTTAGTGGTACTTTAGAAAATTGATATGGGAACTTGAAATCTCCATCAAAAAATAGTAAGAGCTTCGAGAGAAAATCTGAGCCAAACTTGAGATTTTCTCTGGCTCTACAAAACAAGTAATTTTCGATTGGCGTACAACTCAGAGTTAGTAACCGAGCTATGATTTATTTTTCCCACCGACGACAATTTACAGACTCGTTCTTGGATGAGACTCGTTCTTGGATGAGAGTTAGAGAATATCGAGGTAAAATAACAATTGCAAAAGTAAGGTTTTGGGCAATTTTAATGTTTAATAAGCGCTGCACGTTTCTAACGCGTTGAAGAATATTCAATGCACGTTGAATTACTCGGGTAATTCTTCCAACTTGATATTTAATGCACAGTTAAAGTTTTGTTATACCTCACTTCCTAGGATACTACATCACGATATACTGGGTTGTTTTATGCTTCCATGAACTACTTTTTTAAAAAATTGATTGAATTCTACTTTTTTCTAAGTTTTTTTTTCTATGAGATGAATGCTCAGGCTTAGACAACAACAACAAAAAAACAAAAAAATGATTGGATTTTTGAAAGTGGGGAGGGAATTTTGGGAATGGCTTTGTGAAATATAAGGAGAGGGGTAAGGTTAAAATACAATTTTCAGAGGAGGGGGTCTCCCCCCCCCTCAAAACTGGCTGCCTGTCTCGAATTTTGTGAAGGAGACAAGAAGAAACCATGGACTTCTCGAGAGAGAACGTCAAGAAGATCGCAGAACAACGCCTTTAAACGTCCGCGGGTCGACAACAATCGCCGTTCAGAAGTGGATCATAAAAAAACCAAGACAGACTTGTTTTGTGTGCGACAGCAAGAATCACCTCGCCGATGCCTGTACTGTGATGCCTTCTCGTAACGACAGACGTCTTCATATGAAACGCATCGGCCGCTGCGACAACTTTATCGCGCCTTCTCATTCTGGATCATGCAAACTTGGACCGTGCATCTTCTGCCTGAAGCAACATAATGCTACGATGTGCCCGAATAACCCTGCATTCTTCAAGAAGTGAAAGTAGTTGATGAAATTGATCTGATAATCATTATAATTGTTGTATTACTGTTATTTTTCTTGGTATTTAATATTATTATATTTTCTTTGGCCCCGGCTAGTATTTTTGTTATTCTTATAACTTTTCTCTAGGCCTCGGCTAATGTTGTTTGTTGTTTTATATTTTTCTGGGCCCCGGCCAGTGTAGTGTGTAGTCTCTAACTACCTTATTTGTCTTCGACCACATATCCAATAATTGTGATCTACCTCTCCCTCCTTTATCACTAAAAAATTCTCTCCTCACGTTATTATTATCACACTACCCCTCTTCTCTCGTACTATATTGGCTATTGGAGGACCCCTCATTTTGACTTCATCTCTTATTGCGACTCTCCTGTGTTGCGACTCTTCAACTTCATCACTTATTGTGACTTTCTGCTGTTTACCGTCCTATACAACTGACTATTGTTGTTTAAGAATACTTCGGTTCGTTACCTGACTTCGTGTATTCCATTGCTTTTCTAGTACCTTTAACCTTTGAGTTATAAACACTGTTGATTGGCTGAAAATTAAATAGTTTGGCAGGCGAGCATTATTTGTTGTTGACCAATCATTTATGAAACTTTACTATCGAGTAAGCACAGTTGGCATGTCTATGAAGATGCGACATGTACAACCCGAATAAATATTTGATTTGAAGTAACAAAAATATATGAATCAAACAGTAAATATAAAAAATTCTTACGGTTCTTTTATATGACCTATCATTTTCTTCTGTGCTATTTACTTCTGTGGTTCACCGACCCACTTTTTTCTAAAAACATTGGATCAAGTCGCGGAATGCCAGCTAACTGACCTGCCTACGACTTGTTAAAATATAGGGCACAAGTTTGCTTGGGGGGGGGGCTCCGCTTCAAACATGTAAATTTTCTTAGCCGGTCTCGTTAGCCTAAGTCGTACGGCCTCGTTAGCGTAAACTTCTTCCTAAGCCTAAGCGTTTTATAATGTAAAAATAATCTTTAAAAAAGTTCTTTTCAAAAAGTCCCCCCCCCCCCTCCGAGGGAAGCGGAGCCCCCCCCAAGTGAAGCGCGTCCCCCCAAGTAAATAAGAACCAAATATAGATAGATTGAACGCTATATTTGTTCAATTGTCATTTATCCAAATTTATTTTCACTCGTAAGCTCTTATCAACACTGACAACAGGAGTTGCTGCTTGTCTGTCATTGTTGGTGGAATTTAATTCGATTTATGCCACATTTATAACCTGGAGCGCATGTTACAAGCAGGGGTTAAATGGTTACCGGACCAGGGGCCGTATATACGAATGTCGCGGGAAGCTAAAAAAGCTTCCCTGCCTTCCCGCGGGCAAAAACGGAAGGCTCGGGCGAAAGTCCGTACCCACCAATTACGCGGGAAGCTCCCGCACCTTCCCGTGGACAGATTTTTACCTTCCCGCACCTTTCCAAATGTTTAGGTGCGGGCCAAACCTTCCCGCGACTAATTTATTCCATAAAAACCGTTATTACTCTACTATTTTTCAATTTTTAAATGTCAACCTTAAATCTAAATTTTTTTTGCTCATGCGACGGATTATATCTCGTTTGATTAAGTAGGATAATTGTTCTTTTTTTTCGATGAGTATTTTTTTCAATGAGTCCTTACATGAGAGTCCTTTTTTTCTCGAAAAAAATTTTAAAAAAAAAGGAATTTTGAAATAAAAAATTTCTCTGTGCTCCGAACTAACACTCTGAAAATTTTGAGAAAAAAATAAGATTTTCTTCATCGGTTTTTTTACATGAGGGGTCACGCTTTAATTATTTATTTATTCAGATACATTTTTGAAACATAACATATTAACACACAATAATGTTGAAAAGCTCAAAATTTAAATATTATAACATTTCTCTTAAATTCGTATTCGCTACAGCACTGACCCCTTCATGTGAAAGAAAGCCGTGTTTCGTAACCTTCATTTTTTGAGAGCCGTCTTTTTTTGTTTTTTTGTCGCATCAATTGCTTTTGATAATTGAATGCAATGTTGCATAATAAGATCCGCGCTTTATTCGAAGGGGCTACATTTTACTTCGGAAAAAAGTGAAATTTTCGTGTTTACATAGCTGAAAAATAGCGATTTTTTGGAATGAAAATCTAAGTCAGTGTATTTTCATTTGCATCCAAGAATCAGCACAAAAAACGCAAAAATTCACTTTCCCCCAAGAAAAAGTGAGGCCCCTCGAATAAAGCGTGGTAAACGAAACACACAAAAGAAACGAAACACATAAAAAAGATATGAGTGCTATCAAATTAAAGTTTGTTCCAAAGAACTCGAAACAAAAAAGTCGATAAGAAAGCCAGTGATTTTTAATGTGAAAATAATGATAAACTAAAAATAAAAAATTCAAGGTGAAGCATCATGAAAATTTTAATTTGAACTTCTCTCTAAAAAACTACAAGTACGCAAGTCTTTGGCCCTTCCCGTGGCAAGGCTCGGGAAGCTTTCTTCCCGCAGCTTCGTGGATAGCGTTTTAGAAGACGGGGGCGAAAGCTTCCCACGGGAAGCTAATTGGGGAGCATCCCGCGCTGGCTCTTCCCGCGACATTCGTGGATACGGCCCCAGCTATGTTGGCGCAAACATGTTCGCGCCGAGAATGATCTACATTCTCTTCTCCTTCCGTTCTGTTTCACTTTTTCTCTACTTCTCTTCCCACTCTTCTTTCCTTTCCCCATTCCTTTTTCCACTCGCTCGGCGCGTACAAACATGCCTTAGACGGGCCTCATTTAACGACTGAGGCCGTATGCATGGAAAACAGATTATAATAATCTGGATTATTATAATCCAAGGATTACAAAATCCAGAAAATTAAAAAAAAATTTGGATTATGAAAATCGGTATGCATGTCAGATTTCTTAAACTTGGATGATTGTCAAAAAGGACGCGGAAAGACAAGCGTAAGCACTAAAATGCATCGAAATGCACTCTAAAAACTATAATTGTCGAAAACTAAATGCACTCTAAACACTATAATTGTCGAATATTAGTTAGTATTGTAACAACCAAAAATTTTTCCGTTCCGTTTTACTTTCACTAAACACTTCAAAAAGAGCAACATGAACGGAAGGGGTCAAATTGAGCCGATAATACTTTTGGATTACTCACTAACCCATCTCCGGAGTAGGGTTACGAATTTTGTCGGATTATCAGTAATCCAAAAATTTTATAGCTTTCATGCATACCGGATTATTGAAATGTATTTGGATTACTGATAATCCAAGCTCATAATCCTTTTGGATTACTCCATGCATACGGCCTCTGGTTACAAGCGATTTTATTCTAATATCACGAATAACAATCTTCCTCGCCCTTATATTGGGCCATTACTAAAGCACGCCAGCCACGTACGCCACGCACGCTACGCACACCATGCACGCCAAATCCTTACTAATACACGCCACTGCGCGGGAAAGAGAGAAAGAGTGTTTGACGCACTATTATGTTAATTTTTTTGATACGGTCTCGTAATCCTAAGCCGTACGGCTTCGGTAGCGTAAACTTTTGTCTAAGCCTAAGCAGAAAAAATGAAAAACTAAATAAAGCGCTTGGGGCAAATATAAGAATTTTCCCGCGCAGTGGCGTGCGTTAGTAATGATTTGGCGTGTTTGGCGTGCATGGTGTGCGTGGCGTGCTTTAGTAATAGCCTTGTATTGCGAGTTGAAGATGGTAGCAGCAGCGGTTGCTCTGTGTCACTTCTAGTCAGTATAACACCAGTTCAAATAGTCAGATTCGTTTAAGCACTACCAACATTCCTTAACGCCTTCGTTTTCATGGTTCTGTTATGAAAATGTGGCACAATGTTAGTTGGGGGGGGGCAATTTACTTTGGGAGGGGCTTTTAAATTTTTATTTTTGACAAATTCAGTCATTGAATTGATAAAACATTAATATGGAAAAATTTCTCATGCGGTTTCGTTATTTCAAGCCGTACGGCCTCGTTAGCGTAACCTTTGCGTAAGCCTAAGCAAAAAAAAAGAAAAAAAAAGCCAATGTCCTCAATTAGAGTGGATAGAACTAAAATATTGTGGCTAATTGTTCTATACGTCCTTGTTAACATACATTTTACATAAGCATAAGCGAAAAAATCAGTGAAAGTGACTTGCCCCCTCAAGTAAAATGCGGCCCCCAAGTAAAGTGCGCCCTCCCAAGTAACAAAGTGCCAAAATGTGTGAATATACCAGTCCTTCAGCTACAGTTACTACACTCAAATAAAATTTTCCACCAGACGATAAGAGTACATTTAAAAAAAGAGTTGGAAGGAGAACAGTAAAGTCCAGCTCAAGGAGAGTGCAGAATGTTGAAAGTGTGAGAGGCGAGTGTGTTCTAATGAGGTAACAACTGGGAGAGCGATCAGGCAGGGGAGGGAGATCACACTGTGTATTGTGTTTTGATCGCAGTTAAAAGATAAGGGAAGTTGAAAACTAGCCAGCTAGAAAGGGAGACTGCGCGGTTGAGGAGAGAATATGGTGGGAGAGAAGTCCGCTAGAGAAGAGAGCGGTTGAGGACAGAATATGGTGGGAGAGAAGTCCGCTAGAGAAGATAGAGAGAGAAAGGAGAGGAGTAACAGACTGGAGGAGAGACCCGGAGAATAAACGAAATGAAGAGAAACTGGGTGAACTATTAAAGAATGGAAGACAATAAGTTGAAAGAAAATAAACATCTTTTCAGAAAAAGATCGCATTTCATTGGTTAAGAAGGAAATCGTGAGTGATAAAATACACGATCTGCGAAAAACCTTCGAAAGTTTGCTTCTATTACGTGTGAAACTCTGCAGGCGACGTGGGATTTTGTAATCACATCAATGAATGTTTTTCTCAAGTTTATAACTCTCAATGTAATTCAGAAACAATCTAGTTCTAATATGTATTAAAACGGAATTTGAAAGCATATGTAAAAATTTAACAATGTATGTTTAAGTAGAATCGTCTTCTACTCCCGCTTCCGTGAAGTTATCGGCTCTTATATACTCATGGACATACTAGACGCCTGATAGTGCACAGTGGCTTTTTTATATGGTCTCGTTAGCCTAAGCCGTACGACCTCGTTAGCGTAAACTATTGCATAAGCTTAAGCGTTTTTTAAAATGTAAACTAATTTTTTTGTAATTTTTTTTCAAGAACCGGAGTCTCTGTTGTTCAAATTGATCACCTATGAAGAAAATTTTTTGTTGTTGAAGAGAAGCCAATTTTGCGTTTAGCATTCCAATGTCTGCAACACAAGACGCACTACAGGGAATAAGAGCCAGTTTTTCACCTGGATGTTTGCTATTAGCCGAAATTCTCTTTTTTTCACCAGAGAAAAATCCTAACAGAGAATGTAGGGTCAATCGTTTTAGCTTCACGAATGATCATAGAGTTCACCAAGTTATCAAAATAAAGGGAAAGCTAACGATAGGCTAAACACTCTAGAAGAACAATCGGCAGTTCCGACTCATGAAGAGTATAAACAGTGATCAAAAAGGCTGTGGCCATTTCTACTCTTCCCGAATATCCTTCAAGATTTTTCTTGAGATAGACCGAACCGGACTCGGTAGATTGGATTGCATTTTTTTGTTAATAAGCACATCGTTGTGGAAAACAGATGGGCTTGTGGAAAACAGATAGAATCAAAAGGTTCACTATTTCTGTGTGGACGTAAATAGGTTACAAACAGCCTATCAAAAGCAATACTTTGCGGTAGGTTCTCATAACAAAATTAAAAGGTGAAAAAATCATAACATGGGATATACCGTTAGTATCGCAGAAGAAAACTGTTTTTCATGGTTTTTGACACGTTTCTCTTTCACACGGATTCGCTTGCTGCAGTCTAAAGACGAGATCTTCTTCGTCTAGTAAAATAATAGAGAACGAGTTTTACGACATTTTAAAAATAAGCTGTAGCACTGTGTTGAAGTAATCGGTTACACTACGGGTTGAAATTCGTAAATAATCTGTCCATTATTGGAAAAGGGAGAGGTAGCACAAATAACAAATTTTAAAAGCTTCAAAAAGGATGTGAAAGCCTCGGTAGTTTTGAAGAATGAACATGGAATTCTAGCACCTTTTCTCACAGGACTGTATAGCCGATTCATGAATGGTTAAATACCAGAAGGGCTTGGGAACCCCTTGATAAAGCTGCTTCGTAAGGGAAGAAATCTTCACAAGGGTAAGAGCTACCGACCAGTCAGCTCTCCTCTAACTGCTCAGCAGGTTTTAACAAGGCTCTACATCAAAGATGCCCATCTGATTTCGAGAACGCATTTACTCCGGAGCAAAACGGACGGAATTCGACCCGGCTTATATATTTTTCAATGATGACGTTAATTTAAATCCCTTTTTGAAAGAGAAGTTTGCGAAGATCAAACAGCAAGGTCATCCTTTTTAGTGATTCTACTCTCCTGACAATATCTCAAATTTTAAGCTATTCGGAGAGACAATCTAAGCACAAGAACCTGGAGCACGGCGTTACTGTCGAGCGGAAAATCAACAAATACTTCGTTAATCTATAAAACCATTCAAAGCATTGTCCCGGGGAGTTCTAGTATGAATCTCAGGCTAAGAATGCTTGGCAACAACAAGGACAAGGAAGAAATTCATGAAATTGAGAAAAAATTTTCCTAATACCTTACGAGTTTCATAAAAATTTTGATTGTAGATTTTCGTAGACACTATGAAGATAAGGTTTCGGGATGTAAAGCTTTTCGGAAGACGGTCTACGAGAAAACTGCTGATCAGTTTGAAAAAAGCCTAACAAGGATGCAGTAGGCTAATTTTAAGAATCAAGTCAAATGTACTTCTGAGCCATGGAGAGATAAACTACTTCCCGATGAATCAAATTGCTCTTAATTGCAGATGATATAAGTCACATTCGTTGCCTACGAGCACAAGATTCAATCCAATGAATGCACATAAATTCATTGAAGCATAACGAAGCACAATAAAAATTTGCATGAACTTTCTTTGTAGTGGCGGTGTAGGGGTTAGGATGGAAAACGCTCATTTGAAAAAAAAGATAAAATAATAGATCAAGCTCAATCATGAACAAGCGGCTTAGGAAGCACCTTTGCCTTAGGAAAGCAAAGCGATTGTTAAAGACAATGCTATTCTGTATGCTGACAACATCGATGGGCAAAGAGTTCGAAACAGACAACTGTCGAGAAAAAATTGTTGAAATATAACATTTACCAATGTCATGAGGTGTTGTGACTCGCAATTCTGTTCACGAAAGGATCTAAACAAATGCAATGTATCAAGCTCAAAATTTCACATTTATGAATGAACGAAAAATCACAAGTTCCATGACGATACTCAAGAGAATCTAAGTCCAATAATAATACATAGTCTCTCAGAATACGGGAATCTGAAGTGACCGGATCAGGACTAAATTCTTCTAGTAAACGAACGCTGGACTTTCTCAAGACAATTTACCAGTCCAGCTGAGGTAGGATTCCATACTTCGCGAGCATATTCAAGAATAGGATGCACATAAATCTTGTACGGTGATGTTAAGAGTGAATGGGAAGGTGCCTTGAAAGCCTTCAACAACATATTCACGATAGGTGATCTTCTTCTGCACTCGTCACTCACATGATCTTCTTCTGCACTCGTCACTCACATGATCTTCTTCTGCACTCGTCACTCACATGATCTTCTTCTGCACTCGTCACTCACATGATCTTCTTCTGCACTCGTCACTCACATGATCTTCTTCTGCACTCGTCACTCACATGATCTTCTTCTGCACTCGTCACTCACATGATCTTCTTCTGCACTCGTCACTCACATGATCTTCTTCTGCACTCGTCACTCACATGATCTTCTTCTGCACTCGTCACTCACATGATCTTCTTCTGCACTCGTCACTCACATGATCTTCTTCTGCACTCGTCACTCACATGATCTTCTTCTGCACTCGTCACTCACATGATCTTCTTCTGCACTCGTCACTCACATGATCTTCTTCTGCACTCGTCACTCACATGATCTTCTTCTGCACTCGTCACTCACATGATCTTCTTCTGCACTCGTCACTCACATGATCTTCTTCTGCACTCGTCACTCACATGATCTTCTTCTGCACTCGTCACTCACATGATCTTCTTCTGCACTCGTCACTCACATGATCTTCTTCTGCACTCGTCACTCACATGATCTTCTTCTGCACTCGTCACTCACATGATCTTCTTCTGCACTCGTCACTCACATGATCTTCTTCTGCACTCGTCACTCACATGATCTTCTTCTGCACTCGTCACTCACATGATCTTCTTCTGCACTCGTCACTCACATGATCTTCTTCTGCACTCGTCACTCACATGATCTTCTTCTGCACTCGTCACTCACATGATCTTCTTCTGCACTCGTCACTCACATGATCTTCTTCTGCACTCGTCACTCACATGATCTTCTTCTGCACTCGTCACTCACATGATCTTCTTCTGCACTCGTCACTCACATGATCTTCTTCTGCACTCGTCACTCACATGATCTTCTTCTGCACTCGTCACTCACATGATCTTCTTCTGCACTCGTCACTCACATGATCTTCTTCTGCACTCGTCACTCACATGATCTTCTTCTGCACTCGTCACTCACATGATCTTCTTCTGCACTCGTCACTCACATGATCCCGTCGAGAGCTCAGGCTAAATATGACTTTTTCTTGAATGTAATACATGATGGGATTCGTGAATTCTGTCCTCTCAGAAAACGCTCCACTAAGACTAGAACATATCCTGAAAAATTCCACAAACTGTTTAATAAGAAGAAAATATGGCAAACTAGGCATTCTAACCCTTCTTTCTCTTCGGATTATAAAAACATTAAGCAACTTATAAAAGCTAGTAAAACTGAACAACTGAGAAGCTGTGAAAGGAAGGTCTTAAATTCTCTAGAGGTATTCATTGCTGGATGAAATTGTGGTAACTATCGGCCTGTTACCATTACTTCTCCAATTTGCCGCGTTTTTGAAACTATAGTAGCTAACCATATAAGACTACAAAACAGAAGCACATTTTCTAACTTTCATTATGGTTTTATCTCTAGAAGAAGTTGTGAGATTCAGCTTTTAAAGTAAATCAGTGAGTGGGAAATATCTCTGAAGAAGAATCAAGAGCTAGATGTGATTTATTTCGATTTATCAAGAGCATTTGATATGGTTTCTCATTCTAAGCTAATTGCAAAGCTTCATCAAATAGGAATTCCTTAAAGTTTTATAAAATGGATCGCGTGTTTTCTTGAGAATAGATTATTCAGGGTACGTATAAATTACACTTTCTCAGATTATTTCCCTGTACTAAGCGGTGTAGCGCAAGTTACATTCCTAGAGCCCCTACTCTTTCTTTGCTTCATTAACGATATCGAAAGCTGTATAACCGACCCAGAGAAATTTTCCTTATTCGCGGACGATTTGAAAATTCATAGTCATGATCCAGGTCATTTACAATTAGCTATTAATGAAATTTGCAATTGGTCATGTAAATTCAGTTTTCCACTTGCAATTAATAAATTAAGCTGCCTTCATTTAGGGCAATCTCAACAGAACTATTACATAAATAATAAAAAATTAAGATTTTAGAGTTAGTAAGAGACTTAGGCATTTATATAGATCGTAAACTCACTTTTAAACAGCGCATTGAAATCATACGTTTGAGTCGAATCGCTCAATTTTTTAAAGTTTTTCGTTGCCTAGATTTAAACGGTTACAAAACTGTGTATACCACATATATCAGGCCTCTTCTAGAATACGGAACCACAATTTTTTCACCAACTAGTAACTGTTCAACAAGACTGGAGTTCCCACAAAGAATCTTCACAAAAAGGGCGTTATCTCGCTGCAATAACCCTAATCTAAATTATCGTCAGGTCTCAAGCTATCCAATTTAGATTCGCTTGTAGAACGCAGAGCCCGCTTCGATTTATTTATTGTTTTTAGGTTACTATTTGGAAAAAAAGACTGTCATATGTGCAAAAACAAATTTTTTCCTAGAACGGAAACAAATCTTCGTACTTCCGATATGACTTTTCGGTTAACTTTAGTGCAGATAAATCAATATAAGCACTCTTATTTCTATTTCAGAAGAGCTATCGGTTTGTGGAACAGAATCGCAGATACTAAGAACCACATCACTGAGCTTCGAGAGTTCGCAAAGATTCTAGAACAATTGAACCTTCTCACGGTCGTCGACCTACCGGATCATCTTAAAACGGATTGAAGAGTGGATCCTCAAATTTCGAAATTTTATCCCGTTCTTCCTCACCAATTTTATACACCGTATAAGCGGTAGCTCAACAAGTTACCCTTCGGTGATATTGAAGATTTTTAATATCAATCATTGAGATGATGAAGATACTACATTATGATCACTTCCATCAAAAAAGATGTTTCACGGAGGTTTCGAAATTCATCAAGCTGAAAATCTGAGTCCAGTCTTGTATCGCTATCTGATACTCAATTGCAAGCCAGAAGCCTTTGAAAAACTGTCTCATAGCAACAGGCGATGACTAGGGAATACCAGCAAATGGTATTAGGAATGATACAACATTATGATCACTTCCATCAAAACGGCCCATAACATCAAATTCGACACAATTGGGTAATTCGAAAACACTACAAGGTGTACAGAAAGTAACAGGAAGTGGACAGTAATTTTCCGATAAAAACTTAACGGATTGAGCATATCAAACAAAATTTCCATCAAAGTTTGTTCAAATGAATTGAGATAAAACTGCCTTCTCGAATTTCGAGCAGCCCTCCCTTCTCCTTGACACGGGTGCGTATTCGCTTGTGGAAGGCACCGACCGTGGTGGACAGGTAAGCGGCATCAAGATCCTCCCACGCCTTCTGTAGGGCGCGCTTCAGACTCTCCAAAATCTTGTGGGGAAAAGCACAGGCATGGCTCTCGAGGACCGACCACACATAGAAAACCAGGGGATTCAAATTAGCCGAATACGGAGGCCATTCGGCTGGAATGATCATGAAGAAGAAATTGGTCGTGCACCAGTCGTGCACCACTTTAGCCTTGTGGGTGGGCGCAGAGTCCTGCTGGAACATCCTGTTGCGTTCCGCGAAGTGAGCCTGGCTCCAGGGAAATACTTCCTTTATGAAAATGTCATTCAGGTAGTTATTGGCATTCACTTTGACTCCATGCTCGACGAAAACGAGTGGAGTCTTGCCAGTCGTTCAAATCCCGGCCCAGACCATGACAGAAGTGAGATGGCCTTTTCTCGAGATGTAGCGACCACTCTTATTGGCCTCGTTGACCGATTTCGATAAAATCGTATCGTTCTGGTGGTTGAAGGACTGCTCAATGTTCAACAACTTCTCATCGGTAAAGAGAATATCCAAACATTCCACCGGCTTGAACCGCTTTGACAATTCACGACATATCCGAAGACGGGTCACCTTCATCTTGTCCGTCAATGCTTGAGTCTTCTGCAGCTTGATGGGGCGAAGTCCCATGCGGAATTTGACGATCGTCTGAACAGAACTAGCCGATATATTCAGCTCCTTCGCAAGTTTTCTGAGACTCCGCTTAGGGTTATAACGAATCTTGTCTCGGATGCTTCTTACGTTGACGGAAGTGGTCGCGGTCACTGGTCTGCCGCTCCTGGGACGGTCATTTGTCGTACCAGTCTCTCGAAAGCGACGTATTGTGTTTTCAATGGTCCTGTGGGAGAATCCAGTGGTTCTGGCAATGTGCTTTTGAGTGTGCCCGGACTGGCTCAAGCGCAGAATGTAGCCTTGGTCCATATTAGAGAGCATTACCGGAAAACGAAAAGAGTTATCGTTCTGATTTTTTAGGGTATGTTAGCAACATTATGAATAAGATACAAATGAAAAATCACACGACCGCAACACCAAACAAAAAAGATACAAAGTGACAAAATCATCCACCTGGACTTTCTGTACATCCTGTAAGTCAAGAATATTGTTCCCCGTGTAATCCTGTCTCAGCGACCGTATCTTGCCAGAAGTGCAAATGACCTTCTCTCCCCAATCTTCCATCGACATCAACATTCTTTCAGTTCCCCTTCCCTTCGTCAGTTTCTTTTGAAAGAAGTCATCCAGCAAGCCATCGCCACCCTCCCAACAACAACAAATCGTTACCCATGCTCTACAGCTACGAAGTCTGGAGAAAGAACTTTCCCTGATCAACATGTCTCTTTCGCCTGCCTCTCTACGGCTATACATCTACTCAGCAGTAGTAGAGTCCACACACTGAGAGACAACTAAATGCTCGAGGGAAAGGTCACGCGCGCGGTACTTCTTCGTCTTCCCGAGAAAGAAAATGGACAAATTACCTAAGCCAGCCAGAGAAACACCATTCGCCACCTTCTCGTGTGCCTGAAACAGGATACTCTTGTCAAGGCACTCGATGATGGGGCTATCACTCATTACCAGGGTATAATATATTAGCAACAGTGCACCAAAAGTACAAGTGCATAGTATTTTCCGGATGAAAACTTAACGGATTGAGCCAATCAAACAAAAATTTCATCAAAGTTTATTAAAATAACATGAGATCGAACTGCGTTTTTGAATTTCAAACAGCCCTCCTTACTCCTTGACGCAGGCGCGGAGTCGCTTGTGGAAGGCACGCACCGTGGTGGACAGGTAAGCGACGTCAAGATCACCCCACGCCTTCTGTAGGGCGCGCTTCAGACTCTCCTAATTCTTGTGTGGGGAATCACAGGCGTTGCTCTCAAGGACCGATCACACAGAAAAGTCCAGGGGATTCAAATGAGGTGAGTGCGAAGGTCATTCGGCGGAGGAGATCATGGAGGAGAAATTGGTCTTGCACCAGTCTTGCACCACTTTAGCCGGCTCAGAGTCCTGCTGGAACGTCCAGTTGCGTTCCGCGAAGTGAGCCTGGCTCCAGGGAAGTACTTTCTTCATGAAAATATCGTTCAGGTAGTTATTGGCATTCACTTTGACTCCATGCTCGACGAAAACGAGTGGAGACTTGCCAGTCGCGCAAATCCGTGCCCAGAAAATGACAGAAGCGGGATGGCCCTTTCTCGGAATGTAGCGGCGATTCTTATTGGCATAGTTGACCTATTCCGACCAAATCCTCTCGTTCTGGTAGTTGAAGGACTGCTTAATATTGAAAAACTCCTCATCGGTGAAAAGAATATACAAACAGTCCACCGGTTTGAACCGCTTTGACAGTTCACGACATGTCGCCTCCATATGGTCCGTCAATGCGTGAGTTTCATGCAGCTTGATGGGTCGAAGTCCCATGCGATATTTGACGATTCTACGAACAGAACTATTCGAGATATTCAGCTCCTTTGCGACTTTTCCGCTTGGGGTTATATCGAATCTTGTCTAGGATGCTTCAAACGTTGAAGGAAGTGGTCGTGGTCACTGGTATGCCACTCCTGGGACGGTCATCCGTCGTACCAGTCTCACGAAAGCGACGTATTGTGTTTTGAATGGTCCTGCGGGAGAATTCAGTGATTCTGGCGTTGGCTTTTGAGTGTGCCCGGACTGGTTCAAGCGCAGAATGTAGCCTCAGTCCATATCGAAGAGCATTACCGGAAAACTAAAACCGTTATCATTCTGATTTTTCCACGGTATAATATATTAGCAACATTATGAATAAGAAACAAGCAAAAAATCACACACCAAACAAAAAAGATACAAAGTGATGAAGTCGTGCACCTGGAGTTTTGGTACACCCTCATGGCCGTAGAGAGGCATGCGAAAGAGACATGTTGATCAGGGAGATTTCTTTCTCCACGTTTTGTAGCTGTATAGCCTGGGCCAAGATTTGTTGTTGTAGGGGGGCGATGGCTTGCTGGATGAGATCTTTCAAAAGTGAACTGACGAAGGGAAAGGGAACTGATGGAATGTTGATGTCGATGAGAGGTTGGGGAGAGAGGGTCATTTGCACTATTGGCAAGATACGGTCGTGGAGACAGGATTACACGAAGAAACAATATTCTTGACTTAGTGTTTTCGAATTACCCAATTGTGTCGAATTTGAGGTTATGAGCCGTTTTCATGGTAGTTTTTCGTTTTCATGGATCATAACGGAGTATCATTCCTAATATCGTTTGCTGCTATTCCCTCTTCATCGCCTGTTGCTATAAAACAGTTTTTCAAAGGCTTTTGGCTTGCAATTGAGTATCAGATAGCGATACAAGACTGGACTCAGATTTTCAGCTTGACGATTTTCGAAACCTCCGTGAAACATCTTGTTACCTCGCTCAACTCACTGATTGATATGTATATTCCAATCGAGAATCCTAAGGTTGTAATATCTCGGTATCTGCGTAGCCTTCACAAATTGTTCGTTAAGTTGCAACGGATTTCTCAAACTACTCCTTATTCGGACTACTGTCTTGCTAGAACTGCTGAATTCGATAGTAAAGTGAAGGTATTTGAGCTGATGAATTCTCACGCTTTTTTATAATCACCTCGCGCATTCGCCGCAGTCGGAGCAAGCGTCTGTGCGGTA
>OZ057406.1:13382347-13674901 GCA_964056735.1 Allodiplogaster pararmata
ATCGCAGTTCACGCACAGAAACAAAAGTACTAGAAACCATACTTTCCATTCAAAGAAATCAAAGAAACATAATTACACATTATTATTAAGTCAACTCAAAGACATGTGTGATTGTGAGGCGAAACCATTGGGTTAAAAATGGAACATACCACACACAAGTGCTAACAATGTGAGCGTGTTTCTGACGCCCTTACCATACTTAACATCACAAAGATGTGACAAAGCAACCAAAGCGAAAAAACTTCCGTGAAACCACCATTCACCCGTATAAATCTACCACAAAAACAAATGTGGTACGCAGACATATCATATCCGTACTTAGAAATCACTGGATGCTTAACATGAGCCTTTTGCAGCTTCTTGAGCAATTCTTCTTCGCTGTTTAGACCCTGCAATTTTTTCAAAGGAATTTTAATGGCCTGGGTTTCTCATCCAATGCGTTTAACTCAACATAAACTCTTCATTTTTGCAAAAGTGTTTTGATGATCATAATTAATAAAAGGTGCCGCACACTGCTAATGAGCTTCATTCAGAATGTCATGAATATGGAGCTGCTCTATTGCAAGTAAGTTTCTTTTCTCATTAAATACAAGCACCTTGAGTACTTAAAAGTCCTAAGTTTCTCGGTGCCCCTTGTGCTCTCCAGCTATAAATCTATTATTTTGTTCAATTTGAACGGGTCCACTTATGTTTGCGTCAAAAAATCATTGACTGTCTAGACAGTCGTAATAAGAAAGCGAATAGCGAAATGTAACTACTAAGGGAGCCGTTCCGGGAGCTTCTGTCCTCTCGACGTTCTCCTCTCCTTTGTCCGCTTCTCTTCTCCTGCTGGTCAATCTCATCATTTGGTGTGTCATCAAACGAGAGGTACCCTTGCTTGAAGTCAGAAATTGCATGAAAATTTACTGAAACATTCGATTTTCCAGTTTGTCAGGAAATCACTGATCACTTCAATCAGCTTCAGAGAGGGGAAAAACTGATTTTCAGGGCCTTCAAAACATGTTTCTCTCTCTCTCTGCTAAGACTGAAAAGAATCGAAGAAAAATCATTGTCAAATCACAGAAATGATAATTTTTGGTTAGGTTGGCTAGAAAGTTTTTTGAGTCGAAATAGCAGGAAAAAAGTGAATAACAAAAAGTTAAGACTTTTGTTGTTAAAGCGATGAAGAGGAAGAAATGCAGAGCAGCATGTTCGCTTAAAGCCCAATTTAGGCAAAGTTGAAACCTGTTGTATTTTGGCACTTCTGCAGTTTAGGTGGCAACGCTCGTGGGCTTTAAACGCTTCTGTTTCGAAAAATTTCTTCATAGATGTTCATTTTGAGCATCAAGGACTCTGGTTCTTGCAAAAAAAAATTTTTCATTTTTTTTACAAAAAAATTTTTGGAAACACTTTTTTTTTGGTCAACTGCAGTTTCAGTCACCCCCAAAGTCAAAAAACCAGATTTCACAGCAAACAAACGCACTAACAAAGGAGGGGGAGGGGGAAGGGAGAGGGGGTGTGGCTCAGCTGGCCTTAAACACGGCCTGGCTCAATTAAATTCTTTTTTCTCTCTCTTTCTTTTCTTCTCCTTTCCTTTTAAATTATCTTTATAAATTTTGGGGAAAGGAAAGGGGGAGGGGGAGGGGGTTTACCTAAGCAGGGAAGGGAGGGGGGGGCTAAAGGGGTAAGGGGGGAGGAAGAGGGCCCTACCTAAGCGAAGGGGGGTAGGGGCCCTAGGGGGGAGGGGGGAGGGGAAAGGGGGGCCCTAAGGAAATATTTTCCGAAAAAAATCTTTGGACGGCTTAAGTACATTAGAGCCAACTTTTTCCTAAGCCTAAGCGTTTTTAATGTAAAAATAACCCCCTCCCCTTTCCCCCTCCCTTGTTAGTGCGTTTTTTTGCTGTGAAATCTGGTTTTTTGACTTTGGGGGTGACTGAAACTGCAGGTGAGCCAAAAAATTTTGCAAAAAATTTTTTTTGCAAGAACCAGAGACCCTGATGCTCAAAATGAACATCTTTGAAACAAAATTGAAACCGAAGCGTTTAAAGCCCACGAGCGCTGCCACTTAAACTGCAGAAGTGCCGTATTTTATTAAATGCTGCGATCACTCTATCCGGGGAGTACCGAAAACAGCACTTGGTATATCCACCCCTGCTTTAAACAACTAGCTTATTTTTGGCCGACATTGAAAGCTTTCTTTTGATAACTGGTTAAAATCATTTTCTAAGAGCTTCAAAATTTCAGATTCTGATGGAAGTGGACGTGCTAGAAGATCGAATTTTGGAAAACATGGATATTATCAACATTATGCTACCGAAGACAGTTCCTTCCGCCCTCACAAATGCTGTTAGTTTTCATTTGCATACTTTTATGCTTTTTTGAGAAGTTTACTTCTTCTCTTAATTCTTTGTTTTCCAATAGAATTCAAGATTTAGCCTTCTCTTTCGCAAGCGAAGCTCATGCTACGATCTAATAAAGGTTATTGATTCTGAGATGGTGAATAACTATGACTTTCCTAAGCTGTTTCAAACTTTAATTCAAAATCCGTTTGATCTATACCGAAGACAAAAAAACTTCTGCAACCTTTTTCGCTATTTTATAAATCACTCTCCTGTCTTTTCATCAGAGAGCTAGTTCGCCTGCTCATAATATGTATCTATAGCCACACCTTTACAAGAAAAACTTTTTCCTATAATATTATAGCAAATGATTCGCCTTTGCTTTTGCTCTAAAAAACTTACATTTCTTTTATGAATATTAATTCACTTTTTTGAAGAAAAAAACAATTGAAATATGTATGAAAAAAGAAATGTTGTAGGTTTCGGCGGAAGTGCAAGCACAAAAAACAGGCCACTTAGAAATTAAAAAAAGGAAAAACATATTTGCCCCGAGCAAGCTCCCAAACATCACGGCGGTTTTCGAAATGGTTCGTTTCAGTATTGAAGGTTCGAAGCTTTTAGAGAAACATTGTGAATCTTTACTGGTCGGCTCCTTTTCCGCTGAGTCGAAAGCTGGGATTAAAGGAGTTCGAAACTAAATTTAAAGTTTTTTTCTCAAAGTTTGTCAAGATTGAACTGTTTAACGAAAAAGTAGGCTTTGTTGTGTTTACAACTGTACGCAAGATGAGTTAGGACGAGTGTCGGCTGAAATGTACACGGTGAGAGAAAGACTAAAACCTGCAATCAACGAGCTCAAACTCCTCCAACAAATTTAGTCCGAGCAGAAATGTTGACAGAAAAAAAGCAGTTCACGGTCTGCCGCACGTTCAGACTCTTAATGTAATGAAGGAGTAGTAATGGACCGTTCACCTAGCTCCCACTTTGTGGCATAGCTAATTGTAGCATCTGTGTTAATAACCATTACTTTTGTTTTAACAAAAACTCCAGAGAAAAATTAGATTTGCATCATTCAACACTGTGAATATCATATCCAAGATGTGTTTGAAGTTTACAAACAAGTTTTCTTCAAAAATTGTTTTTGAGCAACGTTATATGTTTGACATGGAACCCGATAAAGCGGACCTTGCTCTGAGTACAGGGTGGTCCATAAATAGTGTTACAAATTGGAATTGTTATACCTTTTTTCAAAACAGAGAAAATTATCTCAAATTAACATATTTTATCAACAACATAAATGTCAACATTCACGCGAAAGTTCAGCTCAAACTATCGTCTTTTGCTCGAACTACAGCTCGAAGTCTCTTTGGGAACGCCTCTACCACTGTACGGAGGTATTCGACTCCGATGTTGTCCCATTCTGCCTGAAGGGCATTCTTCAGGGAATCAATATTTGAGTGGGAGCGAGAGTTGACCTTGGACTCCAAGTAGGCTCAAACGGAATAATCCAGCGGGTTCAGGTCGGGTGATGAGGCCGGCCATTTTGATGTCGTAATGAAGCCGGGAAAAACTTTCCTTGCACCACGTTTGGACCTTTTTAGCTTTGTGGGCTGGTGCTGAGTCTTGTTGAAAGGTCCATGTCCTCTGATTGAAATGCGATTTTCAGACCATGGATGGAGCACGTCTTGCAGAACATGTTCAGGTAGTATTCCGTGTCGATCTTGACGCCTTTCTCGACAAAAACAAGCGGTGTTTTTCCTGTGGCGCAGACCATGACTTGAGTTGGATGTGCACTGCGTTGGACCGTTCTACCCTTGCTATCGGTTTGCTCTGCGTCCTTCGCAAGCACTCTGACGTTTTTTGAGTTGTGGACTTCTTCCACGGTGAACAGCTTTTCGTCAGAGGACACCATATTGAAATGTTCGCCTAGCTGCGTACGGCGAAGACGGTCGCGACATCTTTTGACTCTTCCCGACTTGTTGCGAGCCGACAGAAAAGCGGCCTTCCGTGTACGATACGACCTGAGTCCCAGCTCCTCCGTGACTATTCGTTTCAATGAAGTTCGGCTCATCGGGAGCTGCTGCGCCATCTGTCTGATGCTTCGTCGTGAATTTCGGTTGATCCGACTCCGAACGTTTTCGATGAGTGGTGTCGTGCGAACAGTGCGAGGACGACCTCGCCTTGGACGGTCCAAAGATGTGCCAAGCTCCTCGAATCTTTTGATCGCTCGATACACTGTCATGCGAGGCAGGCGAAGCGTTTCAGCAATGCGAGTAGGAGCGTGGCCAAGAGTGTGTAGGCGAATGATCGCAATGCGCAAGCGATTCGACGCTGTCATTACCCTAAACATCGATGGAATCAATCGCAACTCACTTGACACGTACTAAAAAAAACGGGGGATCAGGAAAACTAGAAAAGTGACCGCTACGTGCGGTCACTTTCCCAGGAAATGTTTTCGAACATTTGTAACTTTATTTATGGACCACCCTGTACATAGTGCAATAGAAATTTTATGTCAACGATTTCGCTGAAAACGTCTTTTTAGTACAATTATAATATGGCAAACACGATCAGCCTTTCATATAACACTATCGCAGGGAATAGCAATGCGTCCCCATGGTGTGGTAACGCGTGCTCCCAATTTGAGTAGAGATGGCTGTGTTCGATCCCGCCCGGTGGACTAGCTTTTTTCTGTGCGATGGTTCAGTCATAAATTGTATCGATTGTATATAGAGTTTTTGTTTGTCACAGAACGTGAAAATGGGAACTTTAAGAAATTTTTTGAATCGGAATTAATGTGAGTTGGATTATTTGCTAGTCTCAAACACAACCAAAACTTTCCAAAAACTAAGGAATTTACGGAAATTCTGTATAGAAGTATCTAACTCACTTTAAAATAGACAAGAATTTCGAAGTTTATAACATTTTTCTAGATAAGACTCAATAACACGCGACAAAGACAGAAAGAGCGGAAGTTGTGAGAATTGTGTCGAAGAAAATTTCTCTTAGATGGAGTTTTATCTGGAAAGTATGAAAGTTTCGCGATTCCCGGAGAATTGTCTTCCATGTGGCCGTATATGACGGTACATTGATGCGTCAGCTAGACAAGCAAATGAGCGCATACGTGAGGATTCGCGCTTCTCAAAGCGATGTATCTCTAGTTCACCGAAGTTGTTGGGAAAAATAAATATATGAAAATGGAGCTAAAAACACGGCTAAAACATACTGACTGGAATCCCGGAAGTTTTTTGTATTCGAGAAAACTTGTTTTTTTGGTTTTTTCGTTGACAAATTCCTTTTTTACTACTCAGGTTTACCCAAACAGTGAAAATGAAATATCTTGACAATCAAACGTGATTCCTAGTAGATAAACCACTTGACTAGTGTGAGCCGGTATCAGACAGATATAACTAGCAAGTTACACTTGTTAGATCACCTTCGCACTATCACGAACTTTCGTCGAAACATACCCTCTTCAAGCCTCCAATGCTCATGAAAAAACGGAATAAAAAATTTTTTGAAAGTACCACCGTGTTCGCCATATTCTAAAATATCCTAAAAAGACGTTTTCGAGGAAATATTTGACAATTTCTATTGCACCACCACTTTTTCGCGTTCGACGTTATTTGTAATTATACGGAAAATACCGATACAACAGCTATTGTTATTTAATTATCAGGAACCAATCGGGTCATAAATGATTTAACAACATCAAATACGTGTTGATGGAAGTGTTGATCTGCTGTAATATGTAGTTTACACAGGTACTACGACGGTAATTTGAACCAAATGAATGTGAAGATCAACAGAATCCACGTGAGGGAAATTGAAGTCTAGGGTGAATGCAGCGCTGTCACAAAAAGTCTATTGACCACGCAATGACCAAGATTGCGCTACGAGAAGTAGAGCGAATCTTTACACTAATGCTTACGGTTTCACCCAGACGAGCCTCAATAGCTTTTTCAAACAGAATCGACGCACATAATATCAGAAAGATAAATCGGATTCGGTAGTCGAAACGCTCTGTTACACATCTTTTGCCTTTTATGATTGGAGTTGTAGTCGAAGTTTTTTCAAGTTTCTGGGTAACGTAGACGATTTTTAAAATTTCGGGAAAATCAATGAGCTGAAATATTCCACAATATCTATCGACTTCCCACGAAAAAGCATCCAGATCATCTTTTCTGTTAGGTTTTCTTTGCTTTATCCTTCTCAGCGCCTTTTCAATTCTTTTTTTTCAGTTACGAGAAGAAACTGCTAAAGATGGAATTATAGTGAATGATAAAACTTATTGCTTGCTTCCAATTTTTTTTTCCAGCCTTGGAATATGTCAGCATTCTACCAGAAAAGTTGTCCTGACTATTTCTTAATACGCGAAAAGAGCGAAAAATTCCTAGCTCCTTCAGCTTTTGTTTTGCACATGTAAATGCATCCTTTTTCCGGCTTTCTAGCTTGCTGGATATATCTTTTAATTCTGAAAAGCACGCTTTCTCTACGCTACCCTTGACTTCTCGAATTACTGCCGTCGATCTGGAGCTGACATAGAAGTCTTCCACAGTTTGAAAATCTTTTTGTTTTGTTTTCTCACTCAGGAAATTTCAATTTTTAATTACATATTTGGAATGTTCCTGTAAGGAGTAGGGGCGAGGGCAATGGGAGGAAAGCGGTACATAATAAAATCTTTTTCATGGACTTTCTCCATATGATCCGAGACAGTTCACTCGTAGGCACGATTGTTGGAAATAGCGCAGGTCGATAACCACTGGGACGTAATTTCAGTAGAAGACTGTGCAGACTTGGCAAAAAGTCACGCAAAAAGCGCATTTTCTCGCGAAAGTTGAATAATTTCGGATTTAAAAATACTTCTTTCAACATAGTATTTTGAACTCCGATTCTGTGGAAATCTTCATACTCTTGGTGTCATCGGATGCTGTTGTTTGTTTTCTCGCCTTTTTCACCAAGGGTGTTGTAGGTTCTGTATTGCTTGAAAGAGACCTCTTTGAAAGTAATATTATTATTTGGGTCTCAGAAAATAACTGGAACGGTTTCTGATAGTTATGCAATATGAAAGGGGATCTAAGCGACAGTTAAATAAAAGCGAGAGAAAGAGAAAGATAGTAGTAGACTAACACCCCTTTAGCTCCATCCTTTCACTGGAAAGAGAAGGCGAGAAGTCAGAGATGGTGAGTCATGGGTTTTTTTGCTGATTGCAACTTGAACAGAACTCATGCTTAATTATTTATTTTACGAATGAACATGGTTAACCAAAGTGTTGCGAACTGCAAAACTTTCAATTAATCTTTCAAGCTTCGATCCGGTGGAAATGTTGTTGCTGATGTTGATCTGAGTAAAAATTAAAGAAGTAAAGAGAGAGGAAAGGGCTCGGTCTTGGATGAGTAGCATGGTTTGTTCTTTCTTAACCAAGTTTTTAAAAGTGTCTTTACAGACTGAGAGGCCGTAAACGACCGAGGATGAATCCAAAAAGCAGGATACTCAATCAAACAGGGTATGCACAATTCGCCCCCCCCCCTTAACCAATATTCAATGGAATTGAGTATGAGAACTCAAATTACCATTTTTTAGATTTATGAACGATTTTTTTGAAAAAAATGTAATGTTCTCTCGAAGCAGTTTGTTAATAAAGTATTAGTATTGAAGTTGGTTAGGCAAGAAGCAAGAGAAGCAAGAAAACACTGGATATTTTCAAAGATGAAAATTCACTAGTAGATTCAGAGAAATACTCAGAAGTCCAATTTTTTATTGATGGAACTCAATTAAAATAATAATTTTCATTGTGAAAATTCGAATTTCGAACGGGGATGTGTTCTGTGGAGATAAATCAATGTTCCGTCTTTCAAAATGATCTCATGTATATGTATATCCGAAGATTGCCTCTGTCAGGTGTCATCGAATTTGTAGTTTGTGTCCCCTTTTATTATGACCCCTTTTATTATGACCGTAACTAGAACATTCAGATACACGAGCATTTGAATAGTTCTAGAAAATGACGAAGTTTGCAGCATTTCTAATGTTTTGCTTTTGAAGAAGAATAATTTGATTAATTCATTTCTCTCTCACCATAACAGTTTAATTTTCTTGGAGTAGAAGATTTGTTTATTTGTTTTTATCTCTCTCTTCTCATAAGTTGAGTATTGTAAGTTTTCATTTAGGCGCGTTCTCCGCTCCGCGTGTATGTACATATTGTTAAAAAAACAAACAGGGTTTAATTACCCAAGTGTCAAAGTTTGAGTGTACGTGCACTCTCCACCCGCGGGCACTCTCCACCCACGGGCACTCTCCACCCACGGGCACTCTCCACCCACGAACACTCTCCACACGCGAGCACTCTCCACCCACGGGCACTCTCCACCCACGGGACCAACCACCCACGGGAACTCTCCACCAACGGGAACTATTCACCCACGGGCACTCTCCACCCACGGGCACTCTCCACCCACGGGTACTCTCTACCCACGGGCACTCCCTCTCCCCACAGGCATGGCCTCAAAATCAGGTTTAAGCGAACGAAAAAAAATGCAATTTCCGTTCCATATATGTACTTAAGCGAGAATGGCTGTGTAGAAATTTTTTTCTTAACTACTTTTGAGCAAAGTTGTAAGCGAAAATTTTTGTTCAGTATATGTAAGGAACATTTAGCTAGCTATCTTTATCAAATATTATAGAACACATTCAAGGCTCCATTCTCAAATCAACTCACCCATGACGGCCTCCTAAAACCGAATAGCGTTCATCGCCGACAAACTGTGTAGAAAAGACTCGGTTATTTCGGGAAGTTTCTCAAATACTTAGGAATCTGAACCAAGTCGAGACTTTGAGCTTTTGCGATTGAAGTGAGTACTATTTCTTTGTTTTTGGGTCTTTTTCAATGGCGAGCAACAAAATCTCGTTCGAGTTATTAACCACTTTGACTACATAATAAGTTTATGCACACACTCATCTTATTTCATTCTTAAAGAGTGAGCACTGCCTTAAAGGATTCTGCTGACCTGTTAAGCGTTCTTGGAGTAAACCCTATAATTGAAGGTTTACTAATCTCAGACGAATTTACGAAACAATAGTTTGATTTCAGTTCCTTAAACACATTTTCTATCGTTTTGTACGTACATCCGATGTACCTTAACCATGTGCAGAAGAGTAAAATAAATAAATTTTAAGTTTACTAGAATAAGTTCGAATAAACAAAACACTTTTGTTTTAAAAACGAACAGAACGTTCTTTCATCAGTTTTATTATATCATGTAGTACAATTCCACACTTTCCAAAAAAAATTACGGATGGTTCTTATTTCATTTTGAACAAGAAGGGATTGAATGAAGTGAGCAAATGTTATCCGACACAAAATTTGAGACACTACTCGTTTAGATAACCGTATCACAAAAACCGAATGAACAGATATGAAGAATAAAAAATGAAGCAAATAGATACATGAAAACCGTAGCTTGAGAAAGCTATGAATGGCTAATCCAAGACTAATTAAAGACTGTTTTCCTATAATTTTTCAACACAGCTGATGAAAAACTTAGCAAACTTCGGTAAGAATGAATACATGAGGATATGGACCTTCGTGAATAACTTCCGATGTAAATACCTTATTGTATTCGATCGAGTTTTTCAGATTGATATCAAATAGACGCTCATTTTCCTTTTATTTTTTCTATCCGTGTTTTTTCTTGCTCAACATTACTCTGAAGAAAAAAACTCTTACCATGACAAAGTGAGAACGAAATAACTTTGGTGGTAAAACAAAGTTAAACTAAACAAAAGTCAAGCGGATTGATTTATTGATTGGAAAATTGCTTTTTACAACATAAATTGTTGTTTTCCAACAGTTTCAGAACAGTATTTTTTTGGGAGAAAGCACGCTCAGAACAGTTTTGATCTCAGTATGAGAAAATTTCAAATGCGAGCTCAAAGAGCGCCTTGTTCTCGCAATGGTTGTGGAATTTAAAATGAGTTTATTCATGAGCTGAGGTAGTATCTGCTAGCTATTTATTCTCAGGAACTATTGAAGAAACTTCTGAATTGTTGTGCTTATTAAAAAAAGATCCTCCGTACCAGCGCAGATTTCACTATCGGATTCGATTAGCTACTGCGTTGAGATTACTTTGTGCACTCCAAAAACTTAAAAAAAAATTTTTAAATTGAGCGGGTGAACTTTCCATCGTACAAATCAATGACATCTCTGATCAAATGCGCGATCGACTTCTCACATTCGGTAGAGTTGCTCCGCTCTCTATAGTAATTTTTTTTTCAGTTTATGTTGTTTCAACTTCTATGAATACTTTTTATTACCGTTCATTGCCCTTTCATCCAAACAAGAAGGTATATTCCCTACTTTATGAAAATCAGAGGTCAACTGATGTCTTTTGGAAACATCGAAAACACTCAAAGCATATAATTTTTTTATGTTTTTAAGGAAGAATCATAGGTAAAATCTATTTTGACTAACGTCTAATTTCTGAAATTATTTATTACGTTGTAATATTTCCAGGTGGTCATTCTTGTCAGTCTAGTCTTTGCTTTTCTTTTTGAAACTTGAGATCTAGGATTTCAGCAACAGGATTTCTTTGAGAAGCCAAATCTCATTCAATTGATGTATTGATGTTTACTATTATCGAACAGAAAGTGTTCATGAGGTTCATCAATGATGGCGATCTAAATTGTTCTCAGACTAGATATTTACAAAGCTTTTGGCTCTCTTTTTTCGAATTTTACAATTTTAAAACGAAAATTCTCTTTCCATTTTCAACATTATTTAAGTTGCCACTGACGTTCCTTTAAAGCAAAGCCATTAGAACAAAATATTCGAATGAACGTGCACCATCATGTTAGGTCCCCATCAGATTGGACTCACCGGCCAGACTGAACAGTGTCTTGTACAGATCAATGTTCGATTGCAACAGCAGAATATTCTTCATGAAGGAGACGTGGATGTTGAGAAATTTCAGCGGAAGACTGAGAAAATTCTGTTGATCATTAATAATAATAAAAAAAAACTAGTTTATGCTTCAAGAAAAGCAGAATCAAGTACTTGGCTCATCAAGCAAAGTATGAGCATTTATTTTTTCGTGTCAATATTTTCCAAAACTTCATTTTTTAAATTATTTTCTTCGGGATCAAATACTCTGTATCATGAGAAAGAGAAGGTCGTAGAACATATTTTTAAATATGAGCTTTCACAACGGATACCTGCTCACTAATTAATCAGTTTTGTTCAATTAAAGCTCCGAATATAGTCTCTCAATAGTCTGATTTGTGTGTTAGTACGACGTGCATGATATTTGGGAAGTCATGTATACTCATCGAATGTAAGTCTATTGATTGTATGTTTGACTTTTTTCCTAGCTTTTGTTAAATACGAAAACAAAAAACATGGTTTCACGAGAGAGTTAGTTTCGCCCGATTTGCTTTCGAAAATATTTTTAAATCAAAGGCGTTCTACTTGGGATCACTGCTTTGTTTTCTATTCGGAAAGACCATCGCCGCATTATAATAAATTGAAAATCGAAAGTTCTGCAACAACCATTCTTAATGCGATTATTAATGATCACTGATTGTGAAAAACTGGGACACCAGATCAGTGGTGTATCCGGTTACACTCCAAAAACTGGGACACCAGATCAGTGGTGTATCCGGTTACACTCCAAAAACTGGGACACCAGATCAGTGGTGTATCCGGTTACACTCCAAGATGATACACCGACATAAACAGATAATTGATTCAGTGTTCCTTTTACGTTCTTATTCTTTGTCCTAAAAAGAAGTTTGATTAAAAAATCTTATGTAATACTCAATTTATTGGTTAAGTCTTTGAACGAAAAACCAACTTCTCTGTCTGCGCAGAGAGAGGAATTCCTTTGCGGAGAGTGGCATTTGCTTTTTTCTCGAGAAAATTTTTGACGGTCTGTCGAAAACCTTCCAAGTCCCTTGCAGTCAAACCAAAGAAGTCTATGTCTCTATACAAGACCAGACGGCGGATGCTCAGAGAACCTCAACACATTCCTCTCCATTCATCTGCTTGAGAGACACCAAGTTCAAGCAAAAGGTCTTTTTTGAAAATACGCAAGGAACTGCATCTGTCGTCGATCAGAAAAGGGTTTTAGAGAGAAGGCGAGCGAGAGAGTAAAAAAACAAGAGAATATAGTGATATTGAGGATATAGAAAAAGCGATACGTTGCGAGACAGCTATCTTAAACATGAACGTACATGAACGTATATAACTAACTTTATGAGGAACTACGTATGTATGACTCACCAACAAGACGGCCGTTTTGAGTGTTTGCTTCCACATCGAAGACCGTCGTGAAAGAAATCGTCCCCACCTGGAAACATTGAGAATTTTCACTTAACGACAAAGGAGAAATTGTTGAAATGAACGCTACAATGAAAAGAAACAAACGACAATGGAGTGTCGTCTTAACCAGTCGTCACTGCCTTTGAACTTTGTCACTGAGCATTTAAAGACAATGGAGTGGCCTTTCGAAAACATTTCCTATCGCTTAATTTATTGTCGTTTTCTAATAAGCTTTGAAGTTGAGCAAGGTCAATATAAATTTGCATTCGGGTATATTTCAATAGTTCATATCATGAAATTCGGCGAATTAGTGTCGATTTCAACAAAAAAAACCAGTGCCAAATTGTTTTGCCCATCAATCGAAAACGGAGTGGCCTTCTTTGCTCATCACATTGGCCTCTACTTTTTACGTTATAACTTGGAGATTTATAAAAACGTGGAACATGCGTGGTCCTAATGAAAACTTTTATTTCGGGAATCGAGAATCTCGATCACAACAATGGAAAAATTTGTTGTTGAAGATGATCATAGGTAAGTACTTAAAGACATGGTAGCACACCAACATGGTAGCAGGGTAGCGTAAAATTACCCATTTCGGGAGACCAGACAAGTCACTTTTTGATGAATATTTCAGGAATCGTTTATTGCACATTAACTCATAACTTTGAAACATAAATTGGAATTTGTTTAAATCCCATCTTAAAAAGGCTTCTCAGAAATGATTGATGACGGAACGGAGCTCTTCGGGCGAGAGATTGCCCCAGTACTCTTGAATAGGGTGTTTTAGAAAACAAAAAATCTGCTATGTGATTTAGCACAGACATTGGCCGCCATGTCCCCCTAACTGGAAAAAAAATCAAGAATATTGAGATCGGGCAAGGAAGCAGGCCATCCCGTCTTGTTCAAGAACTCGTGTAAACTTTTTTTGCACCAAGTCTGCACTACTTTTGAACTGTGAGACGAATATAACTGCATAATGTCAAATATACCTGGCTAATGTTTTGAAGGGTGCTCTGAAGTATTTTAGTAGCTGCTTATTGCAAACGGAAACTGGGAGTTTTTCAACAAGACGTAGCATCGTCTCACACTTCGAAGTCGGACTAGGTGTGAAGAAAATCTACCCGCGTTCTTGAACAAGACGGAAGGTCCTGCTTCCTCGCCACACCTCAATAGCCTTGACATTTACGGGACATGACGGCCAAGGCTCAACCACATCACAGTTTGGATTCTTTTGAAAGCTCTCTTCAAGATAACTGTGGCAATCGCTCGACGAGTTTCCCTGTGCGCCTTGTGCCGCCATTCACAATTCATCAGAAGCGTTTGCGTGTTGTGATTTGCGGCAAAGGCGACCAATTCATTTGAATTTTCTCAAAGTTATGAAAAATTAGAATTTAAAAAATTCTGTTGTATTTGATCAAAGAGGAATTTCCTGTTTTCCCAACATGGGTTAATTTACCCTTAATTACTACCATGTTTATGTACCACCCTGTAGATAATTTTTCCTACTCGTTATAATGAATGGAAGAATGTCACACTCGAAGGACGGGATAACAAGTATTGTGAACCTTTTTTCTTGAGCCTTGCACAAAGAACATTGACTTCCCGGAGAACTTGATTGTTGCTACTCCTGAAACGAGAACTTGATTGTTGCTACTCCTGAAACGACTCTTCCACTTCGAGCTATTCAATTCTTCATAGGCCGTATGCATGGAAAACAGATTATAACAATCTGGATTATTCAAATCCAAGGATTACAAAATCCAAAAAAGTTTTAAAATTTTTTGTCTGATTATCTCTAATCCAAAAGTATTATAGCTTCCATGCATACCGGATTAGTGAAATGTATTTGGATAAATGCTAATCCAAGCTCATAATCCTTTTGGATTGCTCCATGCATACGGCCTCATAAGTACATTTCGCTTTGTTTGTTCTCGGTTGTGGTTGTTTATACATTGCGTACATCCCAGTCAGACTCTGTTACATCTCTCCATTTCACTGTTCCTCAGTCTATCTCTCATTATCTCTCTCTTTTGCTCTTTTTTTCTTTGAAACTCTATCTCCCTCTCTCTTTCTCTTTCCCTCTCTTTTCACTCTTTTTTTTATTCTCTCTGTGTTTTTTCAACTCATTTATGTTTTTCATGGAATTTCATTTTTTTTATTTATTTATTTTTATTTACACTTATTTCATTTTTTATTATATTTATTTAGTTTTATTTACATTTATTTCATTTTTTTTTCATGCTCCCTCTAACCGTCGTTGAGTTCAATGATGGGTTCTTCCAGACTGCGAATGATTAATTCGAGATTCTTCCCTGGGAACCGCTGCCCGACCTGAAGAAAGACAACTTTTTCAGTTATTCTCCGAATAGTATGAATAGGAAAGTTTAAGAGGCGGATACGGGAAAGTGTGCCAAAAACAAAGTTTCCTAAAAATTTACCTTTTCATTTAGGCGAAGAACACCGTTTTGGCATGAGAACTGGATCGTTAGTGACAAGAACGTTGGAAATTGAGATAACCATTAGAAGTAATCGATCTTCTAAGTTTGACACTCGCGGTACTAAGCCGGAGACGCACGAATCCAAACGAGAATGCAAGAAAAGCTTCTTTTTTCTTGTGAAACAAAGCGGATTAATTTCAAAATTTTCTTAATGAACCGGCAAGATGTAAAATCTCAGTTTGTTAACTCCGATTTTTGAACACTGTTCTCATAATTGTTTTTTTTAAACATCTAACTACATTAATTGCTGCAAAAGTGTAGCGGATGAGTGCAAGAGTGATCGGACGGGAAGGTTCAGTCGAGGTATTCGAAACCCGCGGGTAAACGGGTTTAACTATGCCAATGAGTTATAGAACGAAGAACGGGGCTGAAGAGACTTTTCTCTGAACGGAAACTCAAATCCCTTTTTTGGACAACGTGACTCAGCCGGCTCCGAAGTAACTTTCAGCATCATTCCCTTATTCGATGACAAGCACACCTAACACATCGAGGCGATGAACAAATCTACTCACCGCCTCAGCTGGGCCTACTAAAATGAGAAGCCGGGGTGCGGAGTGCTCGTTCTTACGGAGACCGCCCTCTTCACCGCCTTCTGTGACGCGTTCGCCCACGGACAGGAAGACATCAAAAATGACTGCATCATCACTGGGTTGAAAACTGCTCAGTGAGAGCGGTCATGCAGTTTCACCGGATCAAGTAGACGGAAGTAATTGTAGAACTTCCACCAATCAAGTCCACCAAAAAAGTCAACCAAATCACGTTGACACGTCCACCAATCAAGTCCACCAAATAATTTGACACGTCCACCAAATATGAAAGACACATCGACTGATTTTTTTTAATTTTAAAAAGTTTTTTCTTTCGTTTTCATCTTCTTTTTTTTTGTATTTTCTCTTTTTTCTTTTTTTTGCTGGTGTTTCTCTTGTTTCATACTAATCATGTTAGTGTCAGAAAAAAACAAGCAGACTTATGTCAAATGAACGAGTTCAAAAACTAGGTACGTTAAATAACGACCATAAAATAAATGTTACATGTCCATGGAATGATTTTGACGCTTCCGCAAAATTTAGGGGCACGTTCACCTAATTCGGCGACTCGTCTACCGAATTTCTTACCTTTCAAAGAAATAATTCATGTAGCATCATTTTTATAGCAGTTCAATTCTCGCAAACGCTGATAGGCTTATTAGTTTAAACCTTCCTCTCTTCATAGGGCCCCTTCCCCTTTTGGACCCCTCTCCCCTCTTCACCCTCCCCACTCCCCCTACCCCTTCTTTTCCCAAGAAGCCGTACCAGGTTGGGCCTTCTTTCCTCCAAGTTTTTTTTTCGTAGGCCCCTTTTCATCTTTGTTCCGGTAAAATTCCACCTTTCCCTCCCCACTTTCCCTACTCTCAGAAATGTTTGGAAATTACAGGTGTTTGTTTTTTTGTTGTGTGGTACAAGTATTGCATTTTTTTTTAAAATAACGCTTTAAGACGTCAAGCTTTACGGCAATTGTTTATTCGTCAAAGGTCAACATTTTGTCGTTGACATGAAGAGAACCAATAAAAAGAAAGAAAACATCTAATGAAAAGATAGAATTTGGCAGAAGCGTCTAAAATAAGAAAACGAAAAGAAATCATTAAGAAGAAACAAGGATAGAAAAACGAGAAAAAATTTTTGGCGGACGTTTAACCATTACTTGTGTCAACATCATTTGGTGGACTCGTTTGGTGGACTCGTTTGGTGGACGTTCCATATTTATTTGGTAGACGTCTCATTAACGTCCGTTGAGAGCTGCATGGTGGACGCTCTATCGCTCTATCGATTCAGGCACTCGTGTTAGTTTCATACTTGGTGTGAAGAAAACAAAATACAACAACAAATAAAGTAATTATATTAACTTTTTTTATTAAGAAATGTTGCCGGTACGACTTCTTGAAAAACGACAATTGAGTAAGTAGATCAATAAAGTAGATCATTAAATTGTACCTCTTCAATTTGATCTGAAATGCAGACTTCGTCTGTTGAGCAAGTTGTTTTGAGCAGAGACCCGACTCCCGGGGTGGAGGAGTCCACGTGGAACAACAACGCATTTGTTCTGCAATACATGGTTTTCCTATCCGTGCTTTCTAGGCATTTTTCGAGTTTTGACACACCTGCCACACGCTCAATCTCTGTATGATGAGATAATCGATGTGAAGAAATCCTGCCGAGTCCTACTATGATTTCTACGCAAAAACTTTAACAATTTTAAAATTTGCTTCAAAAGGTAGTCCATCAAGAAATGTGGTGATCAGGAAAGTTCTATTACACAAGCAATGTATAATAGTCAAGCTGTTTCTGGCGCTGGGCGCTGCTGGTTAAAAAAAATTAAACTCAATTTGTTTTCAGTTCTGAGCGCACAACTTCATGTTTCATTGAATTATAAACTTTTCGGTTATCAACAAAGTTTAATGTTGGGAACAAAACCCAACTATTCAAGAGAGAGAGAGAGAGAGAGAGAGAGAGAGAGAGAGAGAGAGAGAGAGAGAGAGAGAGAGAGAGAGATAGAGAGAGAGGGGGAGAGACCGAGAGAGAGAGAAGAGGAGAGAGGAAGAGAGAAAGAGCGCGGAAAAGAGATAGAGAGAGAATAACAGAAAATAGCAGTTGTTGTGATAACAAGGACAAGAAGCAAGATTTTTTTTTGTTTTTCTACATAAGTAAATTTTCTCACCGATGTGCGTGGAAAAGAAGCGAATTGATAGTGTATGAGGAGACAATGACTTCTGCCTGCAATTTGATACTTCTTCTTCTTCTTCCTCGCGCTTGTTCCCGCCTCGCGACAGGTTACGCGCTCCCCTGAGATGCAGGACAGACCTATCCTGGTAGAACCAGTGGCTGCCTGCTAGATCACTGCTAGTGTGATTAGCAGCAGTGGGGAGAGTCAGATTCGTGCATGAGCACTACCAACATTTCTTAACCCCCTTGGTTTGGGTGGATCTGTCCGGGGTGGGAGTCGAACTCGGGACTCTTCGCACAATGGTCTATCACACTACCACTATGCCACGCCCGGACCAAATGCCACTATGCCACGCAATTTGATACTATACTTGTTTTTAACTCACTTGAGCCGCCTTCCCGGATACTTCTAGTCCCTCGAGTGCTAGGAGAAGCGCCCTTTCCACAAAAGTAAATTTTGAGAGGTTGAAAATAAGTTACATATTTATTGTGACTGGATAGAAATATAAAATTTTACAAAATCCTTTTTCTCCCTACCACTAATAATAGATGGCTTTATTGTACATACGGCAGTTAGCTAGCTTCAGCACCCCATAAAGCACAGTTTCTATATAAAAATTCACGCCCTACACAAGCCTTTTACTTTCGCAAGTTCAAATAAAAAAAAATTTTTTTTTGGCGTAAGCCATCACTTAAAAAATTGCTAATTACGGAAAACAAACAAATTAATCAAATTAGAAAAAGAAATAATCTTACACCGGAAGCATAAAAAAACGAGGCTGAAGTAAAATGAAACGCTTCACTTAATTCTCTTCAAAACTGGCTAATTTGTTCACTAAATTTCGTGAAACAAAAAGCTCATCAATCGTTATTTACTGATGGCGATCATTCCCGAGGTCTTCTTAAATATTGCTTCTCTACTCAACTTATGTCTCACTGGGAAGAAGCATTAAACAGAATATTTCAAGATTTCATCATTAGTTCCTTACGAAATCAACTTTTTTCTGGAAAGAGTATTTATTGAACGATGGAGGCGCATGAAAACTTGGCAGAATTCATGTCGAGTCCGCAGGAAAAACTGTTCTGGAGATAGGAATACATCGAGAGAGTGCTATGTTTTCCTCTTTTCTATCCTGAACATGGATGATGTCGTGTGCCACAGCACACGCCGACGACAACTTCTTTACCGCTCTAACACGAGCAGGAATCTTCCAACGCTTTTGAGAGTGTGAGTGAAATCTTTTTAGATATCTTCAAGCCTTTATGTACTAGTTCTATGGAAAACTGAGTATTAGAGAATCAGAAAAGTAACGGATGAAACTTCGACAACAACAGTGAAGTAAACCCGAGCAAGTATCTTGAAAGTCTGCTTTGCTCCAAGAATTGCAGCAGCGCTAAAAACGCTGCCGCTTGCGATGATACGCTGATCAATCAGCCGCGACATTAATCTCTGAACGATGAGATCATCGGTGCGATGACCTCATGTCATTCAAATTAGGCGAAAATTTTGAAAGATGATGTGACCTGGACTAACTTTTTTTTGGAAATAAAAGTTCCTGCACGGAATTCCATTCTTAGAACTTACGCGCGTAATTGACAGAGTCAATGTCTGCGCTCTGACCTTTTCTTATTACACGGACTCGAGTTTTATATTAATCGCACTTGTTCGCACTTTAGGCCCCTCCCCTCCTAGAGGTTCCATGGGTCATACTTATGTCTTACATACATTTACAAAAAAAAATGATTTTTAAATTAAAAGGTATTTTTACATTAAATAAATCATGTTTATATTGAAAACGCTTAGGCTCAGGAAAAAGTTTAGGTTTACATTATGTTTACATTGAAAACGCTTAGACTCAGGAAAAAAAAAACGGGAAAAAAAGAAGCTTAGGATCAGGAAAAAAAAACAAGAAGAAAAAATGTTGGCTACAAATTTTCGGGGTACGAAATGTCGCGGTACGAAGTGTCGGGTACGAAGTGTCGATAATACAACAAAAAACAAAACTTTTAATGAAATGTTCAACAAAAAAAGTGAAATGATTTTTAAGTACGGAAACAAACTAGATTGCGATTAGTTAGTATTTTAAGATTCATTTGGAGAGCAAGACGACATGTGAAATCTCATTTTCTCGTACTTTAAGATGTTATTTCGCGTGCTCTCGCAAGATCATCTCATACCTCACTGATCCAACATTTTTTGCCTAAAAAGTGCGAGAGCCATGATCTCATCGTGAAAAATTTCAGTTGTATTAACACCTACTCGATGATCTCATTCATCGAGCAATGATGTCATCTTTACAGATACATCGTCGATCGCTCGAATTTTTTTCGAGAGATTAATGTCGCGGCAGACTTAGTCACCTAGAATGGGTGTGGAAAAAAGTCCTTCCCTAGCACTAATACCTCATGTGGTTGAAAAAGCGTAAACTCACTCAGCTCTGCTGTCGTGATTTTCCGAATCACGTTGTTCTGTGTGAGGCTAAAATTAGGCCCCTTTTTGGAGGAGTCCGATTCCGCCAGTGGTTCCATACACCACATGGCCAGGCGGAGAGATGTTATGTCCAGGCCGAGCGAGTCGAAACACCAGTCGATTATTCTCCTGTTTATTTTACGGTCAAGATCTAGCAGGAACCCAGCAATGTTTTGCGAAGCCAGGCGGGATTGATTGCATGAAGAACCTTTTTGTAAACTATGATTCACAACTCGACAGAAATCACCAATACCAGGGCATTCTTCAAAGGCGAAACGATCTTGAGTTCTCCGGTAAGATCGATAAATATGCGAGAGCATGCAACTACTTATGAGCGGAGTATGCTTACGCAGCGCTCAACCCAAATTCTACTCGTGACGCTCAACGGCGCAACGCTCTTGGGCCGCAGTCTGGAAAGGCAAGAAAAGTTGATGTTGTCGATGTGCGAGGAACGGATTGAAAACGAAGCAATTCCAGTTATGTAGATTGGAACCGACTACAAGTTCCACAGCACATAAAAAAATCAGAATTAGAATTAGCGCATTTCTCTCTCTAAAACTCACAAAGAACGTTACAGGAGTCATAAAATCTCGGACTGGGTCATCGCTGTTCGAATCTCTTATTCCGACAACCATTTCCTAGCTGTTTCTGCGTACGATCCGCAGCGAAGGTACAGTGAGAGCAAATAAGACGAAGAGACTATAAGGAGCCGAGAACCAGACGAATACATCCTAGTGAGTGGCGACCCCAATATTCACGCTGGTAAGGATGAGTGAGGGTACGAAAGAGAGGATGGTGGAAATGAAATCAATCAACAACGAAATCAAACGTCTATAAGACTTATGCGTTGTAAAATTTGTTCAAACCTTTTTGCTTATGTGACTCATTCATTGTGTGCAGTATGGTTATACACTGTTCTGTACAAAGTTTGATATATAATATTTGAATCGACTGAACCTGTCTTCTCGTGGGGTTGTGTGGCAGACGGAACGGGTATGGAGGCATGTATGGAGACTCCCCAGCTGAATACAACATTTATACATATAATATGGTTATGTAGACTGAGGCGGTTTATTCACACTTAAAATACAGCAGATCAATTTGAAAATTATTTATTACTTTTCAAGAAAAAGCAGAAGCAAAGCGAATAAGCTTAATAGTAGAAATTGATCTACTTATGATTTAAAAAAATTAAGTCTGAAGTTTCTGTTTAGAGCACTTATTCTGGATTTCTAGGATGAAGAGAATCGTCAAAACATGAAGACCTGTTTAAAGTCAACGACTGTATCTACCCTGGTGGTCCGAGCAGAAAAGTTAACCGAAAAAGTCTAACCGGTTCTTTTGGAGAAGACATTTCCACTGAGGCCTATGGAAAAATCTTCCGTGGTGGCACTTGCGTCAAGCATATTAACGTCGAGGTAGAGTTGACGCATTCGCTCCTTTATTTTGAATGTTCACTCATAGAAACAAATGTATATTGAGTACATAATTGATATTAGACCTGGCCCATCAATGAAAACGAACTACCGTAATTCGTATTAGATCATATTAGATCATCACTTAACGTATAAAAGCTCTTAGGTGATAAACTTGAATATATCAAAAGTTCACTATAAGTAAAAAGTGAGAACCCCTAAACAAATGAATAGACTTTTTTTCTATTTTGATATTCAGTTTCTTTCCAAGTTATTTGTGAACTCTTAAAATCTTCTTATTGTATAATGAACTCATAGTTAATTTTTAAACAATAAAAAAACTTACAATGTTGAAAAACTTGTGCAAGTCTTCCGAAGAGAATGGCACTGAATTTACAGTTTTTTTCAGATTAAATATGCCTCAATATGCATTATAGAGCAAAAGGTTTATACAAAAGCAGTTGAAAGCCAAAAAGCTGCGGGAGCAAATTTTAATGAAGCTGAAGACTATAAGATTCCAAATAGCACATAAGTTGATGTGTATTAGTTAGCAAGCAACTTTTAGCCGTTGAAGCATTCATATTTAACCTTTTAAAAACTAGGAAACACATGTAACCCTTCATTTTCAATTCTGTTGTCTATTGGAGTTATTCGAGAGACGAGGGGAGTGCTTAACTTGAGGGAGAAATGTCGCGCTTCATTCGAAGGGGACCCGTCTCTAGAAAGGCCACGTTTTTTGAGTTAGAGCCGCGCTTAACTTGAAGAGGGGTGCGCTTCATTCTAGGGAGCCGTGCATTATCGGAGCCTGGTTGAAGCAATCAATAATATTCTGATCAACTGTTTTATGCACTTTTGTTCCCGAGCCATACGGCTTTTTCATAGTTACCTTGGTCTGAGCGTAAACTCAAACATCTAAAAAGACACGAGAAACGGATAACTCGATTCACTTGATCAGAAAGGTTCAAACAGTAATAGTTCAACTATGTAATTGTTCAATAGACTCTCGTTTCTAAGTTGAACGATCTCGTTTATGAGCCTCAAGGTCCCTTTTAGACCTTGCGTATCCGTTAATAAGCCGTACGGTCTCATTAATAAGTTCTATGAACTCGTAACTAAGCTGTACGGTCTCTTTGCTAAGCCGTAGAATCTCGTTTTTGAGCCGAACCGTCTCGTTCTTAATCTAAACGGTCTCGTTATTAAGCCAAAATGTCTCATTTCTAAGCTTCAAAATTTCGTTAATAAGCCGTAAGGTCTCATAACTGAACCTCATGGTTTCATAACTAAACTGTACGGTTTCATTTCCAAGCGTTGTGACCTCTTTAGCACAACCTTAGCCCAAGACAAAAAAGGCTGAAAAACAAGCAAAACTTTTTACTTACTCTTTAAATATACACATAGTTCTAGAAAATTTCTTAACGCTCTTAATCGTTTAAGAAAAGTTCAAACCAAGATTTGAAAACTCAGGATTAAAAGCGGTTTCAAGTAAAAACGAACTATTTAACAAGAGGGAGAGAATTGGCAGTCACCTAGCTTGGAAGCACCTGTGTTAGAACAGATATGTATATCCTCTAAAAACCAATCAAATAGACCAACTCAAGAGCTCAGAGCACTAAGACACACTCAAAACACAAAAAAAACACACACAATTTCTTATGTTCTGGCCCTTAAACCGCACCCGCAGATTCAAAGTTCTCCTCGACTCGCTTCATTCCTCTCGAAACCCCTCCGCTTGCCTTCTTCTTCTCGTCTAGTTTGGCGACTGCATCGATATAGTCCAAGTCATCCACTCCCAGCTCAGTTTCTGTTTGCCTGCGGCTCCGCGACGGCCATCTTCTCATGGTCATGGGCGCTATCCTAAGGGCACCGAAAGCTCTCCGATTCGACGCCGGCCATGCTGGAGGAACTGACAGCGTACGCCGGGGAAACATGATGTGAGATGAATATATTAACAGCATGTCTAAGAAACCGACAGAGGGTGACAAGGAGAAAAGAAGAGAGGAAGATAGAGAGTCGAATGAGAGCTATCCAAGAAAACCCAACAAATAGAAAAGGTGATAAAATCAAATAAGGGAGGTTTCGAATATGAAACAAGTCATAAAAGAGTTTAAGAATATAAATATAATCATATATTTGAGAAGAATATGATGATATGTATGGACAAAGGTCTTGTTGTCGTGTTACTTTTTAAAAAAATAGAAGGTTTCAGGGAACCCAGTTCTATATGTTCAACAACCTCTTCTACAAGAGGTTGAACATATACTACATAGATCACCGTTACCAAAAAGAATACACCGAGAACTCACACAGTCTCTAGGGTTTTGCTCGGAAGACCCCCAACCTTCCAAGCTCTAAAAAATTGTGACACAATTATTTTTTCGATATTTATTTCGGGAAAAATATGAAACAAGCTAAATGCTTTTTAATATCTGAGACTATTGGGACATCATGTTCTCATGAAATTACGGTTGAGATTTCCGAATTGCTAATGGAAATATTTTCTCGTGAAGGGACTGGAAGTCAAACTATCTTAACCTCTCTAATCCATTAGGGGTATTTATTTTATTCATATGAATATGGTGAATAGAAACGCAAGTAATGTATTGAGGCAAAGGCGTGATACATCATAAATGGCTTGGATAAACTAAATTTATGATGGCTCAATAAACGACTGTAAGAAACAAGAAACGCAGTTCTCAAAAGTGACATACCGATGAGTTCGGGGCTTTGGTCGCGAGTTCCCTGTAAGCAATAACTCTCCAATTCAAAATTTATCTCAAAATAAAGATAAGCTGGAAAGAGAAAAGTTCACCGATATGACGAGATCGGATAGCTGAGAGACAGAGATTGTAGTTGGCAGCCGCGTGAGCCGGCTCGAGAAGTGCTGCTCCACCAATGACTGCAACTGCTTGCACAACGTCTGCTGCAGGTTACGCCGCGTTTGCATCGACATCATTTGCTGTAATCAATGCTCACGAAACATGAAAACATTCAAAATTGTTTACATAATTGTGTGGAGAAGGTCTCGTTTCCATTTTCCTCTTTTTCTCAATCAATGTCATTCTCAATCAATGTCATTCTCAATCAATGTCATTCTCAATCAATGTCATTCTCAATCAATGTCATTCAAGGGCTGAAAACGTAGATACGATAGTCAAAGATATGACCCAAAAAACTCACTCCATATTTGTTGTTCACCGTGTCTGTAAAGATTCCCATTCCGGAAACTCGTGCTTCTATTACACCTAAAACGAACGAATGCATTACTTTTTCAATCTTATATATAATTTTTTCGCCTCTCTATATGTTTCACTTCAACACTTAAATATTTTCGCCTGAAAAAATCTCTAACACGAAAAGTTATATGTTCGTTAAAACAACATAAATAGGTAATTTTTTAATGAATCTTATCTTTATCTTATCTGAGGGATCTTCAATCAGGAATAAAATGAATAAGTTAACTAGCCTCCCTCAATCCCACACGTCAGCATTCGCAGGTAAGGCTCGTCTTCGCGCGTTTTTTGCAGGTCAAATGTTGTGGAGACGGAGAGGCCGCGTCCTGAAGCAACGCTCCTTCACAACAAAAGTCGAATCGCAAACCGAAAGGTTCAGTTTGAATTGAGAAGAGACACACGCGAAGATATTCACAACATTTCGAGCAATCAACCCATTTATCTGCTTCTCGCGCATTCTTCGTCTCTATCATGAAGAGAGCTGGGCAAAAAAAAGTCAAAAAATCAAAAAGTTGTTTTCTTCGAATAAAATTTTCACCACCTTTTTATTGGTCCAATTTTTTATGTTTTATCTGATTAAACCTGAAGAAAAGGATTGTTTTTTATGAAGAAAAGGACATAAAAAGATGTTCACTTGAAATTTCTAAAACTTACTCTTGGAATAATGAAAACTTTGAATCTGAATAAAACTCAAATTTTGATAAATTGTTAAAAATGTTAATAATTTTTTTAAAAGAATAGAACGGTGCTTTTCAATTTCTCTTTCAGCACGTGAAGCTTTCTTTGTTAAAATTATTCAAAGCTCACATCTCACTTGCTTAACCATTCTTGAAAATGACAAACAACGTTTTTCTAACAAATTCAGACCGTTGAAATAATAATGTTGTTGACATTGTTGAAATTAAAAATTTCTGTAGAAAATATGATACCCTCAATTTCTTTTGAAGACACGTATCATCACTTAAATGTTATTTATTTACAAAAAGTGCCTACTGTTGGATCTCTTGAAATTGCCAGGTTTCATTTCCGTTTTTTTGAGATTCTACTTGCTGTTATTTCATCAAAACTCATTTTTCTCCTAAAAATGTCAATAAACATTTTCTTCAGGTTTTATCAGATAAAACATAACAAAATGGATAAAAAAGTGGTACAAATTTTATTCGAAGAAAACCCCTTTTTTGATTTGTTGATTTTTTTTTACTTTCTAGCTTAAAAAAAACTTTTTTGTATTTATGACTTTTTTTTGCCCAACCCTGGTCACGATCGCGATACTTTCTCTAAGTTTGAAAAAAAGTAAAGTTTTTTTGGGCTCGGTGCTTCAAAACTCATGCCCAATGATTTTTGACCTCGGAAAACTCAAATCAATTGCTTATCAGTTTTATTGTAGATCCTGATGTTTTATAACGTTTCTATCACAATTATAAATTGTTTGTCTTCTTCTAACAAGAATTTTTGTTTTCGATTGTTTCACTCGACTGTTCTTTCGTAAAACAAACGTTTTTGCTCAGGTTTTAATGATAGAATTATTAAACGAAACGCTTTTGAGTAAATTTTCCTAAAAAACTTTCAGTAGAAAAATGAGTTTTGATGAAATAACAGCAAGTAGAATCTCAAAAAACCGGGAATGAAACCTGGCAATTTCAAGAGATTCAACAGAAGGCACTTTTCGTAAATAAATAACATTAAAGTTATGATACGTACCTTCAGAAGAAAATGAGGGTATCATTTTTTCTACAGAAATATTCAATTTCAACAATGTCAACAACATTATTAATCATTTCAACGGTCTGAAATGGTTAGAAAAACGTTGGTTGTCATTTTCAAGAATGGTTAAGCAAGTGAGATGTGAGCTTTGAAGAATTTTAACAAGGAGAGCTTTAAGTGCTGAAAGAGAAATTGAAAAGCACCGTTCTATTAAAAAAAATTATTAGCATTTTTAACAAATTATCAAAATTCGAGTTTTATTCAGATTCAAAGTTTTCATCATTCCAAGATTGAACAGCTTTTTTCAAGTAAACATATTTTTAGGAATAGGAATATAAAATTAAAAATATCATAGTGATTTTGATTTTTCTGTACTGAAATGGAGAAAATGTTCAACTTCTTAACTAGAGCCTTCTTTTCTATTGTGAACTTATCGAAAAGTCTTATTCATCTATGCCGATGAGTTGTAAGTTCTGATTGAAGAAAAGCAACTTTTAAAAGTTATGAGTATTGTCGTTTGAAAAGTGAATATTTAAGAAACACATGAATTGTGTGATTTTCTAGTTATTTAGGACAAAAGTTAACAAAAATTGGTTACAAACACACTAAAAATTTTGGTGAAAGTTTTGAATTTTTTTGGCTTTCGTCGACTTTTTTGTTGAGTTTTTGAGGCAAATTTTTTTTGAAAATAGTCAAACAAAAACACCAAAAAATCAACAAAAAAACCAAAAAAGCAAAGCCCTGATCATGAAGTAAGAAATATGTTTCGCCACAGTAGATTATCTCTCCTGTTCGCAACGGATGAAAAAAATAGAAGGAAGGACCTGTTATGAAGATAGTTCCGCCGACGGGGAATTGGATGATTACTTGGATGGAGCCTCCGATGTTGCCAGTGATCCTTCAAATGTTCATGCCTGTACAACTTGAAGATGCGAAAATTCTCAAATCAGAATTTTAAAAGTTTCACTAACTTATCCTCAGCTCATCCATCTCTTTTGCAAATCATCAAATCATAATTTTCGAATTATATTATAGCGAAAAAAGTTGAATTGAGACTGGTTTTTCATATCCAATTTCTTTTTTTTTCTCACAGGGAGATATTAATTTAATCCATTTCGAAAGCTAGTTCGAAGTGGTGACTTCAGCTCAACTCGGTGCAAGTAAAAAAGGCGGAAGAATAATGAGAAAGCATTATATTGACATTTAGAAGTAAAAAAAATTCATATGCAACCCAGAGGTTCGTTACTTTCATTTTTGTTAATTGCTTGCAAACCAATAAATTTCTTGAAATGGAAGAATAATTCTAAAAATAATACTTTTCACTTATTTTTCTTATAGTTTGAATTGGAAATTATGTCAAGGTGATTTTTTTTAAATAATAAAATTCGTTATAATAATATTGCGGAAAAATCTGGGATTTTTTGAAGTTGTGATTTCAAAAAATTGCACTGCATGTAGTTCAGTGCAGTTCTGATGTGAGCTTGCTCGAAGAATGGAGTCATTAAGACCAAAGTTGAACATACTCAGTGCAGTAAGTGTCGTGGCCGCAGGAAAACACGCAGCTTGGAATTTATACTTGACCTTTTTTAACGCGAAAAAGATCACATTCCCGTTAAATTTCTCATTCCCGTTAAATTTCTCGCATAGGGCAGTCGCTCTCCCTTTGCTCTACATTTAGTTTTAATTTTTCAACGATTTCTTATTTCGCTTTGCGTGTCGTGCCAGATTCAGCCTGAGCAGGCGCGACGTTTCGTCTGAAGGCCTAGCTGTTGAGTGCTCTTCGAATCTTTACATCAAGCGCTCCAGCAGGTAAGCAGACTCTCGTAAAACAAAGCGTTATCAGAAATTCAAAACATCCAGAAGAGAATTTAACGGTGTAACTTGTATAGTTTACAGTTACAGAGCCCTAGAGCTTGTCATCTCTGTCTTTTCTTCTGCGAACACAGTTTTCTGAACAGCTGTCTTGCTCTACTCACAATGGCTTCGCTTCGCTTACTAATCTCTCCTCCGAGGGAGTTCTAATCTTGCAACATTTGACTAATATTGTCGAAAACATGCAGAAGAGTAATGTTGAAGCGATCAATTCTCTGAGAGATGTTGTTCATCAACAAGCGGCAATGTCTAACAGTCTGGTCGCAACAGTATCTGAGCTGATCTCATCTGTTAATACTCTCTTGTCTACTCACACGAGTTCCTCCTCTTCTCCCTCTCCTCCGCCTATGTCTTACGCAGCTGTTGCATCCGCTGTAACACGCTCTCTCACAACGAATACGGAGGCTCAAGAGAAAGCCACGCGTGCTGTTCTCGTTAACATCGAAGAGGGAGAGGATGACGCTGCGACACAAGAACAAGATGAAGATCTACTCGTCTCTGTAATCAAGTTGGCGAATGAGTCTGCTTTGCGTTCCTTAGTTACTCCGGAAGGGCACTTGAATAAGAGTCGTGTCACACTCTATAGGCATACTGGTAGCAGCTACTCGGCAGACCGAGTTAACCCACGCCCTAGGCCAGTAAAAATTCAGTTCGCCGACAGTTCAACACGGGATTCTTTTCTGAGACATACACGAAGCACTCGATGCATGCCTAGTTGTAGTAACAACGCGCATGCATATGCTAGGCCAGACTATATGAAGCATCAGTTGAAGTTTGATGCTGAAGTGCGACGTGAATGTGGGAGGAAAAACCAAATTGAGGGAAAATTAGTCCACATTGTACGGGACGTCGGGAACGGGCCGGAGATATTCCAGCTACGCAACCCTCGAGAGCTTCCAAAAAGAGTTAGACATGAGAGCTCGACGGAGTTGGCTACCCTTATCACTGCAAATTCGTCTTCTCAAGCAACTGCGCAGGTACCGCTCTCTTTCGTCAATGTCACCAGAGTAAGAGGCCGTGGAAGAGGTACCGGTAATCGCCGTCCTCTCCCTGCTCCTGTTCCTCCGTCAACAAAAATGACGACAAGAAGTGCCCGCGGGGAAGCAAGACAGAAGTCCGCGAACCCTCCCTCTAGGCAGTCAGTTCCTTCTCAGCGCTTTGCATAGGTAGCCCCACTTAGAGACTCTACTCTGAATTTAACATCAGATAAAACTGCATGGAATCACATAACATCACTTGTCTGCTCATCAACATTCGATCGGTTTCTTATAAAATTAACATAATAGAAGATTTGGTCTCACAATTCGAAGCCAGCATTGTTGCATTAACAGAAACCTGGGCTAACTCATTAATCGTTCATGACTCGATGCTTTCTCTCAATCATACTTACTCAGTATTTCGCTGCGATAGAGATGAGGCTTTGACAGGTGGAGGCGTCGCTCTTCTTGTCCACAAGTCCATCAACTCCTCACTTTTCTTGTCCCAAAGCTTTTCTGTTTTCTGTCAGCTAGTTTCAGTTAAACTTCACCTGACAAATGGGGTGGAAACAACTGACACTACTGACCTAACAGTGCCGGATGACATGTCCATTTCTGCTAATACATGCAATATCGACTTCATATGCATGCCCGCTCATGTGGTTTATTCATATCTCAAGCGTCTCTCATCGAAAAATAAAACTTCTCCGGATTGCATCCCTAACATCTTTCTTAAACAGGCCGCTCCTTCTTTGGCTCTTCCTCTATCAATAGTTTTTGATAAATGTCTACTTAACGGTAAATGTCCACTAATATGGCGTACTGCTATCGTCAAGCCGGTTTTCAAACGGAAAGGGAAGCGCACTGACTTCCGGAACTATAGGCCCATAAGCCTAACTCCTTCCATATCCAAAGTAATGGAGCGCATAATTGTTCGTGAGGTGTTCAAATATCTCCAAGAGCCCGATCTAATTAGTCCCCTCCAATTTGGTTTCAGGCCGCGACATTCATGCGAGCTTGCTCTTCTCAAGTCCCTTACTAATTTGCATGTTCAACTGGACCGAAAGAGCTTCATAAGCTGTGCTCTCATAGACTTCACACGAGCCTTTGATGCAGTTCCACTCACCTTACTCATACAGAAGCTCCTGCAATTCGGAATATCCGGTTGTCTTTTAAATTTCTTGAAAAGCTTTTTGGAAAATCGTGAGCAAAGTGTACAGGTAGGTGAAGCGCGATCCTATTCCTACGCAACTCCATCTGGAGTTCCTCAAGGGAGCTGCCTTGGACCTTTGCTTTTCCTTCTTTACATTAATGACTTACCAGACGCTTTACCTGAAGGATGCAGCGTGACCATGTATGCCGATGACGTTAAATTAACCACTACTAATGATGTAAAAAGTTTGCAAGAGGGACTCGATTGTGTAGCTGAGTGGACAACTAAATGGGGACTAACAATATCCGAATCTAAGACAATCGTTATGCGGATGGGTAAGAATCACCCAGAAGTAGAATTATTTCTCAATGGGAAAGTTCTCAGCGAGTCAGACCACATACGAGATTTAGGTATTGTGTACTCTAACACTCTGGACTACTCTCAACATATCCAGGACATGTGTCGTAAGGCTAACATGAGATGCGGGTATATTTTAAGGACCTTCAAGTCGAAAGATATCAGACTGTATAAGGAAGTGTTCACGACATCCGTTCGACCTATAATTGAATACTGCTCAGTCGTGTGGTCTCCTTACTTGAAAAAGGACATAGAAATGATTGAGCAAGTTCAACGCCACTTCACGAAACAAGTTTGCAGGAGAGCCGGTCTACTGTTGAGTTACGAAGAAAGACTGCAGCTCTTGAACCTTCCGAAACTGCATTCACGGCGAAAGGCTGCAGACTTACTAGCAACGTTCAAGATTGTGAACAATTTCACTCCAATTGACCCAAACTCCATGTTTCATTTCAACAACCATAACTATGGTACTAGATCTAACCCAAATGCACTCAAAAAACCATTAACACGATCAGCTTTGCATTCTAATATACTATCATCCCGAGTAGTTGAGAGTTGGAACGACATACCTAATGAGTTCAGGACATATCCTATTGTCAGCTTGTTCAGAGAGCACATGAAAAGTTATTTTTAATCCATAACATTTCTCTGTAACAATTTCTTTGTAACATTTTCAATTGCCTAAACTATCATCTTTAAAATGAAACTTTCAAGCACAAGCACTTTCTACTGTGAAGTATCTTATTTTTTCTTCTCAAACCCAAATTTTTCTCACTTCTTTTAAGAAAAAGTGAAATGCCTGTGTATTTTTTTTCAATTGTGATCTATTCCTTACTTATGTGAATACGCTACTCGCACTGTGCAATAAAGTATTTTTCACGAAAATATCAAACAATCGAAAAAAACTAAACTTACTATTGTACCTTTCCAAAAAATATATAGGCGTTATTTAAAACTTTTCGCATCTTCAATGACCTTCAATTACTTTTTTAGTCAATAATGTTTCCCACGAGTACATTGTTTTGCTAACTCTTACTTTTTCAGCTCAGAAAATGAACATATTGTTTTTTCCTAACTTTAATCTTTGAAAATATTCGTCTTAAATTTTTTATCACCGAAAGTTTTCTATCAATAAAATCTAGATTGAAACTAATTTCTCAAGCGAATCACTAGTTTAGTGGGATAGTCCGTTCTCGAATCACTAGTTCAGTGGGATAGTCCGTTCTCGAATCACTAGTTCAGTGGGATAGTCCGTTCTCGAATCACTAGTTCAGTGGGATAGTCCGTTCTCGAAGCATTCAAACAATTTTCCAAAGGCATAATAAGCTTCCGCGTGAAATACACCTCTATTTTATTTATTATCTTATAAACCCTGTCTGTTTACAAAAGCGTCTCATCTACATTTTTTTCTTTCCAAAAATGTTTTTGAATGCTTAAGAAAGTATTTGGCGTTCAAATGCAAATCGTCACCTGCTCAAGTGAACCAATTTTGTCGCGAGAAAAAAGTTTTGTAGTATCTTTCGCAGCAATCTTTTGAACATTTCCTTCAACTCTTTCCCTCTCTTTTTAGATTCAAGAGCACAGTGTAACATTCTAGATTGCGTTGAAGGGTGTGAAACTACTCTCGACTCGAGCCAAGTGAGTTCCTTGGCTAAAATAAGTTTGATAGAGGAAGAAAGAACTGCTCACTTGCACGATTAGTCGACATATAAAAGCGCTTCCGTGTTTCATCCACTCCAGTTAAAATTATGTTGTGGTTGCAAGAACGATCAAAGGATGAAGAATATTGTTGAGATAACTTCAGAGAGTTAACGATAGGTTCACCAAATGACTAAGAAGAAGAAAAACAACCAATAAAACACAAATTGAAAACCCGAAAATTATTATTTTTTAAATAGAATAGATGTTTTTTTATTTCTTTTCGTTGTTTGTCATGAAACCAGCGGAAAAAAAACGAGTAAGAAACGAACAGAAAGTCGAAATTAGTGAGACGCATCACGAGACGGTTGGGAGGCAGAGGGCCGAAATAAACGTTCTGTGGCTGGCGAAAACTTGTGATGCGCAGGTTCTGTATCTGAACGCAGCCTTCGGTGAAACATTGCTGCGTGGGTGGAATTGTTATCCGCTTCAGCTCATATTCCATGAGACCGGCTGAAATCCACTGCTATTCTTCTCGGTATCACGAAGATTCACTCCGAGAAAGTTCACTCCCGACAATTCACTCCCGACGATTCACTCTCAGGCAATTCACTCCTACGACAATTCACTCCCAAACAATTCACTCCCGACGATTCACTCTCAGGCAATTCACTCCTACGACAATTCACTCCCAAACAATTCACTCCCGACGATTCACTCTCAGGCAATTCACTCCTACGACAATTCACTCCCAAACAATTCACTTCCGACGATTCACTCTCAGGCAATTCACTCCTACGACAATTCACTCCCAAACAATTCACTCCCGACGATTCACTCTCAGGCAATTCACTCCTACGACAATTCACTCCCAAACAATTCACTCCCGACGATTCACTCTCAGGCAATTCACTCCTACGACAATTCACTCCCAAACAATTCACTCCCGACGATTCACTCTCAGGCAATTCACTCCTACGACAATTCACTCCCAAACAATTCACTCCCGACGATTCACTCTCAGGCAATTCACTCCTACGACAATTCACTCCCAAACAATTCACTCCCGACGATTCACTCTCAGGCAATTCACTCCTACGACAATTCACTCCCAAACAATTCACACCCGACGATTCACTCTCAGGCAATTCACTCCTACGACAATTCACTCCCAAACAATTCACTTCCGACGATTCACTCTCAGGCAATTCACTCCTACGAAAATTCACTCCCAAACAATTCACTCCCGACGATTCACTCTCAGGCAATTCACTCCTACGAAAATTCACTCCCAAACAATTCACTCCCGACGATTCACTCTCAGGCAATTCACTCCTACGAAAATTCACTCCCAAACAATTCACTCCCGACGATTCACTCTCAGGCAATTCACTCCTACGAAAATTCACTCCCAAACAATTCACTCCCGACGATTCACTCTCAGGCAATTCACTCCTACGAAAATTCACTCCCAAACAATTCACTCCCGACGATTCACTCTCAGGCAATTCACTCCTACGAAAATTCACTCCCAAACAATTCACTCCCGACGATTCACTCTCAGGCAATTCACTCCTACGACAATTCACTCCCAAACAATTCACTCCCGACGATTCACTCTCAGGCAATTCACTCCTACGAAAATTCACTCCCAGACAATTCACTCCCGACGATTCACTCTCAGGCAATTCACTCCTACGAAAATTCACTCCCAAACAATTCACTCCCGACGATTCACTCTCAGGCAATTCACTCCTACGACAATTCACTCCCAAACAATTCACTCCCGACGATTCACTCTCAGGCAATTCACTCCTACGAAAATTCACTCCCAAACAATTCACTCCCGACGATTCACTCTCAGGCAATTCACTCCTACGAAAATTCACTCCCAAACAATTCACTCCCGACGATTCACTCTCAGGCAATTCACTCCTACGAAAATTCACTCCCAAACAATTCACTCCCGACGATTCACTCTCAGGCAATTCACTCCTACGACAATTCACTCCCAAACAATTCACTCCCGACGATTCACTCTCAGGCAATTCACTCCTACGAAAATTCACTCCCAAACAATTCACTCCCGACGATTCACTCTCAGGCAATTCACTCCTACGAAAATTCACTCCCAAACAATTCACTCCCGACGATTCACTCTCAGGCAATTCACTCCTACGAAAATTCACTCCCAAACAATTCACTCCCGACGATTCACTCTCAGGCAATTCACTCCTACGAAAATTCACTCCCAAACAATTCACTCCCGACGATTCACTCTCAGGCAATTCACTCCTACGACAATTCACTCCCAAACAATTCACTCCCGACGATTCACTCTCAGGCAATTCACTCCTACGAAAATTCACTCCCAAACAATTCACTCCCGACGATTCACTCTCAGGCAATTCACTCCTACGACAATTCACTCCCAAACAATTCACTCCCGACGATTCACTCTCAGGCAATTCACTCCTACGAAAATTCACTCCCAAACAATTCACTCCCGACGATTCACTCTCAGGCAATTCACTCCTACGAAAATTCACTCCCAAACAATTCACTCCCGACGATTCACTCTCAGGCAATTCAGTCCTACGACAATTCACTCCCAAACAATTCACTCCCGACGATTCACTCTCAGGCAATTCACTCCTACGACAATTCACTCCCAAACAATTCACTCCCGACGATTCACTCTCAGGCAATTCACTCCTACGACAATTCACTCCCAAACAATTCACTCCCGACGATTCACTCTCAGGCAATTCACTCCTACGACAATTCACTCCCAAACAATTCACTCCCGACGATTCACTCTCAGGCAATTCACTCCTACGAAAATTCACTCCCAAACAATTCACTCCCGACGATTCACTCTCAGGCAATTCACTCCTACGAAAATTCACTCCCAGACAATTCACTCCCGACGATTCACTCTCAGGCAATTCACTCCTACGACAATTCACTCCCAAACAATTCACTCCCGACGATTCACTCTCAGGCAATTCACTCCTACGAAAATTCACTCCCAAACAATTCACTCCCGACGATTCACTCTCAGGCAATTCACTCCTACGACAATTCACTCCCAAACAATTCACTCCCGACGATTCACTCTCAGGCAATTCACCCCTACGAAAATTCACTCCCAAACAATTCACTCCCGACGATTCACTCTCAGGCAATTCACTCCTACGACAATTCACTCCCAAACAATTCACTCCCGACGATTCACTCTCAGGCAATTCACTCCTACGAAAATTCACTCCCAAACAATTCACTCCCGACGATTCACTCTCAGGCAATTCACTCCTACGACAATTCACTCCCAAACAATTCACTCCCGACGATTCACTCTCAGGCAATTCACTCCTACGAAAATTCACTCCCAAACAATTCACTCCCGACGATTCACTCTCAGGCAATTCACTCCTACGAAAATTCACTCCCAAACAATTCACTCCCGACGATTCACTCTCAGGCAATTCACTCCTACGACAATTCACTCCCAAACAATTCACTCCCGACGATTCACTCTCAGGCAATTCACTCCTACGACAATTCACTCCCAAACAATTCACTCCCGACGATTCACTCTCAGGCAATTCACTCCTACGACAATTCACTCCCAAACAATTCACTCCCGACGATTCACTCTCAGGCAATTCACTCCTACGACAATTCACTCCCAAACAATTCACTCCCGACGATTCACTCTCAGGCAATTCACTCCTACGAAAATTCACTCCCAAACAATTCACTCCCGACGATTCACTCTCAGGCAATTCACTCCTACGAAAATTCACTCCCAGACAATTCACTCCCGACGATTCACTCTCAGGCAATTCACTCCTACGAAAATTCACTCCCAAACAATTCACTCCCGACGATTCACTCTCAGGCAATTCACTCCTACGACAATTCACTCCCAAACAATTCACTCCCGACGATTCACTCTCAGGCAATTCACTCCTACGACAATTCACTCCCAAACAATTCACTCCCGACGATTCACTCTCAGGCAATTCACTCCTACGACAATTCACTCCCAAACAATTCACTCCCGACGATTCACTCTCAGGCAATTCACTCCTACGACAATTCACTCCCAAACAATTCACTCCCGACGATTCACTCTCAGGCAATTCACTCCTACGACAATTCACTCCCAAACAATTCACTCCCGACGATTCACTCTCAGGCAATTCACTCCTACGAAAATTCACTCCTACGACAATTCACTCCCAACAATTCACTCCCGTTTTTTAGGAGTTTTTTTGTCGTGGTGTGAATTGTAGTGGGAGCGAAATTTTATGGGTGTTTTTTTAATGAATGTTTCGTTTTTTTATGATTTTTTTTTGTCGTTGAGTGAATTTTCGTGAGAGTGAAGTTTTTTTTTAAATGGATGTTTTGTTTTTATCTTGCATTTCTTAATCTTACCTCAGTAAGTCGTATAGATTCATCTACAATTAACTGAAATTTCACAACATTTTTTAGGGTTGTAGATTTTTCCATCAAGGTATTGCTCTAAAAAATTTAATTCAGAAGTGAAATGTCTCGGAGTGAATTGTGGTAGGAGTGAATTGTCTGGGAGATAATTATCATAGAAGTGGATTTTCTGGGAGTGAATTTCCGGGAGTTAGTCGTAGGTAGTGAATTGTCTGAGAGTGAATATTCATGGAATTATTCTTCTCTATCATTCCATGTCGACTACTAAACGGAGAAAACTCAATAATTTCTCTTTTGTATTAGTTTAATTCGTCTTAATGTGGCTGAACAGCTGACTCAAAACTCAAACTGAAAAAAAAGATCCCAGGAGCGCTTGAAAAAACAAATGAAAGGTTTTAAAAATTGTATCGAGGATAAATTTTTGCCCTTTTGTTTACTTAATTCAATGTGTATTTGAAAGACTTATACACTTTGAGGTACAAATTTCCGGTGAACGACGGAGTTTTGTGCATAATAAACTTTAATCTATGCACACCTTTTTTGAAGAATTGCATGCACAATGAAGCTGATCAAGGACGATCTTGTCCCGGTACAGTCACAATGATTCTATAGATCAAGTAGATACCTTCTGACTCTTCGTTTCTTGATATAGAGGATGATAACGTAAGTTCCTCAATGTAATTCTCGTTAAACCTGCTATTGAAGAGGCCTGGTCGAAGAGGCCTCTGTTCAAGCGTATTCGTATTGCAGGAGTCGGCGCAAGAGTAGCCGGCTGAGAAGAGGCAGGGGGGAATTGAGCCAAGGCGAACGATATCAACCATGTCAAGACTCCACTCAAGAAGCAGACCCATCGCATCTGGAAACAGTGTCTCGAACTAGAACAACTTGCCCTCAGAGTGTGATGGTAAAACGTTTGCTCAAGGACTCAGGACTCGGTGTGGCAATCGTTAAAATATTCTACGCCTGTAAGTGGAACACCTTTTTGAAATTAATGTTCGTTGTTCGAAGTTGCTTATTGCGGACAACGCAAGTCATGACATAGTCGCATGGAAAGATAATGGTGCTTAACTGCAATTCGTACAAATTTATCAGCCGCGCGTTCAATCTTTGTAATAACTTAGTGACCGGTCAGGGACCTGCTCAGGAACTATTTAGTTCTGTTCAGGACTCCCTGGTCAATGATTTTCGAGAAAAACTTTTTTTCTGAGGTTACTGGTAAGATCACGGCGATTGTCACTCAATAACTGACTCATTTTTAATGAGAATTGAAACTTGAACAAAAAATGCAAAAATGCGTTCGAAACAACAAAAAAATTCTATTTGGGTAAAAATTTTTAAATTCAAAAAATTGGAATCATTCAAGTGTTGTTTCCAAGTATTAAAGATTATATATATATAAAGCTCAAGTAGAATTTAATCATGATAAACTCGGGAAGCGTAAGCCTGAACCTATTCTAACGTACTTAGCTGATTATTGAAACGTCAGACTCAGATGATCAGAAAATGCTGAATCAGTTGCAAAGTAAACATCCCTAAAGTTATACGAGTTAGAGTGAGGTTTTGCGATTTGTGGAGCGAATTCACTCTTTTTCCAACAAGTCATAAAGTATGGAAAAGCAGGAAAATTAGTAAGCAAACGACGATTTAAAGCAAACTCTTTGGTTATTTCTGATCCTGAAGTTTTAGCGGTCAGCTAAGAACGTTTGAATGATTTCAGGCTGGAACTTTGCAAACTTTACGAGCGAATCCAGCTTTTGAACAATCTCAGAATCCGTAACTGTTGAAAAAACAATAAAAAAATCAGAACTTGAAATTGAATTTCCCAAACCCATTTTTCTGGTAAAATTTCTGGTAAAATTTTTTTTCAAAGGCCTTTTTGCATTTCTTTGTTCAAGCCTAAAACAATACATCAATACAAATCATCTACACGAAAAATCATTCAATGAAATCTTATTCAGTTTTGGAGAGACCAAAATAGTAAACTTTCGTCGAGATCACAACAGGTAGATTGCCGCTGGATTTGTTTATCATATGGATTTGTTTTGTTAACAAGCCGCTGGATTTGTTTATCATATTCTGAACATGGTTAATCAAATTTTCACGAAAAACATAGCAAAAGTTTGAAGGTCAATTCAAAACATGAAAAAACAGTCGAATAGAACGCCTGGCTCAATTGAAAACACGTTTCGAATACGGACTGTGACAGTGCACTCGTATAATAAATCGGATGGTGAGGCGGATGGTCTGAGAGAGACCACACATCACATCAACATTCGGCAACTTAAATAACATTTGTACATTTTTTAACACGGAAAGCGTACATACACGAATAGAACTAGTCGCGAATGTGAAAACAGCGTCATAAGCAGTTCACAAAAGGAAGGAGAGTTTCGAGAGTTTGAGAAAATGTGTTGGAGAACGTACTAGAAGTGCGCGTTGCAGAAAAAGGTCGTTTGGGTGAATTTCAGGGTCAGAATAGCAAATATAACGTTTTTAAAAGTGAAACTGATTTATTATGCAAACTTTCACATGCGACCTACATAAGTCCAGCTGTTAAAAATGAGTTTTGGAGTTTTCTCGGTAAAATTAAATAGTGTTCACTAGCTTTTCACAAAGAGGAACGCTAGTCATTTTTTGACCTCTTATTCTCTACGGCCCTTCGTAATTCTACTAATCAGTTTTAATACTCCACCTTTTCTTCATTCCTCAGGCAGTTTTCCGGCTCAGACAACTTCGCTGACTTCGTTTCACTTCTCAATACTTATTAATGGATCCGACCGTCTCGCTGCTCCAAATTTGATTATTCCTTCAATCTGTACCTCCTCTACTTTCCTGAATCATATAACATTCTGCTCTCGCTTTTCTCTGCCTCAGAAGCTATGATGGCTTCATTTTATCACTTTCGAAAAGTTTAGTTTGTTCTACTTCTAGTTTGACAGAAGTTGAACGCTTATTATATTAACAACACGCTTGATTTTCAACTTTTTGGAAGAAGCAGTTTCCTTAACTTTTTTATACTCAACAATGGGACGTGTTTACGGCTTTTAAAAGCGCTAGCAGGAAGCAAGTGTAGAAAACATTAGGCCTCGCATGTAAAGCAGCTTAATGAACTATTCGAAGATACGTCGCTCAGACTGGTCAACGTTCATCGCTGGATAAGAAACGAAGTCACTGTTTTTACGCTTGTCACAAAAGTCGGTTTCGTTCATCACAGAAATATGTCTCCAATATACAGTGCGCGTTGCAATGTTGCCCCCCTCAATTTTCATGATTTCAGTGAAACGGTGAAAGGAAATTGGATGAGATAATTTTAACAAATTTTTCTGTGTTAAAATGAGGTAGTTTAATTTTCAAAAAATAAATATGACTTCCGGTTATCAAAAAAAAATATTTTCTTTCCTGAAAAATGAACGCGTCATAATGATGGCCCCCTCAACTTTTTTCGTGTTTATAAATTTATTAATAACTTCCATTCAAAATAAAGGTCAATAATCATTATGCCAATCATTATGGTCAACGTCGAATATGCGGTCAAGCATACTCTTAGAAAGGGCTGAAATCACAGGGGGCTCGATTCCGTCCCACTTCTTGCAGCTTTGAGCTCCGCGACGTTTCCGTAATGCTTGTTGTTTTTGTATACACGTCGTACTAGATGTCCCCAAAGTTTCTCTATGGATTTAAATCTGAAGAACGGGCTGGCCAAGGTACTTGTGTTACGTGTAGCCAAACAGCGTGGATAGGTGCATTGTCTTAATGAAAGACTAGGCTCCGAGCTCGATGTCGTCTCAGAAATGATAAAGATTGCTTTGTTTTTTTTCAATTGTAAGATTTTCATTCAACTATTATGTTTAGTATTAGGTATTAGGTATACGATTTTAAACTTGTCTTTAAATTATGTTTAGTTTAACTACTTTGATAATTTGATTTTGAGGGAGAGCATCATTGTGACGCGGTCATTTTTTCAGATCAAAACTTGTTTTTTTTGACAAATGGAAGTCATATTTGTTTGAAAATTAAACTATCTTACTTTTTTTAACGCAGAAATTAATATAAAAATTATCTTTTCCAATTTCCTTTCACCGTTTCACTGAAATCATGAAAATTTAGGGAGGGCCCAACATTGTGACGCGCACTGTAGCTCTGAACAATACACACTTCATACGTGTCACCTTAAAAACCATATCAACACAAGCATCATCCACTTCACGCTGAGAAGAAAATTATCGACAGTGCGCCTTCCCATGCCCTCCGTTCTATTCCTAGCCAGGACGAAGGCATGCTATACATGGCCTAACCAAACGAGCCGCTCATAACGACACATCAATACCGACCTCTTGTACGCATGCAAACACATGAAGCAAGAGTAGATACAGCAGACATGAACAATAAAGTCAGAAACTCATCGCCGCACCATGCGATATTAGAGGTTCTGTTTTACGAGGTTGAACACCTCCAGCAAAAAAAAAAAACGAGATTAAAAATACCACCCTTCCTAAATACATAAATGCACCAAAAAGTCGACTATATTCGGACTACAGTTTGAATTATTTCACGCTGAACTTCATAGAACGCATTGTTAAGATCAACGTGGAATCACGCCTGGGTTGAAGCCCACAAGACGTGCTTGTTATTATATTTCACATGCGAAACCCGATTGCACTTTCAATTACTGATTGAAGGCTTATGCTGATAAGTTGAACCCTTTTGCGTCGTTTATATTAAAAAAAGAAAACTTGAGAGATCCACGCATACAATTTTTCATTAATGATGCTACCGTATACAACCACTTATGAAATAGCGAAAACTTCGTAAGCTTTTTCTTTCCAGCTTGCGTAGTCTTTTTCAATTAATTCAATTATTCAACGTTTACAACATGTGAAAACTTTTACAATAGATAAGTGTAGCGAAAAGAATCAGTGTACTGGCAGTTAAGCAATGATATGTAGTAAAGGTGAAGCCTAGATAAAACAACACTTACGGTATCGGGAAGATTGTAAAAGGAGCTTTTGACAGCACCAAGTAAAAAAAACATTATAGCATAGTAGAAGAGAGAGAAATTATTTCTCACACATGCAAATTTTTACTGTTTTTTCGCGATTTTCATAAAAAGTGACTTTGACGCAGTTCAGCAATATTCTTTGTGGGTTATATAGATGTTTCATGTAATTTTACTCAAAAGGATTGATTTTCCTATTCGGAGAAGCAATCATTTTTCTGTTTTACGTAACCTTACTGTTCTAACTTAAATTTAAATGTTGTATTTGATATCAAGACATCCACGGATTACTGCTGAGCATCCACGGATTACTGCTGAGCTGGATCAAGGTTTCCAAGGTTTTTTAATAGTTCTTTCTCGACTCGCAAGGGTTATCTCTGAACTACATGAGTACGGAGAATGAAGATTTATAAGCAAAGAAAAGGTAATTTTCTTGTTTTTGACCGTAATTTAAAGTTGATTTCAATTCACTGTATTTTTTTCATTCAGGGGAATAAATTCCATTTCTGACGCTTAGTTTTTTCCCCATCATTGTGCTTCATATTTTTTGTGATTCTAAATTTTCCACGTTTTTGAACTAATTTGGAACAGAAAACTCAAACTAAATATAGCAGTTGAGAAGTTTTTTTGTTGAGAAAATTAGAAAGGTCTCGCTGTTGAATTTTCATTTCGATGTTTTTCTCGCTCTGTGAGATAATAATCAATAGTCCGGCTTGGGAAGTCCTAGACTCAAAATAGAGCGTCTCCAGCTTATTATCAAACCTTACCAGAGATTTTAATGCTATTTTGCACATTAAAATTATGTCTCCCACAAAGGAAAACTGTCTATTAGTCGTCCTCATTTTTTTTATAAAAATTTAAATGTTTCATTTTTGAGAAGAAAAAACTGATGATTTTCCACACTGACTGTTGTTTGATATGGCACATTCCAATCCTATCGTCTCTAAGGAGAGAGAAAGAAAAAGGCGCACCTTCGATTTAACCTTCCATGGTTCTTCAATTTACAATTAAAAGCAAACACTAGGAAAACAGTTCAAAAATAATAATGATCGAAAGAGGTGCATGACGCTGTTCGAAGGGGGTTCATAAAATTTTCAAAAAGAGCAAAGAGGCCCGCCGAAGGTGATGAAACTCCGGAAAGGCAAAACATCAAAAAATTAGTTTAAGCGTGGGGATATTATGTTATGAACTATCAACCAAGTGAAACACAAACTCGCCTGATCTAAAAAGATAGTCGGACATGAACATTGAATTCCTAGTCGCTTTCATAGTGCGTACAGAGGTCCGCCATCCTAATGGTAAACAAACTTCTGACTTTTAAAGTAGTTTCAAAGTTTCCACCTCACATTCATGCACTGACATAATATCGGGACTATCTCTTCCGCGTTATTCATCTCCCTTCTTTCTGTAGTCTTTACGACAACTTCAGTGCAGACCTCATCAAACAGATCAGAAAATGGAATAGGTATTGTGAAAAGAAGAAGCTGAGACGAACATGTGATTTATTTCGTCATTCAGCTTCGCTCACAAAACCAAAGTCAGCTCCTCCTTGCTGCTTGATTTCTTCTACAGGTGATACAATTATTGACTCCTTGGCTAAGTGAGAGTTATTAGCTGGTGAGTTAGCATCTAATTTCACCTTTGACACTGGTCTACCTCTTCCACTTTTCGGGGATCTTATTCCAACTCAAAACCGAGAATCTTTGTTTCTTTCTTGCACAATTCAACGCATTCTCTCTAGACTTAAACCCATAGGAAGTACCCCCCCCCATAGGAAGGACGGTATTCTCCAAATGATCTTCCAAAAATGTTCGAAGTCTCTTGCCACCCTTCTTGCGCACATCTTCAAATTTTCTTTTTGGCAAGGTGAAGTTCCCATGGAAACAGTCCTTGATCACGGCCATTCCTAAGCCAGGTAAAGAGCCAACCTTACCATTTTCTTTTAGACCGATTTCCATTCTGTCTTCGGCGTCTAAAGTCATGAAGCGTTTGGTTATAAAAATCATTCAGAACCACCTGGGCAAGTTTTAGATACTTCCTATCATTCAGGATGGTTTTCGATCAAAAGCTTCTGTAGTAACTAATATCCTTGTTTGCGAGGATGACTGGAGTCGGGAACTAAGTAGAGGAATGTTGGTTGACGTTGTCTATCTTGACTTCAGTCGAGCATTTGACACGATAAGTATCTCTAAGCTCTTATTTAAACTAGCCCTGTACGGTTTTTCTGAAGGGATGTTGATTTGGCTAGAATCATTTCTCACAGATCGGTTTTTTTCTGTGAAAATGGGAAATTTTCTACCTGTAACTGAACCACTTACCTCTGACGTTCCACAAGACTCTGTGCTGGGTCCTCTTCTGTTCTTCCTGTACATAAGTGAACTAAACAAAGTTCTCACCCCTTTCTCAAACGTGCGTTACCAAGCTTACGCTGATGATATAAAGCTTTATATAACTTTCAGCCATATTAATCAATCTGAAAGGGCAATCGAGATGCAGAATTGTCTGAACGCCGTATCGGCCTGGTGTGCCGACAATGATCTCTCGCTTTCTCTTCACAAGTGATAACTTTTATATCTTGGAAGTTCTTCTCAGTTCAATGACTATCACATCAACAATGTTGATCTCCAGAGAACGAATTAGGTGAGACATTTAGGAGTTTTAGAGGTTGCTTCTTCGAAAAGAATCAATGCAATGCTAGACCGAGTGACGAAAGCTACTAGAGCTATGCATGCCATGCTCCGCGCTATTTCTATAAATGACTCAAAGGTACTTGTGCAGTGCTTTCAGACATTTAATCATTTAGAATTCGCATCATGCTTTTGGAATCCTATTCATAAGAAAGACTCAGATTCATTGGAAAATGTTCTAAGATCGTTCACCAGAATCGTATTTTATAGAGGCTTTCCAAAACTCAATTCTCTGTCAGCCTATCATGTTACAGTGATCGCCTACGTAACTTGGGCCTAAAAACTCATTCTCAGAGACGAGTTATGGCGGATCTAGCTATGGGCTGGTAGATTATAAATAACCACTCTCTGATCGAAAGGTTGAGAATCTTCAAGGCAACTCATCGTACTCGAACGAATACTGATAGTATTTTTACTAAAAGTACATCTTCCACGGTGCGATTCAACAACTTCGGCTTGCGTGTGTCTCGCCTCTTCTCTAAAATGCCTAGTTCTCTGATAGAGTCTGTCTCGGTAAAGCAATTTCTTTATCAAATCGAAAGAGCCAAATTGTTTATTTCTTAGCTAACTGATTTTACTTCATTAAAAGCTTCTTTTTTTCATTACCACATTTTCATTGTTACACTGAAATTAGGAGACCAAAGAAGAAGATGAATGATATTTCGTTCCAGTTTATCGGTTGATCTCTGCTGGAGATTGACCGATCACTACTGGGACTGCACTTTGGAGCTGAAATCCGAGGAGCGATCTTTCCGTCACGTTTACATTCTATTCCACGCAAGTGACTCATTCTTATTATGCCTCTGTATACAGTACCGTGCAAAAATCTATCAAGTTTCGATTTTTCGTTAAGAACTTTTTCATTTGTTATCCTGTATTTAGAAATTCTAACCATTCATTTCAAAATTGAATAACGAAAACGTGAGTCAAAAAGCATGGAAATAATAATAATAATAATTAAGCTGCAATAAGAAAACCATTGTATAACAAATATCCATTTTCTACAACAACAAAAAATTAAAATCGATCTGAAAAAGATCTAATACACTTTTTTTATTTTCAATGAAACTATTTGGCCTCACAATAGTAAATAAAATTTTTTTAAATAGAATTTTCCGTAAAAATCAGAAAATTTGGAAAACTCGAGTTTTGGTGCAAACGAGTTCGGTTCATATTTCAGCAGACAATTTATTATAACAACAGCATATACTTTCATGGAATACACAAAAATTGGAAGTTCAAGACATGTCCGCTTTTTGCGAAGTTATGTTTTTTTTAAAAAAAATTGGTAAAATTTTGCACGGTACTGTATATATAGTATATAAAATATATAATAAGAAAAAAATTGTATTAAAAAATATAGATATAATGTAAATAAAAAGTTGTGCGAAAGCGAATACAAGCGAGAACGAGAGAACGAGGGAAGTGAGGGCAGCGCGGCTGCCTGTGCCAAACAGAAAATAATGAGTTATGAACATTGCGGAGCTGTCTGAGTGAAGGCGAAGACAAGGAGGGAAAACATGCAATGAAGGAAAGAGGCCTGGGTGATTCAAGAAGAAGGGATGATCGCGGAGTTGAGAGAAGGAGTCGATTAACAAAGGCAGCGAAACATCCAAGTTGAAGGAAGAAAGGAATAGTATAAATTGTAAATAAGAGTATTCCCTACTCCTCGTTGATCTCAAGCAACGGATTTTTATACCGAGCAGAGGAGCGCATTGTTCGCAGAAACTTGTGCAAAATTCGTGTGGTGTGACGGGAACCGAACCCGTGACCTTACGCATTCCGGGCGAATGCTCTCTTCACTGAGCTACACACGCACACATGGTAATGCACATTTTAAGGCACATACAACAAATTGGAAGAGTAAAGTTGCCAGAATTGAGGAGAGAAGTTGAGGGAAGGAAGGCATCAAAAAGCATGAGCCGAAAAAAAAAGAGAACACAAAGGAAAATTAAGGTAGGAAGATGATCAAGCTTGGGTAAAAGGGAATGGCGGGCATTTGTTGGGAAAGTGAAATGTGGATGCAGTGACCGGCGTAAGGCGAACACCGAACTCACTTTTCGCTTTTATTTTTGTTAAACAGAACCTGACGCGCTCACTGGATAAAACGAAAGCAGCGCAGCTGCTTGAGGAATCAAGAAGACAAAAAGACAGCGAAGCTGCTTAAGGCAGATAAAAGAGGACGAGTAGAGAAACGGAATCAGCGAAACTGTCTGAGCGAGCAAGAGGAGGTTTATCGGAGAAAGAGGAAAAGGGTAACGGATGTTTACGAAGGCATCAAAGTTGTCTGAGCGAGAAAGAATAGAAGCAGGGGGGGAAAGAGGGGCGAAGGGCAAAAAACGAGAAAAAAATGAAAACGAGGGGCAGGGAGAAGAGGAGTAAGGGATCGGAGGCGGTGATGCTGCCTGTCCCAGGGAGAAGAAGAACAGAAACGAAGGCATTAACGCTAAGGCTAACGGAATCACTATACTAACGAAAAAGTGACAAGCATCCCTCAAAGCGGTACACGAGTATTATGTGATTCGAGAAGGAAGCTCTTAACGGATTGAACGGTAGTCGGATGAGGCGGAACACTCAATGAGAAGCTAGATAAAAATGAAGAGAAATGAAAACAAAACATTCCAGTTTTAGAATGAGCAACAGTGACGCTCTCCATATTAGCAGAACATGGAGTAATTCAGGTTTTTGACCCCCTTTGTACAATGAGAAAAAATTTTTTTTCTCAATACCATTAAATATCAAAAAGTACTTACGTTGTTCTGAAATCATAACGTTGGAAAGAAAATTTGGGGACAGTTTCTAGCAATATTCTGAGTTCTTAGCGCAACAGGAACCGTCCTCTCTCGATAGATTGGAAGGTTAGTCTACAAATCGACAAAAAAAATAACTTCGTTTCAAAACAACTTTAAGAACGACGTGTTCTGTAAAGTATTCGCCATTTGGCTCGAGAAGACGCTCACAGTTTTTCACGGCCCACTTCTTCTAATTACGAACTGAACATTTCTTTTTTAGTCCGTTGATTTTTTCGCGATCTTTTCTGTCATTCGTCTCTTTTAACTTTCGTTCTTTCTCTTTTCGCTATTGATGACTTGGGAGGTCAACATTAAATTTCGCTTGCTCATCTTGAAGTTAGTTTTCTCGAAAAAAATTGAATTTTTCGAACGAGAGGATAAATTCAACATGGTAAAAAAACGAAGAAAATTAAATCGAAACATAATTTTTTTGGAAAATTTTTCTTCCAATTCTTCTTTGAAACTACACTCTTCATCAAGGAGCCAGATGGCCAAAGTAAAAGACGCTGTAATTCTTAATGTGCATTTGAACTTCGATAAAACGACGTGTACGAGTTCGATTTACATAAAAATGCTCTAAGAAAAAACGGTATTAAGGCACGCAGCTATCAAAAGTTTAAAAATTCAAAGTAAACCCGGTTGTATCAGAGCGGCATCACAAAACTTAAAAACTGATATAAAAAGATTTCAACATTGTTTCGAAGCCGAAATTTTAAAAACAAGCGCGCAAAATACTTTGACCCAAACAATCACTATTTTCTGCAGAAATCACTATTTAGTATTAAACGCGATTGGAAAATATGTATGTATATATATATATATATATATATATATATATATATATATATATATACATATATGTACACATATATATATTTTTTGAAATGAACTTTATGCTCAAAATTTTTTTTAAACTTCGCTCATCGATTAGAGTAATATACAGAAGCATGTGATCTATAACGCAATCACTGAAGTTATTCATGTACATATGTATGTGGTGAGTGGAAGTACATAGCTGTATATACCACATCACTGAAGTTATTCATGTACATATGTATGTGGTGAGTGGAAGTACATAGCTGTATATACCACATCACTAAAGTTATTCATGTACATATGTATGTGGTGAGTGGAAGTACATAGCTGTATATACCACATCACTGAAGTTATTCATGTACATATGTATGTGGTGAGTGGAAGTACATAGCTGTATATACCACATCACTAAAGTTATTCATGTACATATGTATGTGGTGAGTGGAAGTACATAGCTGTATATACCACATCACTAAAGTTATTCATGTACATATGTATGTGGTGAGTGGAAGTACATAGCTGTATATACCACATCACTGAAGTTATTCATGTACATATGTATGTGGTGAGTGGAAGTACATAGCTGTATATACCACATCACTAAAGTTATTCATGTACATATGTATGTGGTGAGTGGAAGTACATAGCTGTATATACCACATCACTGAAGTTATTCATGTACATATGTATGTGGTGAGTGGAAGTACATAGCTGTATATACCACATCACTAAAGTTATTCATGTACATATGTATGTGGTGAGTGGAAGTACATAGCTGTATATACCACATCACTAAAGTTATTCATGTACATATGTATGTGGTGAGTGGAAGTACATAGCTGTATATACCACATCACTGAAGTTATTCATGTACATATGTATGTGGTGAGTGGAAGTACATAGCTGTATATACCACATCACTGAAGTTATTCATGTACATATGTATGTGGTGAGTGGAAGTACATAGCTGTATATACCACATCACTAAAGTTATTCATGTACATATGTATGTGGTGAGTGGAAGTACATAGCTGTATATACCACATCAATTAACACATTACTTCCGAAAAGTGTACGAAAGAGAAAACATCAAAAAAATTAAGAAATTTATCATGAAGTAAAAATCGAATTCCCGCTAAGAAAATTTCAAAGTTGAACAGTAATTCAGCCGGTTTAGAAAGGAAGAAATCGGCTATAGCAAATCACAGAATATCATCTTGATTTCTTTTCTGTCAAACGACACTGTTAGGCTTTCTAGGTCATTAGATCTCTGAGAAAAAGTCTCTCATCTAACTTTTTTTCCAATCTTTGACTCAATATTCCCGCCTTGCTTTCCTTTTCCTAATCCTTTATGATTCCTACCATTTCTCACATTAGTAGTTATCTTCTTGGTCGCTTTCATCTTGCATCCTTTTTATTATCTGAAATCCAACTTGTCTCTCTCAACAACTCAAGCTCCGAAAGCGGTAGCCTAGAGAACATGCAGGTAGGATAGAGAATAGAGCAGAAGACAGACGGGAAGAGAGTCAGAGACACTAGTTCCCCTATGAGTGCTCTCTCAACTCTGCTCCTTCGCAATTTTCATTAGATAAATTCATCTCGAACCTAAACAGTAATTTTTAAAAAAACCTGTTGGATCGAAAGAAAGATGTTGCTCACAATGTCTTTCTCGCTCCTTCTGGTGAGTAATCTTTTTCGAAGTTTCAATAAAACCCTGCGAATGTATTATAACCTTGAAAATTCCTAACTTTTGTTTAAACAAAAACTTTTTGCCTGTTCCCTATTCGAGAGTGAAATGTATTGAAGAAATGAATTATAGAAAAAAGTTCGTGAGAAAGTCAATGCAAGAGATGAATCAAGTTTGAACGATGATAGAGTGAGAATAGCAAAGAGAAACAAGTGAAAGCACACAAAAAGTACGAGGGAAGAGAGAAAGGTTTGGAGAAACAAAACTAAGCATAGAGAAGAGAAGGGTGAATCAAGAGAACATTAAACACAAAACGGGAGAAAGAGAGTGAAAAAGTTGAGCGAAAGAGAGATAAAAAACCGAGTGAAAAAAAAAGCTTGAGAAAGGAGAAAGAAGACAGAATAGAGGGAAACCATATGATAGAAGGAAGAGAAAAAAACAGGAAAATGAGAAAAAGAGAAAAGAAAAAGAAAAATAGACAAAAGCTAAAAAACAGGAAAAAGAGAAAAAAGAGCGAAAAAGGGGAAATATGAAACGGAGACGATTTTTGTCATCATGCCTGTGTTACTAAACCTCGGTGACCTCTGAGGCCTATATTAACAAGCTCGAACGTGTAAAAAGATGTTTTACTCGTCGCATAATTCACAGAGCTGGTCACTCACATTGCGATCACTTCTTCCATTTAACAATGCTATCCCTTCCAACGCTCGAATATAGAAGAGCCGTCGCCGATCTCTGTTTTATCCACAAATGCATCTACGGACATGTCGATCTTGACTATTCCTGTCTTTTCAAAGTACGGCCTTCATTCACACTGATGTCAATGAATTTCTCACTCCTTGAGAATAACTCTTCCCTTAAAGAATTTGTGCTTAGTTAAAAGCATTGGATTGAGAATCCAGTATACAATACACTTTGATGGAAAATTCGAAATCCTCTTCTTAACAACACATCAAATAGGCAAAACACAGATCAAAGTGTATCTTCCCTTAAAATTTCATGATTCTCATAATACATGTGCTTCTCGCATGATCAATATATGGAATAGTCTGCCCCACGATTTGCTAACAATCTTCTCAATACCGAGTTATACACTGAGGGTATACCGAGTTATACACTGAGGGTATACCGAGTTATACACTGAGGGTATACCTAGTTATACACTGAGGAGGAGTGGATGCCCATCCAAAACGATGAGGTGTTCGCTTCACTCCGGTGTCTCACTTTTGGTAAATCGCCAGGGAAGGACGGAATCACTGGGGAAATGCTTCGCTGTGGTGCGGACATTCTCACTCTTGCCCTAACCAGCATCTTTAATAGATGTCTGGAGGGACAAATTCCATCAGGATTTGGGAATGGTCGCATCATACTTCTACCAGAAGGAGGAGATGCCACTTTCACAAAAAACTATAGGCCTATCACTCTTTTGCCGGTGGTTCAAAAAACTTTCACGGGGGTTCTTAACCGGAGAGTGGCTCAAACTCTTGACCCAAAAAGAAGCACGAACCAGATGGGTTTTCGTTCTCAGTATTCAGCTCTGGATGGCATCTTCACGCTAAATCTCATCATTTCCAACTGCAAGGATTATCGGCTACCGCTGTGCTTATTGTTTTTGGACATTCAAAAAGCGTTCGATAGTGTGCACTCCAGAGTGGTGTACGAGTCCCTGAAAGCCCAAAGGGTGCATCCTAAACTTGTGAACTGCCTGTATCGGTTGGGAAAAGAGAGCTTCAACTCTCTAGTGGTCAATGGCAAGGAGGTTCCGATAGAGATTGGCAGGGGAGTTAGACAAGGGGACTGTCTGTCTCCGCGTCTTTTCACTGCTGAAGAAACTTTCAAGTCTCTCAACTGGTGCGGGAAAGGGATCAATGTTAATGGGAGGTACTTAAATCACTTACTGTACGCTGATGATGCAGTTCTCATCAGTCACGACAGTATGCAGATTCAATCTATGGTTGATCAGCTTATTGTCGCACTGGGGAAAGTCGGTTTGTCACTCAATCCTTCAAAAACTGTGGCAATCTCGACCAACCCTATGTGTAGAGATGTAACCATCAGGGGTACCAAGGTTTGTGTGGTGAACAGATGCGTTATTTAGGGCAGGATGTCTCCCTCGATGACAGCCGTTTCACGGTTGAAGTTGATAGGAGAATCCGGTCCGCAAATTTCACTTTCAATAGATACCGTAGCCTGTTCGCGGCAAAATGGTCCCAATGTCTCTCAAGAGGCGCCTTTTCGAAGGTGCTGTCTTGCCCGCTTTAATCCTTGCCTCGGAGACCTGGACCCTTTCAAAAAGACTTGAGAACAAATTGGCTGTGGCGCAGCGTAGATGGAAGCGCTCTATGCTGGGGTGCTCGTTACTCGACAGGCGGACTAACGAGTGGGTGCGCGGTCAGACGGGCATAATGGACGTGGTCAGAATCTGCCGTGAAAGGAGGTGGCGTTGGGTAGGCCGAATTGCGAGGCTCGACCCCAGTCGGTGGGCGTGGACTGTTCTAGAGTGGCACCCGCGTGGGCCAAAGCGAACGAAAGGTGGGCGACCTATGAGATGGAGGGACGACTTTGTCAAAGCCGTTGGTCCCCAATTCCTAAGGAAGGCAGAGAACGCTGAGGAGTGGAGTCGTCACATGTCTCTACAGATCCCATAATCGATGATGTTATATCCCCGATGTGGCTTGTTGATCTTGATAAAGCGTTTAAATTGAAAAAAAAATTGAATAAACTTTCGCTGAAAATTATTTCTCGTTTTTTTTTCTTGTCTACACGCTGTGTTTTTTCTTTCAACCAAACTGAATTCACACCCGTGACAGTTATCCGTTCTGTGCATTAAAACTGTGAATGTCCACTACCGGAATAAAGAATGAATTAATGAATGTATCCAAAATGACATTTTACCGTCTACGGGTTGTCTAACAGTTAGACGCTTAAAGTTTTCTGTCTAACAACAAGTTTCGTATCCACAATGCCACAGTTAGATAACTAACGGTTAAAAAGTGTCTTAAAAGTAAGGCGAGGTTTTCCCCTAGTCTTTTCCCATTTTTTCTTTCCTCAATCTCTTTTCTCAACTTTTTTTTATACTTGTTCCCTTTTTTCATACTTTGTTTTTATTTTTTCTCACATGTTTTATATCGTGCAGGCGATGAACGATTTGGATCTAGAGCTATATGAAAATGCTCTGCGAGTTCCAAGAGTGTACCGAGAGCGCGCAAATCCATTCGACACACTCAGCGATAAGGAATTTCGTAAAATATTCCGCTTCACGCGTCACGGGTTCTTCAAACTGCTAACACTGTTTGAAATGACTTGCAAACCGACACAGGAAGAGCGGAAGCGCTGTTACTAGCTCAACGACTGTCAGTAGCTCTTTCAACTCCTGACAAGAATGGGTTTCAAATCCGCATAGGCGACGCGGCTGACTGTGCACAGTCGTGTGTCTGAAGAATAACGTCTTCGAGCTTGTATCAAGGAGGTGAAATGAGTTCGTCACATGGCCGACCGATGAAGAACGCCAATTCATTGGAAAGAGGTTATTACTCTCATTCCTGCTAAGAATAATGGACTGTTATAATTCAACGGCCTGTTAGAGCGTTTCGCTCTGGTTTTTTTTGAATTATAACAGTCCGTAAAAAAACAATTTTTATTTTTGTAGCTTCTATGAAATCAATCCCTGAAATCGTGCTTGGATGGAACGCACATACGGATTCTTGCTCCGACGCAACAAGAGTACGCTTATGTGAATAGGTCCGAAGTCAAATTCCTTAACCATCGATTCAATTGAAAATCAATTCAGGAAAAACTTTCACACGAGGGGGGGGGGGGTATTGTGTGACAATCAACTTAGCTTACTCTGGTTTTCTGCTAAATTTCCTGGTGCGCTGTTTAATGTATGTACATAGTTTCAAATTAGTCTTCTACGCCTCTTCCTCACATGAACTCCTAATTCACTTCATTTCATCATTTCCGTTGTGTGCATATAGTTTTTTCAATAGGCTCGACTCAGGACAGCAGAGTATGGAAGTTATCTGAATGCTATCGCCTTACGACGGCTGACCAGAGAAAAGGAATCTTACTCGCTGATTTCGCATACACAGCAGAAAGATTCCTACTAAGGCCAATCATAAATGCTGCAACAGAACAAGGTTTTCTCTCTCTCTCTCTCTGTCTCTCTCTTTCTTTTCATCTCTATAATATAACCTGACAGAACAAACATGTTCCACGCAGAAGCACGCTACACTGGCGCGGTTTTTCGGGGTAGGGTCAAGGTCGAGAATGGTACAGAACATTGGTGGAATGTTGTCGGGGGTAGGGTCAAGGTCGAGAATGGTACAGAACATTGGTGGAATGTTTTTTCCTCATGAAACGCTGATCAGGAAAGCGATTTGTTTCGAAGTTAATGCATGCGTTAGTGATTCTCGTAGATCTGACTCTTGGCTTGTTAAAAACAAGGGAAGATTTATGTGTGGTTGACATTCTGGGCAAACCAAGACTTTAGCTGGATAAAAATCTTGATCAACGATTCGTCGTGATTGATTAGTTTTTCGGCAAGTAATAGACCATTTTGAAGGTTGTAAGCACCTTATACAATGAACAGCTTTCCATCCTAGGAAACTGCTCTAGGGTCGCTCGTAATGGAAACCGGCACGGCATGTTTTGATTCTTCACTGCTTGCTCTTGATGAAAATATCAGTATTTCTTTTGCAATACGGAGGCGAGCTCTAGTCTTCTGAACGACTTTTTGGAGAATTTGTGCTAAATTAATTGAGAATCCAGTAGACGATACACTTTGATCTGTGTCTTGCTTTGTTGATGCGTTGTTAGGAAGAGTGAGACGTCGAACATTTCGCTTTATAAAAGCATCGTCAGCGAATGGTATCACCTAAACACAATGGAGAGCACAGCAGAAATATGTATCAATAAGGATAAGAATAACAAATACAAAGCAAAATGACGAACCAAGAAAATTATGATACAGCCAAAAGAGGTGGCTGTGACAATTGAGAAACCACCGTAGAAATAATAAGAGAAACAACAGAAATACAATATGGATCAAAACAAGCGAGATGATCCTAAGGAAGAGGCAGAAGGGAGAGATGAGAGAGCTCTTTTGCCATTTCGCTCTTGTTGTTAATGTCAGCTTTTTGAGTAACAATCAACAAAGGCTCAAAAAAAAAAAGCGAACAATATTAGTTTCAACATGCAAAATAGAACCGTTGAGTACAACTGTTTCATTCAAAATAGAACCAGTGAGTACAACTGTTTACCGCCTTTCTTCCAAAATACCCTCAATCTGATAGAGCTGTACTAACACTCGCTTCCAAGCTTCGCGACATTGTGATTAAACACAAAAATACTAAAAATTCTCGCAACCTCACCGCGAAGGAAAACATAGCTTCAAAAGCTCTTTGTTCGGACTAACGTGTAACTACATATACGTGTAACTAAAAGTGAGAAAGGTGGTGAATTTGTTGTCATCAATGCAGAAATGGACAAAAAAGTTAACATATGTAATTGCATCTCTCTGATCGTTCATTGTATACTCTATCCAATAGAGCGGCTTTCATACGAACTCACAAATTTCTTCTCACTCAGTTTCGTTATCTCTCTAACAAAAATACTGCTTTGCCTACTAGCATTATTAAACGCCTTGTTGACAACAATCCTTGAAAACCTTTTGTTAATACTCTCATCAAGACTCACCAATTTGATCTAACATCTGCCGGGAGTGAAATCAACCAGTTCAAGATAGACCCATAATCTCTCGGTGCGGAGGTCCAACTATCTTGGCTTCTTTCTAAAACCCCGGTTTCTACTGCATACCCACTCATCTCACCAATACCAGTGAAATCCTTGGAGATTTACAGAACATTACTGCTGGTAACGTAATCTATGTGAGCTTTGATGTGTAATCTCTTTACACTAATGTATGTATCTAACAATTATGCTGTTTATGAGGTTTTTGATATTATAGAAAATAACAGTGAATCATTCCACTTTTTGGGATTCAGTGTCGAGGATGAAAAGTCATTACTAATTTCTTGTTTGTCGTGTAACATTTTCGCATTCACGGGGATCTTCTTCTCACAACGCCGAGCTCTAGCCATGGGAAACCGACTCGCATCATTACTAGCAGTTACCTACATGCACCTCCTACAGCGCACAGCTCCTCGTCGCGATTTTGTGCTTCTAAAGCGGTACATCGACGACTACATCGTGATAAGCAGGGACCAAACAGCAATCGATACTCTTTTCGATTATCTCAACACTCAGGCCGCCCAGATTCATCCAAGTAAGGAGTATTACAGGAGTCTGTTTTGCACCAGACTCAGAAAGACCCTTGTGCTCTCTGGGTGGGGTTCATCAAAGAGTATCGAGAGAGTATCGTAGTATGGCTATAAACGTTTGGTATGGATTAAGCAAATCAAAATTAAAGTAATAGAATTAGACCTTTAGTGTAGGAAAGTAAAGAGAAGATTAAGAAAGGAAAAATAAAAATAAAATTCTCAGCTGACTTTTACCAATAACATGCAGAGAGACACGAGAAAGGCAGTGATCGAAAAGCAGTACAGACATCGTTCCAATGAGTAACTGACATTTATGCACACATGGTTGTCTCACTCTCAGGCTCACTGGTCTCTCTCTCTCTCTCTCTCTCTCGCTCTCTCTCTCTTTCTCTCTCTCTCTCGCTCTCTCTCTCTCTCGCTCTCTCTTGTTCACTTACTATAGCTCTCATTTCCGTCCCTTTCCTCTCTCTTTCGCTTTCTTACTGTCTCTAATAACACAACTCTAAAGCTGCTATTATAAATCGCACATGAGAGCAAAGATATTGGGTAAATCGCGAAGAGTACATGGGTAATAGGTTTGGGAAGTTCACGCCAGAGGGAAATAAAGTAACGTGAAAGAAAAAAGTCCGAAATAACAGAGAGAAGTGGAGGAGAAAACACAGTAAGACAGTAAGTTCAAAAAGGGTCAATACTATTTTTAATAGTAGTTTTAAGAGATCGTTTTATATGTGAGAGAGACGAGAGAAGAAAAAAGTATGGAGAGCTATGAAGAGCCGGTCCCGTGCCTGAATGTCTCTCTTTTTGATGAGCTTCCTCGCCTAACCCAGGTTAAAACGTCTTACTTTACAGTAAAAATACTTTGTTGAGTAACGCTTAACGGGCTTCAAGTTAGTTCTTTTTTAAAACCAAACAAAACAAATTCAAATTTGTTCAAACGGTTGTTTCTACTGTATAGCAGTAGAATATATGAGGCAATGTGCATTGAAAATTTTTTATATTGAAATTTAGAGTTAATTTTGATCCAAGTTTTAGATTCATTCTCTTTGCAATAACTGTCTCCCCAACTAGCTTGTTTCTTTATCATGTGTCCCTCTCTTCTGTTATGTTTGATCTGATTCTCATTTTATCTCTACTGTTCCCCATTTAAGCAAAAGAAACGTTCTCCCATTCAAGAATTCGTTTGTATTTCGATACTAGAGAAACTCAGTGAGCTCTGTGTTGAAGTGAGATAGCTGAGAAGGTGAACATTCACTGGAAACGAGGACTGGGAAGAAAAGATTTTTATAAGGAATTAAGGTGACGCGAACGTTGAGTTCAACCAGTGCATCGCCATAAGCGAGTACAACCAGAGCATCGCCATAAGCGAGTTCAACCAGAGCATCGCCATAAGCGAGTTCAACCAGAGCATCGCCATAAGCGAGTTCAACCAGAGCATCGCCATAGGCAATTAACCATGTCGATGAACAACTTCTTTTCTTATTTGTTGTATTTTGTAGTTTCACGCCATTTTATTCAAGTTTGCAAATCCTAAAACTTCCTCCGTCTGAAAGTCAAACTACCAGTAGGGCCAGATAAAAATGTGAATAAGTAAGAATATGATTTGATTAACTACATTGGCGCAACTTTCTTCAATCAGGTCCCACATCGAACAGTATGACGTATCCGGTTTGACAGCCATTTTTCTGATGTTTCTACATTTTTTGTGGTTCAGGCGTTGCTTGACGATTATTGGGATACGGGAGGAGGCAGCAAAAATGGCCTCGCCGACCCTCTTGGATATGGATTGAGAACCTCTGCTGGAAATCCACGGAACGAGAAGAGCGAGAAATCGCCAGAAAAGCTCCGAACTCTACGCCTCCGCCATGGAAATTAAGGCAGAGCTCGACTTGAATTTCTCTGGCAGAACGTTTCAACGCTCTATTCGCCGTAATCCCCACATCACACGTCAGAAAATGATGAAGGTTCTGAAGATCACCACTGTTCATCATCAGGCCCGCATAAACTTCGCGAAAAAAAAACATGGCGCGTGATTGGACAAAGGTGATTTTTTTCTTTTTTGTTATAACATAAGAAATAATTAAATATGAAAATTTTAACAATTCAGATAATTTTCTCGGATGAGAAGTTTAACCTGGACGGTGCAGATGGCTTCAAGTGTTATTGGAGGGATCTCCACAAAGATCCCCGCTACTTTAGTCGGCGCAACTTCTGAAGCGGATCAGTCATGTGTTGGGGAGCTTTCTCATCGTTCGGAAAGCTGCCTATCTTTTTCCTGTCATCTAGAATGAACTCGGCAAAGTACCAGGCGTTACTGGAAACATTTCTCATTTCATTCATGAGGAGTCACCGCCGTCGTCAGCTTGGCTACCAGCAAGACAACGCTCCTATTCACGCCAGCGCCTCCACCAAGACATGATTTTAGGCTAAGAACTTCTCTCTTCTACCTTGGCCGGCTCGCTCTCCGCACTTGAATCCAATAGAAAATCTCTGGGGACTATTGGTTCGTTGAGTCTACAAAAATAACAAACAATACGCCCCCACAGCTGAGCTTGAAGCTGCGATAACCAAGGAGTGGGATAGAATAGAGCCATTTCTGCGTTATATGTATAGAAGCATGTCAAGTCGGATTTCTGACATTCTTTTGAAGAAAGGTCGTGTTATCGATTATTGAATCGTTTTTGTTGACAAGAAAAATTAAATAAAGGTTTGTTGACAAAAAATTGTTGAGTGTCTGTATTATCATTATGTACAGGTCAAAATCCTTGAGAAAAAAATCTCTCGAATACTATGAAACTTTGTTTTTCAAAACTACGGCTACTTTGGTTTTCAAAGGCGAAAAATGTCTTTATAATTATAGTTTTCCATTTACCTTTACCGTTCGGCTGATATCATCAAGAACCAGGAATGTCCAGCACTATAGGTAGATAAAAAGTTAACGAAAAGAATGTTGTCTTTTAAAATCTGCAGATCGACTCGCGCTCAACACGTACCCAAAGTTTTTCATCAAATATACTGGTCACTCTGTTAAGGTGATGGAAAGGTGATGAGAGCATTTTTTGGTGTTGAGACCTAATCATCTGGTAAAGAGTTCCATATAGAGATTACTTGGTAAAGTTAGTGTAGACAAGTTATCCAAATAGCATGAGATCGGCAAACTAATACAGAGTGAATTTTGTTTTCTCGAGGATCTCTCTAGAGGAGCCAGACGGTGAAGGTGGTGAGTGTTCAGACAGATATTTGAATGAATGCACTTGTGCAAAGATGACAAATCTTGAATTATTCTTCTATATTCCAGAGTCTCAAGATTGAGTAACTCCAGTCTATCAAAATATGACAAACCTATCATGCCAAATCTCTTAAAAATTCTTCAAGTGAAGTATCTTTTTACATGTCCAATTTCTTTCGTGAGGCCATTTAAGGATGGGGACCAAACTTGGCCATTTAAGGATGGGGACCAAACTTGGCCATTTAAGGATGGGGACCAAACTTGGCCAGTTAAGGATGGGGACCAAACTTCAGATGAATATTCAATAACAGGTCTTACATAAGTTGTGAAGGTACGTAGAAGAACTGTGAGAGAATTGGTCACAATGGATTCCGCAAGTTTACACTTTTTGTAAATGTGATTTCTATACGACAACTGTTCATTTGTATAAACGGCTAAATCTTTTATACATAATATGTCGGTAGAAGAAATTAAGATTTCTCTATTTGTGAAATATTCGGACAATGAAGACTGTTTACCGAAATGAATCACCGAAGATTTACTCGTAAACAGACTCAAGTTCCGCTCATAACACCAATCACTTACTTTATCAGGGGCTATTTGAAGCTCTCCGGAGTATTCAGGAACACAGGGGTTCCACTCATAACACCAATCACTTACTTTATCAGGGGCTATTTGAAGCTCTCCGGAGTATTCAGGAACACAGGGGTTCCACTCATAACACCAATCACTTACTTTATCAGGGGCTATTTGAAGCTCTCCGGAGTATTCAGGAACACAGGGGTTCCACTCATAACACCAATCACTTACTTTATCAGGGGCTATTTGAAGCTCTCCGGAGTATTCAGGAACACAGGGGTTCCACTCATAACACCAATCACTTACTTTATCAGGGGCTATTTGAAGCTCTCCGGAGTATTCAGGAACACAGGGGTTCCACTCATAACACCAATCACTTACTTTATCAGGGGCTATTTGAAGCTCTCCGAAGTATTCAGGAACACAGGGGTTCCACTCATAACACCAATCACTTACTTTATCAGGGGCTATTTGAAGCTCTCCGGAGTATTCAGGAACACAGGGGTTCCACTCATAACACCAATCACTTACTTTATCAGGGGCTATTTGAAGCTCTCCGGAGTATTCAGGAACACAGGGGTTCCACTCATAACACCAATCACTTACTTTATCAGGGGCTATTTGAAGCTCTCCGGAGTATTCAGGAACACAGGGGTTCCACTCATAACACCAATCACTTACTTTATCAGGGGCTATTTGAAGCTCTCCGGAGTATTCAGGAACACAGGGGTTCCACTCATAATACCAATCACTTACTTTATCAGGGGCTATTTGAAGCTCTCCGGAGTATTCAGGAACACAGGGGTTCCACTCATAACACCAATCACTTACTTTATCAGGTGCTATTTGAAGCTCTCCGGAGTATTCAGGAACACAGGGGTTCCACTCATAACACCAATCACTTACTTTATCAGGGGCTATTTGAAGCTCTCCGGAGTATTCAGGAACACAGGGGTTCCACTCATAACACCAATCACTTACTTTATCAGGGGCTATTTGAAGCTCTCCGGAGTATTCAGGAACACAGGGGTTCCACTCATAACACCAATCACATACTTTATCAGGGGCTATTTGAAGCTCTCCGGAGTATTCAGGAACACAGGGGTTCCACTCATAACACCAATCACTTACTTTATCAGGGGCTATTTGAAGCTCTCCGGAGTATTCAGGAACACAGGGGTTCCACTCATAACACCAATCACTTACTTTATCAGGGGCTATTTGAAGCTCTCCGGAGTATTCAGGAACACAGGGGTTCCACTCATAACACCAATCACTTACTTTATCAGGGGCTATTTGAAGCTCTCCGGAGTATTCAGGAACACAGGGGTTCCACTCATAACACCAATCACTTACTTTATCAGGGGCTATTTGAAGCTCTCCGGAGTATTCAGGAACACAGGCGTATACTTCAAGATCGTCTGCAAAGAGACCGAAAATAATGTCTAGAGGAATGACGTGTTTGAAGTCATTTGTTATATGTAAATCAAGAATAGAATTGGTCCAATAGAAGAACCTTAATGAACCGCGTTGAGGACGTAAAATGGGGCAGATTTCTTATCTTCTATGCACAAATTTTGAGTATGATTTGAAATATACCTTTCTACTTAAAAAACATTAATTGAGATTTTTGAATTTCTGTAACATTGTCCAAACATCATTCAGAGTCGTAGTTTATAGCTTAAAAGAAAGTACTTAAACACATCATAAACACATCAGATCTATACATTCGAGTTTGTACAATAAAAATCGATGATCAATTGAATCGAATGCTTTCGAAACATCCAGAAAATTTGCGTCGACTGCCCTAGAACAAGTCATTTGGTTAGCAACAAAATTATGCTACTCAAAGCAACAAAAGTATGCGAATCAAAGATGCTTAGTTCTGAAGCCGGCTTAGAAAGGGGACAGAAGTTTATTCTTCTCTAAGTAATCACTCATAGCTGAGCCAATTATTTTTTCCATGACTTTGGAAATCGGATAAGATAGAGAGATAGGTCTGTAATTTTCCACGTTCGAACTATATTTCGCTTTATGGACATGTTTTACAATACAACTTTTCAGTTACTAGGAACTATACCAGTGGTTGTTAAAGATAATTCTTAACGGTTTCAACAATTTGAATCCGCATTTTTTGAGTAGTATGCTCGGTATGCCATCCTTGCTTTCAATTCGAAGACTATTTCGTTCCCGCTTATCATAGCCTTTCTCTACTACAACTACAAAATCAGCCGCACGTTTAATCTTTCTATTGTGAGTCACCTCACATGTCACCTCGAGAAAAATACCAACAACTCATATCAAAAATCCTCTACCCTGGACCCCTGAACAGAACTCTTCCGTTTCGAAATTTGGTTTACGATTAATAATGTGGGTTTAAACTTTCATTGGGTTTAAACTCGGTTTTTCTAAATACTGAGTTGCAATTTTTGTAGTTTCACTAAACATGTCAACCTTTGGAAAAGTGTTTGATTTCGCCAAGATCTTGATGAACTTTTTAAAAGGAAAATTTACTCAAAAGCGTTCCGTATCATCATCATCATATCATCTTTCTATCATTTTCTTTCTATCATTCTATCATTAAAACCTGAACAAAAACTTTTGTTTTACGAAAGAACAGTCGAGTGAAACAATCGAAAACAAAAATTCTTGTTAGAAGAAGACAAACAATTGAGAATTGTGATAGAAACGTTATAAAACATCAGGATATACAATAAAATTGATAAGTAATTGATTTGAGTTTTCCAAGGTCAAAAATCATTGGGCATAAGTTTTGAAGCACCGAGCCCAAAAAAACTTTACTTTTTTTCAAACTTAGAGAAAGTATCGCGATCGTGACCAGGGTTGGGCAAAAAAAGTCATAAATACAAAAAAGTTTTTTTTAAGCTAGAAAGTAAAAAAAAAATCAACAAATCAAAAAAAGGGGTTTTCTTCGAATAAAATTTTTACCACTTTTTTTATTCCATTTTGTTATGTTTTATCTGATAAAACCTGAAGAAAATGTTTATTGACATTTTTAGGAGAAAAATTAGTTTTGATGATATAACAGCAAGTAGAATCTAAAAAAACCGGAAATGAACCCTTGACAATTTCAAGAGATGCAACAGTAGGCACTTTTCGTAAATCAATAACATTGAAGTGATGATACGCTTCTGTAAAATAAAATGAGGGTATCATATTTTCTACAGAAATATTTAATTTTAAAAATGTCAACAACATTATTAATTAATCATTAATCATTTCAACGGTCTGACATTGTTAGAAAAACGTTACTTGTCATTTGCAAGAATGGTTAAGCAAGTGAGATGTGAGCTTTGAAGAATTATAACAAGGAAAGCTTCGTGCAGAAAGAGAAATTGAAAAGCGCCGTTCTATTTTTGAATAATTTTATTACCATTTTAACAAATTATCATATAACCAACAAATTTGAGTTTTATTCAGAATCAAAGTTTTCATTATTCCAAGAGTAAGTTTTAGAAATTTCAACTGAACATATTTTTGGGAATAGAAATAGAAATTTAAAAATATCATAGAGATTTTGATTTTTCTGTACTAAAAATGGAGAAAAACTTCAATTAATTAACTAGAGCCTTCTTTTCTATTTCTACTTCTAAAAGTTATGAGTATTGTCGTTTGAACATTAAGTAATTAAGAAATATAAGAATTATTATTACGGTTAATGTTTATTACGGTTAATGTACTATTACGGTTAATGTACAATTACCGGAATGTACTGATTACGGTTATTGTACATTACGGTTGATTTACATATTTATTATCTTGCTGCCTCGAACTGAATCACCCTGTGACAGTTATCCATTGTATATCAACCATGTGCAAAGGAATAAAATGAATGAATGAATTGTGTGATTTTTTAGTTATTTAGGATAAAAGGTAACCAAAACTGGTTACAAACACACTAAGAATTTTGGTGAAAATTCTGATTTTTTTGATGGTTTTTTCAATTTTTTTTGTTGATTTTTTGAGGCAAATTTTTTTTTTGAAAATTGTCAAAAAATCAACAAAAAAATCGAGAAAAAACTGACAACCAAAAAAGCCCAGCAATGATCATGACGTGCGGGAATTTTTCCAAAGGTCCACGAATAAAAAAGAACAGTAGGAAGACATTTGAAAAAAACAATACAAAAACAGAAGAAAAAAAACAATACAAAAATAGAAAACCTTAAAATAGTTTTTGGTGACTCAGAATTCAACCCCAGGTTATTTTCATGCGTTGTCAACCTCGATTGACTTCGAAAGGCATATTTTCGCTTTTTTTCAGCACACTTGCTGTATGCCAAGGCATTTCTTTTTATTGATTGTACGGAATGCTGTTGATTACGGACTGATAACATATCGCACACTAGTCGTAACAAAAGAAGACTGACATATGAAATCTCGGCTCAATTATGTAGAAACCTTATGTGTTCTGCGTCTCTAATCTTTAACAAGATGCCAAAAACTGAAAACGCGCATTTACCATCCTTCATAAGGTCTCGTTCTCAAGCCGTACGACCTAGCTAGCGTAACCTTCGCATAGGCCTAAGCAGAAAAAATATGAAAAGTACCTGAAAAGCTTTGACTCCTGAGTTTCTTATTCAATTGCAAGGCTGACTGCAGTTTAATTGGCAGCTCTAATTGGCTTTAAACGCTACGGTATAAAGAAGACAAGGGGGCAGGATCCGTAGTACCACGTCATGAGCGAGCTCTGAACGGATATTAATTCAAATCTTCATCCATGATCAAGGTTTTATATAAAACACAAAATATAACAACAGTTAATGATAGAAGCATGGTTTTCATTTGAAAAATCTTTCTCAAACGGATAGGACATTAATCAGAGGCATTGATGTCAGGGCGAAATCTGAAAATATAGAAAAAATTAGCATGTATCAGCATGAAAAATCAATTTAAGGCAATGATTGGATTCGGTAATATAACGGAACTAGGGAGCTCTTTCAACTTCTTTGTGAAAGTTGCACTCGAAGGAATAGCAACTATATTATACGGTAACGAGTTCCAAATTGAAAAGGAGCTGGACACGCATTTACAAAAATGAGAAGATTTGATGGTGAACGGTGAAGAAATCCTCAGAGAATGGGTGTTTCGTATGTTCTTAGAGATTTGAGCAGCACAGAATAAACGTGAGGAATCGATATCAGACAAACCGTGAATCAAGCATTCTGAGTATTTCATAGTAGGTTTGACGTGGAATACCAGTTTTTGCTAAGACGCGCCTAGTATAACTACGTTGAACTTTTTAGATCTCTTCAGTTAAGCCAATTGCTGTCGGGGACCAAACGACGGACGCATATTCTAATACAGGGCGTATATAAATAATGAAAGCTTTGGTCAACATATCTAAGGATTTGGTCTTGAAAAATGCGTAGAAAAAGGTTAGCAAGTCTCGTGGACTTCTTGCAGACGTTGTCAACCTGCTTCTTACTCGACAACTTGTTAGAAAAATAACTCCCAGGTCCGTTATTTCACAAGATTGAGATAGAATATTGTTATCCAGTTGATGTACTCGACGCGAGTTTCTACCGAAATGAAAAACAATACATTTCGAAATGGACAGTTTGAGATTCGACTGTTTGTACCAATTAGAGATGTTATCTAATGCTTATCGGGGATCAGATGAAAATTCAGGAACTTGAGTATAAAGTTTAATATCATCTGCACAAATGGCACATTTAACATTTGCAGGGATAACATGCTTCGAGTCATCTAAGAACATATTAAAAAGTTTGGGCCCAATTGCTGATCCCTTCGGGACACCACTTATAACGGGCAGAACTAGAAAATTGAATCTCAATGCAAACAGCTTGCGATCTTCCACTAAGGTAGTCAGTGATCCATTTTAGAGGAGGACCATTGATTCCTAATTTTTCTATAAGCAAGGTATGATCAACACAGTCAAAGGCTTCAGAAATGTCCAGAAGAATGACTATGGACAAGAAATCTGTTTGATAGCTTGTAATTCACACGTACTCAAAAATGCATCCAGACAAAGTTATATCCAAAAAATGACTTTGGCATTGAATCCATAAGCTCGAAAAATTACAAATACATTTTTAATGGGGAGAGAAGCCTTCTGGTAGTTGAAATATTAAATGACATCTATGAACTCTTTTGAATCTATCTTTCGAGATTAAAAGTTTGGTGGGAAAAAACCTGAATTTCTCCATCGAGCGCTTTCTTCTTAATTCTTACTGCTCATCAAAAAGTATACTAATCATCTAACAAAGATGAGATATTTAATTTGTCAGTTTTTTTTTTCAAAATTCTACATAAAAGTGAAGTTATGCTAATGATTCGATAACTTTAAAAGTTCAACTTTTTTTTGTTTTTTTACTAGAAACACTATTGAATTTTAACATTTTAAGTGGAGATCACTGTTACCGAATGACTAGTTATTTTTATCTTAAACGGAATAGCTAGGGACACAGTAATTTTCTTAATGAAAACATGTATTTTGTATCGGGGGTTTTACAAGATGAATTGAGATAGTTCTCTATGAGTTTGCATAATTCATGTCTCGTGAAGTGAAAATCAGTGCTAAAAAAACTCGTGAAGTGAAGTGAAAAATGAAGTAAATCATCCAGTGAAAATGTGCTACTAGGAGATTTGAGATTGAAAATCTTCAACAAAAGAATTTTTAAAGGTTTTCGCTAACAAATTTTTTTTTTCGCTAACCGTCTGATTGTACATAGAACCCCCTATGTAGAAGACCTTTTGTACTAAAGAAAAACAACTTTATTTTTTTGGCTCTGTGTAATTTTTTTGTCAATGCTCAGGTTACATTTTCGCGAGTGATTAGTGGAATTTCTACTCGCAAAAGTTGAAAGATCGTAATTACTTGCTCGTCTCGTTTTTTAAAAGGTGTTCCATAAGTTGTTTTATCAATTCAAAATTCAGAAAAGGGTTGTGTAATTTTTTTCTCGAAAAATTTGACTGATAATTTAATCAGTCGTTTTCAAAATCTCAGAAATTAACCATGCTTTGTAATGGATTGCCCTGAAAACGAAGAAACTTATAAAGAAAAGACTGGGTATTGCAATTTAAGATCTGTCCATATGTATTCTTTCCCTGACATTCTCCATATTTTTATTTGAGCTTCCGGTCGAGTAGTATCACCACGGCTCTCGTTTCGAGAAGTATACTGCCTCTCGCGCATTTCACTCTTGAGGCTATGACTCTTGAAATAATAGATTTGTGTTTCTTTCTCTCTCTCACTCTCTCTGTTTTTCTTTATACATCTTTAGCCCTTTCCTTATTTATATTTGCTTCTTTTTTCTTTCTTTCGTTCAGGTTCTTTACTCTCTCGAGGACCTGCAGTCTTAACCTGTCAGATTAGCTGTCAAGTGAGAGGGATTATTTGACACTTGATAAGAACTGGTAAAAAACCATATGTAAACAGAAAGTATATTTTCAGAGAGCAAACACTGTTAAAGAGCGAGAAATCTTAGATGTATGTATGTACTATGTATGTATGTATGACAACCTCCTCTCTTTTATGTATGTATGTATGTATGACATACTATGTATGTATGACAACCTCCTCTCTTTTATGTATGTATGTATGTATGTATGTATGACATACTATGTATGTATGACAACTTCCTCTCTTTTATGTATGTAGGTATGTATGCATGACATACTATGTATGTATGACATACTATGTATGTATGACATACTATGTATGTATGACATACTATGTATGTATGACAACCTCCTCTCTTTTATGTATGTAGGTATGTATGCATGACATACTATGTATGTATGTATGACAACCTCCTCTCTTTTCACGGGGAAACGCCAAAGGGAAAGTTACTCCCAAAGTCCCGCGCAGCATTATCATCTCTTTCGATTGGAGGATGTTCAAGGAGTAGAGAAGGCCAAGACGGATTGCTACGCATGCAGAAGTGGCCCATGTTTTTTCAGAATATTTTTTTCTTTCTAAAAATTGAAAAAAAAGTCCATCAAATCCTAGCAATGTATATTATATTTATAATGAACCTTTTGTAGTAACAATTATTGCGAAAGATCTGGGTGTTATTATAACAAATCAGTTGTCATATCCTGATCATGTCAAGGATAAATCTAGAAAAGGATCTGCCATTGTGAACATGTTGCTGAAAGCCTTCAAATCTCCATCTAGTACATTACTAACGTCTGCTTTCAAAATATATGTTCGCCCTATCCTCGAATATGGTAGCGAAATATGGAAACTCTCGAAACCTGGGTTAGTGCGTTGTCTTGAGAAAGTTCAGCGATCATTTACTAGAAGAGTACTCCCAAGATCTGGTCACCCTAGACTTCTTCGTTCTGGAAGACTTTCCTTGCTTGGCATTGATATTCTTGAATATCGTCGAGCGATTTCCGATCTCTTGTTCATACATAAATGCGTTCATAAATACTGTGAGCTGGAGACCATTCACTTATTCAAATTGTGTGCTGTTCAGAGGTTTAGTTGCCATTCTCATGAACTGAGACTCACTACTCCTCATAACATTTGGTTCAAGTTCCATTTCGACATGTGTATCTCGCCAGCTATCCGTATGGAATTCATTACCGTCCGCATTTGTCACTATACCTAATAGTCTTGCTTTTAAGAAAGTATTGACTTCCCTACCTCATGAAGCTGTACTGCCTAAAACATTCATCCACGATTAGATCATTGATTCTTATATCCTTAAATTTGAATCGCAACCCCTCTTCAACACCACCACTGAAAACAAAGTCAATTTGTTTATGTTTTCTGTTATTGTTTTCTCCTATATGTTTTTAATATTGAATAAAGAAATGAAATGAATTGAAGAGTACCCACGCATCCAGTACCGACGAAAACTTCCTCCAGGTCGAGGTTACTTGAAAGGCAACACCTCAAGCGCTTATTGAAAACCTCATCCAGTCAATACCCCGAAGATATCGAGCAGTAATTGACTCGCGTGTTTTTGCAACAAAGTACTGAATAGTTTTTGTTAATTGTTGGTTTTTTGCTACATCTTGAGCATAAACCTTCAAATTCTAAGGTACACAGTTCAAGGATTGACACTTGATCCTACAAGAATCGATTGACCAGGTTTGGAGAACTTGAACCTACAAGAAGAGATAGACAATTACCATAATCTCAGCCCAAATGCGGTGTCCTCCTCTTAGGTCAGAACCAGCTCGAACGTTTTCCATATTCATTGAATCATCATATAATGTCTTCTTTTTTTCCAATGATATCCGAGATTTAGGTTTCAATATTGAGAGACGGCTAGCAATTTCTTTGAGAGACGGCTAGCATTTGCTCAGTGATTGCCTTTAAAGCAAAAAGACAAAGTCACCTAATTTCGAATTTATTAAGAATCAAGAATCCAAATGTTCTTTTGAATTCAACATTTACGTAAAGTCAATTTTTAATCATTGTACCACTGTTTACTCTCCCTATTTTTCCAAAGATATTTCTATATTAGAGAAAGTACAAAACTACTTTACTCTACGAGTCTTTGTTTTCCACGCTGTTTTTAAGCTGGTTATAGAAACATGCCCAGCAGCGACATAAGAAACAATAAACTAGGAATTCACTCCCTTTTCTCGACGAGAGAAAATCTTGATTTGACTTTATTGTTTAAGCTGATATGCGGTAGAACTATTTTATCAAAGAAAAAACAACGTTTTTTCGATCTGAGACCCTCCACCAACCGCGGTTATCACTTCAAATTGTACAATCGGACCCCTAAGACTGTATCACGTTCGAAGTCATTTGCGATACGGGCAACTCGCCTTTCCACAAAAATTTTTTATAGTTCTTCTGCTTTAACCGAATAGTTCGATATCAAGTTTTAGTCCTTTTTACCCCACACGTGATTGTTGTAACAGTGCTTTACGTAATAAATTCGTTCATTAAAAGGCAGTGAAGTCTGGTAAAAATGACTAGTGATTGAATTTTCGCACAGAAAAAAAGCTAGTCCACCGGGCGGGATTGAACCCAGCCATCTCGTCTCAAACCGGGAGCGAGCGTTACCATTACACCACGAGGACACATTGCTATTGCGTGCATTGTTGCTATATGAAAGGCCCAATTGCCTTGTTCTCATACTCACGCAAGTTCAAAATAGCAAATACGAAGAATTGACGATCTGATCGGGCTTTTGTTCGTTTCTCGGATACAGTCAATGTGTTGCCAGGCCTACATAGTGCACTATCGCTCGGAATAGCAATGTGTCCCTTTGGTGTAATGGTAACGCGCGCTCTCAGTTTGAGACGAGACGGCTGGGTTCGATCCCACCCGGATCGAACCCAGCCATCTTGAGCATAGTTATATTTATTACAAGACATTCTGCCGGAAAGCTACATATTTTATGTGTGTTTGAATACAAATTTCTTTTCAAACATCCAGTGTTGCTTTATAAACTATTTTTGGTTATCAAACTATGTTCATTTCTTCTTGTCAAAAACTATGGAACTGTGACTCAAATGGCTAAAGGGATAAAAATAAAGGATAAAAACATTAATTTTCACAAATCATTGGCAAAGACTGTATTTCAGCCTTGAATTTCAGTTCACAAAGAAGAAGAATTTCTGGTGATGGCAGATCCGAGGTACTTGAAATAAGTGGTCTTCGGGAACGATTTATCGTTCACTGTAACCATTCTAATCTATTGTTCTGCAACTTCCTGGTACTTCGTGTTTGTTAACGTTGGGGCAGTTGTTTCATTTATGCGTGCGTTGTTTCATTTACTTTATTATAGGTGCCACGGCGTACACGAGACTTGATGAAGCTGGAGTCATCAAATCGTGACCATAACTGACGGATAAAGGTTAGGGGAGAATGCACTGGCTTGATGCACTGACACCTCAACTTTGAACGGCTTCATGATTCCTACGGCGCTTCTGCCAGCGCTCTTCGAGTTCTGCACATAGCCATGATCCATCGGATATACTCATCCGTAGACGAGATCATCTTTATGTCCTTAACAATGAGATCTTTCAGAGCTCTTTCAAAAAATTTCTCCGAGTCTGGATATGCAATTCAGACTCTTCTTCTCGCCATGTTTTTCCACCCAGAGTCGCGGTGTAAATATGGCGCTTGTCGATTCTTTTTCAATAGACAAAATGACAACTGTGCGGTGGGAGTCGGAAAATGCTTCTTGTCCTCGAGTTCAATATAATCTCGAATGTCTTTATCGTGTGGTTCAGAAGCAAATTGTTCGTTAGTTGCTGCAAAATCTAGCCTCACCCTTTCTTTGTAAATAAGAACAGTTTTCGATTCACGTCAACTGGGCGGTATTCGACCTTCTGTTTCGATCGAACTCTGTAATTACACAAATTGAGCAATTAATAGTTTTTACGCTTCATTTATGATGTCTTTAGAGCCCATCGTTTCGCCAAAATTGCGAAAAAAAGAAAAATAATACAGAGCTGGAGAAAGAGAAAAGAACAATTACAAAATTAAAAAATAGGGAGGAAGTGTCATACTGTAATATAAAGAGATAGGAAGCAGGAGAGGAGATGATAAAAATTGAGCGCCAGATGAAGAAAGAGTACGTTGAAGAGAGTGAGAAGTATGGTGTGTAAATTAAAACAGATCAGAAATAAACTAAAGAGAGGGAAATAAGATCTGGAGTCACCTAAATACTCGAGAACAAAAGTCATCCTGCTAATTATACTTGTGTCTTAATAGGCAGATTGCGCCATGTCCAGGAAAGGCTCATCTCTCTTCTCGAAGTACCTTTACTTTAAGATATCGGAGAAAAACGGGTGATATGTCTGAAAAAAATTGAAAACACTTAAGAAACGTTAGCGGCGTGTCAGGGTCTTGTATCGGAAACAAAAACTGGAAACCGAACATGATTACACAATAGTTTGTACTTGTTGAAAAGAAAAAATTGAAGTTAATCTGGATTCTAATTCGTATTTCATCCACAATCAGAAGCAAACATTTTCTCTCTAAGTAGTACTAGGTTGCATATAAAGAGCTTTTTTACTATTACGAATGGAAGAAGTATCTCAAAAGGGGATTTGCCAACTTCTGGAAGACTTCTGTTTTTCTCAGAAATTTCTTCGAAAATCGTCTTTTTTCTGCAAAAAAAAGGTAAAGGAAGAAAATTTCCTTTATTTTATAATTCCAGACATGATCAACTTACAATCTTCCACTTTTTCTTTTAATTTTTCATTCCTCAATTTCCATTCAAGCATGATGCTACTCTTTGCTTTCAGCCTACGCTTAATCTTTCTTTTTTCCCTCTTTCTTTCTTTGATACATTTCCAAGCTTTCATATTCTTCGTTTTTTTGTGTTTATCTCTCGCCACTTCATTTGTTCTGTCGGATATCGCTCTTTCCATATCTTTTCTTTCTCTCTTTTCTCTTTTCCTAAATATCTCTCTCCCTCTCCTCTCCCTCTCTCTCTCTCTCTCTCTCTCTCTCTCTCTCTCTCATCCTCTCTCTCTCTCTCTCCCTCTATCTCCCTATCTCTCTCTCTCTCCGTCTTCCTTTCTCTTCCTATCTTTGTCAGCCAGTTATCCTCTATCATTCTGTCATTCTCATTCAACCTAGTTCTTTCCCCATAAGAGCCTCTTGAACCTACATACTTCATAACAAGACAGATGGTTTCTCAATTCATAGACCTCAATCTCTTTTTCTTGTGATTAGTCCCAACCCCCCTTTCCTTCTCGAAAACCACTTCTTAACTGCATCACGGTCTTTTTATCTTTCTTCTACAAATTATTTTCTTTTTTTCCACTCATTCATATGATTTTTCACACATATAATGAGCACTCTTTCTTACAGGGTACCCGATTTTTTGGTAAGAATGTTTAGCATTTTTCGCAAGAAGAAAGAAATTTTACAAATTAGAGAAACTGCGAGAGAGAGGTGAGAATTGAATGAAAAAATGTGTTGAAGAAGGCATGGAAAGAGTTGATGACCTTTGAATATATTAAATATGTTGCCCCGCTACGGAACACGAATTTCGTCTAGTTTCGAGACGTCGGATAAGAAGAGTCCACTTAAATATATGCTTTGAGACAAGATCATTTTCGGAACATGGGGTATAGTTTGTAAGAGGCATTAGTGAGATTTCTGGTTTAGAGATAAAATATTTTATTTTAGAGATAAAAATATATATATATTTTAAAATATTCCGAATAAACTATTTATAACCAGCGAAATTAAGTGTTCGGTAACGTTGGTAACCTTATTATTAAGTGCGAGTGTTTTGATCTAAAGGATTCTAATCGCAATAGTATAATGACGAAAAAATCAAAGCGGTCTCATCTATTGCCACATCATTCAAACATATATGAAGTACATTAGGAATTGAATTTGCGAGTGGAAAAATTGTTGTGATTCATTTAGTTTGTAACGAATGTATAATAGCTTTTGTCTTTTTTCTCCAAGGGTTGTAGGACGTGGTTGAAACTTTATTCATTCATCACAGCAAGATAAACATTTTTTATTGAAAATTTGGTTCGCTGTGATAAAATAAATATAGCGGATAATATCTAAAAATCTGATAAGATGAATAAAGCGTAGAATTTCTAACAATTCATTTCTGCTCGATATAAAATACTAGAGGTTTCACGAAAAACGTGATAAGGATACCATTTTTTTAAATAATGATCAACCATCGACGATGACTGTTTATAAATTTTAAAAAAAAGTTTTAGAAAAAAGTTTAGAAAAAAATACGATGTTTAAAAAAATGAATTTTTGAGTTCGGTAGGAAACTTTATATACAATATACTTGAACTTTAGTTTAATTATTCATATGGCCCCGTAAGTTTGAATACAGAAAGATTATTTGATAAAGCAAATCTTTCAATGATTGGTTAATCAATTTAAGAAAACAAAAAAAACATGTTGAGTTATGATTTAGAATTGCTTATTAAGCGTTTGAACAGTGGAAAAAAAGCAACAGACTCGTTCAAAATTTGGTTAAACTTTTGAAATCTTTTTTGGGGTGAACATGGACATCATAATATCACTGTAGTGGCTCTCGTTAGTTTTAATGACACGCCTTGGACCGCACTCGATTTGTTTGGAAGTTCCTCGCATGTTTTCAGCAGAAAGGGTTGCCCCACTCTTTGATCAGGCAGGCCTTAAAGACGTCCCAGCTTTGAGGAGTAGTGGCACAGACCTTTGATTGTATGAACTCAGAGAAAATATAATCCAGGGGTTTAGGTATGAATGGAGGATTTCAGTTTTTCTGAAGGTCTGGAATATTGGCGGCGCACCATTCTTCGCTGGACTAAATGGGGGGAAGGGGCTCGTTTTTTTCTAATGATTTTTTTGTTTTTTTAAAGAAAGATATGCCCGAGGGCTTGAATACATATTTCGATTTTTTCGTATGGCTGCTTTTTATCCCCAGCTTGATGTTTTATCCACGCAAAAGCGGAAACTCTTCCACAATGAACAGATTAGTATTGAAACCAGTGTCTTGGGCTTTTTAAGTTCATTTGTGAGCATCTGCCTTTAATATCGACCATCTGAGCACGCGAGACGCTTTAGGATTTCTTTTTGAACTGCTTATCTTTTCTCGTCTGCCGCACGTTTAATCTATTTATCAGTTATGGCTAGAATTGATCAGGCGCTTTAAACGAATTACCGACACTTTGTACCGCGTCACTTTGTATACGACACTTTGTACCCGACACTTTGTACCCCTTCACTTTGTACCGCGACACTTTGTACCACGACACTTTGTACCGCGTACGGCCTCGTTAGCTAAGCCGTACGGCCTCGTTAGCTAAGCCGTACGGCCTCGTTATCGTAAACTTTTACTAAGCCTAAGCGTTTTTTAATGTAAAAATATGTTTTAATGTAAAAATAAAACGCGCGGCCTCACTCAAGTCGCGGTACAAAGTGACGGGGTACAAAGTGTCGGGTACAAAGTGTCGTATTACAAAGTGACGCGGTACAAAGTGTCGTGATACGGCTTTAAAATGATCAGAAAAACTTAAATGTTTAAATTGATCAGATCAGTTCCTCGAATTGATCAGAAGTTAGATTTTTGATCAGAAGTTAGTTTCTTTCTATTTTACATTAAATTTATTTTAACATCAAAAACTTTTCTTATGCGGTCTCGTTAGCCTGAGCCGTACGGCCTCATTAGCGTGAACTTTCCCCTAAGCCTAAGCTTAGGGGAAGTCAAGCTTCGGTTACAGAATTCTCCAGTTTTGGAATTTGATTTACGATGAAGATTTTATGCTGAGTTAAACGCATTGGATGAGATATACAGTAGAAAGTACACTTTTGTTCTGTGTTGTGCCCTTTTGATGCGTTGAAGAAGAACAGACGAAGTCGAACATTTCGCTTTATAAAAGCATCGTCAGCGGGTTAAAATCACCTAAAAACAATGAAGATAGCACAAGAAATGGGTTAGAACATGAAAGCTGATATGAGTAAAATAAATAGAACAAACCGAGAAGTGAAGTGAAGATAATAAACATCCTCTTATGGTATTTGGTGATGTATAGATTACCGGAGGAGAAAAGATGAGAAAAGGCAGTAGGTCAGTTGAAAAGACTGACTCTATGAAAACGAGCTAAATTATGGGTAAAGGCAAGAGAGAGATAAGAGAGTTCTTCTGCTAGTTCAGTTTTATTGTTTAAGATCAGGCTTTTGAGTATCAATAAGTATCGACTCTACTATTCTTCGGCGTACAACATTAGTTTTCAACATGCAAGATAGAACAAGATGTTAGAACAAAGTCAGAGCAATTGTGAGCGGAAAGAACATGTTGGGGAGAATGCGTTAGTTGAATAAGATGGAACATTCGGGTTCTTAGCTGCTCGAATATGTTCCGTGGCTCTAGTGTGAACGCGGCGGCCTGTATGTCCTATGTAAAATGAACTCACATGAACATGTTATCTTATAGACGGCACCGGGTGTGTTGCAGATGCCAACTTTTGCTGTTGGGCAGAAGATACACATTTTAGGGTTAAAACAAAACCTCTCATGGTTACGGTTCCTACAATGAAGATATTGTAGAGAAGCTGGAGGTTTTTCTACGACATACACATTATCTAAATATACTTCTTGTACAGCTCTACGAACATCTCTAGTGAATGAATCAGAGAGGAAAGGTATTGAAAGGATAGCTCTGTTGTTCTGAACTGCGGATACATGCTTACTTCGGCCGAGTGGCTTCTCGATAAGAGTGAATCCATTTTGATAGAAGAATAGATTTGCTTTTGCAACAGAAGCAGAACGGAGTTCAACAGAGCTAACCGATGAGGCTGTACTGAGAGTATTTTTGATAATGGCACGTTTTAACGTGAATTTGGTGGTTAGATGTGCTATGCATTAGAATATTTCTGTTAGAAGTTTTTCTATACCATTTGGTTAAGGTACGTTCTCCAGATGAACTAAGTTCGATGTTAGGAAAGGTAATATATGGTTAGAAGAAGTTTTTCCTAGTCAAATGTATAATGTGAGCCTGTGAGTTTAAGATATGAGAACATTGAATCAATAGCTGATTGGTTAGTTACTGATTACTATGTAATCACCTATGTAACGTTTCAAAAGGAAAATTTCTCTTAGTGGAGCTGCGTGTCTCGCTGCTCGCATTTTAACTCGCTTACGATGCTTTCATAAAGCGAAACGTTCGACTTCGTCTTTTCTTCTTTAACGCATCAAAAGGACAAAACACAGAACAAAAGTGTAGTTTGATTTACGTTTGATATTGTTCAATTAGAGCACATTCGTTGGGTTTGATTCCGTTTTGTCTCACTCCTGAACTGAATTTCTGTAGTTTGAACTAAATTTTCTTCTCCGAATTCATTCGTTCTCTCGCACTTCTCATTGTTCACGTCATAGTTTTAGAATGAGTTTGTAAACGAAAACAATGAGCTCACGCTCTCTTGTACGATCTTTTATTTTCTTCTGTGATAATTATGTACACTGAGAAAAACAACATTTAACAAGGTCGACGACCGGTCACCTAGTTAAAACAGAGATTAAACGTGTGGCAGGATGGCGGCGGTCGTCGGCGTCAATGGAGATAAACATCAGGCGTTCAGAGTGACTTTGGCCTTTGACAGTCTTCGCTCTCTCTCTCTCTACTCTCTCTCTCTCCTCTCTCTCTCTCTCTCTCTTTCTTTTTTTCTTTCTTTCTTTCTTTCTTTCTTTCTTTCTTTCCTTTCTTTCTTTCTTTCTTTCTTTCTTTCTTCTTCTTTCTTTCTTCTTTCTTTCTTTCTTTCTTTCTTTCTTTCTTTCTTTCTTTCTTCCTCTACATATTTATCTCTCTCTCCCACGATGCTCTTTTTCATCCCATGACAGATGGATTGTATTTTATTAAAATGTGCCCACGATTCTGTCCTCTCCATATCGTCTCCTGAACGCTGGCAACGTAGATTAAACTGTTCCTTCCCTCCCACAAAAAGAATTTGCATGTCAAGATGACTTATGATAAAGGAAAGGCACACAAGTTTGGAAATTCGGTTTGTGTTCAATTAGGGTACGTTCATTTGGATTTAATTCCGTTTAGCTGACCCCTGAATTGGATTTAATTCCGTTTAGCTGCACTCCTGAATTGGATTTTATTTAGTTTAAACTGAATATTTTTCCCCTTTTGATTAGTGAATATTGCCAAAGGTCTTGACGGAATTCTTCTAAAAAACGACCCGAGTAATATTTTTTGTCATTAAAACCTGAGCAAAAAGCTCTCCTGAAAGAAAAGAACAGTCGAGGGAACGATTGAAAAACAAACATAATTGGTAGAAAAACAACAAAAATATAAGAAGCATGAGAAAAAACGTTAAAAAATATTAGGAAAAACAATACAATTTATAAACATTTGAAAAATATTTTCTTGAATTTTCCAAGTTCAATCATGATTAGGCATGAGTTATAGATCACCAGATGCAAAAAAAACTTTGCTTTTTTTGAACTTCGAAACAGTATTGTGATGAAGACTTCTACGGCACTTTTCAACATTTTTTAAAAAGAAAAGCAGAAGAAAAACGTTTTAAAAGCAAAAAACCAAATTTTTGAAGAACCTTTGAAAAATGTTTTGTTCTATATAAATTCGCTGCCTAATAAAATAATTTTCATGAGTAATTAAGCTCGATGTTAATCCAGAGATACATTGGGTCAACCTTTGAATTACAAAGCTTTAAGCTAGCCTGTATACCTCAATTAACAGAAAATGAAATTTAAGATGCTTAAGCATATGCAACAATCACGAAAACAGAGTTTGTTAAAAGACACTTGATGTTGAATCCTTTTTTTCTAACCTCAAACAGTTTCAAAAATGAATATTTCTAAATGAAAGACTATGTATCACTGCTAAATGAACTGATTTGTGATTTGTGAAAGATCAATGGCTGATAAATCACAGGGTTTTTTGTTTGCTCCAATTAGATTAGCACGCAGCACGCATGGGAGAAATCGAATTAATCTCTAGAAAGTATTCCATGGAAGGAAAACAAACTATTTATTACTGTAATCACTGATATATGTATTCGCGTTATCGTGCATCACAGAGCGAATCAAAAGAGGTGGAAGGAAACTTAGAGGAAAGTATAAGACAAAGGGAGTGAGGTCTCTATGTAGTAGAGAATCCAGGAATACTATAGACTGAGATGCCGCCGTTCGGAGCCAAATTGGATGAAACGGTCTTGCGTAACCTTCGCTTTCTCCATTGAGTGTCTCCAAGCAGACAAAACTGGAAAAGCATGAACGCGAAGGGAGAGAGAGAAGCAAAGAAAGATTCATAATATAAGAGAATTCAAAGAGATCAGTTGGAATGAGAGTGATTCCTGCCAAACACTTCACTTCCTTCGTTAGCAACATGATGCAATGCTTCGCTGGCTACTGACAGGCGTACTGTATTGGGCTGAGCAGATCTATCCATGAAGTATTGTCGTCGAGCATGGAGTCAGCCTAGTTTTTCAACTACTAAATTTTAATAATTTGTTGCGCTGTGCGAGTGAAAGTATATTTACATACATATATCATACATATAAAGTATATTTACATACATATATCATACATATAAAGTATATTTACATACATATATCATCTTACGAAGTTTGAATCAAACAGAAGCTTCAAGTTCAAGCAGTGGTAACCACAAGACGAGATGGCAAGGGAGAGACTTCTTCAAATAACCTAACGAAGGAGCATTCAGCGCAACTTGGAAAGACTCACTCAGATGGTCATGGCCATTTTTTATTGTTGTTTTTGTCCAAAATCCGAGTGACGAGGAAGTTTCAATATTATTTTGTGCAAGGGTTAGAAAGTTCAAACTACAAAAAAGAGTTCTTCCGAGAGGTAAAAGGTTCAGTTAAATAACCGCCTTAGGTACATGCAAAAGATTCGAGTACAGTTCGAAAGTATTGTCCTAAATCACCTGTTGTTTCCAATCTTCATCTTTGACTAACCGGGAACACTAACCAGGCATTCATTCTGTCGTTCAGTTCCGGCTCTACGCTCATGAGTTCAGGAACCTCCCAACAGAGAGTTGAAAGTACGACACTTCTCTGGAAAAAACTGCAGAACGGGAAGAAAGAAACAGATTGAAAACCCGGTAGTGGTTCAGAAATTATCAGTGAATCATTCAAACTTAAATAAAGTACCGGGCTCAGAAAACGTTGGTAAGGAAGGATTCATAATCTGAAGATCTTTAACTTCTTCTCAGCGCATTCTCGCCACGGACGGTTCCGCTCTGTGAATCTTTGTTCTTCACTTGTCTCGATCTAGTGCTTATCTCGGGCTCAAGTCGCTTTTTTCAATATTTTGTTGGCTACTTTGGCCGTCCTCTGTTCACCGACCGTATATGTCTTTTGAAGTTTTCACTGAGAGGAAAGTACTCGTTAAGATTCTGCAGGTACTATAAGATTCTGCAGGTACTAAGCGTAAAAGTGGTAGTGTGTGCAACTATAATGCAGAAGTTCGATCCTCACCCGGACACATCCATTTGAACTGTTATGTGTTGAAAAGCGAAAGTAGTGTTGCAAAATTCGGACTCTTTACCTGCTATGTACACGCTAGCAGTGACTAAGGGGCAGTCAGTAGCCCTACCAGGATAAGTATATATTTTATTTCAGCTGAGTGCCTACTTTTGAGCGAGATGAAAACAAGCCCGAGAAAATTCAAAATTATCGTTTTATAGTTATTCCTAACTTCCTCACTATAATGAGTGCCTTTGTAAACTTATCTGGTATTTGTTTGGTGATTTTCGGTGTCTAAAACTTTAGGTTCTAAAAGATATCAGATCTTTAAGAATTTTCTGAGAACAAAGATAGAGAAGAGAAAGAGACTAGATGATGAGAGTGAAAGAGTAGGGGAGAGTGAAAGAGTAGGGGAGAGTGAAAGAGTAGGGGAGAGTGAAAGAGTAGGGGAGAGTGAAAGAGTAGGGGAGAGAGGAATATAAATACAGAGAGCTTGTGCTGACACCCGACACCGATGCTTGTGCTTGAGAAGCATACCTATCAACAGATGCTCAGAGCATTCACCTCGGTGCCCCTTTCTCCTTTCGGCGTCTATCCGCTTCTCATTCGTGCTTTCTCTCCAATTTCTCTTCTCTTCGCATGATCTCTATCTTCTGCCTTTGGCGTGTGATCGTGGAAAGACTCGGCTTCCCGGTCTTTGATGCTTCTAGTTACTTTCTCTACTCAGGGATATTTTGGAGTACTCTTGAGTGATATGGAGAACGGATAAAGAAATACCTTACCCCAAGACAACCTTTTCAACAGCTCCCATAAACATTCAAACTTAAAGTCGTTAATCTCTTTGCAGACGAAACATTTTTTCAATTATACTCAAGGATTCTTCCATTATAGAACTTTGAAATGTGGTCGGGAAACTTTTAAATTGCTTGCTTCCATAAAATGTCTTCACTGTGTATAATAAGAAAATTAGTTCAAGAAACTGGAAAGTATTGGCGAAGTATCCTTAAAAAATTTAAATATACATATATAGGTATTACATAGGTATTTGAAGAATTCCAAGGTTCTGTTCATTCTTCAAACTTTTTCTATGTATGTAGTGCTCGAACGTACTTCAGTTCAATCTCACAAAAACCGTTTACTTCAGTTCAAAAAACATAACTAATTATATATATATCGCGCTTGTTCCCGCGTCGTGGAAGGGTACGCGTTCCTCTGAGATGCGGACAGACTTACCCTGGTAGAACCAGTGGCTGCGCGCTCGGTCACTGCCAGTGTGTAGCAGCAGTAAAAAAATTCAGATTCATGCCCGAAAACTACATTTCTTACCCTTTTGGTTTAGTTGGATCTGTCCGATGTGGAAGTCAAACCTGAGAGTCTTTGCACAATAGTCGAACACAAAACCATTACGCAACGCGTAATGGTTTTGTGTCTTTTGATTTTTCGTTGCTGATACAACTGTCCATACTGAATCGTTGTCCGAAGTGGTTTGAGCTAGTTCTATTCAATAAGTTACGTATCCTGAAACGCGATTCCGACATTTTCATACTATCAAAAACTTGATTCGAAAAACTGTGAGTTTCATCATAACATCAAAAAGGAGGAAAAAACAGCACTTGGGCATTAGCATGTCTAGAAATTCCACAGGATTTTCGAACCATGCAGTTTTAATCTGCTGGAACTCAATAATTCAATAGAATGCGTGTACAGCTGTTAGCCTCTTATGGAACTTTTACAAAAATAACTAGAGGCAGAAGGTTCGACTTGGCCATTTCAGCAGATTCCCTGAGGCAGAAGGTTCGACTTGGCCATTTCAGCAGATTCCCTGGGGCAGAAGGTTCGACTTGGCCATTTCAGCAGATTCCCTGAGGCAGAAGGTTCGACTTGGCCATTTCAGCAGATACCCTGAGGCAGAAGGTTCGACTTGGCCATTTCAGCAGATACCCTGAGGCAGAAGGTTCGACTTGGCCATTTCAGCAGATTCCCTGAGGCAGAAGGTTCGACTTGGCCATTTCAGCAGATTCCCTGAGGCAGAAGGTTCGACTTGGCCATTTCAGCAGATTCCCTGAGGCAGAAGGTTCGACTTGGCCGTTTCAGCAGATACCCTGAGGCAGAAGGTTCGACTTGGCCGTTTCAGCAGATTTCCTCGTGCTGGAACCGATCGAGTTAAGAAGGAAAATGAATCAAAAGAAGAATCATAATTTTTCAAAATCATCTATTTCATCAAATATTTGTCGGAATACTTTTTTTAAATATTGTTCTTATACAGCTAAACTCATATGTATTTAAAAACATTTAATTTAAAATTTTTTTATGCCATCATCTAAAAAACTACTTATTTAAAAAGAAAGACTCTCTTTATAATTCAAATGTTTGTTCGCACAAAAAAAACATGACTGAACGACGATGCCAGCGGATATTTGCGGACGCACTAAAACCTTTTGTAAGATGCCGGGGCTTAGGATGAAGGTTAAAAGGTAGATGAGATTGAGAAAAAATAGGTAGAGAGAGAAAGAGAGGGGAGAGAGAGAAAAAAAGGAGGAAAAATTAATATAGTAAGAAAGAAAGAGAAGAATGACGAAAGTGAAAAGACAGGAAGTAAGAAAGGCAAAAAAGAGAGAGAGAAAATAGGTACTATGTTGGAACCTTTGACATGCGTGGAATAAAATTTTCATCGGTGATTTTTGAAAGAGTCATTTCGACCGGAAAGGTGTCAAAAAAGATGAGCATGGCCAATCTATGTAACTCTTAGTCTCTGTCTCTCACTCCTAGAGCTTATCTCGCGCGCTCTCTCTCTCGCTTTCTCTCTCTTTTTCTTTCTCTCTTTTTTCTATTTTTTTTCGCTATTCAAGTGAATGCCAGGGGGCGTATCTGAGATGAAAGGAATCTACTTCCGCAAAAAGGATGTTCTCGTTGGTGTAAATGAGAGGATTAGAGCTATTGCATTCTGTCAGTGGCTTTTTGACGTTAAGAAAACCAAGTCGAAGGTAGAGGACATAGTACGCTAAAAGATTTTTTCCTCTTATTTTTGGATTCTTGTTAGATTTGAGATCACTCAAACTCATCAAGAGCGATTGAAACTTCAGAAGTTTTAGAATTGGATAAGAAACTTTCCTTTTTTCGTTTTTGAGATAGAAATCCAAAGGACTCGCAACTCATAACTGTATCAATACAATAATTTTTGAATTTCTGGTTATTTCGAATGACTTGAGTCGATGGTGTATGATTTTCTACTTTTATTGTTCTGCGTTTGTAATAACGTATAAAGCATTTATATGTATATATAAAACCGTATTTAAAAAAGATCAGCGAGAGAAAGACCCGGAAAAATTCTATCGAAGCTTGTCAGTCTAATGAAGGAAGCAGTGGCTTCCCTACTTGAGCACGCGGCTCAAGATTCCTTTCAGTCCTGAGTGTCTTCCATTCGCAGACGAGTTAACCACTGGTATTTTCTGCGCTTTTTCTTCGCTCCCATGATTATAATCTAGCATGAATAGGTTTTCGCTCTTTTTTCACTCAAGAGATTTTGGTTTACTTAGGATGCGGGTTTCCTTGGAAAATGCCGATTCCCCTATAATGGAAAACTGAATACCTCTTTTTCATTTTCTCTCTTTCTGCTCAGACATTTTTTCCTGATTTTTCTGTCAGTAAAAGTTTCCCTTTTGTAAACTAGAACGGGTAAGAAGACTCAGAACCATTCATTGGTTTATTGTCTAATGCGGTAAATCAAGAAATTGTATCGGCAGTGAGAGGCTCAATCATTTTTACTGTGCCGCTATTACTTTGCGGGTTTTGTTTCTTTTCTTTCTCTCTTCTATCTTCTATCTTCCCTTGTCTCTCTGTGTTTCTCTACTTCTCTTGTTCTGATCTCCTTTCGGTACACCGTACTCCTCGATCTCTTTCAACTTATTTGTCTAAGAGATTTTCCGTGCCCTCAGTGACTCCTCTCCAAATGCAAGCAGCAATCAGTAAATGTCAACAAAGACGAGGTAAAGCGGCATGACTTCGTAGTGAAAGAGCATTGGTTAAGGGAAGTCAGAGAATCCTAGCAGGAGCGTGCATGAAGAGGAGGTCGCCAAAGTAGCTGGTGAGTGTCCCGGAAGCAGCAACTTGTAGATGATAAAAGACAAGTCTGAGATGAGAAGGGAGCCGACCGCTTTTCTTAGCTCTGGGCTGTTGTTACTGTAATGGCTGTGTTAACTTGACCTTCTCAGTTGCTAGTCTTCTTTCTCTTCTCCCGAGTACTTTTTCCTCTCTTCAACTCTTTCTCAATTTCACTCTCAACTTAAATAGATTCTTGCTAGTCAATCATAAACTATTTTTTATTCCACCTAAATTTTAAAACGTTTTCTTTAACTCTTGTTGTTCGTCTTTCGTTCTCGCAGCTTTTTTGTGGAAATCATTATTTCTCGGTTTTTCGAGAAGTTTTCAAAAACAATAAAGATAAGTTCTTAGAAACAATCATGTGTTTATTGATGAAAAGGTTTCTTTTAAGGAGTCAGGGGGTCTAAGTTTTCTTCTCTCAAGTGCTTCAAACAATTCTACAGTTTTTTTCGCGGGAAATGAAGAAAGTCAGAAAGACTTTTCCAAATGACAATGATTTTCAAATGGTAATTCGATGTTTCGACCCACAAAGACGAGAGTGGCTTGGCGTTCTCTGAGTCCACATTTGAAACCGCTACTGTAGCTAAAGAGAATGACACCTGATTCATGTCTATGACATATGCAGCTCGACGCTTTTCGAGTGTGTCGACATTTGAAATGGTTACGTCGTCAGATGAGAAGGAATAGGTGTGCTGCACCTGCAAATATACGTCAAAGAGATGGACTCAAGCACTTTGCTCTCTTTGATTTTCTCTAGTTCATGCAATCTCTCTGATTCTCTAGCAACGTTCTTCATGATTCTCTTCTCTTCGCGTTCTGATGTCAAGTACTTCATCGGAGAGATGAACCGACAGGAAAGAGAAGATAGGGGAAGAGAGGAAGAGAGATGGGTCAGTGAAGAATGAGAGTAAGAGAAAGAGAGCAAGAGAGATGAAGAAAGAGAGAAGAAAGAGATGAAGAAAAAATAGCAAGGACGAAAAGAGAGACAGGGGCACAGTGAGTCCGGAGAGTTCTTGAAACTGCTATAAAAAAAATTTGGCTGATTGTGGGTCAGTTATGAAGATTAGATGCGTGAGAATTCTGGGCGGACTGCTATGTAGAGGGTAATACCAAGGGCACCAGCTAAACATAAGTTTCCTAATTACTCTTTTGCAACTACTTATGCATATACATAGCATGAAAGCCGCTAGAGTTAAATTTGCATTGAATTCGTAACATGAACTCGTAACATATTCTTTCATTTTTCTATCATTATTTAACTTTTTAAATACTTTCCCTGTCTCAGTTTTAACTTCACGTCATATCCTCCAACCTGATATCACATATATAATTATGTATTGAACAAATGAATAAATAAACATTTTATCATAGATGTTGTTTTATCAGTTGGAAATTCTGCTGCTAAAGTTCAAAACGCGCTATATATTGAAAGTCTACTCTCGATATTTTTCACGTCTGTGGTGAACAGAATTTATTAAATTAAAAAAATATACATAGGTCTTTAACATTGATTTTCAAGAAGTAAAGTGAGCATGCCCCTGGTTTTGTCATATCAGGCGATATCAGGCGAACCCTCACTCTGAGGGGAGCCCAAACTAATACATAACTCGTTGGGGAAAAATTTTGGTCAAAGAAACATGAACTAGTGGTGTCATACCAAGTTCTAAGAATCGAAAAAGGGTTAAAAACATTTATTGGCCTTTTCACAGTATACAAGCTAGTGCTCAGACATTCAATGAATGAGACGAGGAAAGAGGTGAGAAACGGGCTAATTTGTCGAAAAAATAATCTATTAGAACTGGGAGGAAAGTTTGTATGGAAGAGGGAAATTGAAGATATGGAATGACTGTAGAGAGAATGAGAAAAAAGCAAATTAAAGAACATAGGAAAGAGAAGATGAAGAAAAAACACATGAGAGAGAGAATAGTGTGCGATGATATGTGGTTAAGAACTGAAGGAGCGCTTCAACTCTTCTCGCCTATTCATCAACATCTTCGCATGCAGTCAACATGTCCGTGCCTCTCTCCCTCCCTCAATCCTCGTTTCGTTTAGCACCTCATCCCTCTGTATACCTATCTAAATACGGAGATGAACTCTGACTCTTTTTGTGCCACCTGAAAGACGAATCTGCTCTTTTCCATTATCTCTTGCTCACTTCTCCCCAGACAGATCTCCACAGGATTCACTCTTGCTCCTTTCCCTCATTCTTCATTTTTCTTACTCTCTCTCCTCCTCTCTCTATAGCTCTCTCTCTCTCTCTCTCTCTCGCTCTCACTCTCTTCCTCTTCTTATGTAAACTACAATCCATCACAGCTAAACGCTGTGGGTGTTCCATACAGAGACAACTCGTCCAAACAATACGGTTATGAGCACATGCTTGAAGAATCCCCCCTTCTATAATCTTCTGAAACCTTTTTGTGAAACTGTTGAGTCCCTTTCGTGAATGCTTTCACTCAGAACAGGGACGCTCAAGATTCTAACCAAATCAAAGATAATTGTTTGTTTGAGAACCAATATCTGAATAAAATAATCTTGCATCCGATAACTTTCGGGATATGTTTTTTTAATAAATAAAATTCATTGATGTTAAATTCATTTTTTAAACGATTCTCTAATGTCATTTTGATCAATTGAGTCTTACATCGACTTTGAATCTGAACAGGATTCGGAAATTCTCTTTTGCTTTTTTCTTCTTCTCAACTTCTATTCAGGTCAACACTGCTTACTTCACGGAGTCCTCTTTTTTTTCCTGGCCCTAACATTCAAAACCTCAAAAACCTTCAGAGCTTGAGAAAGAAGCTTGTTACTCTATAGTGTAACTTTTTACTATCTCTCCCCTTTTATTTTAAAAAAGAAATGCTCTTATCTATTAATGTATCAATTATTACGGGCAAAAAAATCTGTTTGGTTCTACAAATTTTCCAAAATTGCTCTGTTTATATATAAATGAATCTTTTTCATACCTTACCCTAGATGATATTCTACTGGTAAAATAACTGTATAAAAAACAGAGTTTAAAAACTTCTCCGATTTTCACACTTTTTTCTGGCAAGCTTTATGTGCTTATTTTCTGAAGTAAAACATTTGGACATCTCACGAAAACTGACTTAGTTAACTTTGTTAAAGGCTAAAGGCTGTTACTAGCAGTAAACTGCTTGATTGGCAGAATGTTGGATTACTGTGGAGAAAATTCAATTGAATTTCTATCTTCTTAAAGATCCCTCTCCAGCGATTCAAAATTCCCCGATTTTAATCAGAAGTGGCAGCTCGTCAAACCACGACTCGTCAAACCACGACTCGTCAAACCACGACTTTCTCTCCGTTTTCCCTCAAAACCAAAGGAACAAATTTATACTTCAAATTCAAAGAAAGATAGAAAATCATACATGAAATGGAAAACTTTTTGAGAGGAAAATCACCAAATCCTCCTGCTCATCAATTCACTTTCAGAATTTTGGGTATAATACATGGAATCTTATAGTTGAGGAACCGATTTTAATTCTTTCTTCCTTTCAATCCCCTATTTTTCTCCCCTTAATTCTGTCGATGTATTCTAGTTGTTCGGCGACTCTCATCCGAACTCATTCTTGTGCTGTTTCCGGCCTGTCTCCAGAAATATATTCATCTTTTCTTAGTTCGTAGCGGCGTCTTTACTCAAGAGTTATGTCTCTATTCAGAACCTTCGCAAGCGAAGGTTAACATGAAAACAAGGAGAGCACGAGTGTAGAGAAGGCAGAAAGAGGAAAGGGAAGAGAAAGTAAGAGAATTAAGGTGTATGGAGAGAGACAGAGAGGGTTAGATAAAAAAGTGTGTTGTAGAGAAAAATAAGAGTAAACTCTTGAGCAGAATTCTTAGACGTGGATTGAAAGAAAAGGCAGAAGATGATATTAGGCTGATCTCATAGGCGTGATGTGACGCAATGGTGGGAGTGACTAATTGATGAGAGGGCAGCAGAGGTTAATGAGAAGGTACTCACTCTTCTATGCCGAGCCGAGGAGAGAAGGAGCGAGATCGAGAGAGAGAGAGAGAGAGAAGAGAGAGAGAGAGAGAGAGAGAGAGAGAGAGAGAGAGAGAGAGAGAAAGAAAGAAAGACAGAAAGAGATAGGGGGGGGGGGAGAAAGAGAGAGAGAGAGAGAGAGAGAAAGACAGAAAGATAGAAAGAGATAGGGGGGAGAGAGAGAGAGAGCGAGTGCAGAGAGAAGGAGAGCATCAGTGAAAGACGATGAGAGAGCGGAAAGACATCAAGGAAATGTACTAGTTGACAAATAGGTAAGCGGAAAACACCACTGACTTGCGAGACCTACCAATGATGAGTCGTGTATTAAATTCAGCCTTCATGTGCATATATTTGGTGTTGATGCTCAATCTCAGCTGCTCGGATGTCTGTTCAGATAAAAACCAACCAGATAGATTGGTTTATTTTATACTTCTTGGAATACATTTAATTTTATGAGTGAGATAAAATAAAGCAACCAATTACTTTTTGGTTCGAGGCCTTTTTTGAAAAAAAAACTTTATCAACATTTCTCTAAATTTTAGGAATACATGGGCGCGTAATGAATATTGCGTTTCATAACAGTGATGAAGACTGATTACTGTGTAAACTTCTGATAAGTTTACAGAAGATCACAGGCAAGTAAGCAGTTAAGGGAGGAATCATTCTTCACAAGAAAAAAAGATAGCAAGGAGACATATACATTTAGGTTGTTGAATAATGAACAAGAAATGCGTTGGAATGACCTCAACTCGGCGACTCACATTCTTGAAGGAGATTATTCAAGCTTTCATAGTAATTTTTACACTTATCATGTCAATACTTTGAAATTTGAACGTTTTTTACGCTCCGATACATAAAACAAAGTGAATTTAACCGTGAATTGCGAAGCATTTAACAATTCTAGTGGTTGGAGGGTTTAAGTATTCGATACTGTCAGGAAACGAATCGAAGGGTATCGAACATTCCTATGATTTTTCACTCGGTTTGAAAATAATTCTCTTGAAAACATTAAAATCATTGGGCCTGTGGTTACTGCATATTTGCAGCGTAACAGTGGGGAGCTCCTTTCGAATTATTTCTCTGAGCAAACAGTTTGAAGCAGAGAAAAAAGCTTTCAGCACGCAGGACAGTTTATTGGATTCAAAATGAGCCCGTAACAGAAAACGATTGATACAGTACATGAAAAAACGAGATCTAAATGAATGAAAAAAATCAGTAGCTCACATAAAATCTACAGCTCACTATTGTTTGTCACGTTCAAAAGAGTCAGAAGAGTTTCTTTCTAGTAGATGAACTGTAAGCAGCCCCAACATTCACATGAGTGCTGCTACACGAGAAGCATCAAACTAAGCTGAAGTTGACTCATCAGAATGAATTAACATTGGGAGGACAAAATTACGAGAAGGCAGTCAAATCTGGTTACAGCTGGAACGGTTTGTTGTCGATGAACTTGCCGAAATGACCGCCAGCTGCCGGATTGTAAGTTTGGTAGGGCGAAGGAGCAGAGAAGAGAAAAGACTGTGGGTTGTAGCCGCCCATGTTCATGTTCGGATACATCTTCAAATCTTTCTCAATTTACCAGTATGTATCTTCATCAGTTCAACACTATACCAATGTTTGTGAAAGCTGTTTGGGTGCAGAATACATGCTTCATGAGCCAAACTCACCGGAGGATATGAAATGTGGCTGTTGATGTCCGGCAAGCAGCTTCCATGCTCCCCGAGTCCCATGAAGTCGTATTTCACTGGACCTGAAAAATTAATATGAGTTCATTCATTGGCAGAGTGCTATGAAAAGAAAACTGAAATTGTTTCAGAAGACGAACGAGAAGGGTTTTGAACTTTTTACACAAAAACATGGAATTTTACCTGTGAAGTTTACCTAAGCAAAAAACAGAAATACCTGTGAAATTTCTAAGCGAAAACTTTGTTTGACGCATTTATTGTATAATAGATGCTCAATGAACTTTCATTCATTTATTCAATCAGTTTTTCTTCTTTTTGCACAAGCGCTCTAAAAAAAACTCTTGCCTCGCGTAATTATTCCAATTTTTCCTTTACAGGAGATATTCTGATAAATGAAATCGAGTAATAACCTGTAGGAATTCCGATCCCGGCAGGCACATTGGTTGCCAAGCTCGACAAAGTGGGCCCCGCACTTAAAAGGCCAGGATTTTCCTCCTTGATCTTCATTCTGAAGCTGGTTCACATATGGTATGGATTTTTTCGTGGAAGATCAAGAACATCACATTACTAAAACTCTGTGTGAGAAAAGTAGGAGCGATAACCAACAGAGGGCTATCCGTGCCCGATGTATGCGAGTTCGGCGAAGCGGAGACATCGTCGCAATCCGGTCCCATCTTCTTCTCCTGTTGGATAAACGAACTACTTGCAAAGGTACTTCTCATGAAGGACGCTGTTATCTATTTGAGCATTTCTTCATTAAGTGATTATGTTTTCTTCTACTGGGTCACGATGTAATTAGTTCATGTAAAAAGGTAGTAACCTTCTCCTGACGCTTGCATTTGTAGCGTTGGTTTTGGAACCATATTTTGACCTGAAACATCGGAATCATTTAAATATATCGAACATATAGTTTTCTGAACAGAGCTCTTTGATGAAAAATCCGTAAAAAGATAAATTTCGTTGGATTTGTTTCATTGGTGAACCCTTATAATTTATGATAATGCTATGAATAGTCGACAGTAGTGCACTCTCTGTTACATCTTTTAAGATGTTGAAAGAAACCGAGAGAGGAAGAATGAGAGTTAGGTATAGGCAGATAGAGATAAACATAGAGTAACAGAGAACACAGGTGAGAGAGAAAGAAAGAGGAAAAGACAGATGGTTGGCAAGAGAGAAGGCACCGAATGAAAGAGAGAGGAGGCACGAGCGGCAGACGTATAAAGGAGGGCGTAAACGGGAATGTTACCGTAAGTGCCTACAATCTTCTGCCGTTGAAGTAAATTGGTAATGCGGACTGAAAATGGAATGAGCACAGTGTGGCCGAAGTAAAATCACTTTCTCTTTTATTCGCTCTCTTCTCTTATTCTTTTTTCTCTCTTCTTCATCTTCTTGCTACAGTCTAAATTTTTGATGTATCTCTTCTCTTTCTTCATTTTTTATCTTATTTTTTCGCATCTCGTTCGACGCTTTGCTACTTCCTGCGAAGTCTACAGCTTTTCCCCTTGAAAATAAACAAAAAGACTTCCAGAGAAAAGAGCGGAAAAATGCTGTGAAAAAAACTTAATATTCTAAATATAGGTCTCCTCACAACTAATTGGAGGTGCATGAGCAGAGCCGAGATGTTCAGCAACGAAAATTATTCAGACACATTGGGTGCAGGAAAGAATCTAGCTTCGTCTCTTTCTGAAGTTCCAATAAGGAGTATCAGGAATAGGATGAACTCCGTATCAAAGTGGAAGAAGATTTAGGAAACCTGGGTTGGGGTTAGCCCGATACTCCGTGCCAATTCCTCTCGATGTTGCGCAGAAAGATATTTGTCATTGCGAAATCGAGCTTCCAATGTCACAACCTGAATTTAAAAAAACCTGTCCGACGACATCTCCCGCACATATATTCAATGGAAGAGGAAACAAACCTGCTGTTGAGTAAAAAGTACGCGCCGCTTCCTTTTCTGCGACATGAGGCCCCGCGGTTCAAACAGTCCATTCACTCGAGACACTCAATTCGAAGGTTACAACCATTAAAATCATGTTTCTTTTAGTTTTGATCCATGAATCTTTCAAAAAAATGCTTGAAGAAAACCTCTATTTTTGTTAAAAGCTCGTTTTTCCTTTAAAATTCAAGTCGCTACTCTTTATCGACTTGGATTTTAAAAAAAATAGAAAAAATAAAGAAAAAACTCTATATTTCCATTTAGTTCCTGTCGTTACCCATGCCTCAAACAAGATGTTGCCTCTATTCTATCGGTCTGCTCCTTTCACACCCAAATCTTTTCTCTATTTTTCTTTTCCCTTACTTTCTCAGCCTTGTTTTTACTTACTCTCTCTCTCAGTCTCTCTCTCTCTCTCTCTCTCTCTCTCTCTCTCTCTCTCTCTCTCTCTCTCTCTGTATGTGTCTTTCTCTATCTGTTCTCTACTTCGCGTTTTCTCCACCTACATATGTATCTCTCTAAATCTATCCCACTCTATGTAGCATCCTTGTTCCTCAACCTCTTGTCCCTCTCTCTGGTTTCAGAACTCGTTTGGAAGTATAAATCTTCACACTTTCGCGCACACGTGAGTACACAGCAAGGAAGAATGTTTCAGCCCATCCCTTCATTGGCATTGTTTCGAGACGCACTGCGTGTATACACAAATAAGCCTAGGGATACTCGTACTATTGTTTCCTACTATATTACTCTTTTCTTGCTCTTCAACTACTGTTTCCTGCTATCTCTCTTTCACCTAACTACAGTTCTAGCGACCATTCACCTCTAAAGCATCTAGCATAAACCTTTTTATTGGCGTCAACAATACAATCCGATTGTCGAGGAAGATAATAGGCAGTAAAAAGCCGGAAATTTCTATGTTTCTCGATGATTTGTTTCTTGAATGGGCCTGAGGTATTTATTGGTTCCGGTATCCTAGTATTGAGGTATTTTTTAGTAAAAACTGACACATAAACGTACAAACAAGTTAAAGAAGATTCACAAAAGGATTCAGAATGACACTTGCTTAAGAAATGATAATTTAACTAACAAAATATTCTTCAAAAAGTTTTTCACTTGTTATGAGGAAAGTTAAGCAGTAAAATTCTCTAATGACAATCATGCGTTAACATTGCGTCAAGCTACGCTCTACCCTGAAAAAAATACACGTCTCACAGGGTCTCTATTTTGTAGACGACCGAATAAGACGTCAATGAAGACAGAAAGTCGAGACATTTGGTAAAAACGGTTACTGCTCTATGCTTCTCTCCTAGAGTGTTATGCTGAAAGGAAACCAACATCTCATAATCCTCATGTTCTGACATAATCTTTTTGGTGGATCGATAAACTAGTAGCCAGCCCCAGCGCAAACCCTTGAGCGTAATACGTTTTTGGGACGAAAAATTAAGAACGAATCTAATGGGAAGTTTCCGGTGAATCCCTTGGAACACTTTGAGAAGCTCTTATCATATGAGTAAGTTCAAAAACAGTTTTCTCCGCCAAGTATACCTCTTTCATTTTCCTATAAAGCAAAGATTACATACTTTTGCTTGGTTGAGCTCTGCGACCTGAAATCTAAACATCTCTATTTCTGCTGTACTCTCCACCGCTCCCTGCAATTTCATAGGCAAGAAAAATGATAGCAGAACTTCCGAGATTTGTTTTCTGAGAAAAACTTCTCTAAGATTGCGTCCCTTGACACTTCATCCAGCTTCAAGCACCTCTATCAAATGAACACAATGGTAGAGATTTGAGGAAACTCACAGAGAGCAGGCGAGAGAGAGAGAGAGAGAGAGAGAGAGAGAGAGAGAGGGGGAGAGAGACCGACAGACAGACAGACAGAGAACATAAGTGATCATTCAAGAAATCTTGCGGAGGCAGAGAGCGAAAAGAGGCGCAGATGAAAAGACCACGGAAAATAAGAGAGCTACTATAAATGAGAGGGAGCCGTTCTTAGTACAAGTCCATGTATTGGCAATTGCGCAAGCTGGTAGCTCATTCACGAAACCGGTGAATGTGTGTACTTGAGAATTTTTTCACTCCCTACCTCTATCTCTCTCCCTTCGGCCTGAATATCCAAGGCAACGTACTCTCTCTCTCTCTCTCTCTCTCTCTCTCTCTCTCTCTATCTCTCTTTCTCTCTGTGTCTCTCTCCCTCTCTCTCTCCCTCTCTCTCTCTCTCTCTCTCTCTCTCTCTCTCTCTCTCCTCTCTCTCTCTCTCTCTCTCTCTCTATTTCTTCACCCTGTCCATGGCTCAGTTTGCCTCCCTATTGTCTTTCTCTATGCCCTCGATCTATCTCTTAACTATCCCATAAACCGTAATCCCATATCAGTGAACACGCCATGAGAGGATGGCGTCACTCTCATTTCACTCAAATGAAGTTAAACAGGTAGGAAGGGTTCGATTTCCATATTTACCATCCGAGCCTATCGCAAAGTCAAGCTATGGGAATCTTCAAAAACGTATGTTACCAAGATTGCCATTTCTTGGTAACATACGTTTGTAGTCGCAGCAGACCATATTCACCCGAAAACTTGTGCGACTTTCGTGCATTTTACAAGAATCCAACTCACGTCAATTTATGTACAAATTTGCAAAGAAAATCGGATTTCGAAGGTCCTCTGGAAGAGTCACAAGGTTGTGAGAAAAATTGTAAAACCGTTTTCATGACTATATTTTCGATTATGGACATTATCCAACTTTATTAGTTGAATATTGAGCAAACTTTAGAATTGGGAGCCTTGTATGAAGCGCATCGTGAAGAGTTATCTGTATTTCATTCCTAAAATTTTTTTTTTCGAATTTATTATCGATTGTATTCACCTTCTTTTATCCATCTAATCCCTTTTGTGATATTCTACTGAAACTTTTGTGGTTCTTTTCCATTGACATTTCTATTGACTTACTCGCTCTTTTCTTCACCGGTGAATTTTCTCCTTTCCAGCGTAATCGATAAAGTTTTCATGGGCAATGTTCAAACGACATAAGAAGAAATTCGAAGATGTCAACTAACTAAAACTATTACGAACTTCTCAAAGCTGCGTACAAAATGGCTTCTTTCTCCTTCTTCTTCTTCTTAGATTGGCCCTTTGTAATGATCCGTAAATGTCATCAGCTTATTTCGGGAAAGTTTAGCCGTAAGCAAGTTTTATTTCGAGTAAGCAGTTTACTCTTGGAATGGGAATGAAGAAGGAGTCCGGTGGATGCAACCCTTCTAATTTTCATCACTCAAATCTACCGTCTAAAATAACTTTAGTATCACTTACTCATTCATACCCATTGTGGTCTCTTTCTCTCGCACTTCAGGACTTTCTCTCTCTCCATTCCCATTCTCTTTCTCCTTCTCTCAACTGTCTTCCTTTCTCTTCCGATCACTCACTATTCCTCCCCAACCAGGTGTTGCTTAGTTTTGAATCTCTCTCTCACCTCTCTCACCTTCTCTCAACCGTCTTTTTTCTCCCTCGGTCACTCACTATTCCTTCACCACTATGTTTTACTCCATCCTGAATAACTATCTCTTACTCTTTGTATGTTCTGTGACGTCTCTCACTTCTGGCACCCATTTAATCTGTCTACTCTCTCCCCCTATCTCTTTCGCTATCCTTGCCCTTCTCTTCACCCTTCATCCTACCGTAGTCCCGCTGTGTGTTTGCGCGAAAGTGGAAAAAATTGAATGGAAAGATATAGAACTAAAGAGAGTGTCTAATCTAAGAGGCGGAAAACTAAGTAAGCTTTTAACTGCAGAGAAGAATTAAAGTCGCAGAAAGAAGAGGAAATGAGAAAAAGAAAAAGAAAAAAGACAAATTTTGGTCTGAAATTTTTCACTATCTACGATTCCTTAATACCCAAAAAACTGAAGGTGTCCAGTCCATTTCTTATTGGTTTGTACAGATTCCTTTGAACATACAGGTAAGTCACACATACAGACTTTCGGTTATTAGCAAAGAGGAACTGGTTCTAACTTGGCCAGGTTGCTGTTTTGACATTCAGCAAGTGAGCGAGAGACTGAGTGAAACACAGAGATCAACAATCGTTGAGTAAGAAAGAAAAAAATGAAGAAAATGAGCAGCGCAGGGTGAAAGATAAACATGAAGAGAGAAAGAGGGAAAAAAGAGAGAGACAGAGAGACAGAATTTTAGAAACATGGAGAAAACAAGAAAAGCGAGTTAAGAAGGAAAGGGTATGGAGAGAGAGAGAGAGAGAAAGCGAGACAGAGAGAGAGAGAGAAAGAGAGAGACAGAGAGAGAGAGAGAGAGAAAGAGAGAGAGAGAAAGAGCCCACGAAGGATTTGGGAAGCTCCATAGCGGCTCTGGCTTACTAAGGATATACAAGAAAATCATAAATTGAGATGGAGCGGTGTGTAGGTGAAAAATAGCTCAATTAACGGAAAAAGGAATTCTAAATATAAATAGATAAGAAAGTAAGCATTAAAATTTGTGACTAGGATTTTCAATGAATTTAGCGTGGAATATATCTAATAAGTATTTACTTTTGGCCTTCAGTACTAAATTATCCGTTTTGAACTGTATGAGAGAAAAAGAGAGAAAAGATTTGAAGTGATAGAGTGCATGAGTAAGTTTGAAGACATTCAGTTTCTTTGAAAAAAATTAAAACCTTCCAATTCTAAGATGCTGTAACTTTTTTGAAAGCCTATTAACTACAATCAGTAAAGTACCAGACTATCAATCGCAAGTTCAGTTCCGATGCTATTTTTTCCATTCACCAGGCTGGTTTAGCCCAGTGTCAATCAGGATTTCAGTTCTTGAGTATGTACCGTCTAAACCATATTAAGAATATCGGGTTTTTACGTTCAACGTTAGAGCTCGTACTTGATTAGGAACGTGAATATGAGTATAACTGTTCGAATTTGTATGATGTGGGTTATGTTCAATACATTGATAGTGAATTTGATCATCGCAAAAATTTTATGATAGGAGCTCCAAAAAGATCTTAGGTTTCACTTGAGAGCTTCAAATAGTACAATTCAGAAAACGATACATATATACAGCTTCTCTTGAAGAAACAGACTGAAATCCACAGTCTTGAAGGCTTATCAAGTTTCATCAAAATGATTTTGAGAGCTCGTTTTATTCTTGAGAAGAACTATGAACATCAATATTTCTACTCTGAAGGCTCCGAATAAAAACAATTTTGCCATCAACAAAAATTTCAACACAACTAAACTGCATTTTAAGTCGAATACCATGGCATGCGAAGCTTTATTTCAACACTTTCTCTCCTTACCCCTCACTTTGCTGCCTAAGGTTTACATGTTTCCTGTTTCTGCGATTCATGTTGTTCCTCTAGCTCTCTCGCTGTTGCTACTGTATCTCTCCCCACTTCTATTTCCCTTTCTCTATCAACCTTCATTATCATTTGATTCTCTCGAATCACTCGAAAAGAGGCCCTCTACATAGCCTTGCATGGCACACTCTCTTCTCAACCACATCCCCCCCCTCTCTCTCTCTCTCTCTCTCTCTCTCTCTCTCTCTCTCTCTCTCTCTCTCTCTCTTTCTCTCTCTCTCTCTCTCTCTCTCTCTCTCTCTCTCTCTCTCTCTCTCTCTCTCTCTCTCTCTCTCTCTCTCTCTCTCCTCTTCTTCTCATTACACAAAAGAAACGCAAGTATTGACAGAAAGGAGGACGACAACATATAAAAAGTAATGTGGTTCAAAAAAGGGAATGTTTTAGAAAAAGAACGAGATGAAGTTGAAGTTGTTAGGAGAAAAGTGTCTCAACTGATATAGGTAGAGATTGCTTCATTAAACTGATTTTACAGTTCAGTTAATGAGCATGATTACTTCGTAGACAAAAAAAACGAGTTATCAGGGGAACGATAGACGCGATGTAAAGAACAAAAGTTCAAGGGAACCATGTTAGAGTTGATCGTTCAAATGTTTGGCGTCAACAGTTACTTCTTTGCGGTTTTGTCGTTATATATATATATATATATATATATATATATATATATATATATATATATATATATATATATATATATATATATATATATATATATATATATATTTTATCTACATCTTTCGATGCAATCTATTCCACGTTTTTAGCTCAGAAATGATAGGAACGAGCGTGCAAAACGAGAGAAAGAAAGAAAACAAGATTTATACAAAGAGAGAGAGAGAGAGAGAGAGAGAGAGAGAGAGAGAGAGAGAGAGAGAGAGAGATTAAAGGTTTATTTGGTTTTTATCTCAGGAATTACTAACTGTTGGCGATGTGCGAGGCTGCGGCGGCGGTGGCGGAGAAGCGTGGATCTGGTGAATACCAGGTCGAGGAGGGATTTACGTAGCTGCAAAAATAACACGCGTTGGCAAAAAAATAATTTAAAGTTATATAGAAAGAATTCGAGACTCATGAATCGAAAAAAAAGGATTAGATGTTAAAAAGGAAGAAGTTGTAAAGCAGGGTAATTGTTCTTCATAATTTAAAACGATATTCATTCAAAACTTCCGGGGAAAAAACCTTTGAAAATCGGTAGAAGCTCCATAGGAAGGGTAGAAAGAAGAAAAGTTTGACCCTGTTCCGAAAGGCCCTGCAATAAGATTACCCGAATCAATAAAAAAACTCTTTACTTTCAGAATATTCTCAAATACATTTGGATTGGTAAATTACTGCATATCCATGAGAGCATTATGGGAAAGCGACGGACCGGACGTAACTCCAGCAGCACTTGCAGCTGTGGCAGCTCCGAGACCGAAGTTTACAGCGGCTTGGGAGCAAACTGCAGCTGAAGAGGCTGCGGCAGCTGAGGTTGAATCAGTCGCCAGAATGACCGAGGGGCCAGTGGAAGGGGCTGCTGACATCGTTGTCAAAAAGCTGAATGTATCAACCTTTGTTATAGTTTATGATTCCAACAGTATTGCGGAATTAATGATTAACTAAGTTATTTGCGAACGACACAAATAGAAAATTTCTACAATAAAAAATATGAACTCGTTAGAAACATATGAATTTGAGATAAGTTGAGGCGAAAGGCGGCGGTAACATCTGAAAAAACCTTCTGAGTCGACGTGTCGCCAAAAGGCAGTATTCCAAAGCTATATGTAATCGGGAGCATGTAGTCACTCTGTCTCCGTCATCACAAAGAATAGTGATCCTCTCTGCCATGCCGGAGTGGACAAAACCCTACCCTACTAATTATCGCAAGACTCTCAAAAACTAATTTTCAATGTTGATTCCTTCTCTCCTGAATCCGTATCCGATCTAACTCATGTTTCATTTTTTCTAACTCATGTTTCATTTTTATACCATTACTTATCGTGAGTTGACCGAGGATACACAGTAAAATTGAGAGAAGAGACATCATCCTTGCTATGTAATCCAAAGGAAACTCGGTGTGATCAGAAAGACCTGCAGATGGTGAGATTGGAGTGAATAGCCCCTCTCGCTGTTTCGATTTCCAAGAATCGCTGATCCGTCGGTTCCAGAAACATCGACAATATACTTCCAATATTCGAGAAGAGAATATTTTTTAAAGCGAGATGATCGTGCCATTTCGAATGCAAGATTCGTCTCCTGTGTGGATGGATGCATGCGGCAACTACTTCCTTGGCCCTCTACCATCCATCCTCGCCCGCCCCTTCCAAGTCTACTTCAAACTACTCTACGGCAGAAGTATCATCAAAAACACAAATATAGATGAGGAGTGTGGTCGTCAAGGAGAGTTTAGAATTGAGAACACTTTGGAGTGAAGAGGCGGAATGAGAGGAGAGAAGCGAGTGAAGAGGGCGAGTCTTTCCCTTGACTGTATCTGAGGGTGAGAGAGGAATATGCACATGGAGAAAGGGGTGAGTGGAGAAGGGCTAACAAAAAGATAGTCGACTTCATTTTACTTATCGCATTTTCAAAGAAAGCAGTCGAGATTGGAGAAATGAGAAGACATGTGAAAAATATGCATGAATGAGTCAGCTAGAGAAAGGAAAAAAAAAAAAAAAAACAATAAAAGAGGAATAAATTTTTATTTTGAGAAATGGTTAATGAGACATAGTATTTCAATAAACAATTGACTAACCGAAACTTTCTTCCCTTTGCGCATATCAAATAAGGAAACACTGTAAAATCTTGAGAAAGGACAAAACAAAAAAGGTCTTAGATGTTTGTTTGGCTTTTTGTGTGTTTTCAAGATTCAAGAGTAATTAAAGATCACTTACGATTAAAACGAAAAGCTGTATGTAAGTAATCTTCAAACTAGTTGATTAGTATTCCGCCGAAATGAGAAAAAGAGTTAAAAAAAGAGAGTGAGAGGAAAAGAGAAGGTGAAGACAAGGGCGAGTGGAAAATAAGTTGTGAATTCAAAAAGGAAAGATGCATAAAAGACCTCTTTCACATAAGTGTCTATGAAGTGTTTGAGAGAGAGGAAATTAGGAAAGAGCATATAAAGGAAGAGGGAAAGAGAGTGCATCAGCCAGACGAGAGTGGCGAGCGAGAAAAGGAAGGAAAACATTTCTTCGTATAATTTCAATGAACAAGATCCTGCGTCAGTCGGAGAAGGATCCAAGAGAACTGTCAGAGTCAAGAAGGGCTGGCCTGAAGTCTCCGTATAGATAGAGGAAAAAAGCAATCTACAGAAGAAACCTTCTCACCCCACTCTCTCTTCTTCGATAAGAAGGACCCTTCGGTCTCCTCCTCACTCTTCGCCCTGAAGGACCATCACTCGAGTGCCACTTTTCCTCGCTTATAGTGAGGAGAAAAGAAATAACAGAAAGAGGAGGAGCGTACACGAGGGGACGCTCCGCCTCTTGTATATTAACCGCGCGGAGAGAGTAGTGTGTGTGATAGAGCCGCTTACCGACCAACCAGCGTGGAGAAGACACGCCCCCTTTACTGAAAAAATTGAATGAAATTTTTAAATAGCAATCATGGCGACTGAAATCTCCGGGAAGATATTTGAAGAAAAAGTCAGTGAGTTGAAGGGAAGCTGAATGTGAAAAAGAACTAGAACTTTTAACTTAAGCGGAGGATTAAAGTAGGGAGAATGTCTTCCCAACGGATTGTATTCATTGCAAGATGACCTCATTGAGTAATCATAGTTTTGTGAAATTGAAAGATTGTTCCGAGAGAACTTCAATTCCAGTTGTATGGTTTTCAAAATTAGTTAAGATGATGCAATATAACGGTGTTTATATTAATTAATTTCAATTCTGATAATTCAAATTTTTTCCTCGGCGAAAATAATGTGAAATTTTTTTTTAGAAGAGTTGAGTGATTTCATTTTGTTTTTGATGGCACAGGCTGTAATCTTCGCTTTTGGAAACAAAACTTGTTTAAACTTGGTGATATCAGAATAATGCAGTGAAAAACGTGTAAAACCGAAATTGTTTCTCCTCAAAAGTGTTTTTCAAACTGGGGAGAATGAGCTCAATTTGAACTCTGCTTGACCTCACCGATTTAAACAGTGTCCTTAATATTGACTTCTCTATAATTTTTTAATCTATTGCAGCCAAACCACATCATATCTACAAAAAATTCATAAGTTTTTATTTTTTACCTAAAAGACTTCGATTGCGGAATTCCACGTCTTGATAAAATATCAGAAATCACATTAGGTTCGGAAACGTTGTTGTTGACAGAATGGCAACATTATTGAGACGTAGGACATTGAGAGCTCAATTTCACCAAAAAGTTTTTTCCTTAATTGAGAAAGCATGAACTTAAACTAGGCTCAAGACAACTCCGTCCTTTTTTAACTAAGTTAACCCTGGTCTGATTTTCCAAGCTTAACTTCTTTCTCTGTTTTAAATAGGTGACCGGTCCACGACCGGTCAACTAGCTCGTTGTTTGGGACATTAACTTCAGTTTTTTTAAAAAGTGTAATTAACACAGAAGTAATCAAAAGGTCGCAGCCTGAGCTCATTGTTCGGTTCACGAACTCAGTCTGAAACTACGACGTAAACAACGAGCAGTGCAAGAGAGCAAAAAAAACACAAAGTTAAAAAGGTAAAGATTTAATATGCCAGTCTACTTTTGTTACGACTAGTGTGCGATATGTTGTCAGTCCGTGATCAGTAGCATTCCGTACAATTAATAAAAAGAAATGCACCGGCATATAGCAAATTTGCTTTTTAAAAAAGTGGAAATTTGCCTTTCGAAGTCAATCGAGCTTGAAAACGCATGAAAATATTCTGCGGTCGAACTCTAAGTCACCAACCAATTAGATACAAACAAAATTATTTAGGTTTTTTAAAAAGTTGTTTTGTTTTTCAAATGTCTTCCTACTGCTTTTTGACTCACAAACCGTTGAAAAAGTAAAATTCACACACGTCACGATCATAATGCTGTCTTTAAGTTAATTTAAAGCTATGCTTTTTCGCGTTCCGTGCTCTAAAACTCATGTCTAAAGATGATTGACCTTGGAAAAATCAAGAAAACAAGCTTAAAATGCTTTATTGTATTGATTTTCCTGATGTTTTGAAAAGTTTTTTTTATCATGCTAACCAATTTTTTGTCTTCTTATACCAAGTATGCTTGTTTCCGATCGTTTCACTCGACTGTTCTTTTCTAAACAAGAGTTTTGCCTGGGTTTTATAGAGAAAATCATTACACGGGACGTTTTTGAGTGAATTTCTCGAAAACAATTTTGAGGGAATTTCTCCGAAAAATTTCATCAATGTCTTGCAAATTTCACTCAAAGATAGAAAAATTTAGTTGAAGCTTAAAAAAATATAGTAACTCAGGAGTTAGCAAAACGGAATTTAAACCCAATATACGTGCCCTAATTAAACATTATTGATCATAAACAGATTTTAAAAACTGGAGAATTCTGCTCAGGACACCATGGTCAATAATTTTTGATATGAATTGATGCTCTTTTTACTCAAGGTGACTTGCGAGGTGACCTCGCCAGTCACCTCGAGTAACAAGATAGCTTAAACGTAAGGTTGATGTCGGTAATGGAATCGGTTTTGTAGATGTTGAGGCTTTTCCATCTTCAATTTTTCAGAAATGTTAACACTTAGATTCTGCCCTTATTAAATGGTTGCTAGATTTAAATTTTCAAAAATTGTTGTTCAAAAAACCGATTTCTCGGAGCCATCGACGGTTTTCTTTCTCCAGAAAAGCCGCTTTTAGTGGACTTCTCTGTCTTGTCGGAATTACCGGAAACATGTGTTTATATATGTAATACACTACCGGCCAAAAATGGAGCTTACTTAGTTTTTTAACTTTTTTTTTCAAAATCAGTGAATGGGCTCAAAATTTACACATTTTTTATTTTGAGTTTAGAAAAACGTTTTTCACTTTTCAAATTCAACATCTAATTTCTCTTCTTCGAAAGAAATGCGCAAAAGTGCTCATGCCAATGTGATTAATGGAGCGTTAAAGTTTTTAAAAATAATGGAAGATGAGTGATGAGTGAAGATGAGTAATTTCTGTCAAGTTGCCTTGAAATTTCTGTGACTAGTTGTCGTTGCTGAGTTAACTGTTGGCCAATAAGAATTTGTTGAATATATTTATTTATTCATCGGAGGCAAAGAGTTTCAAATACCAAGTCGTGGCAGGCGAGTAAAGATTACCGAACGAGTAGTTGGTCACTTCTCCCCACTGCTGCTGCTGCTGCTGCTCCCCACCCCACTGCCGGACTCTCCCCACTGCTGCTAATCACACTAGCAGTGATCTAGCAGGCAGCCACTGGTTCTACCAGGATAGGTCTGTCCTGCATCTCAGGGGAGCGCGTACCCTGCCGCAAGGCGGGAACAAGCGCGAGGAAGAAGAAGGACGATGAGTGAAGCATCGATTTTGTACCCTCTTCAGTTTCACCACGAATTGCCGTGAAATGGCAAAGAACACTTTTTTTGTTGCTACTTTTTGAACGGAGCCTTCACTTTTAAACAAGATTAAGCATTGAGGAAACACCGTAATCTATTGCCATTTCATGGCAATTCGTGGTGAGACTGAAGAAAATACAAAATCAGCGCTCCACTTATATTTCACTTTTTTGAGTTTGAACGCTCTATTATTCTATGACGTATTTCAAATATACACAGGTGAGCCAAAAGTTCACACCAAAAGGACGACTTCGTCATTTTGCAACTTTTTGAAAAAGTAGTTTAGCGTTCGTACAAATTTTGCTTGTATCTTAGTCATAACGTTGTGAAAATACCCGGAAAATTTCAATTTTTTAATGTTCTCGTTTTCCAGTAATGATCTATGAAAATGACCGTTGCTGTATTTTGCGCTTAAGCTAGTCTGGGCATATGTACTTAGAATCACATCGCCAAATCCACTGGATTTTTCCGCAGGACCATTGAGGACAACATGAGAAGTTTTTGTGAGACTGGTACGACAAATGACCGTCTCAGAACCGGCAGATCAGCGCCTTGACCTCGTCCGTTGACGTTTAAAGCAACCTAGCGAATTCTCAGAAAACTCTGGAAAGATCTGCCGCGACATTAATGAGATCATCGGTGCGATGACCTCATGTCATTCAAATTAGGCGAAAATTTTGAAAAATGTTGGAAGAAAAAAGTGGTAACAAGAAGAAAAAATTTGGGTACAAAGTTTCGGGGTACGAAATGTCGCGGTACGAAGTGTCGAGAATACAACAAAAAAACAAAAATTTTAATGAAATATTCAACAAAAAAAGTGAAATGATTTTTAAGTACGGAATTTTTTAAGTAACAAATTAGATTGCGATTAGTTAGTATTTTAAGATTCATTTGGAGAGCAAGACGACATGTGCAATCTCATTTTCTCGTACTTTAAGATGTTATTTCGCGTGCTCTCGCAAGATCATCTCATACCTCACTGATCCAACATTTTTTTGCCTAAAAAGTGCGAGAGCCATGATCTCATCGTGAAAAATTTCAGTTGTATGAACACTGACTCGATGATCTCATTCATCGAGCAATGATGTCATCTTTACAGATACATCGTCGATCACTCAACTTTTTTCGAGAGATTACTGTCGCGGCTGATTATCTCGGCTAGTTCTGTTCGGAAGATCGTCAATTCCCGCGTTGAACTCCACCCCATCAAGCTGCAGAAGACTCACGCATTGACGGTCTGTCTTCGAAACGTAGTGAACTGATTAAGCGGTTCAAGCCGGTGGACACTTTGGATTTTCTCTTGACGGATGATTTTTTTTGCGTAATTGAGCAGTGCTTTAATCACCAGATTCCGGAAGCCGAAAGAGAACAACAGATCTGAACCTTTCCTGACGGTCAAGGATCTCTCTGGGAGACTCGTATTGCAGAAGCTTTGATGAGGAGAGTGAAGGTGGTTGTGGTGCTTGGGTGAACGGAGGGGATGCTATGGAGAGGGGTAGAGTAGAATTGGGAGCCGATTCGATGGGTTCATCTGTTTGAAGACCTGCCGCCGCTTTAAAGTCTCAAAAAAAGATGAGAGATGCGCGATGTATCTGGAAAGATGACATCATTGCTCGATGGATGAGATCATCGAGTCAGTGTTAATATAACTGAAATATTTCACGATGAGATCATCGCTCTCGCACCTTTTAGGCAAAAAAAGATAGATCAGCGAGGTACGAGATGATCTTGCGAGAGCACGCGAAATAGTATATAAAAGTACGAGAAGAAAAGATTTCAAATGCCGTCTTGGTCTCCAAATGAACCTTAAAATACTAACTAATCGCAATCTAGTTTGTTTCCGTACTTAAAAATCATTTCACTTTTTTGTTGAACATTTCATTAAAATTTTTGTTTTTTTTTGTATTCTCGACACTTCGTACTCGACACTTCGTACCGCGAAATTTCGTACCCCGAAACTTTGTACCCAAAAATTTTTTTCCTGAGCCTAAGCTTCTTTTTTTTCCCGAGCCAAAAGTTTTTCCTGAGCCTAAGCGTTTTCAAAGTAAACATAATTTATTTGATGTAAAAATACTTTTTTAATGTAAAAATTATTTTTTTGTAAATGTATGTAAGACAGAGGTATGACACATCGAACCTCTAGGAGGGGAGGGGCCTAAAGTGCGAAAGTGCCGGTTTTTAAAAATGTGATTCTAGCGTTGAATAATTTGCCGTTTTAGAAGAACAATTTGGGTTCTTTTCAACTTAAGGGGGGCGCACTTCACTTGGGGAGCTCCGCTTCACTTGGGGTGGGGGGTTTTAAAAAAATATTTTAAAAAGATTTTTTTACATTAAAAAACGCTTAGGCTTAGGAAAAAGTTTACGCTGACGAGGCCACACGGCTTAGGCGAACGAGACCGCGTAACACAGCTCACCAGTAAGTGTTGTAAAAAAAAATTTTGGGCGGGTGACCGGGCGACCCTTGCGAACGGAAAGCGGGGAGGATCAACAAAAATTTGTTAATGACTGTTTTCTGTGTTCAATTGATCTTTTGTTTCTCGTAGCACGGGTCGAAGTTCAATATTCGACATTTTGTTCACTTAAGAACGTTTAGCTTTTGGAAAAAATCGTTTTTATGTTATATTTTCTTCACCATAAAAGAATTTTTCTGGGGAACCGGGTGGACGACCGTGAGAAATTTAAAAAGTTTGGTGAGCTACGCGCGTAAGAAAATTCAAAATTTTTGTATTTTTTAAAAAACATTTTTTGAATGCACCGCAAAGGAGGCTTTTGATACGAGTTCTATTTGCGTTTGATACGAGCTTACAAAATGCCTCACAAAAGCTACATTTGAACTGTGCGTGCGAAAACCCTCGTCAAGTAATGGGATAATATGGATGCTGACTACTTGCGGGCGGTCGTGGACAGCTAGGGTCTTCAGTCAATACCTGTTAGGTCAATGGTGACAGTGACACGAGTAGAGGTATACCAATGGAACAGTTGACGTTCTCGAAAAAAACAAAACGATGGAAGCAACATGAAATAGCTCTAACTTTTTGCAACTAATCGATACATGTTATTACGATACGTGGAAGGAGAGGAGCACTGAAATTGCCACAAAACCTATACATTTTCAAGGTGCGCATAGCATGGAAAAGAAAACCATGGCTGGGAAGATATCCCACTTACTTATTAGATAAAAAAAACCTCGATAGAACCAAAAAAATACATCCTACTACCAATGAAAAAGAAAATTAGAGTGTTCGATCAAGCCCCTAAAACATCAACATTGTTTTTCTTTTGGGGAAAAACAAGAGGTAGGACAAAGTTTATACAACTTGAAGATATTAAATAAATCGCTAAGAAGAAACCCTTCTGACCACTACTCGACGAGACGAGGCACTAGAGGAAAACCCTAAAACTGAGATCTAGTTCACGCCTCGCAGTTAAAAAGACCTTGAGGTAGCAATCTACAGCTTCAAGAAATCTATTCTCGTTGCAAATAGAACGGAAAAGAAGTATGCTCCTGCTACTTCATTGGGAACCTCAAAAAATCAGAAGAATTCTCTGTGATTGCAGAAAAGAAGGACGACGTTAGCAAAAACGAGTAAGAAATTCAATAATAATAATAATAAAAATATATAAAAATAATAATAAAAATATTCACATACTTCCATATAGAATCATTCGGCTAGTGCATGTCTTGAAACAATAACATGAGTAGCCTAATTATTACCCCGGTTATAGCAACAAACGGGGGTTAGGAGAATGTGACAGATGAGGAAGGCTGCTGCTGAGAGGAGGCAGCCGTACTCCCTGCTGCATCTGATGAGGTCGCAGCAGCAGGCCGCACTGCAGCTTGTCGCTCACTCTGTCCACTAATAACCGCAAGATCACTCTCGCTCTGCAATCAGAAAGAGATGCTCAGAGAGAGAAGATTTGAATGTTCGAGTTTTACCGTCTGTTGGCAAACATTTCTTAAAAACTCCTGTTTACAAAAACAAAAAAATGAGTTTCAAAAGATGAGCAATAATAATATTATTACTCATCTTTTGATGAAGATGAGTATCTCCATAAAATTACTTTAGACTACCTGATTTCGCTTTGATATATAAATAAGTTTTTATTTTTCATGCGGGCCTGCCTGACACTGATAATCAATCAGGTGTTAAATAGTCATGTCAGACTTTCTGTCGGCGGGCCTCTGTTTTACTAAATCATAAGGGGGGACCCTCATGTTAACAATAAATTTTTGTTCGCGGGCCTATGTTTTTTATCATAAGGGGGGACCGTTATGTGCAAAGTTTTTTTCCGTATTTGGCGGACGTCTGTACCTTTTTCTTGCACACTGAAAACCCCTGCTGATAAAGCATTAAATCATTCAGAAAATCAGTTTTGAATTTCTTAATCCTAATTTTCCAACTTGTGATTGACTCTGTTTTATAGTGTACTCTTGATAGTATTGTCTATGGCGGATGACTCTCCCCACTGCTGCTACACACATTTACTGCTTTCACCAGGATAGATCTGTTTCGCATTTCAGAGGAGCGCGTACCCTGCCGCAAGGCGGCAACAAGCGCGAGGAAGATTATTATTAGTGTATGCTTGCAATACAGGACTGTCTGACTTTTTGTAGTATGTAAAGCGGGCAAATTTTTATTCTATAGCGAATAAAGGATGAATTTTTAATTATGATGATATGATGGCGACGATAATGATTTTCACCAGAAACTTTTTTCTTCTGCTCACGGATCTAACAAGGTGTTTCTCTCCCTCAGAGTTCGGGTGAGAAGAAAACCAAGCGCTCTCCGAAACGCCGAAAAACCTTCAAATCTTAGTAAGTAAAACGTAAATAAAAGTTGAAAAGGTTAAAAAAGCGTCTTATTTGGAAATAATCAAACCGTTAAGCACGCACAATTACTTTTTCTGCGAAATTTTTTTACTTTGACTAAACAATTCAATAACTATAAGTTAATTTAGAACAGATCTTTCTATCCTTCAGAAATACTATTTCAAGGCAAAAAGTTCGCTGCGTCTACCAATATACTGCCTCAGGTCTCTATACCCTCACAACCTTCGAGTGAGGCAGCAAACGCTACACAGAATGAGGATAATGTCGGGTACAACAATAAATAGCTGAGGAGAAAAACGAAGATAAAAACAGGGCGACTTATTGAAGAAAAACAAAGCCCCAAGAAAGAGAAATAGAAAAAAGAGAGAAATTACGGAAGAACAGAAGAAGAAAAAGAGCGATAAAAAAACTGATATACAAAAAAAAGATAATACAATTATCAGGAAATTTAATTACTATGAAAAAAAAAGTACAAGTGCGATTAATATAAAACTCGAGTCCGTGTAATAAGAAAAGGTGAGAGCGCAGACATTGACTCTGTCAATTACGCGCGTAAGTTCTAAGAATGGAATTCCGTGCAGGACCTTTTTTTTCAAAAAAAAATTATTCCAGGACAGATCATCTCACAACATCTTCGCCTAATTTGATTGCCATGAGGTCATCGCGCCGATGATCTCATCTTTTAGACTTTAACGCGGCGGCTGATGAGATCTGAGAGAAGTTTCTTCAACTGCAAATGTGATACTGGCTGTTTTGGTTGAAGAAGCAGTCTGGACTAAAGGCACTGGACGTTTTGCTGCGGTCGGTTGAGTGGTTGAGACTATTCCAGAAAGGACTGCTTGAATTTCTTCAACAGAACTTCCCAGTTTTTTCATTCTTTTCGTTTAGTTCTTGTTCATTCCGCTCTGTGGCTCACATGCGAAACAAGGGTAATATGCCAACCTTTCAAATGTTTTCTCAAGATCGGCAATCCTTTCCATCAAGGCTTTCGTCTCTTCGTTTTTCTGGAGACAGTCGACACAAGGAGGGGGCTTCTTTAGAACTCTTTTGGGGGTGGGCATCTTTGTTTATTGTCGAAATTCGAGTTGATGTCAATGCAATTATGAGTTCACCGCTCGCTGAGAGAAACTAAGGAGAGAATGTCGGAATATCGGAATATCGCGGAACCTGTCACGGAATATCGCGGAACCGAGCCTCTTATCCAAAAATCTCGAAGGTCCTGCCGCACTTTCAATCTCTGTTTTAACTAGGTGACCTGTCCACGACAGGTCACCTAGCTCGTTGTCTGCCACATAAACTTTTGTTTTTTTTCTCAGTCTAAATAACACAGGAGAAATGAAAAGGTCGCACAGGAGAGCGTTATTTCGTTTAAGCTCTCAGTCTAAAACTACGACGTAAACAACGAGCGGTGCGAGAGTGCGAATAATATTGCACCAAGTTGAAGAAGTAGAGATTTCATATGCCAGTCTACTTTTGTCAGGAATAGTCTGCGATATGTTAACAGTCCGTAATCAGTAGCATTCCGAAAAGAAGTGCATCGGCAAATGTGCTGAAAAATTCGAAAATTTGCCTTTCGAAGTCAATCGAGCTTTACAACGCATGAAAATAACCTTCGGTAGTATTCTAAGACTTAGGAACCAAAAAAGTGGTCTTATGTTCTTACTTTGTTTTGTTATTCAAATGTCTTCCTGCTGTTTTTCGACTTATGGACTTTTTTTTAAATTTAAAATTCCCGGACGTCACTATCTCAATAATGTCTCCAAGTTTTGAAAACAATGTTTTTTTCTCGCGTTCGGAGCTCTAAAACTCATGCCTATTGATAATTGAAATTGAAAAGCTATTAAAAAAAGAATTTTCAAACGCTTGTATTGTTTATCCCGATGTTTTTCAGTCGTGTTCTCTTACGAGCGGCTCGGATGACTGGCTTCGGGGGAGGAGGAACTTCTTCACTGGCAGTCGAAAATTGTGAGCGCTTCTTCACAGATAGCTGTGACTGCCTGGTCATGGGAGAGTCTTCTCGAGTCCGTCTGCGCAGGTCCTCGTCCAGATCATTGATCTCTCGATGATCTGTAGAATCTTCCTCCGAACGAGCAGAAGTGCTTGACGAAGATGACGTGGTAGTTCTTCTCCTTTTTTTCTCGCGCTGTCTTTGCCGTCTTCTCTTTCTCTTCAGAGCCTGTCCACCTCTCTGAGGCGAACTTCGCAGAGAAGACGGTGCGCCTGACTCGCTAATCGGCTCTTCTTCCATTACGCTGAAAGAAAAGCAATTACTTCTGGAACTTTCAACTTCTTTCACAATAAAGTTCTCTATAACCACAACCGTTATTATATAGGGTACTGATCCAAATGAATCAAACCTGTCTTAGTTTAAGCGATAACATCTCATAACGCCTTCAACCCCCGTAACTCCAATCCTAGACCCCTGAAACTCGTTATGCCGACTGTGGATTTTCCACAAGCAGTACTCTCAAAAAGTTTTCTGCTTAGAAACCACAACCTCTTTGTAAGAGATTCCTAGACCAGATGGAAGAGCCATCCTCACCTAGCGAAAAGGTAATTCCAAACCCAAACCTTTCATCCCTAACTTCATTTTCCCTCGTCTTCCATCTTCTCCTCAGCCACTTATCGCCCAAACTATTCGCCACCCACCTAGAAGTTATGTCCAATTCAATTCTCAATCTAACTTTCGTCAATCTCAAGTTAACCGATCTCCATTTCAATCAAACTAAGTAATGATCTCCGGTCGCTTGCTCATAATTTTAAATTTTTTTGCCAACGTTCGTTCTTTAGTTAACAAGATAGGAGACTTGCAACTTCTACTCTCTGAGAAATTCTCTGTTATTGGGATGTGTGAAACGTGGCTTTCCAACTCATTTCCCGACTCTTTCCCCCTCTCAATACTCCATTTGTAGATGTGATAGAGAGGGACAAACGAGTGGTGGGGGAGTTTTGTTCTTCATAGCCTCAACCCTTTCTCATGAATTCATTCTATCCCAGACTATTAAAAACTCCTATTAAGTATTAGCGATTGACATCGATATCAAGTCCCACATAATTAGATTCGTCGTCGTTTATTGTGTTCCTCATATTGATGCACAAGGCAGCAATAACTTGATCAAACTCCTAAGTGACCTTGTGACTCGTAATCATCCGTGTGTTATTATAGGTGATTTCAATCTCCCAGATATTAACTGGACTTCTACTCCAATTACTTCTCTAACGAACTACTCCAAAAGTTTCCTTGATTTCTGTGCGACTACTCAAATGACCCAGTACATAAAAAGACCTACAAGGTAGGTATAAATATAAATATTCTTGATCTTCTCCGGTCTTTTCAATTCAATTTAAACGCTTTATCAAGATCAACAAGCCACATCGGGAAATCCTCGAATAAGGGATCTGAGCGTTGAGCGGAGGTTGAGCGAGGCAAGCAGTAGTGATCGAAGTGCTACTCTTCCTCTTCTGTCGCTCATCATGGCGCTACGATCCCGGAGCGCCAAATCTTCTCGGGAAAGAACTCTGACAGACGAGAGAAGAGACGGTGCGGGGAGCAACCGCTTACGGACGGAGACGAATGAAAGAATGGAAAAAAAAATTCTCCGGTCTAATAGTCCCAAAGTGGTAAAAACTCACTTGTAACCCCATCTTTCAGTTCTTCTGACTACGAGTAAATAACATTTGAGTTGTCCTTATTCTATGAATTTCCCTTATATTCCTATAGACCTGATTTCATTAAAATAAAATACAAAGTTTTACTCTGTTTCTTGTCTAACTTAGATTGGACTTCCATTTTAAGTCTAAGCGATGATACTAATAGCAAGTATGAATTCCTTTTACTGTTATTAGACAATTGTGTAACAGAATTTGCTCCTCTAGAGAAGGTGAGTTTATTACTCACGCTCCCCTTCCCTCTCATATAGAAAGAGCTCCCCTTCCCTCTCATATAGAAAGAGCTCCCCTTCCCTCTCATATAGAAAGAGCTCCCCTTCCCTCTCATATAGAAAGAGCTCCCCTTCTCTCTCATATAGAAAGAGCTCCCCTTCCCTCTCATATAGAAAGAGCTCCCCTTCCCTCTCATATAGAAAGAGCTCCCCTTCCCTCTCATATAGAAAGAGCTCCCCTTCCCTCTCATATAGAAAGAGCTCCCCTTCCCTCTCATATAGAAAGAGCTGAGCGTAAACGCTTTAACTTTTGGAACAAATATCTCTGTAGTGAAGTTGTTGCCGATCATGAGTTGTATGTTAGACCTAGTAAAAAAATTTTTTAAAAAGACGCAATCGCTTGATAAGCATGCGTGACTAAGAGAACAGGGCATATGAGCCTTTCATATAACACTATCGCACGGGAAAGCAATGTGTCCCCGTGGTGTAATGGTAACACGCGCTCCCGGTTTGAGTCGAGATGGTCTGGGTTCGATCCCGCTTGTTGGACTAGCTTTTTTCTGTGCGATAGTTCACTCATTCATCCTATCTCCTCTCGTAGTACTCCAGATAATTTAAACATGCTCTTTATTAAAAAGATTACCGTACCTTTATCCATCCCTATTGAAATCATATATAACGAATCCTATCAGAAGTCTCAGATCCCCCAAAGATGGAAACACTCTATAGTGACTCCAGTCAAAAAGAAGCCCCCTTTTAACAACCCATCTAAATATCGCCCAATTAGTATAACTTATCTTTTCTGTCGTAAATTTGAAAAAGAAATCGATGATCACTGTAAAAGAAATGATTTTCTCCATGGTGACCAGTATGGCTTCCGTCGCAAGAGATCCATAGAACAACTTATGCTCTTATTTCTAGACGAATGTACATCAGAGATTGATAAGAAGAAATTTACAGATATAATTCACTTTGATTTTGAAAAAACCTTTGATGAAGTTTCTCATATTAAAATCATCCATAAACTCAAAGAATATAAATTTTCAATTAAGATAGTTTCTTGGATAGAAGAATACTTGTGACATGTCCTACGAAGAGCGTCTACACCTACTGCAGCTACAATCCTTGGTAAAAAGAAGGACCCAAGCAGATTTGGTGATGACATTCAAGATCATGAGTGGAAAAACTCCGATAACACCATCGAAAAATTTCTCTCTACCTAGCCATAGATACGAAACTAGATCTCTTCAATACAACCTTGTTATACGAAAATTGAAAAGCGTAGCGCATTCTAATATTCTTTCAGTTAGAATCGTTAACAAATGGAAGAGTTTACCACTATCGGTAATCTCAGCGAATTCAGTAAAATCTTTTAGAGGCATGATTTCAGAACTATAGCTATTCTAAATATAAAATACCCGATCCATGAATTGTTTTTTCTTCTTCCGCTGTTTAAGTAACTTTTTCTTCTTACGAAAAATGATTTTCTCACTTTAGTTGTTGAAGTGTCACGCTTGTGTACCCATTCCACATATGCCTTTATGTTGATGAATGAACTCAATGCGATAAACTATTACTTAAGTAACAGAACCTATCAAGTTAGGGTTAGAGACGCCCTTTCCGAAAGCTTCACTGTGAGCAGTTGAGTCCCCCAGGGCAGTGTTCTCGGCCCATTACTTTTCATCATTTTCACTTCAGATATTGTTTCTAAAATTTCCTCTTCTTGTAAAATGAAGGTCTTTGCCGACGATATGAAAGTATATAAGCACTTATCTTCTAATGACTCTCCTACTCCTTAGCAAAACGCTATAGATTCTGTTCTTCATTGGTGAAAAGCTTGGCAATTACCGTCGTCTGTTCCCGAATGTAAAGTTTCAAGAAAAGGTCCACAACAACCCCCTCGTTATCCTCACTCATTGAACGGGTCCAACCTTGAATATTGTCATGAGATCCGTGATTTAGGTTTCATTGTAGATAAAAGATTTACCTTCTCTTCTCATTGCTCTATAATCGCATCGAAAGACAAACGTAAATGATATTGATATTCTTTATCGCCAAAGGACAACTGGTTCAGGGTCATCGCTAACATGGTTGACAATGAGAAAATGAAAAAGTAGAAAATCTTTGGAAGAGGAATAAGCAACTGTGGCGTTGCACTGAAGAGTCTTGGTAGACCACTTAGCGTTTCAACCTCATACCGAAGAGATTCACGAAGTCTTGAGTCCCAAGAAGACAGAAGAGAATTCTCGTAATTCAATGAAGTAGAGATGTAATTCAATGAAGTAGAAATGCTATCTCATTCCAAAAGTTCTCAAAAGTAAGAGCACGAAAGTGCTCGTTGATGCCTAAAACATTTATGTCAAATCTATTCTTCAACATTGTACTACTGTTTATTCCTCTCCCCCCATTTCGTTAAAGATATTAGAAAATTAGAAAACGTCCAAATTTTTTCACTCGCCGAGTTTTCTAACGCTGCTTTGGTATTACATAAACATGCCAAACAGTCAAATTAGAAACAAAAAAATTAGGGCTTTTTTCATTGGAGAGCATAAGAGAATCGAACGATTTGAGTTAACTTACAGAACTAAGAAGAGGAAAAACTACTCTTTCAGAAAGAAAACCCAATTTATATAATTTCCACGTGACAATCCACGACACGTGGATATAACTTCAAATTACATTTTCGTTTCCCGAAAGCAATTTTTCATATAAATTCATTCGCAATAAGATCTGCTCGTCTTTTTAGGGAGTTAAATTCAAGTGTTTAGTATTTATAATATTGTTCCGCTCAATGTGTTCATGTGTTCAGTTGTATAGTTCATGATCTAATGTTTGGTTTGCTCCTTTAATGCTTATTATCTTTCAACTTGTTGAAATCACTACAACCCACATGATGTTTGTGTACTATCATTGTATATTATATGAACAACATTAAATAAATGAAAAATAAATAAAATTAAAAGGTTTAGGCTGAGGCGTGTTGTACTTCCTGGCATGGCTTTGTGATAACTTCTTTCGCATTCTGTTTTGCTATGTCTTATGTGTAGATTAGGATGGAATGAAGATAGAAGGTCGGGTGAAGATAGAACTTGCTGTTGGAACGAAGTAGTCGGGAGTTCAATTTTCACTGGTCTAGGTCCTCTGTTTTTGTTGCTTAACTGAGCAAGCATTCGATACACGTTGACAGGATAACACTGAACTTGAATTCTGTCTAGAATACGGATTACCTCTCAGAAATCTTCGTGTACTCTCTGAGTAGTCGAGTTTGACCTAGACTCAGGAAGATATAAAAGACCTGTATCTCTCCTGGCAATCAAGGATTTTTTGTCGGTGACTCGTAGTAGATATTCAGCTGATGAGAGTGAAACAGGATTGGGTGCATTTGTATGTGGAGGGCATGAGAGAGATGCGGAGCCTGATTTGAGAACATAGGTAAGAATTTAAGGCTTGACTTGATGATTGGACTGTGTGTCTAACTTAGTTAAGACAGAATCACCTGGCTTTGAGATATTCTTGACTATCATAGAAAGAGACGCTAACTCGTTAAAAAGAGTTTCAATCGGAACTTGATGCACATCGCATCTTCTTGATAGTTTCTGGTTTGAAGCGAGTAAGTTCTCGATGAGATTGAAGTTGTCTTGGCTGTGGTTCTCGATGAGATTGAAGTTGTCTTGGCTGTGGTTCTCGATGAGATTGAAGTTGTCTTGGCTGTGGTTCTCGATGAGATTGAAGTTGTCTTGGCTGTGGTTCTCGATGAGATTGAAGTTGTCTTGGCTGTGGTTCTCGATGAGATTGAAGTTGTCTTGGCTGTGGTTCTCGATGAGATTGAAGTTGTCTTGGCTGTGGTTCTCGATGAGATTGAAGTTGTCTTGGCTGTGGTTCTCGATGAGATTGAAGTTGTCTTGGCTGTGGTTCTCGATGAGATTGAAGTTGTCTTGGCTGTGGTTCTCGATGAGATTGAAGTTGTCTTGGCTGTGGTTCTCGATGAGATTGAAGTTGTCTTGGCTGTGGTTCTCGATGAGATTGAAGTTGTCTTGGCTGTGGTTCTCGATGAGATTGAAGTTGTCTTGGCTGTGGTTCTCGATGAGATTGAAGTTGTCTTGGCTGTGGTTCTCGATGAGATTGAAGTTGTCTTGGCTGTGGTTCTCGATGAGATTGAAGTTGTCTTGGCTGTGGTTCTCGATGAGATTGAAGTTGTCTTGGCTGTGGTTCTCGATGAGATTGAAGTTGTCTTGGCTGTGGTTCTCGATGAGATTGAAGTTGTCTTGGCTGTGGTTCTCGATGAGATTGAAGTTGTCTTGGCTGTGGTTCTCGATGAGATTGAAGTTGTCTTGGCTGTGGTTCTCGAGGAGATTGAAGTTGTCTTGGCTGTGGTTCTCGATGAGATTGAAGTTGTCTTGGCTGTGGTTCTCGATGAGATTGAAGTTGTCTTGGCTGTGGTTCTCGATGAGATTGATGTTGTCTTGGCTGTGGTTCTCGATGAGATTGAAGTTGTCTTGGCTGTGGTTCTCGATGAGATTGAAGTTGTCTTGGCTGTGGTTCTCGATGAGATTGAAGTTGTCTTGGCTGTGGTTCTCGATGAGATTGAAGTTGTCTTGGCTGTGGTTCTCGATGAGATTGAAGTTGTCTTGGCTGTGGTTCTCGATGAGATTGAAGTTGTCTTGGCTGTGGTTCTCGATGAGATTGAAGTTGTCTTGGCTGTGGTTCTCGATGAGATTGAAGTTGTCTTGGCTGTGGTTCTCGATGAGATTGAAGTTGTCTTGGCTGTGGTTCTCGATGAAATTGAAGTTGTCTTGGCTGTGGTTCTCGATGAGATTGAAGTTGTCTTGGCTGTGGTTCTCGATTAGATTGAAGTTGTCTTGGCTGTGGTTCTCGATGAGATTGAAGTTGTCTTGGCTTTGTTTCTCGATGAGATTGAAGTTGTCTTGGCTGTGGTTCTCGATGAGATTGAAGTTGTCTTGGCTGTGGTTTTCGATGAGATTGAAGTTGTCTTGGCTGTGGTTCTCGATGAGATTGAAGTTGTCTTGGCTGTGGTTCTCGATGAGATTGAAGTTGTCTTGGCTGTGGTTCTCGATGAGATTGAAGTTGTCTTGGCTGTGGTTCTCGATGAGATTGAAGTTGTCTTGGCTGTGGTTCTCGATGAGATTGAAGTTGTCTTGGCTGTGGTTCTCGATGAGATTGAAGTTGTCTTGGCTGTGGTTCTCGATGAGATTGAAGTTGTCTTGGCTGTGGTTCTCGATGAGATTGAAGTTGTCTTGGCTGTGGTTCTCGATGAGATTGAAGTTGTCTTGGCTGTGGTTCTCGATGAGATTGAAGTTGTCTTGGCTGTGGTTCTCGATGAGATTGAAGTTGTCTTGGCTGTGGTTCTCGATGAGATTGAAGTTGTCTTGGCTGTGGTTCTCGATGAGATTGAAGTTGTCTTGGCTGTGGTTCTCGATGAGATTGAAGTTGTCTTGGCTGTGGTTCTCGATGAGATTGAAGTTGTCTTGGCTGTGGTTCTCGATGAGATTGAAGTTGTCTTGGCTGTGGTTCTCGATGAGATTGAAGTTGTCTTGGCTGTGGTTCTCGATTAGATTGAAGTTGTCTTGGCTGTGGTTCTCGATGAGATTGAAGTTGTCTTGGCTGTGGTTCTCGATGAGATTGAAGTTGTCTTGGCTGTGGTTCTCGATGAGATTGAAGTTGTCTTGGCTGTGGTTCTCGATGAGATTGAAGTTGTCTTGGCTGTGGTTCTCGATGAGATTGAAGTTGTCTTGGCTGTGGTTCTCGATGAGATTGAAGTTGTCTTGGCTGTGGTTCTCGATGAGATTGAAGTTGTCTTGGCTGTGGTTCTCGATGAGATTGAAGTTGTCTTGGCTGTGGTTCTCGATTAGATTGAAGTTGTCTTGGCTGTGGTTCTCGATGAGATTGAAGTTGTCTTGGCTGTGGTTCTCGATGAGATTGAAGTTGTCTTGGCTGTGGTTCTCGATGAGATTGAAGTTGTCTTGGCTGTGGTTCTCGATGAGATTGAAGTTGTCTTGGCTGTGGTTCTCGATGAGATTGAAGTTGTCTTGGCTGTGGTTCTCGATGAGATTGAAGTTGTCTTGGCTGTGGTTCTCGATGAGATTGAAGTTGTCTTGGCTGTGGTTCTCGATGAGATTGAAGTTGTCTTGGCTGTGGTTCTCGATGAGATTGAAGTTGTCTTGGCTGTGGTTCTCGATGAGATTGAAGTTGTCTTGGCTGTGGTTCTCGATGAGATTGAAGTTGTCTTGGCTGTGGTTCTCGATGAGATTGAAGTTGTCTTGGCTGTGGTTCTCGATGAGATTGAAGTTGTCTTGGCTGTGGTTCGATGTTTCAGCATTCGTCAGCATCATAATCGAGCTCGCTTCATCTGATGGTGAGATATCTTCGCCAGATGAAGTTTTCGTGGAAAAATATTTCAGTTGTTGTACTGACTAACCAAGTTCAGCGCCAATATATAGGAAGACCACAAGTCTATTCGGGAAAGGTCGATCAATATCAGAGCACTTCCAATGGTCACCACAAGCTTTGAGCCAGGAACGGAGAGTGAGTCAGGAAGGGAGAGTGAGCCAGGAAGGGAGAGTGATCCAGGAAGGGAGAGTGAGCCAGGAAGGAAGAGTGAGCCAGGAAGGGAGAGTGAGCCAGGAACGAAGAGTGAGCAAGGAAGGGAGAGTGAGTCAGGAAGGGAGAGTGAGCCAGGAAGGGAGAGTGATCCAGGAAGGGAGAGTGAGCAAGGAAGGGAGAGTGAGTCAGGAAGGGAGAGTGAGCCAGGAAGGGAGAGTGATCCAGGAAGGGAGAGTGAGCCAGGAAGGAAGAGTGAGTCAGGAAGGGAGAGTGAGCCAGGAACGAAGAGTGAGCAAGGAAGGGAGAGTGAGTCAGGAAGGGAGAGTGAGCCAGGAAGGGAGAGTGAGTCAGGAACGGAGAGTGAGCAAGGAAGGGAGAGTGAGCCAGGAAGGGAGAGTGATCCAGGAAGGGAGAGTGAGCCAGGAAGGAAGAGTGAGTCAGGAAGGGAGAGTGAGCCAGGAAGGGAGAGTGATCCAGGAAGGGAGAGTGAGCCAGGAACGGAGAGTGAGCCAGGAAGGGAGAGTGATCCAGGAAGGGAGAGTGAGGAAGAGTGAGCCAGGAAGGAAGAGTGAGCCAGGAAAGGAGAGTGAGCCAGGAAGGGAGAGTGAGCCAGAAAGGGAGAGTGAGCCAGGAAGGGAGAGTGATCCAGGAAGGGAGAGTGAGTCAGGAAGGGAGAGTGAGCCAGGAAGGGAGAGTGAGCCAGGAAGGAAGAGTGAGCCAGGAAAGGAGAGTGAGCCAGGAAAGGAGAGTGAGCCAGAAAGGGAGAGTGAGCCAGGAAGGGAGAGTGATCCAGGAAGGGAGAGTGAGTCAGGAAGGGAGAGTGAGCCAGGAAGGAAGAGTGAGCCAGGAAGGGAGAGTGAGCCAGGAAGGGAGAGTGAGTCAGAAACGGAGAGTGAGCCAGGAAGGGAGAGTGAGCCAGGAAGGGAGAGTGATCCAGGAAGGGAGAGTGAGCCAGGAAGGGAGAGTGAGCCAGGAAGGAAGAGTGAGCCAGGAAGGGAGAGTGAGCCAGGAACGGAGAGTGAGCAAGGAAGAGAGAGTGAGTCAGGAAGGGAGAGTGAGCCAGGAAGGGAGAGTGAGCCAGGAAGGGAGAGTGAGCCAGGAAGGGAGAGTGAGCCAGAAACGGAGAGTGAGTCAGGAACGGAGAGTGAGTCAGGAAGGGAGAGTGAGCTAGGAAGGGAGAGTGATCCAGGAAGGGAGAGTGAGCCAGGAAGGAAGAGTGAGCCAGGAAGGGAGAGTGAGCAAGGAAGGGAGAGTGAGTCAGCCAGGAAGGGAGAGTGATCCAGGAAGGGAGAGTGAGCCAGGAAGGGAGAGTGAGCCACGAAGGAAGAGTGAGCCAGGAAAGGAGAGTGAGCCAGGAAAGGAGAGTGAGCCAGAAAGGGAGAGTGAGCCAGGAAGGGAGAGTGATCCAGGAAGGGAGAGTGAGTCAGGAAGGGAGAGTGAGCCAGGAAGGAAGAGTGAGCCAGGAAGGGAGAGTGAGCCAGGAAGGGAGAGTGAGTCAGAAACGGAGAGTGAGTCAGAAACGGAGAGTGAGCCAGGAAGGGAGAGTGAGCCAGGAAGGGAGAGTGAGCCAGGAAGGGAGAGTGAGCCAGGAAGGGAGAGTGAGCCAGGAACGGAGACTGAGCAAGGAAGGGAGAGTGAGTCAGGAAGGGAGAGTGAGCCAGGAAGGGAGAGTGAGCCAGGAACGGAGAGTGAGCCAGAAACGGAGAGTGAGTCAGGAACGGAGAGTGAGTCAGGAAGGGAGAGTGAGCCAGGAAGGGAGAGTGATCCAGGAACGGAGAGTGAGCAAGGAAGGGAGAGTGAGTCAGGAAGGGAGAGTGAGCCAGGAAGGGAGAGTGAGCCAGGAAGGGAGAGTGAGCCAGAAACGGAGAGTGAGTCAGGAACGGAGAGTGAGTCAGGAAGGGAGAGTGAGCCAGGAAGGGAGAGTGATCCAGGAAGGGAGAGTGAGCCAGGAAGGGAGAGTGAGCCAGGAACGAAGAGTGAGCAAGGAAGGGAGAGTGAGTCAGGAAGGGAGAGTGAGCCAGGAAGGGAGAGTGATCCAGGAAGGGAGAGTGAGCAAGGAAGGGAGAGTGAGTCAGGAAGGGAGAGTGAGCCAGGAAGGGAGAGTGATCCAGGAAGGGAGAGTGAGCCAGGAAGGAAGAGTGAGTCAGGGAGGGAGAGTGAGCCAGGAACGAAGAGTGAGCAAGGAAGGGAGAGTGAGTCAGGAAGGGAGAGTGAGCCAGGAAGGGAGAGTGAGTCAGGAACGGAGAGTGAGCAAGGAAGGGAGAGTGAGTCAGGAAGGGAGAGTGAGCCAGGAAGGGAGAGTGATCCAGGAAGGGAGAGTGAGCCAGGAAGGAAGAGTGAGTCAGGAAGGGAGAGTGAGCCAGGAAGGGAGAGTGATCCAGGAAGGGAGAGTGAGCCAGGAAGGGAGAGTGAGCCAGGAAGGGAGAGTGATCCAGGAAGGGAGAGTGAGGAAGAGTGAGCCAGGAAGGAAGAGTGAGCCAGGAAAGGAGAGTGAGCCAGGAAGGGAGAGTGAGCCAGAAAGGGAGAGTGAGCCAGGAAGGGAGAGTGATCCAGGAAGGGAGAGTGAGTCAGGAAGGGAGAGTGAGCCAGGAAGGGAGAGTGAGCCAGGAAGGAAGAGTGAGCCAGGAAAGGAGAGTGAGCCAGGAAAGGAGAGTGAGCCAGAAAGGGAGAGTGAGCCAGGAAGGGAGAGTGATCCAGGAAGGGAGAGTGAGTCAGGAAGGGAGAGTGAGCCAGGAAGGAAGAGTGAGCCAGGAAGGGAGAGTGAGCCAGGAAGGGAGAGTGAGTCAGAAACGGAGAGTGAGCCAGGAAGGGAGAGTGAGCCAGGAAGGGAGAGTGAGCCAGGAAGGGAGAGTGAGCCAGGAAGGGAGAGTGAGCCAGGAACGGAGATTGAGCAAGGAAGGGAGAGTGAGTCAGGAAGGGAGAGTGAGCCAGGAAGGGAGAGTGAGCCAGGAACGGAGAGTGAGCCAGAAACGGAGAGTGAGTCAGGAACGGAGAGTGAGTCAGGAAGGGAGAGTGAGCCAGGAAGGGAGAGTGATCCAGGAACGGAGAGTGAGCAAGGAAGGGAGAGTGAGTCAGGAAGGGAGAGTGAGCCAGGAAGGGAGAGTGAGCCAGGAAGGGAGAGTGAGCCAGAAACGGAGAGTGAGTCAGGAACGGAGAGTGAGTCAGGAAGGGAGAGTGAGCCAGGAAGGGAGAGTGATCCAGGAAGGGAGAGTGAGCCAGGAAGGAAGAGTGAGCCAGGAAGGGAGAGTGAGCCAGGAACGAAGAGTGAGCAAGGAAGGGAGAGTGAGTCAGGAAGGGAGAGTGAGCCAGGAAGGGAGAGTGATCCAGGAAGGGAGAGTGAGCAAGGAAGGGAGAGTGAGTCAGGAAGGGAGAGTGAGCCAGGAAGGGAGAGTGATCCAGGAAGGGAGAGTGAGCCAGGAAGGAAGAGTGAGTCAGGAAGGGAGAGTGAGCCAGGAACGAAGAGTGAGCAAGGAAGGGAGAGTGAGTCAGGAAGGGAGAGTGAGCCAGGAAGGGAGAGTGAGTCAGGAACGGAGAGTGAGCAAGGAAGGGAGAGTGAGTCAGGAAGGGAGAGTGAGCCAGGAAGGGAGAGTGATCCAGGAAGGGAGAGTGAGCCAGGAAGGAAGAGTGAGTCAGGAAGGGAGAGTGAGCCAGGAAGGGAGAGTGATCCAGGAAGGGAGAGTGAGCCAGGAAGGGAGAGTGAGCCAGGAAGGGAGAGTGATCCAGGAAGGGAGAGTGAGGAAGAGTGAGCCAGGAAGGAAGAGTGAGCCAGGAAAGGAGAGTGAGCCAGGAAGGGAGAGTGAGCCAGAAAGGGAGAGTGAGCCAGGAAGGGAGAGTGATCCAGGAAGGGAGAGTGAGTCAGGAAGGGAGAGTGAGCCAGGAAGGAAGAGTGAGCCAGGAAGGGAGAGTGAGCCAGGAAGGAAGAGTGAGCCAGGAAGGGAGAGTGAGCCAGGAACGGAGAGTGAGCAAGGAAGGGAGAGTGAGTCAGGAAGGGAGAGTGAGCCAGGAAGGGAGAGTGAGCCAGGAAGGGAGAGTGAGCCAGGAAGGGAGAGTGAGCCAGAAACGGAGAGTGAGTCAGGAACGGAGAGTGAGTCAGGAAGGGAGAGTGAGCTAGGAAGGGAGAGTGATCCAGGAAGGGAGAGTGAGCCAGGAAGGAAGAGTGAGCCAGGAAGGGAGAGTGAGCAAGGAAGGGAGAGTGAGTCAGCCAGGAAGGGAGAGTGATCCAGGAAGGGAGAGTGAGCCAGGAAGGGAGAGTGAGCCAGGAAGGAAGAGTGAGCCAGGAAAGGAGAGTGAGCCAGGAAAGGAGAGTGAGCCAGAAAGGGAGAGTGAGCCAGGAAGGGAGAGTGATCCAGGAAGGGAGAGTGAGTCAGGAAGGGAGAGTGAGCCAGGAAGGAAGAGTGAGCCAGGAAGGGAGAGTGAGCCAGGAAGGGAGAGTGAGCCAGAAACGGAGAGTGAGCCAGGAAGGGAGAGTGAGCCAGGAAGGGAGAGTGAGCCAGGAAGGGAGAGTGAGCCAGGAAGGGAGAGTGAGCCAGGAACGGAGATTGAGCAAGGAAGGGAGAGTGAGTCAGGAAGGGAGAGTGAGCCAGGAAGGGAGAGTGAGCCAGGAACGGAGAGTGAGCCAGAAACGGAGAGTGAGTCAGGAACGGAGAGTGAGTCAGGAAGGGAGAGTGAGCCAGGAAGGGAGAGTGATCCAGGAACGGAGAGTGAGCAAGGAAGGGAGAGTGAGTCAGGAAGGGAGAGTGAGCCAGGAAGGGAGAGTGAGCCAGGAAGGGAGAGTGAGCCAGAAACGGAGAGTGAGTCAGGAACGGAGAGTGAGTCAGGAAGGGAGAGTGAGCCAGGAAGGGAGAGTGATCCAGGAAGGGAGAGTGAGCCAGGAAGGAAGAGTGAGCCAGGAAGGGAGAGTGAGCCAGGAACGAAGAGTGAGCAAGGAAGGGAGAGTGAGTCAGGAAGGGAGAGTGAGCCAGGAAGGGAGAGTGATCCAGGAAGGGAGAGTGAGCAAGGAAGGGAGAGTGAGTCAGGAAGGGAGAGTGAGCCAGGAAGGGAGAGTGATCCAGGAAGGGAGAGTGAGCCAGGAAGGAAGAGTGAGTCAGGAAGGGAGAGTGAGCCAGGAACGAAGAGTGAGCAAGGAAGGGAGAGTGAGTCAGGAAGGGAGAGTGAGCCAGGAAGGGAGAGTGAGTCAGGAACGGAGAGTGAGCAAGGAAGGGAGAGTGAGTCAGGAAGGGAGAGTGAGCCAGGAAGGGAGAGTGATCCAGGAAGGGAGAGTGAGCCAGGAAGGAAGAGTGAGTCAGGAAGGGAGAGTGAGCCAGGAAGGGAGAGTGAGCCAGGAAGGGAGAGTGAGCCAGGAAGGGAGAGTGATCCAGGAAGGGAGAGTGAGGAAGAGTGAGCCAGGAAGGAAGAGTGAGCCAGGAAAGGAGAGTGAGCCAGGAAGGGAGAGTGAGCCAGAAAGGGAGAGTGAGCCAGGAAGGGAGAGTGATCCAGGAAGGGAGAGTGAGTCAGGAAGGGATAGTGAGCCAGGAAGGAAGAGTGAGCCAGGAAGGGAGAGTGAGCCAGGAAGGGAGAGTGAGCCAGAAACGGAGAGTGAGCCAGGAAGGGAGAGTGAGCAAGGAAGGGAGAGTGAGTCAGAAACGGAGAGTGAGTCAGGAAGGGAGAGTGAGCCAGGAAGGGAGAGTGATCCAGGAAGGGAGAGTGATCCAGGAAGGGAGAGTGAGCCAGGAAGGAAGAGTGAGCCAGGAAGGGAGAGTGAGTCAGGAACGGAGAGTGAGTCAGGAAGGGAGAGTGAGCCAGGAAGGGAGAGTGATCCAGGAAGGGAGAGTGAGCCAGGAAGGGAGAGTGAGCCAGGAAGGGAGAGTGAGCCAGGAACGGAGAGTGAGCAAGGAAGGGAGAGTGAGTCAGGAAGGGAGAGTGAGCCAGGAAGGGAGAGTGATCCAGGAAGGGAGAGTGAGCCAGGAAGGGAGAGTGATCCAGGAAGGGAGAGTGAGTCAGGAAGGGAGAGTGAGCCAGGAAGGAAAAGTGAGCCAGGAAGGGAGAGTGATCCAGGAAGGGAGAGTGAGTCAGGAAGGGAGAGTGAGCCAGGAAGGAAGAGTGAGTCAGGAAGGGAGAGTGAGCCAGGAAGGGAGAGTGATCCAGGAAGGGAGAGTGAGTCAGGAAGGGAGTGTGAGCCAGGAAGGAAGAGTGAGCCAGGAAGGGAGAGTGAGCCAGGAAAGGGAGAGTGAGCCAGGAAGGGAGAGTGATCCAGGAAGGGAGAGTGAGTCAGGAAGGGAGAGTGAGCCAGGAAGGAAGAGTGAGCCAGGAAGGGAGAGTGAGCCAGGAAGGGAGAGTGAGCCAGAAACGGAGAGTGAGCCAGGAAGGGAGAGTGAGCCAGGAAGGGAGAGTGAGCCAGGAAGGGAGAGTGAGCCAGGAAGGGAGAGTGAGCCAGGAACGGAGATTGAGCAAGGAAGGGAGAGTGAGTCAGGAATGGAGAGTGAGCCAGGAAGGGAGAGTGAGCCAGGAACGGAGAGTGAGCCAGAAACGGAGAGTGAGTCAGGAACGGAGAGTGAGTCAGGAAGGGAGAGTGAGCCAGGAAGGGAGAGTGATCCAGGAACGGAGAGTGAGCAAGGAAGGGAGAGTGAGTCAGGAAGGGAGAGTGAGCCAGGAAGGGAGAGTGAGCCAGGAAGGGAGAGTGAGCCAGAAACGGAGAGTGAGTCAGGAACGGAGAGTGAGTCAGGAAGGGAGAGTGAGCCAGGAAGGGAGAGTGATCCAGGAAGGGAGAGTGAGCCAGGAAGGAAGAGTGAGCCAGAAAGGGAGAGTGAGCCAGGAACGGAGAGTGAGCAAGGAAGGGAGAGTGAGTCAGGAAGGGAGAGTGAGCCAGGAAGGGAGAGTGATCCAGGAAGGGAGAGTGAGCCAGGAAGGAAGAGTGAGCCAGGAAGGGAGAGTGAGCCAGGAACGGAGAGTGAGCCAGGAACGGAGAGTGAGCAAGGAACGGAGAGTGAGCAAGGAAGGGAGAGTGAGTCAGGAAGGGAGAGTGAGCCAGAAAGGGAGAGTGAGCCAGGAAGGAAGAGTGAGCCAGGAAGGGAGAGTGAGCCAGGAACGGAGAGTGAGCAAGGAAGGGAGAGTGAGTCAGGAACGGAGAGTGAGCAAGGAAGGGAGAGTGAGTCAGGAAGGGAGAGTGAGTCAGGAAGGGAGAGTGAGCCAGGAAGGAAGAGTGAGTCAGGAAGGGAGAGTGAGCCAGGAAGGGAGAGTGATCCAGGAAGGGAGAGTGAGTCAGGAAGGGAGTGTGAGCCAGGAAGGAAGAGTGAGCCAGGAAGGGAGAGTGAGCCAGGAAGGGAGAGTGAGCCAGAAACGGAGAGTGAGCCAGGAAGGGAGAGTGAGCCAGGAAGGGAGAGTGAGCCAGGAAGGGAGAGTGAGCCAGGAAGGGAGAGTGAGCCAGGAACGGAGATTGAGCAAGGAAGGGAGAGTGAGTCAGGAATGGAGAGTGAGCCAGGAAGGGAGAGTGAGCCAGGAACGGAGAGTGAGCCAGAAACGGAGAGTGAGTCAGGAACGGAGAGTGAGTCAGGAAGGGAGAGTGAGCCAGGAAGGGAGAGTGATCCAGGAACGGAGAGTGAGCAAGGAAGGGAGAGTGAGTCAGGAAGGGAGAGTGAGCCAGGAAGGGAGAGTGAGCCAGGAAGGGAGAGTGAGCCAGAAACGGAGAGTGAGTCAGGAACGGAGAGTGAGTCAGGAAGGGAGAGTGAGCCAGGAAGGGAGAGTGATCCAGGAAGGGAGAGTGAGCCAGGAAGGAAGAGTGAGCCAGGAAGGGAGAGTGAGCCAGGAACGGAGAGTGAGCAAGGAAGGGAGAGTGAGTCAGGAAGGGAGAGTGAGCCAGGAAGGGAGAGTGATCCAGGAAGGGAGAGTGAGCCAGGAAGGAAGAGTGAGCCAGGAAGGGAGAGTGAGCCAGGAAAGGGAGAGTGAGCCAGGAAGGGAGAGTGATCCAGGAAGGGAGAGTGAGTCAGGAAGGGAGAGTGAGCCAGGAAGGAAGAGTGAGCCAGGAAGGGAGAGTGAGCCAGGAAGGGAGAGTGAGCCAGAAACGGAGAGTGAGCCAGGAAGGGAGAGTGAGCCAGGAAGGGAGAGTGAGCCAGGAAGGGAGAGTGAGCCAGGAAGGGAGAGTGAGCCAGGAACGGAGATTGAGCAAGGAAGGGAGAGTGAGTCAGGAATGGAGAGTGAGCCAGGAAGGGAGAGTGAGCCAGGAACGGAGAGTGAGCCAGAAACGGAGAGTGAGTCAGGAACGGAGAGTGAGTCAGGAAGGGAGAGTGAGCCAGGAAGGGAGAGTGATCCAGGAACGGAGAGTGAGCAAGGAAGGGAGAGTGAGTCAGGAAGGGAGAGTGAGCCAGGAAGGGAGAGTGAGCCAGGAAGGGAGAGTGAGCCAGAAACGGAGAGTGAGTCAGGAACGGAGAGTGAGTCAGGAAGGGAGAGTGAGCCAGGAAGGGAGAGTGATCCAGGAAGGGAGAGTGAGCCAGGAAGGAAGAGTGAGCCAGGAAGGGAGAGTGAGCCAGGAACGGAGAGTGAGCAAGGAAGGGAGAGTGAGTCAGGAAGGGAGAGTGAGCCAGGAAGGGAGAGTGATCCAGGAAGGGAGAGTGAGCCAGGAAGGAAGAGTGAGCCAGGAAGGGAGAGTGAGCCAGGAACGGAGAGTGAGCCAGGAACGGAGAGTGAGCAAGGAACGGAGAGTGAGCAAGGAAGGGAGAGTGAGTCAGGAAGGGAGAGTGAGCCAGAAAGGGAGAGTGAGCCAGGAAGGAAGAGTGAGCCAGGAAGGGAGAGTGAGCCAGGAACGGAGAGTGAGCAAGGAAGGGAGAGTGAGTCAGGAAGGGAGAGTGAGCCAGGAAGGGAGAGTGATCCAGGACGGGAGAGTGATCCAGGAAGGGAGAGTGAGCCAGGAAGGAAGAGTGAGCCGAGTGAGCCAGGAAGGGAGAGTGAGCCAGGAAGGGAGAGTGAGTCAGGAAGGGAGAGTGAGCCAGGAAGGGAGAGTGAGCCAGGAAGGGAGAGTGAGTCAGGAAGGGAGAGTGAGCCAGGAAGGGAGAGTGATCCAGGAAGGGAGAGTGAGCCAGGAAGGAAGAGTGAGCCAGGAAGGGAGAGTGAGCCAGGAAGGGAGAGTGAGCCAGGAAGGAAGAGTGAGCCAGGAAGGGAGAGTGAGCCAGGAACGGAGAGTGAGCAAGGAAGGGAGAGTGAGTCAGGAAGGGAGAGTGAGCCAGGAAGGGAGAGTGATCCAGGAAGGGAGAGTGAGCCAGGAAGGAAGAGTGAGCCAGGAAGGGAGAGTGAGCCAGGAACGGAGAGTGAGCCAGGAACGGAGAGTGAGCAAGGAACGGAGAGTGAGCAAGGAAGGGAGAGTGAGTCAGGAAGGGAGAGTGAGCCAGAAAGGGAGAGTGAGCCAGGAAGGAAGAGTGAGCCAGGAAGGGAGAGTGAGCCAGGAACGGAGAGTGAGCAAGGAAGGGAGAGTGAGTCAGGAACGGAGAGTGAGCAAGGAAGGGAGAGTGAGTCAGGAAGGGAGAGTGAGTCAGGAAGGGAGAGTGAGCCAGGAAGGAAGAGTGAGTCAGGAAGGGAGAGTGAGCCAGGAAGGGAGAGTGATCCAGGAAGGGAGAGTGAGTCAGGAAGGGAGTGTGAGCCAGGAAGGAAGAGTGATCCAGGAAGGGAGAGTGAGCCAGGAAGGAAGAGTGAGCCAGGAAGGGAGAGTGAGCCAGGAAGGGAGAGTGAGCCAGGAAGGAAGAGTGAGCCAGGAAGGGAGAGTGAGCCAGGAACGGAGAGTGAGCAAGGAAGGGAGAGTGAGTCAGGAAGGGAGAGTGAGCCAGGAAGGGAGAGTGATCCAGGAAGGGAGAGTGAGCCAGGAAGGAAGAGTGAGCCAGGAAGGGAGAGTGAGCCAGGAACGGAGAGTGAGCCAGGAACGGAGAGTGAGCAAGGAACGGAGAGTGAGCAAGGAAGGGAGAGTGAGTCAGGAAGGGAGAGTGAGCCAGAAAGGGAGAGTGAGCCAGGAAGGAAGAGTGAGCCAGGAAGGGAGAGTGAGCCAGGAACGGAGAGTGAGCAAGGAAGGGAGAGTGAGTCAGGAAGGTAGAGTGAGCCAGGAAGGGAGAGTGATCCAGGAAGGGAGAGTGAGCCAGGAAGGAAGAGTGAGCCAGGAAGGGAGAGTGAGCCAGGAACGGAGAAAGAGCCAGGAACGGAGAGTGAGCAAGGAACGGAGAGTGAGCAAGGAAGGGAGAGTGAGTCAGGAAGGGAGAGTGAGCCAGAAAGGGAGAGTGAGCCAGGAAGGAAGAGTGAGCCAGGAAGGGAGAGTGAGCCAGGAACGGAGAGTGAGCAAGGAAGGGAGAGTGAGTCAGGAACGGAGAGTGAGCAAGGAAGGGAGAGTGAGTCAGGAAGGGAGAGTGAGCCAGAAAGGGAGAGTGAGCCAGGAAGGAAGAGTGAGCCAGGAAGGGAGAGTGAGCCAGGAACGGAGAGTGAGCAAGGAAGGGAGAGTGAGTCAGGAACGGAGAGTGAGCAAGGAAGGGAGAGTGAGTCAGGAAGGGAGAGTGAGTCAGGAAGGGAGAGTGAGCCAGGAAGGAAGAGTGAGTCAGGAAGGGAGAGTGAGCCAGGAAGGGAGAGTGATCCAGGAAGGGAGAGTGAGTCAGGAAGGGAGTGTGAGCCAGGAAGGAAGAGTGAGCCAGGAAGGGAGAGTGAGCCAGGAAGGGAGAGTGAGCCAGAAACGGAGAGTGAGCCAGGAAGGGAGAGTGAGCCAGGAAGGGAGAGTGAGCCAGGAAGGGAGAGTGAGCCAGGAAGGGAGAGTGAGCCAGGAACGGAGAATTAGCAAGGAAGGGAGAGTGAGTCAGGAATGGAGAGTGAGCCAGGAAGGGAGAGTGAGCCAGGAACGGAGAGTGAGCCAGAAACGGAGAGTGAGTCAGGAACGGAGAGTGAGTCAGGAAGGGAGAGTGAGCCAGGAAGGGAGAGTGATCCAGGAACGGAGAGTGAGCAAGGAAGGGAGAGTGAGTCAGGAAGGGAGAGTGAGCCAGGAAGGGAGAGTGAGCCAGGAAGGGAGAGTGAGCCAGAAACGGAGAGTGAGTCAGGAACGGAGAGTGAGTCAGGAAGGGAGAGTGAGCCAGGAAGGGAGAGTGATCCAGGAAGGGAGAGTGAGCCAGGAAGGAAGAGTGAGCCAGGAAGGGAGAGTGAGCCAGGAACGGAGAGTGAGCAAGGAAGGGAGAGTGAGTCAGGAAGGGAGAGTGAGCCAGGAAGGGAGAGTGATCCAGGAAGGGAGAGTGAGCCAGGAAGGAAGAGTGAGCCAGGAAGGGAGAGTGAGCCAGGAAAGGGAGAGTGAGCCAGGAAGGGAGAGTGATCCAGGAAGGGAGAGTGAGTCAGGAAGGGAGAGTGAGCCAGGAAGGAAGAGTGAGCCAGGAAGGGAGAGTGAGCCAGGAAGGGAGAGTGAGCCAGAAACGGAGAGTGAGCCAGGAAGGGAGAGTGAGCCAGGAAGGGAGAGTGAGCCAGGAAGGGAGAGTGAGCCAGAAAGGGAGAGTGAGCCAGGAACGGAGATTGAGCAAGGAAGGGAGAGTGAGTCAGGAATGGAGAGTGAGCCAGGAAGGGAGAGTGAGCCAGGAACGGAGAGTGAGCCAGAAACGGAGAGTGAGTCAGGAACGGAGAGTGAGTCAGGAAGGGAGAGTGAGCCAGGAAGGGAGAGTGATCCAGGAACGGAGAGTGAGCAAGGAAGGGAGAGTGAGTCAGGAAGGGAGAGTGAGCCAGGAAGGGAGAGTGAGCCAGGAAGGGAGAGTGAGCCAGAAACGGAGAGTGAGTCAGGAACGGAGAGTGAGTCAGGAAGGGAGAGTGAGCCAGGAAGGGAGAGTGATCCAGGAAGGGAGAGTGAGCCAGGAAGGAAGAGTGAGCCAGGAAGGGAGAGTGAGCCAGGAACGGAGAGTGAGCAAGGAAGGGAGAGTGAGTCAGGAAGGGAGAGTGAGCCAGGAAGGGAGAGTGATCCAGGAAGGGAGAGTGAGCCAGGAAGGAAGAGTGAGCCAGGAAGGGAGAGTGAGCCAGGAACGGAGAGTGAGCCAGGAACGGAGAGTGATCCAGGACGGGAGAGTGATCCAGGAAGGGAGAGTGAGCCAGGAAGGAAGAGTGAGCCGAGTGAGCCAGGAAGGGAGAGTGAGCCAGGAAGGGAGAGTGAGTCAGGAAGGGAGAGTGAGCCAGGAAGGGAGAGTGAGCCAGGAAGGGAGAGTGAGCCAGGAAGGAAGAGTGAGCCAGGAAGGGAGAGTGAGCCAGGAAGGGAGAGTGAGCCAGGAAGGAAGAGTGAGCCAGGAAGGGAGAGTGATCCAGGAAGGGAGAGTGAGTCAGGAAGGGAGAGTGAGCCAGGAAGGAAGAGTGAGTCAGGAAGGGAGAGTGAGCCAGGAAGGGAGAGTGATCCAGGAAGGGAGAGTGAGTCAGGGAGGGAGAGTGAGCCAGGAAGGAAGAGTGAGCCAGGAAGGGAGAGTGAGCCAGGAAGGGAGAGTGATCCAGGAAGGGAGAGTGAGGAAGAGTGAGCCAGGAAGGAAGAGTGAGCCAGGAAAGGAGAGTGAGCCAGGAAGGGAGAGTGAGCCAGAAAGGGAGAGTGAGCCAGGAAGGGAGAGTGATCCAGGAAGGGAGAGTGAGTCAGGAAGGGAGAGTGAGCCAGGAAGGAAGAGTGAGCCAGGAAGGGAGAGTGAGCCAGGAAGGGAGAGTGAGCCAGAAACGGAGAGTGAGCCAGGAAGGGAGAGTGAGCCAGGAAGGGAGAGTGAGCCAGGAAGGGAGAGTGAGCCAGGAACGGAGATTGAGCAAGGAAGGGAGAGTGAGTCAGGAAGGGAGAGTGAGCCAGGAAGGGAGAGTGAGCCAGGAACGGAGAGTGAGCCAGAAACGGAGAGTGAGTCAGGAACGGAGAGTGAGTCAGGAAGGGAGAGTGAGCCAGGAAGGGAGAGTGATCCAGGAACGGAGAGTGAGCAAGGAAGGGAGAGTGAGTCAGGAAGGGAGAGTGAGCCAGGAAGGGAGAGTGAGCCAGGAAGGGAGAGTGAGCCAGGAAGGGAGAGTGAGCCAGGAAGGGAGAGTGAGTCAGGAAGGGAGAGTGAGCCAGGAAGGGAGAGTGAGCCAGGAAGGGAGAGTGATCCAGGAAGGGAGAGTGAGCCAGGAAGGAAGAGTGAGCCAGGAAGGGAGAGTGAGCCAGGAAGGGAGAGTGAGCCAGAAACGGAGAGTGAGCCAGGAAGGTAGAGTGAGCCAGGAACGGAGAGTGAGCAAGGAAGGGAGAGTGAGTCAGGAAGGGAGAGTGAGCCAGGAAGGGAGAGTGAGCCAGGAAGGGAGAGTGAGCCAGAAACGGAGAGTGAGTCAGGAACGGAGAGTGAGTCAGGAAGGGAGAGTGAGCCAGGAAGGGAGAGTGATCCAGGAAGGGAGAGTGAGCCAGGAAGGAAGAGCGAGCCAGGAAGGGAGAGTGAGTCAGGAACGGAGAGTGAGTCAGGAAGGGAGAGTGAGCCAGGAAGGGAGAGTGATCCAGGAAGGGAGAGTGAGCCAGGAAGGAAGAGTGAGTCAGGAAGGGAGAGTGAGCCAGGAAGGGAGAGTGATCCAGGAAGGGAGAGTGAGCAAGGAAGGGAGAGTGAGTCAGGAAAAGAGAGTGAGCCAGGAAGGGAGATTGATCCAGGAAGGGAGAGTGAGCCAGGAAGGAAGAGTGAGCCAGGAAGGGAGAGTGAGTCAGGAACGGAGAGTGAGTCAGGAAGGGAGAGTGATCCAGGAAGGGAGAGTGATCCAGGAAGGGAGAGTGAGCCAGGAAGGGAGAGTGAGTCAGGAACGGAGAGTGAGCAAGGAAGGGAGAGTGAGTCAGGAAGGGAGAGTGAGCCAGGAAGGGAGAGTGAGTCAGGAAGGGAGAGTGATCCAGGAAGGGAGAGTGAGCCAGGAAGGAAGAGTGAGTCAGGAAGGGAGAGTGAGCCAGGAAGGGAGAGTGAGCCAGTAAGGGAGAGTGAGCCAGAAACGGAGAGTGAGCCAGGAAGGGAGAGTGAGCCAGGAAGGGAGAGTGAGCCAGGAACGGAGAGTGAGCAAGGAAGGGAGAGTGAGTCAGGAAGGGAGAGTGAGCCAGGAAGGGAGAGTGATCCAGGAAGGGAGAGTGAGCAAGGAAGGGAGAGTGAGTCAGGAAGGGAGAGTGAGCCAGGAAGGGAGAGTGATCCAGGAAGGGAGAGTGAGCAAGGAAGGGAGAGTGAGTCAGGAAAAGAGAGTGAGCCAGGAAGGGAGATTGATCCAGGAAGGGAGAGTGAGCCAGGAAGGAAGAGTGAGCCAGGAAGGGAGAGTGAGTCAGGAACGGAGAGTGAGTCAGGAAGGGAGAGTGATCCAGGAAGGGAGAGTGATCCAGGAAGGGAGAGTGAGCCAGGAAGGGAGAGTGAGTCAGGAACGGAGAGTGAGCAAGGAAGGGAGAGTGAGTCAGGAAGGGAGAGTGAGCCAGGAAGGGAGAGTGAGTCAGGAAGGGAGAGTGATCCAGGAAGGGAGAGTGAGCCAGGAAGGAAGAGTGAGCCAGGAAGGGAGAGTGAGCCAGGAAGGGAGAGTGAGCCAGTAAGGGAGAGTGAGCCAGAAACGGAGAGTGAGCCAGGAAGGGAGAGTGAGCCAGGAAGGGAGAGTGAGCCAGGAACGGAGAGTGAGCAAGGAAGGGAGAGTGAGTCAGGAAGGGAGAGTGAGCCAGGAAGGGAGAGTGATCCAGGAAGGGAGAGTGAGCAAGGAAGGGAGAGTGAGTCAGGAAGGGAGAGTGAGCCAGAAACGGAGAGTGAGTCAGGAACGGAGAGTGAGCAAGGAACGGAGAGTGAGCAAGGAAGGGAGAGTGAGTCAGGAAGGGAGAGTGAGCCAGAAAGGGAGAGTGAGCCAGGAAGGAAGAGTGAGCCAGGAAGGGAGAGTGAGCCAGGAACGGAGAGTGAGCAAGGAAGGGAGAGTGAGTCAGGAAGGGAGAGTGAGCCAGGAAGGGAGAGTGATCCAGGACGGGAGAGTGATCCAGGAAGGGAGAGTGAGCCAGGAAGGAAGAGTGAGCCGAGTGAGCCAGGAAGGGAGAGTGAGCCAGGAAGGGAGAGTGAGTCAGGAAGGGAGAGTGAGCCAGGAAGGGAGAGTGAGCCAGGAAGGGAGAGTGAGTCAGGAAGGGAGAGTGAGCCAGGAAGGGAGAGTGATCCAGGAAGGGAGAGTGAGCCAGGAAGGAAGAGTGAGCCAGGAAGGGAGAGTGAGCCAGGAAGGGAGAGTGAGCCAGAAACGGAGAGTGAGCCAGGAAGGGAGAGTGATCCAGGAAGGGAGAGTGATCCAGGAAGGGAGAGTGAGCCAGGAAGGAAGAGTGAGCCAGGAAGGGAGAGTGAGCCAGGAAGGGAGAGTGAGCCAGGAAGGGAGAGTGATCCAGGAAGGGAGAGTGATCCAGGAAGGGAGAGTGATCCAGGAAGGAAGAGTGACCCAGGAAGGGAGAGTGAGCCAGGAAGGGAGAGTGAGTCAGGAAGGGAGAGTGAGCCAGGAAGGGAGAGTGATCCAGGAAGGGAGAGTGAGCCAGGAAGGAAGAGTGACCCAGGAAGGGAGAGTGAGCCAGGAAGGGAGAGTGAGCCAGAAACGGAGAGTGAGCCAGGAAGGGAGAGTGAGCCAGGAACGGAGAGTGAGCAAGGAAGGGAGAGTGAGTCAGGAAGGGAGAGTGAGCCAGGAAGGGAGAGTGAGCCAGGAAGGGAGAGTGAGCCAGAAACGGAGAGTGAGCCAGGAAGGAAGAGTGAGCCAGGAAGGGAGAGTGAGTCAGGAACGGAGAGTGAGTCAGGAAGGGAGAGTGATCCAGGAAGGGAGAGTGATCCAGGAAGGGAGAGTGAGCCAGGAAGGGAGAGTGAGTCAGGAACGGAGAGTGAGCAAGGAAGGGAGAGTGAGTCAGGAAGGGAGAGTGAGCCAGGAAGGGAGAGTGAGTCAGGAAGGGAGAGTGATCCAGGAAGGGAGAGTGAGCCAGGAAGGAAGAGTGAGCCAGGAAGGGAGAGTGAGCCAGGAAGGGAGAGTGAGCCAGTAAGGGAGAGTGAGCCAGAAACGGAGAGTGAGCCAGGAAGGGAGAGTGAGCCAGGAAGGGAGAGTGAGCCAGGAACGGAGAGTGAGCAAGGAAGGGAGAGTGAGTCAGGAAGGGAGAGTGAGCCAGGAAGGGAGAGTGATCCAGGAAGGGAGAGTGAGCAAGGAAGGGAGAGTGAGTCAGGAAGGGAGAGTGAGCCAGAAACGGAGAGTGAGTCAGGAACGGAGAGTGAGCAAGGAACGGAGAGTGAGCAAGGAAGGGAGAGTGAGTCAGGAAGGGAGAGTGAGCCAGAAAGGGAGAGTGAGCCAGGAAGGGAGAGTGAGCCAGGAAGGGAGAGTGAGCCAGGAACGGAGAGTGAGCAAGGAAGGGAGAGTGAGTCAGGAAGGGAGAGTGAGCCAGGAAGGGAGAGTGATCCAGGACGGGAGAGTGATCCAGGAAGGGAGAGTGAGCCAGGAAGGAAGAGTGAGCCGAGTGAGCCAGGAAGGGAGAGTGAGCCAGGAAGGGAGAGTGAGTCAGGAAGGGAGAGTGAGCCAGGAAGGGAGAGTGAGCCAGGAAGGGAGAGTGAGTCAGGAAGGGAGAGTGAGCCAGGAAGGGAGAGTGATCCAGGAAGGGAGAGTGAGCCAGGAAGGAAGAGTGAGCCAGGAAGGGAGAGTGAGCCAGGAAGGGAGAGTGAGCCAGGAAGGAAGAGTGAGCCAGGAAGGGAGAGTGAGCCAGGAACGGAGAGTGAGCAAGGAAGGGAGAGTGAGTCAGGAAGGGAGAGTGAGCCAGGAAGGGAGAGTGATCCAGGAAGGGAGAGTGAGCCAGGAACGGAGAGTGAGCAAGGAAGGGAGAGTGAGTCAGGAATGGAGAGTGAGCCAGGAAGGGAGAGTGAGCCAGGAACGGAGAGTGAGCCAGAAACGGAGAGTGAGTCAGGAACGGAGAGTGAGTCAGGAAGGGAGAGTGAGCCAGGAAGGGAGAGTGATCCAGGAACGGAGAGTGAGCAAGGAAGGGAGAGTGAGTCAGGAAGGGAGAGTGAGCCAGGAAGGGAGAGTGAGCCAGGAAGGGAGAGTGAGCCAGAAACGGAGAGTGAGTCAGGAACGGAGAGTGAGTCAGGAAGGGAGAGTGAGCCAGGAAGGGAGAGTGATCCAGGAAGGGAGAGTGAGCCAGGAAGGAAGAGTGAGCCAGGAAGGGAGAGTGAGCCAGGAACGGAGAGTGAGCAAGGAAGGGAGAGTGAGTCAGGAAGGGAGAGTGAGCCAGGAAGGGAGAGTGATCCAGGAAGGGAGAGTGAGCCAGGAAGGAAGAGTGAGCCAGGAAGGGAGAGTGAGCCAGGAACGGAGAGTGAGCCAGGAACGGAGAGTGAGCAAGGAACGGAGAGTGAGCAAGGAAGGGAGAGTGAGTCAGGAAGGGAGAGTGAGCCAGAAAGGGAGAGTGAGCCAGGAAGGAAGAGTGAGCCAGGAAGGGAGAGTGAGCCAGGAACGGAGTGTGAGCAAGGAAGGGAGAGTGAGTCAGGAAGGGAGAGTGAGCCAGGAAGGGAGAGTGATCCAGGACGGGAGAGTGATCCAGGAAGGGAGAGTGAGCCAGGAAGGAAGAGTGAGCCGAGTGAGCCAGGAAGGGAGAGTGAGCCAGGAAGGGAGAGTGAGTCAGGAAGGGAGAGTGAGCCAGGAAGGGAGAGTGAGCCAGGAAGGGAGAGTGAGTCAGGAAGGGAGAGTGAGCCAGGAAGGGAGAGTGATCCAGGAAGGGAGAGTGAGCCAGGAAGGAAGAGTGAGCCAGGAAGGGAGAGTGATCCAGGAAGGGAGAGTGATCCAGGAAGGGAGAGTGATCCAGGAAGGGAGAGTGAGCCAGGAAGGAAGAGTGACCCAGGAAGGGAGAGTGAGCCAGGAAGGGAGAGTGAGTCAGGAAGGGAGAGTGAGCCAGGAAGGGAGAGTGATCCAGGAAGGGAGAGTGAGCCAGGAAGGAAGAGTGACCCAGGAAGGGAGAGTGAGCCAGGAAGGGAGAGTGAGCCAGAAACGGAGAGTGAGCCAGGAAGGGAGAGTGAGCCAGGAACGGAGAGTGAGCAAGGAAGGGAGAGTGAGTCAGGAAGGGAGAGTGAGCCAGGAAGGGAGAGTGAGCCAGGAAGGGAGAGTGAGCCAGAAACGGAGAGTGAGCCAGGAAGGAAGAGTGAGCCAGGAAGGGAGAGTGAGTCAGGAACGGAGAGTGAGTCAGGAAGGGAGAGTGATCCAGGAAGGGAGAGTGATCCAGGAAGGGAGAGTGAGCCAGGAAGGGAGAGTGAGTCAGGAACGGAGAGTGAGCAAGGAAGGGAGAGTGAGTCAGGAAGGGAGAGTGAGCCAGGAAGGGAGAGTGAGTCAGGAAGGGAGAGTGATCCAGGAAGGGAGAGTGAGCCAGGAAGGAAGAGTGAGCCAGGAAGGGAGAGTGAGCCAGGAAGGGAGAGTGAGCCAGTAAGGGAGAGTGAGCCAGAAACGGAGAGTGAGCCAGGAAGGGAGAGTGAGCCAGGAAGGGAGAGTGAGCCAGGAACGGAGAGTGAGCAAGGAAGGGAGAGTGAGTCAGGAAGGGAGAGTGAGCCAGGAAGGGAGAGTGATCCAGGAAGGGAGAGTGAGCAAGGAAGGGAGAGTGAGTCAGGAAGGGAGAGTGAGCCAGAAACGGAGAGTGAGTCAGGAACGGAGAGTGAGCAAGGAACGGAGAGTGAGCAAGGAAGGGAGAGTGAGTCAGGAAGGGAGAGTGAGCCAGAAAGGGAGAGTGAGCCAGGAAGGGAGAGTGAGCCAGGAAGGGAGAGTGAGCCAGGAACGGAGAGTGAGCAAGGAAGGGAGAGTGAGTCAGGAAGGGAGAGTGAGCCAGGAAGGGAGAGTGATCCAGGACGGGAGAGTGATCCAGGAAGGGAGAGTGAGCCAGGAAGGAAGAGTGAGCCGAGTGAGCCAGGAAGGGAGAGTGAGCCAGGAAGGGAGAGTGAGTCAGGAAGGGAGAGTGAGCCAGGAAGGGAGAGTGAGCCAGGAAGGGAGAGTGAGTCAGGAAGGGAGAGTGAGCCAGGAAGGGAGAGTGATCCAGGAAGGGAGAGTGAGCCAGGAAGGAAGAGTGAGCCAGGAAGGGAGAGTGAGCCAGGAAGGGAGAGTGAGCCAGGAAGGAAGAGTGAGCCAGGAAGGGAGAGTGAGCCAGGAACGGAGAGTGAGCAAGGAAGGGAGAGTGAGTCAGGAAGGGAGAGTGAGCCAGGAAGGGAGAGTGATCCAGGAAGGGAGAGTGAGCCAGGAACGGAGAGTGAGCAAGGAAGGGAGAGTGAGTCAGGAATGGAGAGTGAGCCAGGAAGGGAGAGTGAGCCAGGAACGGAGAGTGAGCCAGAAACGGAGAGTGAGTCAGGAACGGAGAGTGAGTCAGGAAGGGAGAGTGAGCCAGGAAGGGAGAGTGATCCAGGAACGGAGAGTGAGCAAGGAAGGGAGAGTGAGTCAGGAAGGGAGAGTGAGCCAGGAAGGGAGAGTGAGCCAGGAAGGGAGAGTGAGCCAGAAACGGAGAGTGAGTCAGGAACGGAGAGTGAGTCAGGAAGGGAGAGTGAGCCAGGAAGGGAGAGTGATCCAGGAAGGGAGAGTGAGCCAGGAAGGAAGAGTGAGCCAGGAAGGGAGAGTGAGCCAGGAACGGAGAGTGAGCAAGGAAGGGAGAGTGAGTCAGGAAGGGAGAGTGAGCCAGGAAGGGAGAGTGATCCAGGAAGGGAGAGTGAGCCAGGAAGGAAGAGTGAGCCAGGAAGGGAGAGTGAGCCAGGAACGGAGAGTGAGCCAGGAACGGAGAGTGAGCAAGGAACGGAGAGTGAGCAAGGAAGGGAGAGTGAGTCAGGAAGGGAGAGTGAGCCAGAAAGGGAGAGTGAGCCAGGAAGGAAGAGTGAGCCAGGAAGGGAGAGTGAGCCAGGAACGGAGAGTGAGCAAGGAAGGGAGAGTGAGTCAGGAAGGGAGAGTGAGCCAGGAAGGGAGAGTGATCCAGGACGGGAGAGTGATCCAGGAAGGGAGAGTGAGCCAGGAAGGAAGAGTGAGCCGAGTGAGCCAGGAAGGGAGAGTGAGCCAGGAAGGGAGAGTGAGTCAGGAAGGGAGAGTGAGCCAGGAAGGGAGAGTGAGCCAGGAAGGGAGAGTGAGTCAGGAAGGGAGAGTGAGCCAGGAAGGGAGAGTGATCCAGGAAGGGAGAGTGAGCCAGGAAGGAAGAGTGAGCCAGGAAGGGAGAGTGAGCCAGGAAGGGAGAGTGAGCCAGGAAGGAAGAGTGAGCCAGGAAGGGAGAGTGAGCCAGGAACGGAGAGTGAGCAAGGAAGGGAGAGTGAGTCAGGAAGGGAGAGTGAGCCAGGAAGGGAGAGTGATCCAGGAAGGGAGAGTGAGCCAGGAAGGAAGAGTGAGCCAGGAAGGGAGAGTGAGCCAGGAACGGAGAGTGAGCCAGGAACGGAGAGTGAGCAAGGAACGGAGAGTGAGCAAGGAAGGGAGAGTGAGTCAGGAAGGGAGAGTGAGCCAGAAAGGGAGAGTGAGCCAGGAAGGAAGAGTGAGCCAGGAAGGGAGAGTGAGCCAGGAACGGAGAGTGAGCAAGGAAGGGAGAGTGAGTCAGGAACGGAGAGTGAGCAAGGAAGGGAGAGTGAGTCAGGAAGGGAGAGTGAGTCAGGAAGGGAGAGTGAGCCAGGAAGGAAGAGTGAGTCAGGAAGGGAGAGTGAGCCAGGAAGGGAGAGTGATCCAGGAAGGGAGAGTGAGTCAGGAAGGGAGTGTGAGCCAGGAAGGAAGAGTGAGCCAGGAAGGGAGAGTGAGCCAGGAAGGGAGAGTGAGCCAGAAACGGAGAGTGAGCCAGGAAGGGAGAGTGAGCCAGGAAGGGAGAGTGAGCCAGGAAGGGAGAGTGAGCCAGGAAGGGAGAGTGAGCCAGGAACGGAGAATTAGCAAGGAAGGGAGAGTGAGTCAGGAATGGAGAGTGAGCCAGGAAGGGAGAGTGAGCCAGGAACGGAGAGTGAGCCAGAAACGGAGAGTGAGTCAGGAACGGAGAGTGAGTCAGGAAGGGAGAGTGAGCCAGGAAGGGAGAGTGATCCAGGAACGGAGAGTGAGCAAGGAAGGGAGAGTGAGTCAGGAAGGGAGAGTGAGCCAGGAAGGGAGAGTGAGCCAGGAAGGGAGAGTGAGCCAGAAACGGAGAGTGAGTCAGGAAGGGAGAGTGAGCCAGGAAGGGAGAGTGATCCAGGAAGGGAGAGTGAGCCAGGAAGGAAGAGTGAGCCAGGAAGGGAGAGTGAGCCAGGAACGGAGAGTGAGCAAGGAAGGGAGAGTGAGTCAGGAAGGGAGAGTGAGCCAGGAAGGGAGAGTGATCCAGGAAGGGAGAGTGAGCCAGGAAGGAAGAGTGAGCCAGGAAGGGAGAGTGAGCCAGGAAAGGGAGAGTGAGCCAGGAAGGGAGAGTGATCCAGGAAGGGAGAGTGAGTCAGGAAGGGAGAGTGAGCCAGGAAGGAGGAGTGAGCCAGGAAGGGAGAGTGAGCCAGGAAGGGAGAGTGAGCCAGAAACGGAGAGTGAGCCAGGAAGGGAGAGTGAGCCAGGAAGGGAGAGTGAGCCAGGAAGGGAGAGTGAGCCAGGAAGGGAGAGTGAGCCAGGAACGGAGATTGAGCAAGGAAGGGAGAGTGAGTCAGGAATGGAGAGTGAGCCAGGAAGGGAGAGTGAGCCAGGAACGGAGAGTGAGCCAGAAACGGAGAGTGAGTCAGGAACGGAGAGTGAGTCAGGAAGGGAGAGTGAGCCAGGAAGGGAGAGTGATCCAGGAACGGAGAGTGAGCAAGGAAGGGAGAGTGAGTCAGGAAGGGAGAGTGAGCCAGGAAGGGAGAGTGAGCCAGGAAGGGAGAGTGAGCCAGAAACGGAGAGTGAGTCAGGAACGGAGAGTGAGTCAGGAAGGGAGAGTGAGCCAGGAAGGGAGAGTGATCCAGGAAGGGAGAGTGAGCCAGGAAGGAAGAGTGAGCCAGGAAGGGAGAGTGAGCCAGGAACGGAGAGTGAGCAAGGAAGGGAGAGTGAGCCAGGAAGGGAGAGTGAGCCAGGAACGGAGAGTGAGCAAGGAAGGGAGAGTGAGTCAGGAAGGGAGAGTGAGCCAGGAAGGGAGAGTGATCCAGGACGGGAGAGTGATCCAGGAAGGGAGAGTGAGCCAGGAAGGAAGAGTGAGCCGAGTGAGCCAGGAAGGGAGAGTGAGCCAGGAAGGGAGAGTGAGTCAGGAAGGGAGAGTGAGCCAGGAAGGGAGAGTGAGCCAGGAAGGGAGAGTGAGTCAGGAAGGGAGAGTGAGCCAGGAAGGGAGAGTGATCCAGGAAGGGAGAGTGAGCCAGGAAGGAAGAGTGAGCCAGGAAGGGAGAGTGAGCCAGGAAGGGAGAGTGAGCCAGGAAGGAAGAGTGAGCCAGGAAGGGAGAGTGAGCCAGGAACGGAGAGTGAGCAAGGAAGGGAGAGTGAGTCAGGAAGGGAGAGTGAGCCAGGAAGGGAGAGTGATCCAGGAAGGGAGAGTGAGCCAGGAAGGAAGAGTGAGCCAGGAAGGGAGAGTGAGCCAGGAACGGAGAGTGAGCCAGGAACGGAGAGTGAGCAAGGAACGGAGAGTGAGCAAGGAAGGGAGAGTGAGTCAGGAAGGGAGAGTGAGCCAGAAAGGGAGAGTGAGCCAGGAAGGAAGAGTGAGCCAGGAAGGGAGAGTGAGCCAGGAACGGAGAGTGAGCAAGGAAGGGAGAGTGAGTCAGGAACGGAGAGTGAGCAAGGAAGGGAGAGTGAGTCAGGAAGGGAGAGTGAGTCAGGAAGGGAGAGTGAGCCAGGAAGGAAGAGTGAGTCAGGAAGGGAGAGTGAGCCAGGAAGGGAGAGTGATCCAGGAAGGGAGAGTGAGTCAGGAAGGGAGTGTGAGCCAGGAAGGAAGAGTGAGCCAGGAAGGGAGAGTGAGCCAGGAAGGGAGAGTGAGCCAGAAACGGAGAGTGAGCCAGGAAGGGAGAGTGAGCCAGGAAGGGAGAGTGAGCCAGGAAGGGAGAGTGAGCCAGGAAGGGAGAGTGAGCCAGGAACGGAGAATTAGCAAGGAAGGGAGAGTGAGTCAGGAATGGAGAGTGAGCCAGGAAGGGAGAGTGAGCCAGGAACGGAGAGTGAGCCAGAAACGGAGAGTGAGTCAGGAACGGAGAGTGAGTCAGGAAGGGAGAGTGAGCCAGGAAGGGAGAGTGATCCAGGAACGGAGAGTGAGCAAGGAAGGGAGAGTGAGTCAGGAAGGGAGAGTGAGCCAGGAAGGGAGAGTGAGCCAGGAAGGGAGAGTGAGCCAGAAACGGAGAGTGAGTCAGGAACGGAGAGTGAGTCAGGAAGGGAGAGTGAGCCAGGAAGGGAGAGTGATCCAGGAAGGAAGAGTGAGCCAGGAAGGGAGAGTGAGCCAGGAAAGGGAGAGTGAGCCAGGAAGGGAGAGTGATCCAGGAAGGGAGAGTGATCCAGGAAGGGAGAGTGAGCCAGGAAGGAAGAGTGAGCCGAGTGAGCCAGGAAGGGAGAGTGAGCCAGGAAGGGAGAGTGAGTCAGGAAGGGAGAGTGAGCCAGGAAGGGAGAGTGAGCCAGGAAGGGAGAGTGAGCCAGAAACGGAGAGTGAGTCAGGAACGGAGAGTGAGTCAGGAAGGGAGAGTGAGCCAGGAAGGGAGAGTGATCCAGGAAGGGAGAGTGAGCCAGGAAGGAAGAGTGAGCCAGGAAGGGAGAGTGAGCCAGGAACGGAGAGTGAGCAAGGAAGGGAGAGTGAGTCAGGAAGGGAGAGTGAGCCAGGAAGGGAGAGTGATCCAGGAAGGGAGAGTGAGCCAGGAAGGAAGAGTGAGCCAGGAAGGGAGAGTGAGCCAGGAACGGAGAGTGAGCCAGGAACGGAGAGTGAGCAAGGAACGGAGAGTGAGCAAGGAAGGGAGAGTGAGTCAGGAAGGGAGAGTGAGCCAGAAAGGGAGAGTGAGCCAGGAAGGAAGAGTGAGCCAGGAAGGGAGAGTGAGCCAGGAACGGAGAGTGAGCAAGGAAGGGAGAGTGAGTCAGGAAGGGAGAGTGAGCCAGGAAGGGAGAGTGATCCAGGACGGGAGAGTGATCCAGGAAGGGAGAGTGAGCCAGGAAGGAAGAGTGAGCCGAGTGAGCCAGGAAGGGAGAGTGAGCCAGGAAGGGAGAGTGAGTCAGGAAGGGAGAGTGAGCCAGGAAGGGAGAGTGAGCCAGGAAGGGAGAGTGAGCCAGGAAGGAAGAGTGAGCCAGGAAGGGAGAGTGAGCCAGGAACGGAGAGTGAGCCAGGAACGGAGAGTGAGCAAGGAACGGAGAGTGAGCAAGGAAGGGAGAGTGAGTCAGGAAGGGAGAGTGAGCCAGAAAGGGAGAGTGAGCCAGGAAGGAAGAGTGAGCCAGGAAGGGAGAGTGAGCCAGGAACGGAGAGTGAGCAAGGAAGGGAGAGTGAGTCAGGAAGGGAGAGTGAGCCAGGAAGGGAGAGTGATCCAGGACGGGAGAGTGATCCAGGAAGGGAGAGTGAGCCAGGAAGGAAGAGTGAGCCGAGTGAGCCAGGAAGGGAGAGTGAGCCAGGAAGGGAGAGTGAGTCAGGAAGGGAGAGTGAGCCAGGAAGGGAGAGTGAGCCAGGAAGGGAGAGTGAGCCAGGAAGGAAGAGTGAGCCAGGAAGGGAGAGTGAGCCAGGAAGGGAGAGTGAGCCAGGAAGGAAGAGTGAGCCAGGAAGGGAGAGTGATCCAGGAAGGGAGAGTGAGTCAGGAAGGGAGAGTGAGCCAGGAAGGAAGAGTGAGTCAGGAAGGGAGAGTGAGCCAGGAAGGGAGAGTGATCCAGGAAGGGAGAGTGAGTCAGGGAGGGAGAGTGAGCCAGGAAGGAAGAGTGAGCCAGGAAGGGAGAGTGAGCCAGGAAGGGAGAGTGATCCAGGAAGGGAGAGTGAGGAAGAGTGAGCCAGGAAGGAAGAGTGAGCCAGGAAAGGAGAGTGAGCCAGGAAGGGAGAGTGAGCCAGAAAGGGAGAGTGAGCCAGGAAGGGAGAGTGATCCAGGAAGGGAGAGTGAGTCAGGAAGGGAGAGTGAGCCAGGAAGGAAGAGTGAGCCAGGAAGGGAGAGTGAGCCAGGAAGGGAGAGTGAGCCAGAAACGGAGAGTGAGCCAGGAAGGGAGAGTGAGCCAGGAAGGGAGAGTGAGCCAGGAAGGGAGAGTGAGCCAGGAACGGAGATTGAGCAAGGAAGGGAGAGTGAGTCAGGAAGGGAGAGTGAGCCAGGAAGGGAGAGTGAGCCAGGAACGGAGAGTGAGCCAGAAACGGAGAGTGAGTCAGGAACGGAGAGTGAGTCAGGAAGGGAGAGTGAGCCAGGAAGGGAGAGTGATCCAGGAACGGAGAGTGAGCAAGGAAGGGAGAGTGAGTCAGGAAGGGAGAGTGAGCCAGGAAGGGAGAGTGAGCCAGGAAGGGAGAGTGAGCCAGGAAGGGAGAGTGAGCCAGGGAGGGAGAGTGAGTCAGGAAGGGAGAGTGAGCCAGGAAGGGAGAGTGAGCCAGGAAGGGAGAGTGATCCAGGAAGGGAGAGTGAGCCAGGAAGGAAGAGTGAGCCAGGAAGGGAGAGTGAGCCAGGAAGGGAGAGTGAGCCAGAAACGGAGAGTGAGCCAGGAAGGTAGAGTGAGCCAGGAACGGAGAGTGAGCAAGGAAGGGAGAGTGAGTCAGGAAGGGAGAGTGAGCCAGGAAGGGAGAGTGAGCCAGAAACGGAGAGTGAGTCAGGAACGGAGAGTGAGTCAGGAAGGGAGAGTGAGCCAGGAAGGGAGAGTGATCCAGGAAGGGAGAGTGAGCCAGGAAGGAAGAGCGAGCCAGGAAGGGAGAGTGAGTCAGGAACGGAGAGTGAGTCAGGAAGGGAGAGTGAGCCAGGAAGGGAGAGTGATCCAGGAAGGGAGAGTGAGCCAGGAAAGAAGAGTGAGTCAGGAAGGGAGAGTGAGCCAGGAAGGGAGAGTGATCCAGGAAGGGAGAGTGAGCAAGGAAGGGAGAGTGAGTCAGGAAAAGAGAGTGAGCCAGGAAGGGAGATTGATCCAGGAAGGGAGAGTGAGCCAGGAAGGAAGAGTGAGCCAGGAAGGGAGAGTGAGTCAGGAACGGAGAGTGAGTCAGGAAGGGAGAGTGATCCAGGAAGGGAGAGTGATCCAGGAAGGGAGAGTGAGCCAGGAAGGGAGAGTGAGTCAGGAAGGGAGAGTGAGCCAGGAAGGGAGAGTGAGCCAGGAAGGAAGAGTGAGCCAGGAAGGGAGAGTGAGCCAGGAAGGGAGAGTGAGCCAGGAAGGAAGAGTGAGCCAGGAAGGGAGAGTGATCCAGGAAGGGAGAGTGAGTCAGGAAGGGAGAGTGAGCCAGGAAGGAAGAGTGAGTCAGGAAGGGAGAGTGAGCCAGGAAGGGAGAGTGATCCAGGAAGGGAGAGTGAGTCAGGGAGGGAGAGTGAGCCAGGAAGGAAGAGTGAGCCAGGAAGGGAGAGTGAGCCAGGAAGGGAGAGTGATCCAGGAAGGGAGAGTGAGGAAGAGTGAGCCAGGAAGGAAGAGTGAGCCAGGAAAGGAGAGTGAGCCAGGAAGGGAGAGTGAGCCAGAAAGGGAGAGTGAGCCAGGAAGGGAGAGTGATCCAGGAAGGGAGAGTGAGTCAGGAAGGGAGAGTGAGCCAGGAAGGAAGAGTGAGCCAGGAAGGGAGAGTGAGCCAGGAAGGGAGAGTGAGCCAGAAACGGAGAGTGAGCCAGGAAGGGAGAGTGAGCCAGGAAGGGAGAGTGAGCCAGGAAGGGAGAGTGAGCCAGGAACGGAGATTGAGCAAGGATGGGAGAGTGAGTCAGGAAGGGAGAGTGAGCCAGGAAGGGAGAGTGAGCCAGGAACGGAGAGTGAGCCAGAAACGGAGAGTGAGTCAGGAACGGAGAGTGAGTCAGGAAGGGAGAGTGAGCCAGGAAGGGAGAGTGATCCAGGAACGGAGAGTGAGCAAGGAAGGGAGAGTGAGTCAGGAAGGGAGAGTGAGCCAGGAAGGGAGAGTGAGCCAGGAAGGGAGAGTGAGCCAGGAAGGGAGAGTGAGCCAGGGAGGGAGAGTGAGTCAGGAAGGGAGAGTGAGCCAGGAAGGGAGAGTGAGCCAGGAAGGGAGAGTGATCCAGGAAGGGAGAGTGAGCCAGGAAGGAAGAGTGAGCCAGGAAGGGAGAGTGAGCCAGGAAGGGAGAGTGAGCCAGAAACGGAGAGTGAGCCAGGAAGGTAGAGTGAGCCAGGAACGGAGAGTGAGCAAGGAAGGGAGAGTGAGTCAGGAAGGGAGAGTGAGCCAGGAAGGGAGAGTGAGCCAGGAAGGGAGAGTGAGCCAGAAACGGAGAGTGAGTCAGGAACGGAGAGTGAGTCAGGAAGGGAGAGTGAGCCAGGAAGGGAGAGTGATCCAGGAAGGGAGAGTGAGCCAGGAAGGAAGAGCGAGCCAGGAAGGGAGAGTGAGTCAGGAACGGAGAGTGAGTCAGGAAGGGAGAGTGAGCCAGGAAGGGAGAGTGATCCAGGAAGGGAGAGTGAGCCAGGAAAGAAGAGTGAGTCAGGAAGGGAGAGTGAGCCAGGAAGGGAGAGTGATCCAGGAAGGGAGAGTGAGCAAGGAAGGGAGAGTGAGTCAGGAAAAGAGAGTGAGCCAGGAAGGGAGATTGATCCAGGAAGGGAGAGTGAGCCAGGAAGGAAGAGTGAGCCAGGAAGGGAGAGTGAGTCAGGAACGGAGAGTGAGTCAGGAAGGGAGAGTGATCCAGGAAGGGAGAGTGATCCAGGAAGGGAGAGTGAGCCAGGAAGGGAGAGTGAGTCAGGAACGGAGAGTGAGCAAGGAAGGGAGAGTGAGTCAGGAAGGGAGAGTGAGCCAGGAAGGGAGAGTGAGTCAGGAAGGGAGAGTGATCCAGGAAGGGAGAGTGAGCCAGGAAGGAAGAGTGAGTCAGGAAGGGAGAGTGAGCCAGGAAGGGAGAGTGAGCCAGTAAGGGAGAGTGAGCCAGAAACGGAGAGTGAGCCAGGAAGGGAGAGTGAGCCAGGAAGGGAGAGTGAGCCAGGAACGGAGAGTGAGCAAGGAAGGGAGAGTGAGTCAGGAAGGGAGAGTGAGCCAGGAAGGGAGAGTGATCCAGGAAGGGAGAGTGAGCAAGGAAGGGAGAGTGAGTCAGGAAGGGAGAGTGAGCCAGGAAGGGAGAGTGATCCAGGAAGGGAGAGTGAGCAAGGAAGGGAGAGTGAGTCAGGAAAAGAGAGTGAGCCAGGAAGGGAGATTGATCCAGGAAGGGAGAGTGAGCCAGGAAGGAAGAGTGAGCCAGGAAGGGAGAGTGAGTCAGGAACGGAGAGTGAGTCAGGAAGGGAGAGTGATCCAGGAAGGGAGAGTGATCCAGGAAGGGAGAGTGAGCCAGGAAGGGAGAGTGAGTCAGGAACGGAGAGTGAGCAAGGAAGGGAGAGTGAGTCAGGAAGGGAGAGTGAGCCAGGAAGGGAGAGTGAGTCAGGAAGGGAGAGTGATCCAGGAAGGGAGAGTGAGCCAGGAAGGAAGAGTGAGCCAGGAAGGGAGAGTGAGCCAGGAAGGGAGAGTGAGCCAGTAAGGGAGAGTGAGCCAGAAACGGAGAGTGAGCCAGGAAGGGAGAGTGAGCCAGGAAGGGAGAGTGAGCCAGGAACGGAGAGTGAGCAAGGAAGGGAGAGTGAGTCAGGAAGGGAGAGTGAGCCAGGAAGGGAGAGTGATCCAGGAAGGGAGAGTGAGCAAGGAAGGGAGAGTGAGTCAGGAAGGGAGAGTGAGCCAGAAACGGAGAGTGAGTCAGGAACGGAGAGTGAGCAAGGAACGGAGAGTGAGCAAGGAAGGGAGAGTGAGTCAGGAAGGGAGAGTGAGCCAGAAAGGGAGAGTGAGCCAGGAAGGAAGAGTGAGCCAGGAAGGGAGAGTGAGCCAGGAACGGAGAGTGAGCAAGGAAGGGAGAGTGAGTCAGGAAGGGAGAGTGAGCCAGGAAGGGAGAGTGATCCAGGACGGGAGAGTGATCCAGGAAGGGAGAGTGAGCCAGGAAGGAAGAGTGAGCCGAGTGAGCCAGGAAGGGAGAGTGAGCCAGGAAGGGAGAGTGAGTCAGGAAGGGAGAGTGAGCCAGGAAGGGAGAGTGAGCCAGGAAGGGAGAGTGAGTCAGGAAGGGAGAGTGAGCCAGGAAGGGAGAGTGATCCAGGAAGGGAGAGTGAGCCAGGAAGGAAGAGTGAGCCAGGAAGGGAGAGTGAGCCAGGAAGGGAGAGTGAGCCAGAAACGGAGAGTGAGCCAGGAAGGGAGAGTGATCCAGGAAGGGAGAGTGATCCAGGAAGGGAGAGTGAGCCAGGAAGGAAGAGTGAGCCAGGAAGGGAGAGTGAGCCAGGAAGGGAGAGTGAGCCAGGAAGGGAGAGTGATCCAGGAAGGGAGAGTGATCCAGGAAGGGAGAGTGATCCAGGAAGGGAGAGTGAGCCAGGAAGGAAGAGTGACCCAGGAAGGGAGAGTGAGCCAGGAAGGGAGAGTGAGTCAGGAAGGGAGAGTGAGCCAGGAAGGGAGAGTGATCCAGGAAGGGAGAGTGAGCCAGGAAGGAAGAGTGACCCAGGAAGGGAGAGTGAGCCAGGAAGGGAGAGTGAGCCAGAAACGGAGAGTGAGCCAGGAAGGGAGAGTGAGCCAGGAACGGAGAGTGAGCAAGGAAGGGAGAGTGAGTCAGGAAGGGAGAGTGAGCCAGGAAGGGAGAGTGAGCCAGGAAGGGAGAGTGAGCCAGAAACGGAGAGTGAGCCAGGAAGGAAGAGTGAGCCAGGAAGGGAGAGTGAGTCAGGAACGGAGAGTGAGTCAGGAAGGGAGAGTGATCCAGGAAGGGAGAGTGATCCAGGAAGGGAGAGTGAGCCAGGAAGGGAGAGTGAGTCAGGAACGGAGAGTGAGCAAGGAAGGGAGAGTGAGTCAGGAAGGGAGAGTGAGCCAGGAAGGGAGAGTGAGTCAGGAAGGGAGAGTGATCCAGGAAGGGAGAGTGAGCCAGGAAGGAAGAGTGAGCCAGGAAGGGAGAGTGAGCCAGGAAGGGAGAGTGAGCCAGTAAGGGAGAGTGAGCCAGAAACGGAGAGTGAGCCAGGAAGGGAGAGTGAGCCAGGAAGGGAGAGTGAGCCAGGAACGGAGAGTGAGCAAGGAAGGGAGAGTGAGTCAGGAAGGGAGAGTGAGCCAGGAAGGGAGAGTGATCCAGGAAGGGAGAGTGAGCAAGGAAGGGAGAGTGAGTCAGGAAGGGAGAGTGAGCCAGAAACGGAGAGTGAGTCAGGAACGGAGAGTGAGCAAGGAACGGAGAGTGAGCAAGGAAGGGAGAGTGAGTCAGGAAGGGAGAGTGAGCCAGAAAGGGAGAGTGAGCCAGGAAAGGAGAGTGAGCCAGGAAGGGAGAGTGAGCCAGGAACGGAGAGTGAGCAAGGAAGGGAGAGTGAGTCAGGAAGGGAGAGTGAGCCAGGAAGGGAGAGTGATCCAGGACGGGAGAGTGATCCAGGAAGGGAGAGTGAGCCAGGAAGGAAGAGTGAGCCGAGTGAGCCAGGAAGGGAGAGTGAGCCAGGAAGGGAGAGTGAGTCAGGAAGGGAGAGTGAGCCAGGAAGGGAGAGTGAGCCAGGAAGGGAGAGTGAGTCAGGAAGGGAGAGTGAGCCAGGAAGGGAGAGTGATCCAGGAAGGGAGAGTGAGCCAGGAAGGAAGAGTGAGCCAGGAAGGGAGAGTGAGCCAGGAAGGGAGAGTGAGCCAGGAAGGGAGAGTGAGTCAGGAAGGGAGAGTGAGCCAGGAAGGGAGAGTGAGCCAGGAAGGAAGAGTGACCCAGGAAGGGAGAGTGAGCCAGGAAGGGAGAGTGATCCAGGAAGGGAGAGTGAGCCAGGAAGGAAGAGTGAGCCGAGTGAGCCAGGAAGGAAGAGTGAGCCAGGATGGGAGAGTGAGCCAGGAAGGGAGAGTGATCCAGGAAGGGAGAGTGAGCCAGGAAGGGAGAGTGAGCCAGGAAGGGAGAGTGAGCCAGAAACGGAGAGTGAGCCAGGAAGGGAGAGTGAGCCAGGAACGGAGAGTGAGCAAGGAAGGGAGAGTGAGTCAGGAAGGGAGAGTGAGCCAGGAAGGGAGAGTGAGCCAGGAAGGGAGAGTGAGCCAGAAACGGAGAGTGAGTCAGGAACGGAGAGTGAGTCAGGAAGGGAGAGTGAGCCTGGAAGGGAGAGTGATCCAGGAAGGGAGAGTGAGCCAGGAAGGAAGAGCGAGCCAGGAAGGGAGAGTGAGTTAGGAACGGAGAGTGAGTCAGGAAGGGAGAGTGAGCCAGGAAGGGAGAGTGATCCAGGAAGGGAGAGTGAGCAAGGAAGGGAGAGTGAGTCAGGAAAAGAGAGTGAGCCAGGAAGGGAGAGTGATCCAGGAAGGGAGAGTGAGCCAGGAAGGAAGAGTGAGCCAGGAAGGGAGAGTGAGTCAGGAACGGAGAGTGAGTCAGGAAGGGAGAGTGATCCAGGAAGGGAGAGTGAGCCAGGAAGGGAGAGTGAGCCAGGAAGGGAGAGTGAGTCAGGAACGGAGAGTGAGCAAGGAAGGGAGAGTGAGTCAGGAAGGGAGAGTGAGCCAGGAAGGGAGAGTGAGTCAGGAAGGGAGAGTGAGCCAGGAAGGAAGAGTGATCCAGGAAGGGAGAGTGAGCCAGGAAGGAAGAGTGAGCCAGGAAGGGAGAGTGAGCCAGGAAGGGAGAGTGAGCCAGAAACGGAGAGTGAGCCAGGAAGGGAGAGTGATCCAGGAAGGGAGAGTGATCCAGGAAGGGAGAGTGAGCCAGGAAGGAAGAGTGAGCCAGGAAGGGAGAGTGAGCCAAGAAGGGAGAGTGAGCCAGGAAGGGAGAGTGAGCCAGGAAGGGAGAGTGAGTCAGGAAGGGAGAGTGAGCCAGGAAGGGAGAGTGAGCCAGGAAGGGAGAGTGAGTCAGGAAGGGAGAGTGAGCCAGGAAGGGAGAGTGATCCAGGAAGGGAGAGTGAGCCAGGAAGGAAGAGTGAGCCAGGAAGGGAGAGTGAGCCAGGAAGGGAGAGTGAGCCAGAAATGGAGAGTGAGCCAGGAAGGGAGAGTGATCCAGGAAGGGAGAGTGAGCCAGGAACGGAGAGTGAGCAAGGAAGGGAGAGTGAGTCAGGAAGGGAGAGTGAGCCAGGAAGGGAGAGTGAGCCAGGAAGGGAGAGTGAGCCAGAAACGGAGAGTGAGTCAGGAACGGAGAGTGAGTCAGGAAGGGAGAGTGAGCCTGGAAGGGAGAGTGATCCAGGAAGGGAGAGTGAGCCAGGAAGGAAGAGCGAGCCAGGAAGGGAGAGTGAGTTAGGAACGGAGAGTGAGTCAGGAAGGGAGAGTGAGCCAGGAAGGGAGAGTGATCCAGGAAGGGAGAGTGAGCCAGGAAGGAAGAGTGAGTCAGGAAGGGAGAGTGAGCCAGGAAGGGAGAGTGATCCAGGAAGGGAGAGTGAGCAAGGAAGGGAGAGTGAGTCAGGAAAAGAGAGTGAGCCAGGAAGGGAGAGTGATCCAGGAAGGGAGAGTGAGCCAGGAAGGAAGAGTGAGCCAGGAAGGGAGAGTGAGTCAGGAACGGAGAGTGAGTCAGGAAGGGAGAGTGATCCAGGAAGGGAGAGTGAGCCAGGAAGGGAGAGTGAGCCAGGAAGGGAGAGTGAGCCAGGAAGGGAGAGTGAGCCAGAAACGGAGAGTGAGTCAGGAACGGAGAGTGAGTCAGGAAGGGAGAGTGAGCCTGGAAGGGAGAGTGATCCAGGAAGGGAGAGTGAGCCAGGAAGGAAGAGCGAGCCAGGAAGGGAGAGTGAGTTAGGAACGGAGAGTGAGTCAGGAAGGGAGAGTGAGCCAGGAAGGGAGAGTGATCCAGGAAGGGAGAGTGAGCCAGGAAGGAAGAGTGAGTCAGGAAGGGAGAGTGAGCCAGGAAGGGAGAGTGATCCAGGAAGGGAGAGTGAGCAAGGAAGGGAGAGTGAGTCAGGAAAAGAGAGTGAGCCAGGAAGGGAGAGTGATCCAGGAAGGGAGAGTGAGCCAGGAAGGAAGAGTGAGCCAGGAAGGAAGAGTGAGCCAGGAAGGGAGAGTGAGTCAGGAACGGAGAGTGAGTCAGGAAGGGAGAGTGATCCAGGAAGGGAGAGTGAGCCAGGAAGGGAGAGTGAGCCAGGAAGGGAGAGTGAGTCAGGAACGGAGAGTGAGCAAGGAAGGGAGAGTGAGTCAGGAAGGGAGAGTGAGCCAGGAAGGGAGAGTGAGTCAGGAAGGGAGAGTGAGCCAGGAAGGGAGAGTGAGTCAGGAAGGGAGAGTGAGTCAGGAAGGGAGAGTGAGCCAGGAAGGGAGAGTGATCCAGGAAGGGAGAGTGAGCCAGTAAGGGAGAGTGAGCCAGAAACGGAGAGTGAGCCAGGAAGGGAGAGTGAGCCAGGAAGGGAGAGTGAGCCAGGAACGGAGAGTGAGCAAGGAAGGGAGAGTGAGCCAGGAAGGAAGAGTGATCCAGGAAGGGAGAGTGAGCCAGGAAGGAAGAGTGAGCCAGGAAGGGAGAGTGAGCCAGGAAGGGAGAGTGAGCCAGAAACGGAGAGTGAGCCAGGAAGGGAGAGTGATCCAGGAAGGGAGAGTGATCCAGGAAGGGAGAGTGAGCCAGGAAGGAAGAGTGAGCCAGGAAGGGAGAGTGAGCCAAGAAGGGAGAGTGAGCCAGGAAGGGAGAGTGAGCCAGGAAGGGAGAGTGAGTCAGGAAGGGAGAGTGAGCCAGGAAGGGAGAGTGAGCCAGGAAGGGAGAGTGAGTCAGGAAGGGAGAGTGAGCCAGGAAGGGAGAGTGATCCAGGAAGGGAGAGTGAGCCAGGAAGGAAGAGTGAGCCAGGAAGGGAGAGTGAGCCAGGAAGGGAGAGTGAGCCAGAAATGGAGAGTGAGCCAGGAAGGGAGAGTGAGCCAGGAAGGGAGAGTGAGCCAGGAACGGAGAGTGAGCAAGGAAGGGAGAGTGAGTCAGGAAGGGAGAGTGAGCCAGGAAGGGAGAGTGAGCCAGGAAGGGAGAGTGAGCCAGAAACGGAGAGTGAGTCAGGAACGGAGAGTGAGTCAGGAAGGGAGAGTGAGCCTGGAAGGGAGAGTGATCCAGGAAGGGAGAGTGAGCCAGGAAGGAAGAGCGAGCCAGGAAGGGAGAGTGAGTTAGGAACGGAGAGTGAGTCAGGAAGGGAGAGTGAGCCAGGAAGGGAGAGTGATCCAGGAAGGGAGAGTGAGCCAGGAAGGAAGAGTGAGTCAGGAAGGGAGAGTGAGCCAGGAAGGGAGAGTGATCCAGGAAGGGAGAGTGAGCAAGGAAGGGAGAGTGAGTCAGGAAAAGAGAGTGAGCCAGGAAGGGAGAGTGATCCAGGAAGGGAGAGTGAGCCAGGAAGGAAGAGTGAGCCAGGAAGGGAGAGTGAGTCAGGAACGGAGAGTGAGTCAGGAAGGGAGAGTGATCCAGGAAGGGAGAGTTAGCCAGGAAGGGAGAGTGAGCCAGGAAGGGAGAGTGAGTCAGGAACGGAGAGTGAGCAAGGAAGGGAGAGTGAGTCAGGAAGGGAGAGTGAGCCAGGAAGGGAGAGTGAGTCAGGAAGGGAGAGTGATCCAGGAAGGGAGAGTGAGCCAGGAAGGAAGAGTGATCCAGGAAGGGAGAGTGAGCCAGGAAGGGAGAGTGAGCCAGTAAGGGAGAGTGAGCCAGAAACGGAGAGTGAGCCAGGAAGGGAGAGTGAGCCAGGAAGGGAGAGTGAGCCAGGAACGGAGAGTGAGCAAGGAAGGGAGAGTGAGTCAGGAAGGGAGAGTGAGCCAGGAAGGGAGAGTGATCCAGGAAGGGAGAGTGAGTCAGGAACGGAGAGTGAATCAGGAAGGGAGAGTGAGCCAGGAAGGGAGAGTGAGCCAGGAACGGAGAGTGAGCAAGGAAGGGAGAGTGAGTCAGGAAGGGAGAGTGAGCCAGGAAGGGAGAGTGAGCCAGGTAGGGAGAGTGAGCCAGAAACGGAGAGTGAGTCAGGAACGGAGAGTGAGTCAGGAAGGGAGAGTGAGCCAGGAAGGGAGAGTGAGCCAGGAAGGGAGAGTGAGCCAGTAAGGGAGAGTGAGCCAGAAACGGAGAGTGAGCCAGGAAGGGAGAGTGAGCCAGGAAGGGAGAGTGAGCCAGGAACGGAGAGTGAGCAAGGAAGGGAGAGTGAGTCAGGAAGGGAGAGTGAGCCAGGAAGGGAGAGTGATCCAGGAAGGGAGAGTGAGTCAGGAACGGAGAGTGAATCAGGAAGGGAGAGTGATCCAGGAAGGGAGAGTGAGCCAGGAACGGAGAGTGAGCAAGGAAGGGAGATTGAGTCAGGAAGGGAGAGTGAGCCAGGAAGGGAGAGTGAGCCAGGAAGGGAGAGTGAGCCAGAAACGGAGAGTGAGTCAGGAACGGAGAGTGAGTCAGGAAGGGAGAGTGAGCCAGGAAGGGAGAGTGATCCAGGAAGGGAGAGTGATCCAGGAAGGGAGAGTGAGTCAGGAAGGGAGAGTGAGCCAGGAAGGAAGAGTGAGCCAGGATGGGAGAGTGAGCCAGGAAGGGAGAGTGATCCAGGAAGGGAGAGTGAGCCAGGAAGGAAGAGTCAGCCAGGAAGGAAGAGTGAGCCAGGAAGGGAGAGTGAGCCAGGAAGGGAGAGTGAGCCAGAAAGGGAGAGTGAGCCAGGAAGGGAGAGTGATCCAGGAAGGGAGAGTGAGCCAGGAAGGGAGAGTGATCCAGGAAGGGAGAGTGATCCAGGAAGGGAGAGTGAGCCAGGAAGGAAGAGTGAGCCAGGAAGGAAGAGTCAGCCAGGAAGGAAGAGTGAGCCAGGAAGGGAGAGTGAGCCAGGAAGGGAGAGTGAGCCAGAAAGGGAGAGTGAGCCAGGAAGGGAGAGTGATCCAGGAAGGGAGAGTGAGCCAGGAACGGAGAGGGAGCAAGGAAGGGGAAGTGAGTCAGGAAGGGAGAGTGAGCCAGGAAGGGAGAGTGATCCAGGAAGGGAGAGTGATCCAGGAAGGGAGAGTGAGCCAGGAAGGGAGAGTGATCCAGGAAGGGAGAGTGAGCCAGGAACGGAGAGGGAGCAAGGAAGGGGAAGTGAGTCAGGAAGGGAGAGTGAGCCAGGAAGGGAGAGTGATCCAGGAAGGGAGAGTGATCCAGGAAGGGAGAGTGAGCCAGGAAGGAAGAGTGAGCCAGGAAGGGAGAGTGAGCCAGAAACGGAGAGTGAGTCAGGAACGGAGAGTGAGTCAGGAAGGGAGAGTGAGCCAGGAAGGGAGAGTGATCCAGGAAGGGAGAGTGAGCCAGGAAGGAAGAGTGAGCCAGGAAGGGAGAGTGAGCCAGGAACGGAGAGTGAGCCAGGAAGGGAGAGTGAGCCAGAAAGGGAGAGTGAGCCAGGAAGGGAGAGTGATCCAGGAAGGGAGAGTGAGTCAGGAAGGGAGAGTGAGCCAGGAAGGAAGAGTGAGCCAGGAAGGGAGAGTGAGCCAGGAAGGGAGAGTGATCCAGGAAGGGAGAGTGAGCAAGGAAGGGAGAGTGAGTCAGGAAAAGAGAGTGAGCCAGGAAGGGAGATTGATCCAGGAAGGGAGAGTGAGCCAGGAAGGGAGAGTGAGCCAGGAAGGGAGAGTGAGTCAGGAAGGGAGAGTGAGCCAGGAAGGGAGAGTGATCCAGGAAGGGAGAGTGAGCCAGGAAGGAAGAGTGAGCCAGGAAGGGAGAGTGAGCCAGGAAGGGAGAGTGAGCCAGAAATGGAGAGTGAGCCAGGAAGGGAGAGTGAGCCAGGAAGGGAGAGTGAGCCAGGAACGGAGAGTGAGCAAGGAAGGGAGAGTGAGTCAGGAAGGGAGAGTGAGCCAGGAAGGGAGAGTGAGCCAGGAAGGGAGAGTGAGCCAGAAACGGAGAGTGAGTCAGGAACGGAGAGTGAGTCAGGAAGGGAGAGTGAGCCTGGAAGGGAGAGTGATCCAGGAAGGGAGAGTGAGCCAGGAAGGAAGAGCGAGCCAGGAAGGGAGAGTGAGTTAGGAACGGAGAGTGAGTCAGGAAGGGAGAGTGAGCCAGGAAGGGAGAGTGATCCAGGAAGGGAGAGTGAGCCAGGAAGGAAGAGTGAGTCAGGAAGGGAGAGTGAGCCAGGAAGGGAGAGTGATCCAGGAAGGGAGAGTGAGCAAGGAAGGGAGAGTGAGTCAGGAAAAGAGAGTGAGCCAGGAAGGGAGAGTGATCCAGGAAGGGAGAGTGAGCCAGGAAGGAAGAGTGAGCCAGGAAGGGAGAGTGAGTCAGGAACGGAGAGTGAGTCAGGAAGGGAGAGTGATCCAGGAAGGGAGAGTGAGCCAGGAAGGGAGAGTGAGCCAGGAAGGGAGAGTGAGTCAGGAACGGAGAGTGAGCAAGGAAGGGAGAGTGAGTCAGGAAGGGAGAGTGAGCCAGGAAGGGAGAGTGAGTCAGGAAGGGAGAGTGATCCAGGAAGGGAGAGTGAGCCAGGAAGGAAGAGTGAGCCAGGAAGGGAGAGTGAGCCAGGAAGGGAGAGTGAGCCAGTAAGGGAGAGTGAGCCAGAAACGGAGAGTGAGCCAGGAAGGGAGAGTGAGCCAGGAAGGGAGAGTGAGCCAGGAACGGAGAGTGAGCAAGGAAGGGAGAGTGAGTCAGGAAGGGAGAGTGAGCCAGGAAGGGAGAGTGATCCAGGAAGGGAGAGTGAGTCAGGAACGGAGAGTGAATCAGGAAGGGAGAGTGAGCCAGGAAGGGAGAGTGAGCCAGGAACGGAGAGTGAGCAAGGAAGGGAGAGTGAGTCAGGAAGGGAGAGTGAGCCAGGAAGGGAGAGTGAGCCAGGTAGGGAGAGTGAGCCAGAAACGGAGAGTGAGTCAGGAACGGAGAGTGAGTCAGGAAGGGAGAGTGAGCCAGGAAGGGAGAGTGATCCAGGAAGGGAGAGTGAGCCAGGAACGGAGAGTGAGCAAGGAAGGGAGATTGAGTCAGGAAGGGAGAGTGAGCCAGGAAGGGAGAGTGAGCCAGGAAGGGAGAGTGAGCCAGAAACGGAGAGTGAGTCAGGAACGGAGAGTGAGTCAGGAAGGGAGAGTGAGCCAGGAAGGGAGAGTGATCCAGGAAGGGAGAGTGAGCCAGGAAGGAAGAGTGAGCCAGGAAGGGAGAGTGAGTCAGGAACGGAGAGTGAGTCAGGAAGGGAGAGTGAGCCAGGAAGGGAGAGTGATCCAGGAAGGGAGAGTGAGCCAGGAAGGAAGAGTGAGTCAGGAAGGGAGAGTGAGCCAGGAAGGGAGAGTGATCCAGGAAGGGAGAGTGAGTCAGGAAGGGAGAGTGAGCCAGGAAGGAAGAGTGAGCCAGGATGGGAGAGTGAGCCAGGAAGGGAGAGTGATCCAGGAAGGGAGAGTGAGCCAGGAAGGAAGAGTCAGCCAGGAAGGAAGAGTGAGCCAGGAAGGGAGAGTGAGCCAGGAAGGGAGAGTGAGCCAGAAAGGGAGAGTGAGCCAGGAAGGGAGAGTGATCCAGGAAGGGAGAGTGAGCCAGGAAGGGAGAGTGATCCAGGAAGGGAGAGTGATCCAGGAAGGGAGAGTGAGCCAGGAAGGAAGAGTGAGCCAGGAAGGAAGAGTCAGCCAGGAAGAAAGAGTGAGCCAGGAAGGGAGAGTGAGCCAGGAAGGGAGAGTGAGCCAGAAAGGGAGAGTGAGCCAGGAAGGGAGAGTGATCCAGGAAGGGAGAGTGAGCCAGGAACGGAGAGGGAGCAAGGAAGGGGAAGTGAGTCAGGAAGGGAGAGTGAGCCAGGAAGGGAGAGTGATCCAGGAAGGGAGAGTGATCCAGGAAGGGAGAGTGAGCCAGGAAGGGAGAGTGATCCAGGAAGGGAGAGTGAGCCAGGAACGGAGAGGGAGCAAGGAAGGGGAAGTGAGTCAGGAAGGGAGAGTGAGCCAGGAAGGGAGAGTGATCCAGGAAGGGAGAGTGATCCAGGAAGGGAGAGTGAGCCAGGAAGGAAGAGTGAGCCAGGAAGGGAGAGTGAGCCAGGAAGGGAGAGTGAGCCAGAAACGGAGAGTGAGTCAGGAACGGAGAGTGAGTCAGGAAGGGAGAGTGAGCCAGGAAGGGAGAGTGATCCAGGAAGGGAGAGTGAGCCAGGAAGGAAGAGTGAGCCAGGAAGGGAGAGTGAGCCAGGAACGGAGAGTGAGCCAGGAAGGGAGAGTGAGCCAGAAAGGGAGAGTGAGCCAGGAAGGGAGAGTGATCCAGGAAGGGAGAGTGAGTCAGGAAGGGAGAGTGAGCCAGGAAGGAAGAGTGAGCCAGGAAGGGAGAGTGAGCCAGGAAGGGAGAGTGATCCAGGAAGGGAGAGTGAGCAAGGAAGGGAGAGTGAGTCAGGAAAAGAGAGTGAGCCAGGAAGGGAGATTGATCCAGGAAGGGAGAGTGAGCCAGGAAGGGAGAGTGAGTCAGGAACGGAGAGTGAGTCAGGAAGGGAGAGTGATCCAGGAAGGGAGAGTGAGTCAGGAAGGGAGAGTGAGCCAGGAAGGGAGAGTGAGCCAGGAAGGGAGAGTGAGCCAGAAACGGAGAGTGAGTCAGGAACGGAGAGTGAGTCAGGAAGGGAGAGTGAGCCAGGAAGGGAGAGTGATCCAGGAAGGGAGAGTGAGCCAGGAAGGAAGAGTGAGCCAGGAAGGGAGAGTGAGCCAGGAACGGAGAGTGAGCAAGGAAGGGAGAGTGAGTCAGGAAGGGAGAGTGAGCCAGGAAGGGAGAGTGATCCAGGAAGGGAGAGTGAGCCAGGAAGGAAGAGTGAGCCAGGAAGGGAGAGTGAGCCAGGAACGGAGAGTGAGCAAGGAACGGAGAGTGAGCAAGGAAGGGAGAGTGAGTCAGGAAGGGAGAGTGAGCCAGAAAGGGAGAGTGAGCCAGGAAGGAAGAGTGAGCCAGGAAGGGAGAGTGAGCCAGGAACGGAGAGTGAGCAAGGAAGGGAGAGTGAGTCAGGAAGGGAGAGTGAGCCAGGAAGGGAGAGTGATCCAGGACGGGAGAGTGATCCAGGAAGGGAGAGTGAGCCAGGAAGGAAGAGTGAGCCGAGTGAGCCAGGAAGGGAGAGTGAGCCAGGAAGGGAGAGTGAGTCAGGAAGGGAGAGTGATCCAGGAAGGGAGAGTGAGCCAGGAAGGGAGAGTGAGTCAGGAAGGGAGAGTGAGCCAGGAAGGGAGAGTGATCCAGGAAGGGAGAGTGAGCCAGGAAGGAAGAGTGAGCCAGGAAGGGAGAGTGAGCCAGGAAGGGAGAGTGAGCCAGAAACGGAGAGTGAGCCAGGAAGGGAGAGTGATCCAGGAAGGGAGAGTGATCCAGGAAGGGAGAGTGATCCAGGAAGGGAGAGTGAGCCAGGAAGGAAGAGTGAGCCAGGAAGGGAGAGTGAGCCAGGAAGGGAGAGTGAGCCAGGAAGGGACAGTGAGCCAGGAAGGGAGAGTGAGTCAGGAAGGGAGAGTGAGCCAGGAAGGGAGAGTGAGCCAGGAAGGGAGAGTGAGTCAGGAAGGGAGAGTGAGCCAGGAAGGGAGAGTGATCCAGGAAGGGAGAGTGAGCCAGGAAGGAAGAGTGAGCCAGGAAGGGAGAGTTAGCCAGGAAGGGAGAGTGAGCCAGAAACGGAGAGTGAGCCAGGAAGGGAGAGTGAGCCAGGAAGGGAGAGTGAGCCAGGAACGGAGAGTGAGCAAGGAAGGGAGAGTGAGTCAGGAAGGGAGAGTGAGCCAGGAAGGGAGAGTGAGCCAGGAAGGGAGAGTGAGCCAGAAACGGAGAGTGAGTCAGGAACGGAGAGTGAGTCAGGAACGGAGAGTGAGCCTGGAAGGGAGAGTGATCCAGGAAGGGAGAGTGAGCCAGGAAGGAAGAGCGAGCCAGGAAGGGAGAGTGAGTTAGGAACGGAGAGTGAGTCAGGAAGGGAGAGTGAGCCAGGAAGGGAGAGTGATCCAGGAAGGGAGAGTGAGCCAGGAAGGAAGAGTGAGTCAGGAAGGGAGAGTGAGCCAGGAAGGGAGAGTGATCCAGGAAGGGAGAGTGAGCAAGGAAGGGAGAGTGAGTCAGGAAAAGAGAGTGAGCCAGGAAGGGAGAGTGATCCAGGAAGGGAGAGTGAGCCAGGAAGGAAGAGTGAGCCAGGAAGGGAGAGTGAGTCAGGAACGGAGAGTGAGTCAGGAAGGGAGAGTGATCCAGGAAGGGAGAGTGAGCCAGGAAGGGAGAGTGAGCCAGGAAGGGAGAGTGAGTCAGGAACGGAGAGTGAGCAAGGAAGGGAGAGTGAGTCAGGAAGGGAGAGTGAGCCAGGAAGGGAGAGTGAGTCAGGAAGGGAGAGTGAGCCAGGAAGGAAGAGTGATCCAGGAAGGGAGAGTGAGCCAGGAAGGAAGAGTGAGCCAGGAAGGGAGAGTGAGCCAGGAAGGGAGAGTGAGCCAGAAACGGAGAGTGAGCCAGGAAGGGAGAGTGATCCAGGAAGGGAGAGTGATCCAGGAAGGGAGAGTGAGCCAGGAAGGAAGAGTGAGCCAGGAAGGGAGAGTGAGCCAGGAAGGGAGAGTGAGCCAGGAAGGGAGAGTGAGCCAGGAAGGGAGAGTGAGTCAGGAAGGGAGAGTGAGCCAGGAAGGGAGAGTGAGCCAGGAAGGGAGAGTGAGTCAGGAAGGGAGAGTGAACCAGGAAGGGAGAGTGATCCAGGAAGGGAGAATGAGCCAGGAAGGAAGAGTGAGCCAGGAAGGGAGAGTGAGCCAGGAAGGGAGAGTGAGCCAGAAACGGAGAGTGAGCCAGGAAGGGAGAGTGAGCCAGGAAGGGAGAGTGAGCCAGGAACGGAGAGTGAGCAAGGAAGGGAGAGTGAGTCAGGATGGGAGAGTGAGCCAGGAAGGGAGAGTGAGCCAGGAAGGGAGAGTGAGCCAGAAACGGAGAGTGAGTCAGGAACGGAGAGTGAGTCAGGAAGGGAGAGTGAGCCTGGAAGGGAGAGTGATCCAGGAAGGGAGAGTGAGCCAGGAAGGAAGAGCGAGCCAGGAAGGGAGAGTGAGTTAGGAACGGAGAGTGAGTCAGGAAGGGAGAGTGAGCCAGGAAGGGAGAGTGATCCAGGAAGGGAGAGTGAGCCAGGAAGGAAGAGTGAGTCAGGAAGGGAGAGTGAGCCAGGAAGGGAGAGTGATCCAGGAAGGGAGAGTGAGCAAGGAAGGGAGAGTGGGTCAGGAAAAGAGAGTGAGCCAGGAAGGGAGAGTGATCCAGGAAGGGAGAGTGAGCCAGGAAGGAAGAGTGAGCCAGGAAGGGAGAGTGAGTCAGGAACGGAGAGTGAGTCAGGAAGGGAGAGTGATCCAGGAAGGGAGAGTGAGCCAGGAAGGGAGAGTGAGCCAGGAAGGGAGAGTGAGTCAGGAACGGAGAGTGAGCAAGGAAGGGAGAGTGAGTCAGGAAGGGAGAGTGAGCCAGGAAGGGAGAGTGAGTCAGGAAGGGAGAGTGATCCAGGAAGGGAGAGTGAGCCAGGAAGGAAGAGTGAGCCAGGAAGGGAGAGTGAGCCAGGAAGGGAGAGTGAGCCAGTAAGGGAGAGTGAGCCAGAAACGGAGAGTGAGCCAGGAAGGGAGAGTGAGCCAGGAAGGGAGAGTGAGCCAGGAACGGAGAGTGAGCAAGGAAGGGAGAGTGAGTCAGGAAGGGAGAGTGAGCCAGGAAGGGAGAGTGATCCAGGAAGGGAGAGTGAGTCAGGAACGGAGAGTGAGTCAGGAAGGGAGAGTGAGCCAGGAAGGGAGAGTGAGCCAGGAACGGAGAGTGAGCAAGGAAGGGAGAGTGAGTCAGGAAGGGAGAGTGAGCCAGGAAGGGAGAGTGAGCCAGGTAGGGAGAGTGAGCCAGAAACGGAGAGTGAGTCAGGAACGGAGAGTGAGTCAGGAAGGGAGAGTGAGCCAGGAACGGAGAGTGAGCAAGGAAGGGAGATTGAGTCAGGAAGGGAGAGTGAGCCAGGAAGGGAGAGTGAGCCAGGAAGGGAGAGTGAGCCAGAAACGGAGAGTGAGTCAGGAACGGAGAGTGAGTCAGGAAGGGAGAGTGAGCCAGGAAGGGAGAGTGATCCAGGAAGGGAGAGTGAGCCAGGAAGGAAGAGTGAGCCAGGAAGGGAGAGTGAGTCAGGAACGGAGAGTGAGTCAGGAAGGGAGAGTGAGCCAGGAAGGGAGAGTGATCCAGGAAGGGAGAGTGAGCCAGGAAGGAAGAGTGAGTCAGGAAGGGAGAGTGAGCCAGGAAGGGAGAGTGATCCAGGAAGGGAGAGTGAGTCAGGAAGGGAGAGTGAGCCAGGAAGGAAGAGTGAGCCAGGATGGGAGAGTGAGCCAGGAAGGGAGAGTGATCCAGGAAGGGAGAGTGAGCCAGGAAGGAAGAGTCAGCCAGGAAGGAAGAGTGAGCCAGGAAGGGAGAGTGAGCCAGGAAGGGAGAGTGAGCCAGAAAGGGAGAGTGAGCCAGGAAGGGAGAGTGATCCAGGAAGGGAGAGTGAGTCAGGAAGGGAGAGTGAGTCAGGAAGGGAGAGTGAGCCAGGAACGGAGAGTGAGTCAGGAAGGGAGAGTGAGCCAGGAACGGAGAGGGAGCAAGGAAGGGGAAGTGAGTCAGGAAGGGAGAGTGAGCCAGGAAGGGAGAGTGATCCAGGAAGGGAGAGTGATCCAGGAAGGGAGAGTGAGCCAGGAAGGAAGAGTGAGCCAGGAAGGGAGAGTGAGCCAGGAAGGGAGAGTGAGCCAGTAAGGGAGAGTGATCCAGGAAGGGAGAGTGAGTCAGGAAGGGAGAGTGAGCCAGGAAGGAAGAGTGAGCCAGGATGGGAGAGTGAGCCAGGAAGGGAGAGTGATCCAGGAAGGGAGAGTGAGCCAGGAAGGAAGAGTCAGCCAGGAAGGGAGAGTGAGTTAGGAACGGAGAGTGAGTCAGGAAGGGAGAGTGAGCCAGGAAGGGAGAGTGATCCAGGAAGGGAGAGTGAGCCAGGAAGGAAGAGTGAGTCAGGAAGGGAGAGTGAGCCAGGAAGGGAGAGTGATCCAGGAAGGGAGAGTGATCCAGGAAGGGAGAGTGAGCCAGGAAGGAAGAGTCAGCCAGGAAGGAAGAGTGAGCCAGGAAGGGAGAGTGAGCCAGGAAGGGAGAGTGAGCCAGAAAGGGAGAGTGAGCCAGGAAGGGAGAGTGATCCAGGAAGGGAGAGTGAGTCAGGAAGGGAGAGTGAGTCAGGAAGGGAGAGTGAGCCAGGAACGGAGAGTGATCCAGGAAGGGAGAGTGAGCCAGGAACGGAGAGTGAGCAAGGAAGGGAGATTGAGTCAGGAAGGGAGAGTGAGCCAGGAAGGGAGAGTGAGCCAGGAAGGGAGAGTGAGCCAGAAACGGAGAGTGAGTCAGGAACGGAGAGTGAGTCAGGAAGGGAGAGTGAGCCAGGAAGGGAGAGTGATCCAGGAAGGGAGAGTGAGCCAGGAAGGAAGAGTGAGCCAGGAAGGGAGAGTGAGTCAGGAACGGAGAGTGAGTCAGGAAGGGAGAGTGAGCCAGGAAGGGAGAGTGATCCAGGAAGGGAGAGTGAGCCAGGAAGGAAGAGTGAGTCAGGAAGGGAGAGTGAGCCAGGAAGGGAGAGTGATCCAGGAAGGGAGAGTGAGTCAGGAAGGGAGAGTGAGCCAGGAAGGAAGAGTGAGCCAGGATGGGAGAGTGAGCCAGGAAGGGAGAGTGATCCAGGAAGGGAGAGTGAGCCAGGAAGGAAGAGTCAGCCAGGAAGGAAGAGTGAGCCAGGAAGGGAGAGTGAGCCAGGAAGGGAGAGTGAGCCAGAAAGGGAGAGTGAGCCAGGAAGGGAGAGTGATCCAGGAAGGGAGAGTGAGCCAGGAAGGAAGAGTGAGCCAGGAAGGGAGAGTGAGCCAGGAAGGGAGAGTGAGCCAGTAAGGGAGAGTGATCCAGGAAGGGAGAGTGAGTCAGGAAGGGAGAGTGAGCCAGGAAGGAAGAGTGAGCCAGGATGGGAGAGTGAGCCAGGAAGGGAGAGTGATCCAGGAAGGGAGAGTGAGCCAGGAAGGAAGAGTCAGCCAGGAAGGGAGAGTGAGTTAGGAACGGAGAGTGAGTCAGGAAGGGAGAGTGAGCCAGGAAGGGAGAGTGATCCAGGAAGGGAGAGTGAGCCAGGAAGGAAGAGTGAGTCAGGAAGGGAGAGTGAGCCAGGAAGGGAGAGTGATCCAGGAAGGGAGAGTGAGCAAGGAAGGGAGAGTGAGTCAGGAAAAGAGAGTGAGCCAGGAAGGGAGAGTGATCCAGGAAGGGAGAGTGAGCCAGGAAGGAAGAGTGAGCCAGGAAGGGAGAGTGAGTCAGGAACGGAGAGTGAGTCAGGAAGGGAGAGTGATCCAGGAAGGGAGAGTGAGCCAGGAAGGGAGAGTGAGCCAGGAAGGGAGAGTGAGTCAGGAACGGAGAGTGAGCAAGGAAGGGAGAGTGAGTCAGGAAGGGAGAGTGAGCCAGGAAGGGAGAGTGAGTCATGAAGGGAGAGTGATCCAGGAAGGGAGAGTGAGCCAGGAAGGAAGAGTGAGCCAGGAAGGGAGAGTGAGCCAGGAAGGGAGAGTGAGCCAGTAAGGGAGAGTGAGCCAGAAACGGAGAGTGAGCCAGGAAGGGAGAGTGAGCCAGGAAGGGAGAGTGAGCCAGGAACGGAGAGTGAGCAAGGAAGGGAGAGTGAGTCAGGAAGGGAGAGTGAGCCAGGAAGGGAGAGTGATCCAGGAAGGGAGAGTGAGTCAGGAACGGAGAGTGAGTCAGGAAGGGAGAGTGAGCCAGGAAGGGAGAGTGAGCCAGGAACGGAGAGTGAGCAAGGAAGGGAGAGTGAGTCAGGAAGGGAGAGTGAGCCAGGAAGGGAGAGTGAGCCAGGTAGGGAGAGTGAGCCAGAAACGGAGAGTGAGTCAGGAACGGAGAGTGAGTCAGGAAGGGAGAGTGAGCCAGGAAGGGAGAGTGATCCAGGAAGGGAGAGTGAGCCAGGAACGGAGAGTGAGCAAGGAAGGGAGATTGAGTCAGGAAGGGAGAGTGAGCCAGGAAGGGAGAGTGAGCCAGAAACGGAGAGTGAGTCAGGAACGGAGAGTGAGTCAGGAAGGGAGAGTGAGCCAGGAAGGGAGAGTGATCCAGGAAGGGAGAGTGAGCCAGGAAGGAAGAGTGAGCCAGGAAGGGAGAGTGAGTCAGGAACGGAGAGTGAGTCAGGAAGGGAGAGTGAGCCAGGAAGGGAGAGTGATCCAGGAAGGGAGAGTGAGCCAGGAAGGAAGAGTGAGTCAGGAAGGGAGAGTGAGCCAGGAAGGGAGAGTGATCCAGGAAGGGAGAGTGAGTCAGGAAGGGAGAGTGAGCCAGGAAGGAAGAGTGAGCCAGGATGGGAGAGTGAGCCAGGAAGGGAGAGTGATCCAGGAAGGGAGAGTGAGCCAGGAAGGAAGAGTCAGCCAGGAAGGAAGAGTGAGCCAGGAAGGGAGAGTGAGCCAGGAAGGGAGAGTGAGCCAGAAAGGGAGAGTGAGCCAGGAAGGGAGAGTGAGCAAGGAAGGGAGAGTGAGTCAGGAAGGGAGAGTGAGCCAGGAAGGGAGAGTGATCCAGGAAGGGAGAGTGAGCCAGGAACGGAGAGTGAGCAAGGAAGGGAGATTGAGTCAGGAAGGGAGAGTGAGCCAGGAAGGGAGAGTGAGCCAGGAAGGGAGAGTGAGCCAGAAACGGAGAGTGAGTCAGGAACGGAGAGTGAGTCAGGAAGGGAGAGTGAGCCAGGAAGGGAGAGTGATCCAGGAAGGGAGAGTGAGCCAGGAAGGAAGAGTGAGCCAGGAAGGGAGAGTGAGTCAGGAACGGAGAGTGAGTCAGGAAGGGAGAGTGAGCCAGGAAGGGAGAGTGATCCAGGAAGGGAGAGTGAGCCAGGAAGGAAGAGTGAGTCAGGAAGGGAGAGTGAGCCAGGAAGGGAGAGTGATCCAGGAAGGGAGAGTGAGTCAGGAAGGGAGAGTGAGCCAGGAAGGAAGAGTGAGCCAGGATGGGAGAGTGAGCCAGGAAGGGAGAGTGATCCAGGAAGGGAGAGTGAGCCAGGAAGGAAGAGTCAGCCAGGAAGGAAGAGTGAGCCAGGAAGGGAGAGTGAGCCAGGAAGGGAGAGTGAGCCAGAAAGGGAGAGTGAGCCAGGAAGGGAGAGTGATCCAGGAAGGGAGAGTGAGTCAGGAAGGGAGAGTGAGTCAGGAAGGGAGAGTGAGCCAGGAACGGAGAGGGAGCAAGGAAGGGGAAGTGAGTCAGGAAGGGAGAGTGAGCCAGGAAGGGAGAGTGATCCAGGAAGGGAGAGTGATCTAGGAAGGGAGAGTGAGCCAGGAAGGAAGAGTGAGCCAGGAAGGGAGAGTGAGCCAGGAAGGGAGAGTGAGCCAGTAAGGGAGAGTGATCCAGGAAGGGAGAGTGAGTCAGGAAGGGAGAGTGAGCCAGGAAGGAAGAGTGAGCCAGGATGGGAGAGTGAGCCAGGAAGGGAGAGTGATCCAGGAAGGGAGAGTGAGCCAGGAAGGAAGAGTCAGCCAGGAAGGGAGAGTGAGTTAGGAACGGAGAGTGAGTCAGGAAGGGAGAGTGAGCCAGGAAGGGAGAGTGATCCAGGAAGGGAGAGTGAGCCAGGAAGGAAGAGTGAGTCAGGAAGGGAGAGTGAGCCAGGAAGGGAGAGTGATCCAGGAAGGGAGAGTGAGCAAGGAAGGGAGAGTGAGTCAGGAAAAGAGAGTGAGCCAGGAAGGGAGAGTGATCCAGGAAGGGAGAGTGAGCCAGGAAGGAAGAGTGAGCCAGGAAGGGAGAGTGAGTCAGGAACGGAGAGTGAGTCAGGAAGGGAGAGTGATCCAGGAAGGGAGAGTGAGCCAGGAAGGGAGAGTGAGCCAGGAAGGGAGAGTGAGTCAGGAAGGGAGAGTGAGCCAGGAAGGGAGAGTGAGCCAGGTAGGGAGAGTGAGCCAGAAACGGAGAGTGAGTCAGGAACGGAGAGTGAGTCAGGAAGGGAGAGTGAGCCAGGAAGGGAGAGTGATCCAGGAAGGGAGAGTGAGCCAGGAACGGAGAGTGAGCAAGGAAGGGAGATTGAGTCAGGAAGGGAGAGTGAGCCAGGAAGGGAGAGTGAGCCAGAAACGGAGAGTGAGTCAGGAACGGAGAGTGAGTCAGGAAGGGAGAGTGAGCCAGGAAGGGAGAGTGATCCAGGAAGGGAGAGTGAGCCAGGAAGGAAGAGTGAGCCAGGAAGGGAGAGTGAGTCAGGAACGGAGAGTGAGTCAGGAAGGGAGAGTGAGCCAGGAAGGGAGAGTGATCCAGGAAGGGAGAGTGAGCCAGGAAGGAAGAGTGAGTCAGGAAGGGAGAGTGAGCCAGGAAGGGAGAGTGATCCAGGAAGGGAGAGTGAGTCAGGAAGGGAGAGTGAGCCAGGAAGGAAGAGTGAGCCAGGATGGGAGAGTGAGCCAGGAAGGGAGAGTGATCCAGGAAGGGAGAGTGAGCCAGGAAGGAAGAGTCAGCCAGGAAGGAAGAGTGAGCCAGGAAGGGAGAGTGAGCCAGGAAGGGAGAGTGAGCCAGAAAGGGAGAGTGAGCCAGGAAGGGAGAGTGAGCAAGGAAGGGAGAGTGAGTCAGGAAGGGAGAGTGAGCCAGGAAGGGAGAGTGATCCAGGAAGGGAGAGTGAGCCAGGAACGGAGAGTGAGCAAGGAAGGGAGATTGAGTCAGGAAGGGAGAGTGAGCCAGGAAGGGAGAGTGAGCCAGGAAGGGAGAGTGAGCCAGAAACGGAGAGTGAGTCAGGAACGGAGAGTGAGTCAGGAAGGGAGAGTGAGCCAGGAAGGGAGAGTGATCCAGGAAGGGAGAGTGAGCCAGGAAGGAAGAGTGAGCCAGGAAGGGAGAGTGAGTCAGGAACGGAGAGTGAGTCAGGAAGGGAGAGTGAGCCAGGAAGGGAGAGTGATCCAGGAAGGGAGAGTGAGCCAGGAAGGAAGAGTGAGTCAGGAAGGGAGAGTGAGCCAGGAAGGGAGAGTGATCCAGGAAGGGAGAGTGAGTCAGGAAGGGAGAGTGAGCCAGGAAGGAAGAGTGAGCCAGGATGGGAGAGTGAGCCAGGAAGGGAGAGTGATCCAGGAAGGGAGAGTGAGCCAGGAAGGAAGAGTCAGCCAGGAAGGAAGAGTGAGCCAGGAAGGGAGAGTGAGCCAGGAAGGGAGAGTGAGCCAGAAAGGGAGAGTGAGCCAGGAAGGGAGAGTGATCCAGGAAGGGAGAGTGAGTCAGGAAGGGAGAGTGAGTCAGGAAGGGAGAGTGAGCCAGGAACGGAGAGGGAGCAAGGAAGGGGAAGTGAGTCAGGAAGGGAGAGTGAGCCAGGAAGGGAGAGTGATCCAGGAAGGGAGAGTGATCTAGGAAGGGAGAGTGAGCCAGGAAGGAAGAGTGAGCCAGGAAGGGAGAGTGAGCCAGGAAGGGAGAGTGAGCCAGTAAGGGAGAGTGATCCAGGAAGGGAGAGTGAGTCAGGAAGGGAGAGTGAGCCAGGAAGGAAGAGTGAGCCAGGATGGGAGAGTGAGCCAGGAAGGGAGAGTGATCCAGGAAGGGAGAGTGAGCCAGGAAGGAAGAGTCAGCCAGGAAGGGAGAGTGAGTTAGGAACGGAGAGTGAGTCAGGAAGGGAGAGTGAGCCAGGAAGGGAGAGTGATCCAGGAAGGGAGAGTGAGCCAGGAAGGAAGAGTGAGTCAGGAAGGGAGAGTGAGCCAGGAAGGGAGAGTGATCCAGGAAGGGAGAGTGAGCAAGGAAGGGAGAGTGAGTCAGGAAAAGAGAGTGAGCCAGGAAGGGAGAGTGATCCAGGAAGGGAGAGTGAGCCAGGAAGGAAGAGTGAGCCAGGAAGGGAGAGTGAGTCAGGAACGGAGAGTGAGTCAGGAAGGGAGAGTGATCCAGGAAGGGAGAGTGAGCCAGGAAGGGAGAGTGAGCCAGGAAGGGAGAGTGAGTCAGGAACGGAGAGTGAGCAAGGAAGGGAGAGTGAGTCAGGAAGGGAGAGTGAGCCAGGAAGGGAGAGTGAGTCATGAAGGGAGAGTGATCCAGGAAGGGAGAGTGAGCCAGGAAGGAAGAGTGAGCCAGGAAGGGAGAGTGAGCCAGGAAGGGAGAGTGAGCCAGTAAGGGAGAGTGAGCCAGAAACGGAGAGTGAGCCAGGAAGGGAGAGTGAGCCAGGAACGGAGAGTGAGCAAGGAAGGGAGAGTGAGTCAGGAAGGGAGAGTGAGCCAGGAAGGGAGAGTGATCCAGGAAGGGAGAGTGAGTCAGGAACGGAGAGTGAGTCAGGAAGGGAGAGTGAGCCAGGAAGGGAGAGTGAGCCAGGAACGGAGAGTGAGCAAGGAAGGGAGAGTGAGTCAGGAAGGGAGAGTGAGCCAGGAAGGGAGAGTGAGCCAGGTAGGGAGAGTGAGCCAGAAACGGAGAGTGAGTCAGGAACGGAGAGTGAGTCAGGAAGGGAGAGTGAGCCAGGAAGGGAGAGTGATCCAGGAAGGGAGAGTGAGCCAGGAACGGAGAGTGAGCAAGGAAGGGAGATTGAGTCAGGAAGGGAGAGTGAGCCAGGAAGGGAGAGTGAGCCAGAAACGGAGAGTGAGTCAGGAACGGAGAGTGAGTCAGGAAGGGAGAGTGAGCCAGGAAGGGAGAGTGATCCAGGAAGGGAGAGTGAGCCAGGAAGGAAGAGTGAGCCAGGAAGGGAGAGTGAGTCAGGAACGGAGAGTGAGTCAGGAAGGGAGAGTGAGCCAGGAAGGGAGAGTGATCCAGGAAGGGAGAGTGAGCCAGGAAGGAAGAGTGAGTCAGGAAGGGAGAGTGAGCCAGGAAGGGAGAGTGATCCAGGAAGGGAGAGTGAGTCAGGAAGGGAGAGTGAGCCAGGAAGGAAGAGTGAGCCAGGATGGGAGAGTGAGCCACGAAGGGAGAGTGATCCAGGAAGGGAGAGTGAGCCAGGAAGGAAGAGTCAGCCAGGAAGGAAGAGTGAGCCAGGAAGGGAGAGTGAGCCAGGAACGGAGAGGGAGCAAGGAAGGGGAAGTGAGTCAGGAAGGGAGAGTGAGCCAGGAAGGGAGAGTGATCCAGGAAGGGAGAGTGATCCAGGAAGGGAGAGTGAGCCAGGAAGGAAGAGTGAGCCAGGAAGGGAGAGTGAGCCAGGAAGGGAGAGTGAGCCAGGAAGGGAGAGTGATCCAGGAAGGGAGAGTGAGTCAGGAAGGGAGAGTGAGCCAGGAAGGAAGAGTGAGCCAGGATGGGAGAGTGAGCCAGGAAGGGAGAGTGATCCAGGAAGGGAGAGTGAGCCAGGAAGGAAGAGTCAGCCAGGAAGGAAGAGTGAGCCAGGAAGGGAGAGTGAGCCAGGAAGGGAGAGTGAGCCAGAAAGGGAGAGTGAGCCAGGAAGGAAGAGTGAGCCAGGAAGGGAGAGTGAGTCAGGAAGGGAGAGTGAGCCAGGAAGGGAGAGTGATCCAGGAAGGGAGAGTGAGTCAGGAAGGGAGAGTGAGCCAGGAAGGAAGAGTGAGCCAGGATGGGAGAGTGAGCCACGAAGGGAGAGTGATCCAGGAAGGGAGAGTGAGCCAGGAAGGAAGAGTCAGCCAGGAAGGAAGAGTGAGCCAGGAAGGGAGAGTGAGCCAGGAACGGAGAGGGAGCAAGGAAGGGGAAGTGAGTCAGGAAGGGAGAGTGAGCCAGGAAGGGAGAGTGATCCAGGAAGGGAGAGTGATCCAGGAAGGGAGAGTGAGCCAGGAAGGAAGAGTGAGCCAGGAAGGGAGAGTGAGCCAGGAAGGGAGAGTGAGCCAGGAAGGGAGAGTGATCCAGGAAGGGAGAGTGAGTCAGGAAGGGAGAGTGAGCCAGGAAGGAAGAGTGAGCCAGGATGGGAGAGTGAGCCAGGAAGGGAGAGTGATCCAGGAAGGGAGAGTGAGCCAGGAAGGAAGAGTCAGCCAGGAAGGAAGAGTGAGTCAGGAAGGGAGAGTGATCCAGGAAGGGAGAGTGAGCCAGGAAGGGAGAGTGAGCCAGGAAGGGAGAGTGAGTCAGGAACGGAGAGTGAGCAAGGAAGGGAGAGTGAGTCAGGAAGGGAGAGTGAGCCAGGAAGGGAGAGTGAGTCATGAAGGGAGAGTGATCCAGGAAGGGAGAGTGAGCCAGGAAGGAAGAGTGAGCCAGGAAGGGAGAGTGAGCCAGGAAGGGAGAGTGAGCCAGTAAGGGAGAGTGAGCCAGAAACGGAGAGTGAGCCAGGAAGGGAGAGTGAGCCAGGAACGGAGAGTGAGCAAGGAAGGGAGAGTGAGTCAGGAAGGGAGAGTGAGCCAGGAAGGGAGAGTGATCCAGGAAGGGAGAGTGAGTCAGGAACGGAGAGTGAGTCAGGAAGGGAGAGTGAGCCAGGAAGGGAGAGTGAGCCAGGAACGGAGAGTGAGCAAGGAAGGGAGAGTGAGTCAGGAAGGGAGAGTGAGCCAGGAAGGGAGAGTGAGCCAGGTAGGGAGAGTGAGCCAGAAACGGAGAGTGAGTCAGGAACGGAGAGTGAGTCAGGAAGGGAGAGTGAGCCAGGAAGGAAGAGTGAGCCAGGAAGGGAGAGTGAGCCAGGAACGGAGAGGGAGCAAGGAAGGGGAAGTGAGTCAGGAAGGGAGAGTGAGCCAGGAAGGGAGAGTGATCCAGGAAGGGAGAGTGATCCAGGAAGGGAGAGTGAGCCAGGAAGGAAGAGTGAGCCAGGAAGGGAGAGTGAGCCAGGAAGGGAGAGTGAGCCAGAAACGGAGAGTGAGCCAGGAAGGGAGAGTGATCCAGGAAGGGAGAGTGATCCAGGAAGGGAGAGTGATCCAGGAAGGGAGAGTGAGCCAGGAAGGAAGAGTGAGCCAGGAAGGGAGAGTGAGCCAGGAAGGGAGAGTGAGCCAGGAAGGGACAGTGAGCCAGGAAGGGAGAGTGAGTCAGGAAGGGAGAGTGAGCCAGGAAGGGAGAGTGAGCCAGGAAGGGAGAGTGAGTCAGGAAGGGAGAGTGAGCCAGGAAGGGAGAGTGATCCAGGAAGGGAGAGTGAGCCAGGAAGGAAGAGTGAGCCAGGAAGGGAGAGTGAGCCAGGAAGGGAGAGTGAGTCAGGAAGGGAGAGTGAGCCAGGAAGGGAGAGTGATCCAGGAAGGGAGAGTGAGCCAGGAAGGGAGAGTGAGCCAGGAAGGGAGAGTGAGTCAGGAACGGAGAGTGAGCAAGGAAGGGAGAGTGAGTCAGGAAGGGAGAGTGAGCCAGGAAGGGAGAGTGAGTCAGGAAGGGAGAGTGAGCCAGGAAGGAAGAGTGATCCAGGAAGGGAGAGTGAGCCAGGAAGGAAGAGTGAGCCAGGAAGGGAGAGTGAGCCAGGAAGGGAGAGTGAGCCAGAAACGGAGAGTGAGCCAGGAAGGGAGAGTGATCCAGGAAGGGAGAGTGATCCAGGAAGGGAGAGTGAGCCAGGAAGGAAGAGTGAGCCAGGAAGGGAGAGTGAGCCAGGAAGGGAGAGTGAGCCAGGAAGGGAGAGTGAGCCAGGAAGGGAGAGTGAGTCAGGAAGGGAGAGTGAGCCAGGAAGGGAGAGTGAGCCAGGAAGGGAGAGTGAGTCAGGAAGGGAGAGTGAACCAGGAAGGGAGAGTGATCCAGGAAGGGAGAATGAGCCAGGAAGGAAGAGTGAGCCAGGAAGGGAGAGTGAGCCAGGAAGGGAGAGTGAGCCAGAAACGGAGAGTGAGCCAGGAAGGGAGAGTGAGCCAGGAAGGGAGAGTGAGCCAGGAACGGAGAGTGAGCAAGGAAGGGAGAGTGAGTCAGGATGGGAGAGTGAGCCAGGAAGGGAGAGTGAGCCAGGAAGGGAGAGTGAGCCAGAAACGGAGAGTGAGTCAGGAACGGAGAGTGAGTCAGGAAGGGAGAGTGAGCCTGGAAGGGAGAGTGATCCAGGAAGGGAGAGTGAGCCAGGAAGGAAGAGCGAGCCAGGAAGGGAGAGTGAGTTAGGAACGGAGAGTGAGTCAGGAAGGGAGAGTGAGCCAGGAAGGGAGAGTGATCCAGGAAGGGAGAGTGAGCCAGGAAGGAAGAGTGAGTCAGGAAGGGAGAGTGAGCCAGGAAGGGAGAGTGATCCAGGAAGGGAGAGTGAGCAAGGAAGGGAGAGTGGGTCAGGAAAAGAGAGTGAGCCAGGAAGGGAGAGTGATCCAGGAAGGGAGAGTGAGCCAGGAAGGAAGAGTGAGCCAGGAAGGGAGAGTGAGTCAGGAACGGAGAGTGAGTCAGGAAGGGAGAGTGATCCAGGAAGGGAGAGTGAGCCAGGAAGGGAGAGTGAGCCAGGAAGGGAGAGTGAGTCAGGAACGGAGAGTGAGCAAGGAAGGGAGAGTGAGTCAGGAAGGGAGAGTGAGCCAGGAAGGGAGAGTGAGTCAGGAAGGGAGAGTGATCCAGGAAGGGAGAGTGAGCCAGGAAGGAAGAGTGAGCCAGGAAGGGAGAGTGAGCCAGGAAGGGAGAGTGAGCCAGTAAGGGAGAGTGAGCCAGAAACGGAGAGTGATCCAGGAAGGGAGAGTGAGCAAGGAAGGGAGAGTGAGTCAGGAAAAGAGAGTGAGCCAGGAAGGGAGAGTGAGTCAGGAAGGGAGAGTGAGCCAGGAAGGGAGAGTGATCCAGGAAGGGAGAGTGAGCAAGGAAGGGAGAGTGAGTCAGGAAAAGAGAGTGAGCCAGGAAGGGAGAGTGATCCAGGAAGGGAGAGTGAGCCAGGAAGGAAGAGTGAGCCAGGAAGGGAGAGTGAGTCAGGAACGGAGAGTGAGTCAGGAAGGGAGAGTGATCCAGGAAGGGAGAGTGAGCCAGGAAGGGAGAGTGAGCCAGGAAGGGAGAGTGAGTCAGGAACGGAGAGTGAGCAAGGAAGGGAGAGTGAGTCAGGAAGGGAGAGTGAGCCAGGAAGGGAGAGTGAGTCAGGAAGGGAGAGTGAGCCAGGAACGGAGAGTGAGCCAGGAAGGGAGAGTGAGCCAGGAAGGGAGAGTGAGCCAGGAACGGAGAGTGAGCAAGGAAGGGAGAGTGAGTCAGGAAGGGAGAGTGAGCCAGGAAGGGAGAGTGATCCAGGAAGGGAGAGTGAGTCAGGAACGGAGAGTGAGTCAGGAAGGGAGAGTGAGCCAGGAAGGGAGAGTGAGCCAGGAACGGAGAGTGAGCAAGGAAGGGAGAGTGAGTCAGGAAGGGAGAGTGAGCCAGGAAGGGAGAGTGAGCCAGGTAGGGAGAGTGAGCCAGAAACGGAGAGTGAGTCAGGAACGGAGAGTGAGTCAGGAAGGGAGAGTGAGCCAGGAACGGAGAGTGAGCAAGGAAGGGAGATTGAGTCAGGAAGGGAGAGTGAGCCAGGAAGGGAGAGTGAGCCAGGAAGGGAGAGTGAGCCAGAAACGGAGAGTGAGTCAGGAACGGAGAGTGAGTCAGGAAGGGAGAGTGAGCCAGGAAGGGAGAGTGATCCAGGAAGGGAGAGTGAGCCAGGAAGGAAGAGTGAGCCAGGAAGGGAGAGTGAGTCAGGAACGGAGAGTGAGTCAGGAAGGGAGAGTGAGCCAGGAAGGGAGAGTGATCCAGGAAGGGAGAGTGAGCCAGGAAGGAAGAGTGAGTCAGGAAGGGAGAGTGAGCCAGGAAGGGAGAGTGATCCAGGAAGGGAAAGTGAGTCAGGAAGGGAGAGTGAGCCAGGAAGGAAGAGTGAGCCAGGATGGGAGAGTGAGCCAGGAAGGGAGAGTGATCCAGGAAGGGAGAGTGAGCCAGGAAGGAAGAGTCAGCCAGGAAGGAAGAGTGAGCCAGGAAGGGAGAGTGAGCCAGGAAGGGAGAGTGAGCCAGAAAGGGAGAGTGAGCCAGGAAGGGAGAGTGATCCAGGAAGGGAGAGTGAGTCAGGAAGGGAGAGTGAGTCAGGAAGGGAGAGTGAGCCAGGAACGGAGAGGGAGCAAGGAAGGGGAAGTGAGTCAGGAAGGGAGAGTGAGCCAGGAAGGGAGAGTGATCCAGGAAGGGAGAGTGATCCAGGAAGGGAGAGTGAGCCAGGAAGGAAGAGTGAGCCAGGAAGGGAGAGTGAGCCAGGAAGGGAGAGTGAGCCAGTAAGGGAGAGTGATCCAGGAAGGGAGAGTGAGTCAGGAAGGGAGAGTGAGCCAGGAAGGAAGAGTGAGCCAGGATGGGAGAGTGAGCCAGGAAGGGAGAGTGATCCAGGAAGGGAGAGTGAGCCAGGAAGGAAGAGTCAGCCAGGAAGGGAGAGTGAGTTAGGAACGGAGAGTGAGTCAGGAAGGGAGAGTGAGCCAGGAAGGGAGAGTGATCCAGGAAGGGAGAGTGAGCCAGGAAGGAAGAGTGAGTCAGGAAGGGAGAGTGAGCCAGGAAGGGAGAGTGATCCAGGAAGGGAGAGTGATCCAGGAAGGGAGAGTGAGCCAGGAAGGAAGAGTCAGCCAGGAAGGAAGAGTGAGCCAGGAAGGGAGAGTGAGCCAGGAAGGGAGAGTGAGCCAGAAAGGGAGAGTGAGCCAGGAAGGGAGAGTGATCCAGGAAGGGAGAGTGAGTCAGGAAGGGAGAGTGAGTCAGGAAGGGAGAGTGAGCCAGGAACGGAGAGTGATCCAGGAAGGGAGAGTGAGCCAGGAACGGAGAGTGAGCAAGGAAGGGAGATTGAGTCAGGAAGGGAGAGTGAGCCAGGAAGGGAGAGTGAGCCAGGAAGGGAGAGTGAGCCAGAAACGGAGAGTGAGTCAGGAACGGAGAGTGAGTCAGGAAGGGAGAGTGAGCCAGGAAGGGAGAGTGATCCAGGAAGGGAGAGTGAGCCAGGAAGGAAGAGTGAGCCAGGAAGGGAGAGTGAGTCAGGAACGGAGAGTGAGTCAGGAAGGGAGAGTGAGCCAGGAAGGGAGAGTGATCCAGGAAGGGAGAGTGAGCCAGGAAGGAAGAGTGAGTCAGGAAGGGAGAGTGAGCCAGGAAGGGAGAGTGATCCAGGAAGGGAGAGTGAGTCAGGAAGGGAGAGTGAGCCAGGAAGGAAGAGTGAGCCAGGATGGGAGAGTGAGCCAGGAAGGGAGAGTGATCCAGGAAGGGAGAGTGAGCCAGGAAGGAAGAGTCAGCCAGGAAGGAAGAGTGAGCCAGGAAGGGAGAGTGAGCCAGGAAGGGAGAGTGATCCAGGAAGGGAGAGTGAGCCAGGAAGGAAGAGTGAGCCAGGAAGGGAGAGTGAGCCAGGAAGGGAGAGTGAGCCAGTAAGGGAGAGTGATCCAGGAAGGGAGAGTGAGTCAGGAAGGGAGAGTGAGCCAGGAAGGAAGAGTGAGCCAGGATGGGAGAGTGAGCCAGGAAGGGAGAGTGATCCAGGAAGGGAGAGTGAGCCAGGAAGGAAGAGTCAGCCAGGAAGGGAGAGTGAGTTAGGAACGGAGAGTGAGTCAGGAAGGGAGAGTGAGCCAGGAAGGGAGAGTGATCCAGGAAGGGAGAGTGAGCCAGGAAGGAAGAGTGAGTCAGGAAGGGAGAGTGAGCCAGGAAGGGAGAGTGATCCAGGAAGGGAGAGTGATCCAGGAAGGGAGAGTGAGCCAGGAAGGAAGAGTCAGCCAGGAAGGAAGAGTGAGCCAGGAAGGGAGAGTGAGCCAGGAAGGGAGAGTGAGCCAGAAAGGGAGAGTGAGCCAGGAAGGGAGAGTGATCCAGGAAGGGAGAGTGAGTCAGGAAGGGAGAGTGAGTCAGGAAGGGAGAGTGAGCCAGGAACGGAGAGTGATCCAGGAAGGGAGAGTGAGCCAGGAACGGAGAGTGAGCAAGGAAGGGAGATTGAGTCAGGAAGGGAGAGTGAGCCAGGAAGGGAGAGTGAGCCAGGAAGGGAGAGTGAGCCAGAAACGGAGAGTGAGTCAGGAACGGAGAGTGAGTCAGGAAGGGAGAGTGAGCCAGGAAGGGAGAGTGATCCAGGAAGGGAGAGTGAGCCAGGAAGGAAGAGTGAGCCAGGAAGGGAGAGTGAGTCAGGAACGGAGAGTGAGTCAGGGAGGGAGAGTGAGCCAGGAAGGGAGAGTGATCCAGGAAGGGAGAGTGAGCCAGGAAGGAAGAGTGAGTCAGGAAGGGAGAGTGAGCCAGGAAGGGAGAGTGATCCAGGAAGGGAGAGTGAGTCAGGAAGGGAGAGTGAGCCAGGAAGGAAGAGTGAGCCAGGATGGGAGAGTGAGCCAGGAAGGGAGAGTGATCCAGGAAGGGAGAGTGAGCCAGGAAGGAAGAGTCAGCCAGGAAGGAAGAGTGAGCCAGGAAGGGAGAGTGAGCCAGGAAGGGAGAGTGAGCCAGAAAGGGAGAGTGAGCCAGGAAGGGAGAGTGATCCAGGAAGGGAGAGTGAGTCAGGAAGGGAGAGTGAGTCAGGAAGGGAGAGTGAGTCAGGAAGGGAGAGTGAGCCAGGAACGGAGAGGGAGCAAGGAAGGGGAAGTGAGTCAGGAAGGGAGAGTGAGCCAGGAAGGGAGAGTGATCCAGGAAGGGAGAGTGATCCAGGAAGGGAGAGTGAGCCAGGAAGGAAGAGTGAGCCAGGAAGGGAGAGTGAGCCAGGAAGGGAGAGTGAGCCAGTAAGGGAGAGTGATCCAGGAAGGGAGAGTGAGTCAGGAAGGGAGAGTGAGCCAGGAAGGAAGAGTGAGCCAGGATGGGAGAGTGAGCCAGGAAGGGAGAGTGATCCAGGAAGGGAGAGTGAGCCAGGAAGGAAGAGTCAGCCAGGAAGGGAGAGTGAGTTAGGAACGGAGAGTGAGTCAGGAAGGGAGAGTGAGCCAGGAAGGGAGAGTGATCCAGGAAGGGAGAGTGAGCCAGGAAGGAAGAGTGAGTCAGGAAGGGAGAGTGAGCCAGGAAGGGAGAGTGATCCAGGAAGGGAGAGTGAGCAAGGAAGGGAGAGTGAGTCAGGAAAAGAGAGTGAGCCAGGAAGGGAGAGTGATCCAGGAAGGGAGAGTGAGCCAGGAAGGAAGAGTGAGCCAGGAAGGGAGAGTGAGTCAGGAACGGAGAGTGAGTCAGGAAGGGAGAGTGATCCAGGAAGGGAGAGTGAGCCAGGAAGGGAGAGTGAGCCAGGAAGGGAGAGTGAGTCAGGAACGGAGAGTGAGCAAGGAAGGGAGAGTGAGTCAGGAAGGGAGAGTGAGCCAGGAAGGGAGAGTGAGTCATGAAGGGAGAGTGATCCAGGAAGGGAGAGTGAGCCAGGAAGGAAGAGTGAGCCAGGAAGGGAGAGTGAGCCAGGAAGGGAGAGTGAGCCAGTAAGGGAGAGTGAGCCAGAAACGGAGAGTGAGCCAGGAAGGGAGAGTGAGCCAGGAAGGGAGAGTGAGCCAGGAACGGAGAGTGAGCAAGGAAGGGAGAGTGAGTCAGGAAGGGAGAGTGAGCCAGGAAGGGAGAGTGATCCAGGAAGGGAGAGTGAGTCAGGAACGGAGAGTGAGTCAGGAAGGGAGAGTGAGCCAGGAAGGGAGAGTGAGCCAGGAACGGAGAGTGAGCAAGGAAGGGAGAGTGAGTCAGGAAGGGAGAGTGAGCCAGGAAGGGAGAGTGAGCCAGGTAGGGAGAGTGAGCCAGAAACGGAGAGTGAGTCAGGAACGGAGAGTGAGTCAGGAAGGGAGAGTGAGCCAGGAAGGGAGAGTGATCCAGGAAGGGAGAGTGAGCCAGGAACGGAGAGTGAGCAAGGAAGGGAGATTGAGTCAGGAAGGGAGAGTGAGCCAGGAAGGGAGAGTGAGCCAGAAACGGAGAGTGAGTCAGGAACGGAGAGTGAGTCAGGAAGGGAGAGTGAGCCAGGAAGGGAGAGTGATCCAGGAAGGGAGAGTGAGCCAGGAAGGAAGAGTGAGCCAGGAAGGGAGAGTGAGTCAGGAACGGAGAGTGAGTCAGGAAGGGAGAGTGAGCCAGGAAGGGAGAGTGATCCAGGAAGGGAGAGTGAGCCAGGAAGGAAGAGTGAGTCAGGAAGGGAGAGTGAGCCAGGAAGGGAGAGTGATCCAGGAAGGGAGAGTGAGTCAGGAAGGGAGAGTGAGCCAGGAAGGAAGAGTGAGCCAGGATGGGAGAGTGAGCCAGGAAGGGAGAGTGATCCAGGAAGGGAGAGTGAGCCAGGAAGGAAGAGTCAGCCAGGAAGGAAGAGTGAGCCAGGAAGGGAGAGTGAGCCAGGAAGGGAGAGTGAGCCAGAAAGGGAGAGTGAGCCAGGAAGGGAGAGTGAGCAAGGAAGGGAGAGTGAGTCAGGAAGGGAGAGTGAGCCAGGAAGGGAGAGTGATCCAGGAAGGGAGAGTGAGCCAGGAACGGAGAGTGAGCAAGGAAGGGAGATTGAGTCAGGAAGGGAGAGTGAGCCAGGAAGGGAGAGTGAGCCAGGAAGGGAGAGTGAGCCAGAAACGGAGAGTGAGTCAGGAACGGAGAGTGAGTCAGGAAGGGAGAGTGAGCCAGGAAGGGAGAGTGATCCAGGAAGGGAGAGTGAGCCAGGAAGGAAGAGTGAGCCAGGAAGGGAGAGTGAGTCAGGAACGGAGAGTGAGTCAGGAAGGGAGAGTGAGCCAGGAAGGGAGAGTGATCCAGGAAGGGAGAGTGAGCCAGGAAGGAAGAGTGAGTCAGGAAGGGAGAGTGAGCCAGGAAGGGAGAGTGATCCAGGAAGGGAGAGTGAGTCAGGAAGGGAGAGTGAGCCAGGAAGGAAGAGTGAGCCAGGATGGGAGAGTGAGCCAGGAAGGGAGAGTGATCCAGGAAGGGAGAGTGAGCCAGGAAGGAAGAGTCAGCCAGGAAGGAAGAGTGAGCCAGGAAGGGAGAGTGAGCCAGGAAGGGAGAGTGAGCCAGAAAGGGAGAGTGAGCCAGGAAGGGAGAGTGATCCAGGAAGGGAGAGTGAGTCAGGAAGGGAGAGTGAGTCAGGAAGGGAGAGTGAGCCAGGAACGGAGAGGGAGCAAGGAAGGGGAAGTGAGTCAGGAAGGGAGAGTGAGCCAGGAAGGGAGAGTGATCCAGGAAGGGAGAGTGATCTAGGAAGGGAGAGTGAGCCAGGAAGGAAGAGTGAGCCAGGAAGGGAGAGTGAGCCAGGAAGGGAGAGTGAGCCAGTAAGGGAGAGTTATCCAGGAAGGGAGAGTGAGTCAGGAAGGGAGAGTGAGCCAGGAAGGAAGAGTGAGCCAGGATGGGAGAGTGAGCCAGGAAGGGAGAGTGATCCAGGAAGGGAGAGTGAGCCAGGAAGGAAGAGTCAGCCAGGAAGGGAGAGTGAGTTAGGAACGGAGAGTGAGTCAGGAAGGGAGAGTGAGCCAGGAAGGGAGAGTGATCCAGGAAGGGAGAGTGAGCCAGGAAGGAAGAGTGAGTCAGGAAGGGAGAGTGAGCCAGGAAGGGAGAGTGATCCAGGAAGGGAGAGTGAGCAAGGAAGGGAGAGTGAGTCAGGAAAAGAGAGTGAGCCAGGAAGGGAGAGTGATCCAGGAAGGGAGAGTGAGCCAGGAAGGAAGAGTGAGCCAGGAAGGGAGAGTGAGTCAGGAACGGAGAGTGAGTCAGGAAGGGAGAGTGATCCAGGAAGGGAGAGTGAGCCAGGAAGGGAGAGTGAGCCAGGAAGGGAGAGTGAGTCAGGAACGGAGAGTGAGCAAGGAAGGGAGAGTGAGTCAGGAAGGGAGAGTGAGCCAGGAAGGGAGAGTGAGTCATGAAGGGAGAGTGATCCAGGAAGGGAGAGTGAGCCAGGAAGGAAGAGTGAGCCAGGAAGGGAGAGTGAGCCAGGAAGGGAGAGTGAGCCAGTAAGGGAGAGTGAGCCAGAAACGGAGAGTGAGCCAGGAAGGGAGAGTGAGCCAGGAACGGAGAGTGAGCAAGGAAGGGAGAGTGAGTCAGGAAGGGAGAGTGAGCCAGGAAGGGAGAGTGATCCAGGAAGGGAGAGTGAGTCAGGAACGGAGAGTGAGTCAGGAAGGGAGAGTGAGCCAGGAAGGGAGAGTGAGCCAGGAACGGAGAGTGAGCAAGGAAGGGAGAGTGAGTCAGGAAGGGAGAGTGAGCCAGGAAGGGAGAGTGAGCCAGGTAGGGAGAGTGAGCCAGAAACGGAGAGTGAGTCAGGAACGGAGAGTGAGTCAGGAAGGGAGAGTGAGCCAGGAAGGGAGAGTGATCCAGGAAGGGAGAGTGAGCCAGGAACGGAGAGTGAGCAAGGAAGGGAGATTGAGTCAGGAAGGGAGAGTGAGCCAGGAAGGGAGAGTGAGCCAGAAACGGAGAGTGAGTCAGGAACGGAGAGTGAGTCAGGAAGGGAGAGTGAGCCAGGAAGGGAGAGTGATCCAGGAAGGGAGAGTGAGCCAGGAAGGAAGAGTGAGCCAGGAAGGGAGAGTGAGTCAGGAACGGAGAGTGAGTCAGGAAGGGAGAGTGAGCCAGGAAGGGAGAGTGATCCAGGAAGGGAGAGTGAGCCAGGAAGGAAGAGTGAGTCAGGAAGGGAGAGTGAGCCAGGAAGGGAGAGTGATCCAGGAAGGGAGAGTGAGTCAGGAAGGGAGAGTGAGCCAGGAAGGAAGAGTGAGCCAGGATGGGAGAGTGAGCCACGAAGGGAGAGTGATCCAGGAAGGGAGAGTGAGCCAGGAAGGAAGAGTCAGCCAGGAAGGAAGAGTGAGCCAGGAAGGGAGAGTGAGCCAGGAACGGAGAGGGAGCAAGGAAGGGGAAGTGAGTCAGGAAGGGAGAGTGAGCCAGGAAGGGAGAGTGATCCAGGAAGGGAGAGTGATCCAGGAAGGGAGAGTGAGCCAGGAAGGAAGAGTGAGCCAGGAAGGGAGAGTGAGCCAGGAAGGGAGAGTGAGCCAGGAAGGGAGAGTGATCCAGGAAGGGAGAGTGAGTCAGGAAGGGAGAGTGAGCCAGGAAGGAAGAGTGAGCCAGGATGGGAGAGTGAGCCAGGAAGGGAGAGTGATCCAGGAAGGGAGAGTGAGCCAGGAAGGAAGAGTCAGCCAGGAAGGAAGAGTGAGCCAGGAAGGGAGAATGAGCCAGGAAGGGAGAGTGAGCCAGAAAGGGAGAGTGAGCCAGGAAGGAAGAGTGAGCCAGGAAGGGAGAGTGAGTCAGGAAGGGAGAGTGAGCCAGGAAGGGAGAGTGATCCAGGAAGGGAGAGTGAGTCAGGAAGGGAGAGTGAGCCAGGAAGGAAGAGTGAGCCAGGATGGGAGAGTGAGCCACGAAGGGAGAGTGATCCAGGAAGGGAGAGTGAGCCAGGAAGGAAGAGTCAGCCAGGAAGGAAGAGTGAGCCAGGAAGGGAGAGTGAGCCAGGAACGGAGAGGGAGCAAGGAAGGGGAAGTGAGTCAGGAAGGGAGAGTGAGCCAGGAAGGGAGAGTGATCCAGGAAGGGAGAGTGATCCAGGAAGGGAGAGTGAGCCAGGAAGGAAGAGTGAGCCAGGAAGGGAGAGTGAGCCAGGAAGGGAGAGTGAGCCAGGAAGGGAGAGTGATCCAGGAAGGGAGAGTGAGTCAGGAAGGGAGAGTGAGCCAGGAAGGAAGAGTGAGCCAGGATGGGAGAGTGAGCCAGGAAGGGAGAGTGATCCAGGAAGGGAGAGTGAGCCAGGAAGGAAGAGTCAGCCAGGAAGGAAGAGTGAGCCAGGAAGGGAGAGTGAGCCAGGAAGGGAGAGTGAGCCAGAAAGGGAGAGTGAGCCAGGAAGGGAGAGTGATCCAGGAAGGGAGAGTGATCCAGGAAGGGAGAGTGAGCCAGGAACGGAGAGTGAGCAAGGAAGGGAGATTGAGTCAGGAAGGGAGAGTGAGCCAGGAAGGGAGAGTGAGCCAGAAACGGAGAGTGAGTCAGGAACGGAGAGTGAGTCAGGAAGGGAGAGTGAGCCAGGAAGGGAGAGTGATCCAGGAAGGGAGAGTGAGCCAGGAAGGAAGAGTGAGCCAGGAAGGGAGAGTGAGTCAGGAACGGAGAGTGAGTCAGGAAGGGAGAGTGAGCCAGGAAGGGAGAGTGATCCAGGAAGGGAGAGTGAGCCAGGAAGGAAGAGTGAGTCAGGAAGGGAGAGTGAGCCAGGAAGGGAGAGTGATCCAGGAAGGGAGAGTGAGTCAGGAAGGGAGAGTGAGCCAGGAAGGAAGAGTGAGCCAGGATGGGAGAGTGAGCCACGAAGGGAGAGTGATCCAGGAAGGGAGAGTGAGCCAGGAAGGAAGAGTCAGCCAGGAAGGAAGAGTGAGCCAGGAAGGGAGAGTGAGCCAGGAACGGAGAGGGAGCAAGGAAGGGGAAGTGAGTCAGGAAGGGAGAGTGAGCCAGGAAGGGAGAGTGATCCAGGAAGGGAGAGTGATCCAGGAAGGGAGAGTGAGCCAGGAAGGAAGAGTGAGCCAGGAAGGGAGAGTGAGCCAGGAAGGGAGAGTGAGCCAGGAAGGGAGAGTGATCCAGGAAGGGAGAGTGAGTCAGGAAGGGAGAGTGAGCCAGGAAGGAAGAGTGAGCCAGGATGGGAGAGTGAGCCAGGAAGGGAGAGTGATCCAGGAAGGGAGAGTGAGCCAGGAAGGAAGAGTCAGCCAGGAAGGAAGAGTGAGCCAGGAAGGGAGAGTGAGCCAGGAAGGGAGAGTGAGCCAGAAAGGGAGAGTGAGCCAGGAAGGAAGAGTGAGCCAGGAAGGGAGAGTGAGTCAGGAAGGGAGAGTGAGCCAGGAAGGGAGAGTGATCCAGGAAGGGAGAGTGAGTCAGGAAGGGAGAGTGAGCCAGGAAGGAAGAGTGAGCCAGGATGGGAGAGTGAGCCACGAAGGGAGAGTGATCCAGGAAGGGAGAGTGAGCCAGGAAGGAAGAGTCAGCCAGGAAGGAAGAGTGAGCCAGGAAGGGAGAGTGAGCCAGGAACGGAGAGGGAGCAAGGAAGGGGAAGTGAGTCAGGAAGGGAGAGTGAGCCAGGAAGGGAGAGTGATCCAGGAAGGGAGAGTGATCCAGGAAGGGAGAGTGAGCCAGGAAGGAAGAGTGAGCCAGGAAGGGAGAGTGAGCCAGGAAGGGAGAGTGAGCCAGGAAGGGAGAGTGATCCAGGAAGGGAGAGTGAGTCAGGAAGGGAGAGTGAGCCAGGAAGGAAGAGTGAGCCAGGATGGGAGAGTGAGCCAGGAAGGGAGAGTGATCCAGGAAGGGAGAGTGAGCCAGGAAGGAAGAGTCAGCCAGGAAGGAAGAGTGAGCCAGGAAGGGAGAGTGAGCCAGGAAGGGAGAGTGAGCCAGAAAGGGAGAGTGAGCCAGGAAGGGAGAGTGATCCAGGAAGGGAGAGTGAGCCAGGAACGGAGAGGGAGCAAGGAAGGGGAAGTGAGTCAGGAAGGGAGAGTGAGCCAGGAAGGGAGAGTGATCCAGGAAGGGAGAGTGATCCAGGAAGGGAGAGTGAGCCAGGAAGGAAGAGTGAGCCAGGAAGGGAGAGTGAGCCAGGAAGGGAGAGTGAGCCAGGAAGGGAGAGTGAGCCAGGAAGGGAGAGTGAGTCAGGAAGGGAGAGTGAGCCAGGAAGGGAGAGTGAGCCAGGAAGGGAGAGTGATCCAGGAAGGGAGAGTGAGCAAGGAAGGGAGAGTGAGTCAGGAAAAGAGAGTGAGCCAGGAAGGGAGAGTGATCCAGGAAGGGAGAGTGAGCCAGGAAGGAAGAGTGAGCCAGGAAGGGAGAGTGAGTCAGGAACGGAGAGTGAGTCAGGAAGGGAGAGTGATCCAGGAAGGGAGAGTGAGCCAGGAAGGGAGAGTGAGCCAGGAAGGGAGAGTGAGTCAGGAACGGAGAGTGAGCAAGGAAGGGAGAGTGAGTCAGGAAGGGAGAGTGAGCCAGGAAGGGAGAGTGAGTCATGAAGGGAGAGTGATCCAGGAAGGGAGAGTGAGCCAGGAAGGAAGAGTGAGCCAGGAAGGGAGAGTGAGCCAGGAAGGGAGAGTGAGCCAGTAAGGGAGAGTGAGCCAGAAACGGAGAGTGAGCCAGGAAGGGAGAGTGAGCCAGGAACGGAGAGTGAGCAAGGAAGGGAGAGTGAGTCAGGAAGGGAGAGTGAGCCAGGAAGGGAGAGTGATCCAGGAAGGGAGAGTGAGTCAGGAACGGAGAGTGAGTCAGGAAGGGAGAGTGAGCCAGGAAGGGAGAGTGAGCCAGGAACGGAGAGTGAGCAAGGAAGGGAGAGTGAGTCAGGAAGGGAGAGTGAGCCAGGAAGGGAGAGTGAGCCAGGTAGGGAGAGTGAGCCAGAAACGGAGAGTGAGTCAGGAACGGAGAGTGAGTCAGGAAGGGAGAGTGAGCCAGGAAGGGAGAGTGATCCAGGAAGGGAGAGTGAGCCAGGAACGGAGAGTGAGCAAGGAAGGGAGATTGAGTCAGGAAGGGAGAGTGAGCCAGGAAGGGAGAGTGAGCCAGAAACGGAGAGTGAGTCAGGAACGGAGAGTGAGTCAGGAAGGGAGAGTGAGCCAGGAAGGGAGAGTGATCCAGGAAGGGAGAGTGAGCCAGGAAGGAAGAGTGAGCCAGGAAGGGAGAGTGAGTCAGGAACGGAGAGTGAGTCAGGAAGGGAGAGTGAGCCAGGAAGGGAGAGTGATCCAGGAAGGGAGAGTGAGCCAGGAAGGAAGAGTGAGTCAGGAAGGGAGAGTGAGCCAGGAAGGGAGAGTGATCCAGGAAGGGAGAGTGAGTCAGGAAGGGAGAGTGAGCCAGGAAGGAAGAGTGAGCCAGGATGGGAGAGTGAGCCACGAAGGGAGAGTGATCCAGGAAGGGAGAGTGAGCCAGGAAGGAAGAGTCAGCCAGGAAGGAAGAGTGAGCCAGGAAGGGAGAGTGAGCCAGGAAGGGAGAGTGAGCCAGAAAGGGAGAGTGAGCCAGGAAGGGAGAGTGATCCAGGAAGGGGGAGTGAGTCAGGAAGGGAGAGTGAGTCAGGAAGGGAGAGTGAGCCAGGAACAGAGAGGGAGCAAGGAAGGGGAAGTGAGTCAGGAAGGGAGAGTGAGCCAGGAAGGGAGAGTGATCCAGGAAGGGAGAGTGATCCAGGAAGGGAGAGTGAGCCAGGAAGGAAGAGTGAGCCAGGAAGGGAGAGTGAGCCAGGAAGGGAGAGTGAGCCAGGAAGGGAGAGTGATCCAGGAAGGGAGAGTGAGTCAGGAAGGGAGAGTGAGCCAGGAAGGAAGAGTGAGCCAGGATGGGAGAGTGAGCCAGGAAGGGAGAGTGATCCAGGAAGGGAGAGTGAGCCAGGAAGGAAGAGTCAGCCAGGAAGGAAGAGTGAGCCAGGAAGGGAGAGTGAGCCAGGAAGGGAGAGTGAGCCAGAAAGGGAGAGTGAGCCAGGAAGGGAGAGTGATCCAGGAAGGGAGAGTGAGCCAGGAACGGAGAGGGAGCAAGGAAGGGGAAGTGAGTCAGGAAGGGAGAGTGAGCCAGGAAGGGAGAGTGATCCAGGAAGGGAGAGTGATCCAGGAAGGGAGAGTGAGCCAGGAAGGAAGAGTGAGCCAGGAAGGAAGAGTGAGCCAGGAAGGGAGAGTGAGCCAGGAAGGGAGAGTGAGCCAGAAAGGGAGAGTGAGCCAGGAAGGGAGAGTGATCCAGGAAGGGAGAGTGAGCCAGGAACGGAGAGGGAGCAAGGAAGGGGAAGTGAGTCAGGAAGGGAGAGTGAGCCAGGAAGGGAGAGTGATCCAGGAAGGGAGAGTGATCCAGGAAGGGAGAGTGAGCCAGGAAGGAAGAGTGAGCCAGGAAGGGAGAGTGAGCCAGGAAGGGAGAGTGAGCCAGGAAGGGAGAGTGAGCCAGGAAGGGAGAGTGAGTCAGGAAGGGAGAGTGAGCCAGGAAGGGAGAGTGAGCCAGGAAGGGAGAGTGATCCAGGAAGGGAGAGTGAGCCAGGAAGGAAGAGTGAGCCAGGAAGGGAGAGTGAGCCAGGAAGGGAGAGTGAGCCAGAAACGGAGAGTGAGCCAGGAAGGGAGAGTGAGCCAGGAACGGAGAGTGAGCAAGGAAGGGAGAGTGAGTCAGGAAGGGAGAGTGAGCCAGGAAGGGAGAGTGAGCCAGGAAGGGAGAGTGAGCCAGAAACGGAGAGTGAGTCAGGAACGGAGAGTGAGTCAGGAAGGGAGAGTGAGCCAGGAAGGGAGAGTGATCCAGGAAGGGAGAGTGAGCCAGGAAGGAAGAGCGAGCCAGGAAGGGAGAGTGAGTCAGGAACGGAGAGTGAGTCAGGAAGGGAGAGTGAGCCAGGAAGGGAGAGTGATCCAGGAAGGGAGAGTGAGCCAGGAAGGAAGAGTGAGTCAGGAAGGGAGAGTGAGCCAGAAAGGGAGAGTGATCCAGGAAGGAAGAGTGAGCAAGGAAGGGAGAGTGAGTCAGGAAAAGAGAGTGAGCCAGGAAGGGAGATTGATCCAGGAAGGGAGAGTGAGCCAGGAAGGAAGAGTGAGCCAGGAAGGGAGAGTGAGTCAGGAACGGAGAGTGAGTCAGGAAGGGAGAGTGATCCAGGAAGGGAGAGTGATCCAGGAAGGGAGAGTGAGCCAGGAAGGGAGAGTGAGTCAGGAACGGAGAGTGAGCAAGGAAGGGAGAGTGAGTCAGGAAGGGAGAGTGAGCCAGGAAGGGAGAGTGAGTCAGGAAGGGAGAGTGATCCAGGAAGGGAGAGTGAGCCAGGAAGGAAGAGTGAGCCAGGAAGGGAGAGTGAGCCAGGAAGGGAGAGTGAGCCAGTAAGGGAGAGTGAGCCAGAAACGGAGAGTAAGCCAGGAAGGGAGAGTGAGCCAGGAAGGGAGAGTGAGCCAGGAACGGAGAGTGAGCAAGGAAGGGAGAGTGAGCCAGGAAGGAAGAGTGAGCCAGGAAGGGAGAGTGAGTCAGGAACGGAGAGTGAGTCAGGAAGGGAGAGTGAGCCAGGAAGGGAGAGTGATCCAGGAAGGGAGAGTGAGCCAGGAAGGAAGAGTGAGTCAGGAAGGGAGAGTGAGCCAGGAAGGGAGAGTGATCCAGGAAGGGAGAGTGAGTCAGGAAGGGAGAGTGAGCCAGGAAGGAAGAGTGAGCCAGGATGGGAGAGTGAGCCACGAAGGGAGAGTGATCCAGGAAGGGAGAGTGAGCCAGGAAGGAAGAGTCAGCCAGGAAGGAAGAGTGAGCCAGGAAGGGAGAGTGAGCCAGGAACGGAGAGGGAGCAAGGAAGGGGAAGTGAGTCAGGAAGGGAGAGTGAGCCAGGAAGGGAGAGTGATCCAGGAAGGGAGAGTGATCCAGGAAGGGAGAGTGAGCCAGGAAGGAAGAGTGAGCCAGGAAGGGAGAGTGAGCCAGGAAGGGAGAGTGAGCCAGGAAGGGAGAGTGATCCAGGAAGGGAGAGTGAGTCAGGAAGGGAGAGTGAGCCAGGAAGGAAGAGTGAGCCAGGATGGGAGAGTGAGCCAGGAAGGGAGAGTGATCCAGGAAGGGAGAGTGAGCCAGGAAGGAAGAGTCAGCCAGGAAGGAAGAGTGAGCCAGGAAGGGAGAGTGAGCCAGGAAGGGAGAGTGAGCCAGAAAGGGAGAGTGAGCCAGGAAGGGAGAGTGATCCAGGAAGGGAGAGTGAGCCAGGAACGGAGAGGGAGCAAGGAAGGGGAAGTGAGTCAGGAAGGGAGAGTGAGCCAGGAAGGGAGAGTGATCCAGGAAGGGTGAGTGATCCAGGAAGGGAGAGTGAGCCAGGAAGGAAGAGTGAGCCAGGAAGGGAGAGTGAGCCAGGAAGGGAGAGTGAGCCAGGAAGGGAGAGTGAGCCAGGAAGGGAGAGTGAGTCAGGAAGGGAGAGTGAGCCAGGAAGGGAGAGTGAGTCAGGAAGGGAGAGTGATCCAGGAAGGGAGAGTGAGCCAGGAAGGAAGAGTGAGCCAGGAAGGGATAGTGAGCCAGGAAGGGAGAGTGAGCCAGTAAGGGAGAGTGAGCCAGAAACGGAGAGTAAGCCAGGAAGGGAGAGTGAGCCAGGAAGGGAGAGTGAGCCAGGAACGGAGAGTGAGCAAGGAAGGGAGAGTGAGCCAGGAAGGAAGAGTGAGCCAGGAAGGGAGAGTGAGTCAGGAACGGAGAGTGAGTCAGGAAGGGAGAGTGAGCCAGGAAGGGAGAGTGATCCAGGAAGGGAGAGTGAGCCAGGAAGGAAGAGTGAGTCAGGAAGGGAGAGTGAGCCAGGAAGGGAGAGTGATCCAGGAAGGGAGAGTGAGTCAGGAAGGGAGAGTGAGCCAGGAAGGAAGAGTGAGCCAGGAAGGGAGAGTGAGCCAGGAAGGGAGAGTGATCCAGGAAGGGAGAGTGAGTCAGGAAGGGAGAGTGAGCCAGGAAGGAAGAGTGAGCCAGGATGGGAGAGTGAGCCAGGAAGGGAGAGTGATCCAGGAAGGGAGAGTGAGCCAGGAAGGAAGAGTCAGCCAGGAAGGAAGAGTGAGCCAGGAAGGGAGAGTGAGCCAGGAAGGGAGAGTGAGCCAGAAAGGGAGAGTGAGCCAGGAAGGGAGAGTGATCCAGGAAGGGAGAGTGAGCCAGGAACGGAGAGGGAGCAAGGAAGGGGAAGTGAGTCAGGAAGGGAGAGTGAGCCAGGAAGGGAGAGTGATCCAGGAAGGGAGAGTGATCCAGGAAGGGAGAGTGAGCCAGGAAGGAAGAGTGAGCCAGGAAGGGAGAGTGAGCCAGGAAGGGAGAGTGAGCCAGGAAGGGAGAGTGAGCCAGGAAGGGAGAGTGAGTCAGGAAGGGAGAGTGAGCCAGGAAGGGAGAGTGAGCCAGGAAGGGAGAGTGATCCAGGAAGGGAGAGTGAGCAAGGAAGGGAGAGTGAGTCAGGAAAAGAGAGTGAGCCAGGAAGGGAGAGTGATCCAGGAAGGGAGAGTGAGCCAGGAAGGAAGAGTGAGCCAGGAAGGGAGAGTGAGTCAGGAACGGAGAGTGAGTCAGGAAGGGAGAGTGATCCAGGAAGGGAGAGTGAGCCAGGAAGGGAGAGTGAGCCAGGAAGGGAGAGTGAGTCAGGAACGGAGAGTGAGCAAGGAAGGGAGAGTGAGTCAGGAAGGGAGAGTGAGCCAGGAAGGGAGAGTGAGTCATGAAGGGAGAGTGATCCAGGAAGGGAGAGTGAGCCAGGAAGGAAGAGTGAGCCAGGAAGGGAGAGTGAGCCAGGAAGGGAGAGTGAGCCAGTAAGGGAGAGTGAGCCAGAAACGGAGAGTGAGCCAGGAAGGGAGAGTGAGCCAGGAACGGAGAGTGAGCAAGGAAGGGAGAGTGAGTCAGGAAGGGAGAGTGAGCCAGGAAGGGAGAGTGATCCAGGAAGGGAGAGTGAGTCAGGAACGGAGAGTGAGTCAGGAAGGGAGAGTGAGCCAGGAAGGGAGAGTGAGCCAGGAACGGAGAGTGAGCAAGGAAGGGAGAGTGAGTCAGGAAGGGAGAGTGAGCCAGGAAGGGAGAGTGAGCCAGGTAGGGAGAGTGAGCCAGAAACGGAGAGTGAGTCAGGAACGGAGAGTGAGTCAGGAAGGGAGAGTGAGCCAGGAAGGGAGAGTGATCCAGGAAGGGAGAGTGAGCCAGGAACGGAGAGTGAGCAAGGAAGGGAGATTGAGTCAGGAAGGGAGAGTGAGCCAGGAAGGGAGAGTGAGCCAGAAACGGAGAGTGAGTCAGGAACGGAGAGTGAGTCAGGAAGGGAGAGTGAGCCAGGAAGGGAGAGTGATCCAGGAAGGGAGAGTGAGCCAGGAAGGAAGAGTGAGCCAGGAAGGGAGAGTGAGTCAGGAACGGAGAGTGAGTCAGGAAGGGAGAGTGAGCCAGGAAGGGAGAGTGATCCAGGAAGGGAGAGTGAGCCAGGAAGGAAGAGTGAGTCAGGAAGGGAGAGTGAGCCAGGAAGGGAGAGTGATCCAGGAAGGGAGAGTGAGTCAGGAAGGGAGAGTGAGCCAGGAAGGAAGAGTGAGCCAGGATGGGAGAGTGAGCCACGAAGGGAGAGTGATCCAGGAAGGGAGAGTGAGCCAGGAAGGAAGAGTCAGCCAGGAAGGAAGAGTGAGCCAGGAAGGGAGAGTGAGCCAGGAAGGGAGAGTGAGCCAGAAAGGGAGAGTGAGCCAGGAAGGGAGAGTGATCCAGGAAGGGAGAGTGAGTCAGGAAGGGAGAGTGAGTCAGGAAGGGAGAGTGAGCCAGGAACGGAGAGGGAGCAAGGAAGGGGAAGTGAGTCAGGAAGGGAGAGTGAGCCAGGAAGGGAGAGTGATCCAGGAAGGGAGAGTGATCCAGGAAGGGAGAGTGAGCCAGGAAGGAAGAGTGAGCCAGGAAGGGAGAGTGAGCCAGGAAGGGAGAGTGAGCCAGGAAGGGAGAGTGATCCAGGAAGGGAGAGTGAGTCAGGAAGGGAGAGTGAGCCAGGAAGGAAGAGTGAGCCAGGATGGGAGAGTGAGCCAGGAAGGGAGAGTGATCCAGGAAGGGAGAGTGAGCCAGGAAGGAAGAGTCAGCCAGGAAGGAAGAGTGAGCCAGGAAGGGAGAGTGAGCCAGGAAGGGAGAGTGAGCCAGAAAGGGAGAGTGAGCCAGGAAGGGAGAGTGATCCAGGAAGGGAGAGTGAGCCAGGAACGGAGAGGGAGCAAGGAAGGGGAAGTGAGTCAGGAAGGGAGAGTGAGCCAGGAAGGGAGAGTGATCCAGGAAGGGAGAGTGATCCAGGAAGGGAGAGTGAGCCAGGAAGGAAGAGTGAGCCAGGAAGGGAGAGTGAGCCAGGAAGGGAGAGTGAGCCAGGAAGGGAGAGTGAGCCAGGAAGGGAGAGTGAGTCAGGAAGGGAGAGTGAGCCAGGAAGGGAGAGTGAGCCAGGAAGGGAGAGTGATCCAGGAAGGGAGAGTGAGCCAGGAAGGAAGAGTGAGCCAGGAAGGGAGAGTGAGCCAGGAAGGGAGAGTGAGCCAGAAACGGAGAGTGAGCCAGGAAGGGAGAGTGAGCCAGGAACGGAGAGTGAGCAAGGAAGGGAGAGTGAGTCAGGAAGGGAGAGTGAGCCAGGAAGGGAGAGTGAGCCAGGAAGGGAGAGTGAGCCAGAAACGGAGAGTGAGTCAGGAACGGAGAGTGAGTCAGGAAGGGAGAGTGAGCCAGGAAGGGAGAGTGATCCAGGAAGGGAGAGTGAGCCAGGAAGGAAGAGCGAGCCAGGAAGGGAGAGTGAGTCAGGAACGGAGAGTGAGTCAGGAAGGGAGAGTGAGCCAGGAAGGGAGAGTGATCCAGGAAGGGAGAGTGAGCCAGGAAGGAAGAGTGAGTCAGGAAGGGAGAGTGAGCCAGGAAGGGAGAGTGATCCAGGAAGGGAGAGTGAGCAAGGAAGGGAGAGTGAGTCAGGAAAAGAGAGTGAGCCAGGAAGGGAGATTGATCCAGGAAGGGAGAGTGAGCCAGGAAGGAAGAGTGAGCCAGGAAGGGAGAGTGAGTCAGGAACGGAGAGTGAGTCAGGAAGGGAGAGTGATCCAGGAAGGGAGAGTGATCCAGGAAGGGAGAGTGAGCCAGGAAGGGAGAGTGAGTCAGGAACGGAGAGTGAGCAAGGAAGGGAGAGTGAGTCAGGAAGGGAGAGTGAGCCAGGAAGGGAGAGTGAGTCAGGAAGGGAGAGTGATCCAGGAAGGGAGAGTGAGCCAGGAAGGAAGAGTGAGCCAGGAAGGGAGAGTGAGCCAGGAAGGGAGAGTGAGCCAGTAAGGGAGAGTGAGCCAGAAACGGAGAGTGAGCCAGGAAGGGAGAGTGAGCCAGGAAGGGAGAGTGAGCCAGGAACGGAGAGTGAGCAAGGAAGGGAGAGTGAGTCAGGAAGGGAGAGTGAGCCAGGAAGGGAGAGTGATCCAGGAAGGGAGAGTGAGCAAGGAAGGGAGAGAGAGTCAGGAAGGGAGAGTGAGCCAGGAAGGGAGAGTGATCCAGGAAGGGAGAGTGAGCCAGGAAGGAATAGTGAGCCAGGAAGGGAGAGTGAGTCAGGAACGGAGAGTGAGTCAGGAAGGGAGAGTGAGCCAGGAAGGGAGAGTGATCCAGGAAGGGAGAGTGAGCCAGGAAGGGAGAGTGAGCCAGGAAGGGAGAGTGAGTCAGGAACGGAGAGTGAGCAAGGAAGGGAGAGTGAGTCAGGAAGGGAGAGTGAGCCAGGAAGGGAGAGTGAGCCAGGAAGGAAGAGTGAACCAGGAAGGGAGAGTGAGCCAGGAAGGGAGAGTGAGCCAGGAAGGGAGAGTGAGCCAGAAACGGAGAGTGAGTCAGGAAGGGAGGGTGAGCCAGGAAGGGAGAGTGAGCCAGGAAGAAAGAGTGAGCCAGAAACGGAGAGTGAGCCAGGAAGGGAGAGTGAGCCAGAAAGGGAGAGTGAGCCAGGAAGGGAGAGTGAGTCAGGAAGGGATAGTGAGCCAGGAAGGGAGAGTGAGCAAGGAAGGGAGAGTGAGTCAGGAAGGGAGAGTGAGCCAGGAAGGGAGAGTGATCCAGGAAGGGAGAGTGAGCCAGGAAGGAAGAGTGAGCCAGGAAGGGAGAGTGAGCCAGGAAGGGAGAGTGAGCCAGGAAGGAAGAGTGAGCCAGGAAGGGAGAGTGAGCCAGGAAGGGAGAGTGAGCCAGGAAGGGAGAGTGAGCCAGGAAGGGAGAGTGATTTTGGCTGAGTAGTGATATTTGTCAACTCAAAACTTCTCTCTCAAAATTAGTAGTGATGCCGTTGGGCCCTTAGCAACCGCAAGTGGTGTTGATTTTTTTTGAAAAGAACGTTTTGACATAATCTAGTCATGTTAAAGATATTGGTAGTGAATATATTTATAACTCGACTCCATCCATAACGGAAGTTTTTGTGACAAATTTAGCATGATTTGAGGTTGGATCTTGAAAACGTTCAAGTCGAAATGCTCCAAGCTTTAATTTGTATTCAATTCTGAAAAACCCATGTAGGAATGATTGAACAATTTCAACTGAATTTCACTGAATGCAGTACGAGAACCGCCTACAGCTTCTCAACCTTCTGAAGCTGAAGTAGCAACGGAGAAATGTAGACTTCTTAACAACATACAAGATACTGAATCGGCTAATTTATATCTAACCTTTTTCGAAGTTCTTGATGAATAGTTCATAAAGACAAAACTTTATCTAAACAATACATATTCGTCCGTGAAACCATTCATTAGATCAGTCACTCATTCTAACATCTTCCAATCCTGTTTCGACTCAGTACATTCAAGTTAGTTTTCGTTTGAAGCTTCACAAGACAATTATTTATTCCTCTCAGTTCACAATAGCTAAAAATGCTTGTTGTTGTAACGCACTGTTAACTTTGGATACTTCAACTGGCACTAAGCAACGAATATCATCATCATTAGCGAGTTTTCCTAAACAAGTTCAAAATTCAATTGAGGTAATAATTAATTTAAGTCTCCGACGAGCCTAATTAGGATCTTCAGCTTTTAAATCACGTTCCAAATCCTTCTCTTCGCGATCCGCTCATACTTTCGGGCCAACTGAAGTTCACCAGAGCTCTTTGATGGAAAATTTCGTTCCGAGATACAGAAAAACTTACCGTCTCTATAATACTGTTTACAGCATGTGCATGAAATTTTTTTTAAAAATAGAAATAATTACACTAAAAATTATCCAAGATGGTCTCAATTGGAGCGCCTTACAACTACCATGTATAATAAGGTATAATCATTCATAAATTTGCTCACAGAAATTCCACACACTATGTAAACTTGCCAAACTAAGTAGTTAAATTTAATTAAAGTTTTTGTCTTGCAAGATAAATTCTAATTGTCTGAGTACTAATAGTGAGTTTGTGTTCCGATGAGGTAAGAATAGATTTGTTCTCAAGGTACCTAGAATGTTCTCAAGGTACCTAGAATGTTCTCAAGGTACCTAGAATGTTCTCAAGGTACCTAGAATGTTCTCAAGGTACCTAGAATGTTCTCAAGGTACCTAGATTTGTTCTCAAGGTACCTAGAAAATTTCCGTTGAGACAGGCTGCTCTCATTGATTTGCTGAAGTAAAACTGGAGCAGACACGACCGCTTAAAGATGTGAAAACACAAAAAAGAAATGTGAAGAGAGTTTGTTCAGAGTGACAGGAGCTTCCACGAGCTCCTATTCCATTCAGAGTGACAGGAGCTTCCACGAGCTCCTATTCCATTCAGAGTGACAGGAGCTTCCACGAGCTCCTATTCCATTCAGAGTGACAGGAGCTTCCACGAGCTCCTATTCCATTCAGAGTGACAGGAGCTTCCACGAGCTCCTATTCCATTCAGAGTGACAGGAGCTTCCACGAGCTCCTATTCCAACAAAAATTGGGCTTTTCCGAATAAAGAGTTTTTGAACAGTCTGCCAAACAAGCTGTTTTATAAATAACATTGTCCTGAATGTTTCTGCTTTTTAAGTTTCTCAATAACTGGGACGTCGAGGCGTCCAGTAATGTTTGTTAGTGAATTTCAGAGATGTGAGGCTCTCAGCGGACATGTGAGGTTCGTACCCCTGAAATCCGAAGTTTTGAAAAAATTAGTATTTTTTCTCAAATTTATTCAAAAAGAACAAGCAGCAAAAAAATTTAGTGAACAATAGATCTTCCTGCACAATCTTTCCTATATGTACATATGTAAGTTTTCATTTAAAAACTTGAGTGTGGCATTTCGGAGCTGTTTGAAGTGTAAAAAACAAGCATCGGTGATTATTAACCCTCTTCTTCATTTATTGAACATTTTCCGAAATATCATTCAACGAAAAATTCGAGCTGAACATCGAAATTGAGTTGAAGTCAAGTCAAGTCAAGTCAAGTCATGATATACAAAGTAAACCTTGAGTCAAGTCATGATCAAGTCAAGTCAAGTCAAGTCATGATATACAAAGTAAACCTTGATAATAACAGTGAAAAGTCAATTAAATACATATAAAGTACATATGTGTAGCTTCTTGTTCAATTATTGAGCAAGATGCGTTCTGTTTGAAATTGTTATCATAGTAAATCTCACTCGAAAAACAGTTCATCAAGAATTTGATAAAAACATTTGTATTTTAAAAAATCAAAATCAGAGTTTTCCGAAAGAAATATCAGATTTCTTGAAAAAATTCTTGAATCAATGACGAAAAAATCAAATTATTTAATTGAACAAGTTGATAGAGGGGGTAACCCCTTTAATTTATAAAACATCTAGACGCTTGTTTTCTGACACACGCTTTATCCGAAAATTCCGTATAATTTTTGAAACAGACTATTCTCACCGATGAATTGATACTAAAGTTTCTAAAATTTTCTTGAATGAGTTTTTACCTCATCATCATCATCATCTTTATCTCGTGATCATTACAGATGTTACAAACAATCACAAAGTATCCAGCAAAAGGCATCGCACTCACATTGCTTTCGTATATAAATAAAAATAGAATTGAATGAAATGAAATGAAATTCCAAGTAAAGTTGTAAACAAAGTCTTATCTTAAATACTGACGTGGAATTATCAACAATACACGGTTAGAGAATGATTCAGAAGAAATGTTAAGAATGCTATCATCCAGGTTCGTACCCCTAAAATCCGAAGTTTTGAAAAAATTATTATTTTTTCTCAAAATTATTCAAAAAGAACAAGCAGCAAAAAAATTTAGTGAACAATAGACTAATAAAAAATAATAAAAAAATTCTTCGTAGTGCCAATACAAAAATTTAACGTTAAAAAATTGACGAGTCTAACTCTTCCCGTTATTCGAGTAAAATGCACATAATTTTATGATTCTGATAGGGTAAAATGTTTTCATATATGGATAATCGATAATCGAAACTCCAATCGACAGTTCAGTCTACATTCTACGTTCTCGTTCTCAACATCAAGAAACTGATGAGAAGCTGGAGTTGTTCGAATCAATGGCGCTTCATGTCCCATGACATTGATATAAAAGCGTTTGAATTGAATTGAATTGATTATGGAATAACACATTGTATGGAACATTTAGAAAACTTTAGAAACCAAGACTGCGTAATGCTCATAAATATAGATGGATGATTAAGGAGTAAGTGATTATCCTAGCAGTGTCGGAGAATGGAGATTGGATGGGAACACCGGCCGAGACTTCATCCTGCATAAGATGCTCGCATCCTGTATTGCAGTAAGAGATTCCCTGTGAACAGATGTCGTAAGTCTTACATGCTTTAATCATCAAATCAGTTAATCACCCATTCTTTTCATATTTAAATTAAAACTTCGGTGAGACCGTTCAAATTTGAACTGTCAAGATGTTTCATCTTTGCGTGAAATGCAATGTTTTTTTTTCAAAGGTTGAATCTGAAGAGAGTTCCACATGAAAGTGTAAGAGTTAGTTCCGGCTTATAGTGCAAAGACGAGGAGAATTTATCCTCTCAGCCTATTTAAAATACTGGACTCGGTATAATGCCGACTGCTACTCTTGTTAATAAGTCACATTTGTAACTTTGGGAGACATGAGTTACAGGGTGCGTCAGAAGTACTCGGACAATACTTGATCAGCCTTGGAGGGAAAACTACGCACCTCAGGCGCTGGAAGTTTATTTTTAATTATTCTCTAATCTTCTGTCTACTAAATAATTTTTGATCAAGTTTTAATATTTTAACTTTCACGGTAAGATGCGCCCTGATCCATCTCGAGCTGCAATTCTGGATTTAAGCAGTGCCGGTCATCCCACTTCAGAAATCATCCGTTTACTGGGCGTTCCTCTTTCAGCCGTTTATAATACTCTCAAACGTGGTGTGTTCTCTGACCGTCCTCGTACAGACCGTCCAGCTTCTGTCACAACTCTTCCGATCAGGAAAATTTTCCAGAAACGAATTAAACGCAAGCAGAATGAAAAAAATAGCTGCTGAACTCGGTTTATCTGACGCATCGATGAGGAGAGTTGTCCACGAGGAACTCGAGGTGTACCCTTCCAACTGCCGAAATTGCCATGGAATGTCGGACAAACAGAAAAAGTTTACTATTGAACGTTTCAATTCACTATTGAACGTTTCAATTCACTATTGAACGAAGTTTCAATCATCAAAGTGACAGGGTGCTTGCATCTTCTTCTGAAGCTGCTAATTTTGTTGGGAGAATCGTGTCTCATGTGTCTCACCCCGCTTCCGTCATGGTTTTCGCCGAGGTGTCCGCTACTGGTCGCACTCCACTCTTTTTCGTTCCAAAACGAGCTAAGGTGAAGACGGAACTCTAAATTTCAGTTAATCTCGAAAAGAACGTGAAGATCTAAGCTGATACCCATTTCGGAAATCAGAAGTGGACGTTCCAACAAGACGGAGCCACGACCCACACCAGTAAGAAAACACAGGAGTCGTATTATCGCAATGTGCCTTCATTCATTACGGCTGTAGAATGGCCTGTAGACTCACTCAACTTGAATCCCATGCATTTTTTATCTGGTCCATCTTACAGAGCAAAGCCTGCTTTTTCACTCACATCCACTTTTCCAGACTCAAAAGGTCCCTACAGCGTGAGTGGACAAGGATTCCCAAGGAGACTCTGCGGGCCGCAGTCGATGCATTTCACAAGCGTCTGAGAGCTGTTATTCGGAATAAAGAGAACCATATCAAGTGATATTTGCAATTTGTTTTGATAAGACTATAATTTGACTGGATTCTGTTCAATTTGAAGGAAAATCGGTTGTTTTTGCAGTGTTCAAGTACTTTTGGCGCAATATTAAGGGAAAAATAAATGTAGTTTTTCAATAACTCGAGAAAAAATATCAATAGACCGATTCTCTCTCTATAAATAAATATGTAGTTGGTAAACGGCTTCTCGAGCGACTGATAGTTAAATGCCAAAAGGGTTACGCTTCGAATCTGTTGTGAACCCCTCAACTCTCTTAGGTGTTATATATTCAAATGTTATGATTATAAAATATTCATACATGGAGTTATCAATAAAGTCAAATCAAATTTTTCGAAGTCATTTTAACCATGAGGAGGAAGACGAGTGAGTTACGAACCATGAGGAGGAAGACGAGTGAGTTACGAACCATGAGGAGGAAGACGAGTGAGTTACGAACCATGAGGAGGAAGACGAGTGAGTTACGAACCATGAGGAGGAAGACGAGTGAGTTACGAACCATGAGGAGGAAGACGAGTGAGTTACGAACCATGAGGAGGAAGACGAGTGAGTTACGAACCATGAGGAGGAAGACGAGTGAGTTACGAACCATGAGGAGGAAGACGAGTGAGTTACGAACCATGAGGAGGAAGACGAGTGAGTTACGAACCATGAGGAGGAAGACGAGTGAGTTACGAACCATGAGGAGGAAGACGAGTGAGTTACGAACCATGAGGAGGAAGACGAGTGAGTTACGAACCATGAGGAGGAAGACGAGTGAGTTACGAACCATGAGGAGGAAGACGAGTGAGTTACGAACAGGTTGTTAAAATATTTTATGTAACGTCATACGATTTCTGCAAGAAGTTTTTAATACTGTGAAATGCATATATGTAGTTATAAATTCCTTCGAAATAACGAAGTAAAAACAATGCTCAAGAAAGCTTAGAAGACTTCAGCTATGAGAAGAGTTTATTAAAAGAATTGAAGAGTTGTAAACAGTTCTCTCTGAGAGTTTCTCCAAAAGAGGAGGGAGGGCAAGAGGTAAGATATCAAAGGCATACAATGGTATTCGCTCAGAGCAACTAGGGAACAAAAGGTTCAATCTACGCTAAAATTGAGAAAAATCTCCTTTTTTCTCAGGGAACTGCAGACGTCTGATTGAAAAAAAGTCTAATTTTAAGTTTCTAACCAATGATTTTTCATATGAACGCATCAAAATCTCATAAATTGCTTAGTAATTCTTCAAAAGCTCAGTTACACATTTTAAACATTGAAGCTTGGTTAAGATGCCAATGGATTAAACAGTCGCACAAAAATTGGTCCACCGCACACGTGTCATGGTCCGCTCGCTCCTGGTTAGAGCAGAGATGGCAAGGGTCGATCCCGCCCTGGTTAGAGCAGAGATCGCAAGGGTTGAACCCGCCCTGGTTAGAGCAGAGATGGCAAGGGTCGATCCCGCCCTGGTTAGAGCAGAGATGGCAAGGGTCGATCCCACCCTGGTAAGAGCAGAGATGGCAAGGGTCGATCCCGCCCTGGTTAGAGCAGAGATGGCAAGGGTCGATCCCACCCTGGTTAGAGCAGAGATGGCAAGGGTCGATCCCGCCCTGGTTAGAGCAGAGATGGCAAGGGTCGATCCCGCCCTGGTTAGAGCAGAGATGGCAAGGGTCGATCCCGCCCTGGTTAGAGCAGAGATGGCAAGGGTCGATCCCGCCCTGGTTAGAGCAGAGATGGCAAGGGTCGATCCCGCCCTGGTTAGAGCAGAAATGGCAAGGGTCGATCCCGCCCTGGTTAGAGCAGAGATGGCAAGGGTCGATCCCGCCCTGGTTAGAGCAGAGATGGCAAGGGTCGATCCCGCCCTGGTTAGAGCAGAGATGGCAAGGGTCGATCCCGCCCTGGTTAGAGCAGAGATGGCAAGGGTCGATCCCGCCCTGGTTAGAGCAGAGATGGCAAGGGTCGATCCCGCCCTGGTTAGAGCAGAGATGGCAAGGGTCGATCCCGCCCTGGTTAGAGCAGAGATGGCAAGGGTCGATCCCGCCCTGGTTAGAGCAGAGATGGCAAGGGTCGATCCCGCCCTGGTTAGAGCAGAGATGGCAAGGGTCGATCCCGCCCTGGTTAGAGCAGAGATGGCAAGGGTCGATCCCGCCCTGGTTAGAGCAGAGATGGCAAGGGTCGATCCCGCCCTGGTTAGAGCAGAGATGGCAAGGGTCGATCCCGCCCTGGTTAGAGCAGAGATGGCAAGGGTCAATCCCGCCGGTGAACTGGCTTTTTTGTGTGATGGTTTAATCATTTGCTTCATTAGTGCGTTCCAAAAACAACACGACGGTTTTTTCGTATAAATTTTTCATGGCTGGGTGTTATTCCGCATGAAAACTCATCTGCTGGATTCCGTTCCGAAGTGGAAAAGCTCAAAATTGAATGCTAAGACAATTTTAAATAATTGAAAGTCGTACTTTTGAAACAATCATTAGAATACGCTTCCCTGGCTGAGATGAACTTTGTTACGTGATATGTAAATGATCTATCAGTTATTAGAAAAAAAATTTTCCGTTATAGACGAAACGATCCGTAGTAACTTAGTTCTCAAGTAATACATTGACGAAGAAGTTACGGTACCTCTCAGCGTGTTTGAGTTCACACGTGTAATTGAGGACTGTACAGTACGGGAAAGAGCTGAATGTAATCGTTTTATATCCGTGTACGCAGATTCACAAAGATTCGACAAGACTCGATGAAGCCTGCCGCGACATTAACCTCTAAACGACGAACTCATCGTTTAGAGATTAATGTTGCGGCTGGATTGAGATAATTTTTTTCGTCCTCTGAGCAATTCCAGAAACAAAGTCTCATTTAATTCAGTTCAATCCTCATAAACTGTTATTCACGTTGCTGTGAAAGTACGAGCAAGCTGTTTTAACAAAAAACTTTTTTTTTCAACTTTAGCTGATTTTCATAGGAGTGTCAGAAAGGTAGTGTAGAGAATGAGTGTATCACTACCGTAAGAGAAGGTTCAGATATATTTGGAGAACTAAAAAAGGCGAAAACATTCCATTCTTCTATTTTACACTCTCTTGAGACAGTCGTCTCTCCTCCACGTCGTTCAGCCCCGATATAAAACAAGTCTTATTGTTATGTAATTCCCCAAATGAACTACTCTACTGTATGATCTGCTTCGCGATGTTCATTGAACAATACCTTGCTGTGATAATCCCCATAGTAGCATGATTCTTGCAAACTCATCTTTTGGTGGATAAAGTAATTTGAAATTGAATTTGAAAAATCAAGTGAAGCCGTCAATCGCTAAAACCATCGCACAAAAATCAAGTCAAAAGTTTATAAAAAATGAGGATGCATTGAAAGTTGAATTTTTGGGAAACTTTACTAGTAAATATGAATGACTCACTCGTTGTAGATCATCTTCCATGCATGTACATTTCGCTGCCTCTCCACAGTATTCCGTTCGAATGCGCAATAACTAAATAAATCACTCTCAGTCATATGAAAATGGCGAAGAGTATCAAGTACAATTATCAAGACATAGACAGTTTTTTTTAAAATTCAGTTTGATGTCTATTATTCAACTGAGAATGAAATGATCACTATTCATATGAAGAATAGAAATAGATTGAATCCATTAAGTGAGCACCATAATGCACAAGCTAAAATAAACGTCGATTTATAAGAGAAGAAGTGTCTTCTTCTTCTTCTTCCTCGCGCTTGTTCCCGCCTTGCGGCAGGGTACGCGCTCCCCTGAGATGCAGGACAGACCTATCCTGGTAGAACCAGTGGCTGCCTGCTAGATCACTGCTAGTGTGATTAGCAGCAGTGGGGAGAGTCAGATTCGTGCATGAGCACTACCAACATTTCTTAACCCCCTTGGTTTGGGTGGATCTGTCCGGGGTGGGAGTCGAACTCGGGACTCTTCGCACAATGGTCTATCACACTACCACTATGCCACGCCCGGACCTAACAAAAGAGAAGAAGTGTATCATACTAAATTTGAGACCCATTTTTTGACTCATGCAATAGCTCAGAAGAATTCTCCGAGTTTTTTTTATTCCGATTGAATTCATTATATGAACATTAGTTTTCTGATGAGAAGAAGTAGCACAAAACAAGTCAATCTTAGAAACTCTTAAGGTTATGAAAGGAGAATTGTAGAAAACATAGAGGATCCTAACGAAAAGGCATTAGAGAGGAAACAATTCCACCTTGTGTAACGAATGATTTCAAAGATTAGAGATAAGATTAAATTTGTAAGTAAAAAAATGAATTGAAGTTTGAAACCTGTAACAAGGTCTTTCTGAACTTCTCGCAAATGAGCCCTGATTCATCACCCTTGCTGATGGCTTCTGACATCTCAACTGCATCCATCACCAGTGCCTTCTCTTCTTCTCCAGTTGCTTCTCGAATGCCTCTTTTGCAGGAACTCAGAGCCTCGCGAGAACAGGTCTGCTCACACATCTGCAATCACCGGCTAAACCTTTGGTTTCAAAATCGTGGGGTTCTCAAATTCTTACGAAGTTTTCGTTCTGAGCAGTTGTAAAATAATTTCACGGGCTCGATAGACTAGATTTCAGAATAATCGAGAAGATAGATACATTGGAGGTAAAATAGAAGCAAAAAGTATGAAAAGATACTAGCGTAGAAATGTTTTTTTCACAGACAACTAATAAAAAGTTAATAAAAAAATCGGTTTTCATCTCGCTCTCTCCCTGCTCTATTACAAACTCCCTTTTAGGGTTTCTGTAATCTTATTAGCGAAAAAATTGAGGGAAAATTAACCTGTTTACCGTATCCTCTGAAGGCCAAAAATGTCTGTATCGGTAATTTTTTCCCGAATACCATGTGGTACTGAACGGAGGCAATCTGGAACAACTTACGCTTTTGAAACAAGACGTCTCCTCCTAGAGTTATTGATTGACCAATAGATACGCGAACCTTCGCTTTCAATGTTGCTTCTGACAATTCTGTTTGAATAAGTATCCAATGTTTAACTTACATGGTTCCTCAACTTTATTCTGACTCCTTGAGAATCCTTACTGTGTTTTCCTTGAGAATCCTTGAGAAAAGAAGAAACGAATGGAAAAGACTGTGGATAGTGTTACAAAAAACTTCCATATATATGTTCCAGTTTTTCATTATATTGTTCCAATTTTAAAATTAAATTCACTTTTCTTGTTGTTGTTGCCGGATGTAGCCGGCTTCGAAGAACGTCTGTGTTCTTCGTTTCTTGTTCTTCTTTTTTTTCTTATATCTTCAAGAACGCTGCGACCTCCAGCGGCTTGGTCCAGACGTCGATTGGAGACAGCGCGGTCGGATGACATGGGCAGTTGAAGAGATGCGCAACGTCGTGAGGTCCGGAAGAGCAATCGGGACACACGTCGGGGATGGATTCGTCAATGCGGTGGAGGTATTTGTTGATGAATCTGCTGAATCCCGAGCGGAGCTGGCTGAGCGTGCATCTAGTCTTGCGGGGTAACTCCTTCTCTTCTTCCTGGATAAGGGGCGGAGGTCTGCCTCCCAGGATGACGGCACCCTTCAACGATTGGAGTTCGTTCGAGACCATCATCGAGTGTACGGTGTTTGCGACTGATTTCCCATTGTTAGGATCCTTTGACATCTGTTTCGCGGCTTCGACAGTCTTCTTGCAGCTCAACACGAGGTTGTTCTTCATTGCGCGAGGGGGCGCCGGGCAGTCGAGGAGGCCGTGGTGGATGTGTTCTGGGTCCAACGATCTCGCGAGGTACTGCGCGGCGAGCATGTTCAGATGGGATTTGGTGCGCATGACCTTTGATTCGCGATGAATATGGTCAGTGTCGGCCATTTGATGATTCCCTGTCACGACGCGGTGTCCGGAGTTCTGAGAACGTTGGATTTTGGCGTGAGCGGAGTCCACGAGGAAGGTGGACCAGGCGGGTGCGGCGTAGTTGCAGATCGCTTGCGAGATGGCTTTGAACGTGAGGCGGAGGGTTTCTTTTTGATTGCCCCAGGTGCTTCCGGCAAGGGCTTTCAGTGCGTTATTGCGCTGCGACATCCGTCTCGCGATGTCTTTGGCATGATGGCTGAATGTGAACACCGAGTCGTACGTGACGCCGAGTAGCTTGGCCTGGTTGACGGTGGGGACGGGTGATCCGCAGATTGATATGTCCAGAGTAGACTTGAATTCGCGACTGAACGGGGTGAAAAGCATGAGCTGGCTCTTGGTCGGGGAAATGATGAGTGACCGTTCTTTGAGGAAGGTTTCAATTTTCGTGATGGCCCTGCGTAGATTTTCGGATGCGACGTTGATGTTGGGATCTGACGCCCAGATCGTGATGTCATCAGCATACGAGATGACGTTCGTGTGGGCATCGTCTGTGGGAAGATCGCGGTATACCGAGTCGCGGAAGCTTGTGCGTCCTGTTCTTCCTCTAAGGTAAGAGGCGTGCCATTTTTTAATGTAGTTCGGCGCGGTTGTTGTCTCAAGGAGGTCGATGAGCTTGACGATGTCGATACTTTCGAATGCCTTGGACATATCAATTGCCATAAGGACCGTTCGACTAGCGGGACGTTTCAGGTTAAAACCGTCTGCGATGCTCTTCGAGAGAGTTACGAGGGCCGAGGTTGTAGAGCGTCTTGCCGTGAAGCCATTTTGGTGGTCTGCCGGGGGAATATGCCTCTGTAGGGAGCCGAATATTAGCCGTTCAATCACTTTGGCGACGGGCGAGAGTAGAGATATCGGACGGTAGCTGGAGCCTTCGGATGCTGGTTTGCCTGCTTTCAGGAGAGGTAGTATGATCGACGATTTCCATATCATGGGGATCCTGCCTGTGCGTAGGGAGCTGTTGACCAGGGAGGTCAGGGCGCTGATTCATTTCGGACCTAAATGATGGAGAATTATAGGAGCGATGCCATATGGACCAAGCGCGGTGGACTTCTTCGTGGATCTGATGGCGGCTGCTACGTCTGTGGTAGTGAAGTCCTCGAAGTCATCTGTGGACAGGCGGTGTATTTTCCTCATAGTCTTCATGTTTTCCTTTGAGGTTGTATACTGGACTGGACAAGTGTAGGCTTTGTTGAAGCGGTTCGCGATATCGGAGCGGTCGTTATCGTCTCATTTCTGAAGGTTATGGCGCAGTTTGGCGGTGGTCTTCTTTTGTTGTTGAGGATCTTGATGGTCTTCCAGAGCTTGTTGACATCTTTCTTTGCTTCGTTTCTTGTATTAGGAATATGTCGATCTTCAGGCGAGTTAGGAGGTCGAGGATCTCTGTTGTCTTGCCATTTATCCCGTTACAATTGTATTGTAGCAGTCTCAGGTTCTTGTTGCCTTTGCGTCTGTTTCGAGCGATTGGAGCGAGAGCTGCGTCTGCAGACGGCGAGGGTGTGTCTTGGCGGGTCTGACATGGAGGGCATCGGTAGGTTGCAGCGACGTAGTCCTTGAGCGATGAAATACCGCTGCACTTCGCTTTGATGTGTGTCCATTCGGAGCAGAGAGAGCACTGGATGCAGTTCGTGTTCGCTGTCTTTCGGCTGTGGGAGGTCCTGGGTTGCGTTCGATGTCTCCGGCTTGTAGAAGTAGAGATTGAGACAGACTGGCCCGGTCAGTCTGCCTCACATTGCAAAAAACGGAAGAAGAATTGTGTGCTCCGGAGGAAGCGTGTCTTCGTGTCTTCGGAGCTTCCGGAGAAGATTGGTGATGTCCTTTGCAGTCCTGAGACTGACGTGCTGCACCGCGAGTAGGCGGACATCGTTGTAGCACAATTCACTTTTCTCACAAGGGTTGACTGTTCTCTAGGGCGAAGCATGGTTAAATACTAGGTGAAAACTAGGGTATTTCAGATAGAAGAGGCTTTTCGTGTAATTTTTTTCCGAGTAGAACAAGTGCTTCCGAAGTGAAAGAGGGTGACAAATTGGGGAAGTGAAAAAATTCAGTAAAAAGCTCCGAGATGAAAAAAGTAGAAAGGAGGAATGTATTCAACCTTAGCCGCGACTTGATCCAAGCAACCGGGATATGTGAAACAAGAGGAGAACCTTCGAATGTCCTGGCAGAGCACAAAGTGTTGGCCGCTGGTCTAAGTATAAGTTAGCATATGTTTTCGAGCATTATTAATTGTGTGTGACGGCTTAAAACTTAGGAAACTGGGCAAAAACTATTTTAGATTTCCAAACCGTTTTAGGTAACACATCGTGTTGAGATGTTTGATATTAAGAACACAAGGTTTTTCAGCAATTAGATAGTGAACTCAGTATTTACTGAAAGCAAGTTTTTAATCGTTTTATCGTTTTTGTTTGTTCTCTCATTTAGATTTCTTCAATCTGACATGCATTCTCGCTATTTCTGTATCCATAACTGTGTTAACGTGATAAATTTTATCATGTCAAGTGTCGAGCTCAAAATCTGCTTCTACCAATGAAAGAAATAAAAAAAATTGTGTTGTCTTATTGGAGATGAGAAAATTTTTTGAGTTGAGAAGATTTTTCAACAGGAAAATAGAAGCTTACACTCACTTTTCTTTTGTCAAAAAGGGTGAAATTATGCAGGAATGGAATATCTCGAGCTTTCCTCTCCAAACTCATCATTCCCTCAATCATCTTCATCAACTAGCTTCTTCAAAAAATTCAAGATTAATCATTATAAATTTTTTCTTACTGACTTGGTCATTACACAATTAGCGAAATATAGATCTGAAGCATTGATGAATCAGCAAGCGGCCAAAAAAGTAAATAATAGGCCAAGTGTAAAGTTGGTATTCGTGGGAGGATTCCAGTAGTTATGGTTTGGAAAGTAATCGATACTAAGGTGAAAAGCGAAAAAGTAACAAGAAAGGCTTCTCGAAAGCAGCTCTCCAGATCGAGTTGATAGCAGAGATCTTGCGGGCCGGAGGCACTGAACAAGAAGGAGAAGGAGACCAGTGGCAGCAGAAAGAGCAGTAGCAGCAGCCTAAGCCAGTCAGCGCCGCCTGAGTCTACCGCCATCTTACCCCTGCACTCATCTCACCGACTGCAGCATCGAAACGAGTCGCCTTCTGAATCACTAGTATTTCGCTCACTCTTAAAACTCCGTGTAATCATCCAATCAGCCTTTACTTCATCAAATCAATTCATTCATTGACATCATTGAATTTCACATATTGAGGAAAGTCATATATTTTTACAGTATTATTACAGTGAATTTATACATTGAAAACATGAAAAGCAGCGACCTGGCTGCTGATGAATGAGTAACATAAAGAGATAAAAATATTAGCCTGCAATCCTTTCATTTCTTTGCTTAATTTGAATACTACCAGGAACGTTTAACTGAGAGCAAACAAACATTAAAAACAAATGTTCTAGCAGTGATTTTAAAAAAAAGTTAGCGTAGAAATGATACGGGGCGGGAAATCATAACTTATGGTATCAAGTTGTCAAAAAAACATTCACTCCTTATCTGATTCAACTCAGCAAGACTATCGGTCATAAAATGTTGCCTCTTAAAAAAAGAAGAAAAGGACATTTTAGGAGATGAAATTTTCTCCATCATATTCATAAAAAGGTTTGAACTTTTTTTTCTATTATTTTTTTTCATAATTTTTCATCTAAAAAATGAAGAAAAAAAAACTCATTTTAATACCTAGAAAAAAACACTTACGATATTCACGAAAAAAATCTGGTGGATACTTCTTACACTGAGAGAGTGGATATAGAAAGCTGATCGTTTGAGCTTCACTTCCTATTACTTCAATTAGAACTCAAAAAAGGGATGAGAAGTATGTGAAGGTCTCCGAATCATGAGAAAATTATATTATAGGAAAGGTGATAAAGAGAAAAATGAGTTATAGTTAATATAAGAGAAAGTTGAATAAACATGTGAAAAGTATTTTTAAGCACACAGAAAAGTGAAATGTTACTGCAAAGTAGACATTGCAGAAGTCTGTTTCGCCCCCGCTCAGACAGACCTCTGCACTCTCTGGGTGGGGCTCATCAGTGAGTGCCCAGAGATGTAGAAAAAGATGAGGGCTATGGAGAATAAAGAATAAGAAAAGGTCCGAAAGATGAGAAATAGAAGCTAACACAGCATAAAGACAAGTTGGAATTATAAGTAATCAAATTATCAAAAGGAGATGAGATTGAAGTAGAATAAAATGTCCCTTCTTAAAACCTCTGTATTCAAGACTGTTCTGGTTTAAGAAACCAAAAATAATGATGCATGAGATGAATTGTGGAGGGAAGAACGAAACCTATATATCATATGAAGATGGATTTAAATATGGGAAAGGAGCTAAGACGGAGGAAATACGATATGGATGCCGTAGGATAAAGAAAGACAGGAAGAAGAAGAACGAGGCTTACAAGAGTTAGAGAAGAAAGCAGCGGCAGACAAAGGAAATCGGAAGTTCAGGGTTGGTGAGAGAAGATAAGAAAAGTTAGGAAGGACTTAAGAGAAGAAAAAAATTAAAATGAGGAAGGACTTATTCGAAAGGAGAAATGAAGAATGAGAGAAATAAAAAAAGAAGCTCGCACTTCACTAGCACAACAGCCCTGTCGCTTTATGCATATCGTTTCAGCGAAAAAAGGAAATTGACTTCGGTCGGTGGCTATGGAAGGAGTTCTGGAAACGAAAGAAGGCTGGAAAAAAGACAGGATAAACTGGGGTTGTCGGGGCACACATATGGACAGTGAATGGGAAAAGTTTTGGCAGGAGAGGAGAAGGTGGTGGGGGAGAATGACAGAAGGGATAGAGTTATCAAGACGAAGGGGACGGAGACGGAGAGAGATCGCAAGAGAGGAAATTTAGGGAGAAAAAAAGAAGCTAATTGTAAGGGCGAAAAAATGAGTGACGAGGGTCGGGAGCGAGAGCATCACGGTGGTTCTCATAGCAAACTTGCCCCCAGAAAGGATTAGAACGGCTTAGTCTTAGTACTTCTCCCTCTCTCCATCTCTCTCGTTCCCTCTCTCCTTCTTTCTATTTGTTTTTTTTAACCGTCACCTCCCTTTCTCACTGAGGTCTGCTGTATCTCTCTCTCTTACTCTCATTTCCTCTGCACCATTCCATTTTGTTTCCCTGCTTTGTTTTCAACAACAGCTTCTACGCAATCTCGGTAAAAAAATACAACATTTAAACGAATATAACAAAGTTTTTGCGAAGATAAAATTGATACTTTTTTGTTTGGTCAGACTTCTCGAACACCCGACGTAGCTGATAAACAGTGTAAAAAGCCCGGAAAAAACACATAAGTTTTGATTAATTTAAGACTGTAAGGTTGACAATGTATCGTACGGATAAATTCGCTGGAATTTTGAGGCAGAGGTGATACAGACACATGCTGAGGTCATTCCTCGGCTCCGTTTCCGGGTCATTCTGTGACCCAGACATCCAGAGGTTGAGCAAAGCTTAGACGGAGAGACACTATAGAGCAAGACATGAGTGAATAACATGACACTTCTTCACAAAGTTCTGTGATTCAACTCTATCTTCTAGATCTTATCCAATATTTTCTGTTTCTCAGAGATCAATTTGTTTCAAGATTGACAAAAGTTTTTATAGGAGCTACTGAGAAGTTTTTGAAAGTTTTCGACGAAAGTTTTTTTTTGCTACCGAGAAATCAGTTTGTATATGAGTTCCTGAGAAAAGCTGGCTAGGACCTCTTCTTTCCATAATTTTTGTCAATGATGTAGAATTAGTTTCCTCTGATGTCTTCTGTTGAGATATTTTATCATTCTCCTAGCTCCCTTCAATCCACCCTTGATAATAATTCACATTATGGAGTTTGTTAGTCACTTACAATCTTTCATTCCGAATGTTATTCACATCCGTTCAAATAACTTTCGAACTGTATATGCTCCTAGCAAGTTTGACCTTCCCTCACAATCCAACATCAAAGATAAACGCACTAGTTTTGACGAATCTCTCAGTTTCTCGCTTCCTATTGAAATTGTGAATAAGAGCGCCACCATGGCGGTCAATTCGGTTCTCCAGTCCCTCAAAACGCGATAAAAGTCAGTCCTTCCAGAAAAAGAAGGGCATATATGTACATATATACATCTGCCTGAGTACGCCAGTAAGTTCTGGTAACTGACTACCACAAGACTCGTTAATGAACTGAACACAGTCCATGGAAATTTTACCGGACGCTATTTTCTAGAGCAGATTTGAGATCTACAGACTCACCTTAAGAATTTATGGACTTCTTCACTTGAGTATACATAGACGTTTTCTTCAAAAAAAATTTTCTTCCTAAATGAATCAATTCATAAAAACATCATTTTTGATTAATCCATTTTTAAAGAGTTTTCTATCACCCAATTTTCAGAGGTGTTCTCACAATCTACTGAATCTTCCTTCCAAGACAACTTTTTCACATTTTACTCGTGTATCACAGAGTAAATGTATCACACAGAACTAGGAATTCTCTGCTTTCCGATATATGTTTAATAGTTGCATTAACATTCTGCCCACTTTTCAATATTCATTTACTCCGAATGAATCCGCATTTTATTGTGACTAATTCGATATTATTATACAACCCGAGACGACGAACAAGCTAGGAACGTATGAAGTGAAAGAGTGCTCTCTACGCGGCGCACTTAATTTTTCAGCAACAATAACTTTAAAAATGAATGGCACAGAACCGATCTGCTGAACCGAGTTCGTCGAATTATGCACACTGTTTAATGTTTATTACGCGAACTATCGTCACATTGGAACGAATATGTGGGACGGACGTAGGTATACTTCATGGTTTTGAATATAAGTGGTGAGGAGAGGTGGGAGAAGTAATTCCGAAGTTGATGACAGCCATTCTGGTAAGGGAGATGTTGCACCAGGATAATGATCACATGACGGCAGTCTAAGAAGAAGGGAGAATGACGGAATCGCCAAGTTAGAAATTTCAAATTATGTTTATAACGCGACAAAAACCAACAAAGAGTTTTGAGGGATGTAAGTCGCGAGGAATGTTTAAAAACGCGACAAATATGATTGGTCGTTTATATGGGAATGAAGGGACATGCATTCTGAAGAGAAGAAACTGACTATCCCAAGGGAGAACGAAGTTCTAGTTTAGGAATTGGATGATGAAGAGACACCCAAATGTAAGGAAGAAGTGGAGAAAGACAGACAGTTTGAGATGCAGACAGTTAAAAAGAGGAAAAAGAGCAAGAGAGTGTGAGGGAAAGAGTGAGAAAAATAAGTTAAATAGAAGTTGAAGGCAGGGAAATAGAGGAGTGCTCATCGTGCAGAACATACAGAGAGACGTAGAAAATAATAGTTTTGAAAGTCTAACTATGTTGTATCTTTCATCAGGGCAACAAAACGAGAATGTAAATTATGGTGCAGTATAAAGAAGATATAGAAGTAATATGATTCACTGTACGAATGCGTACTGTGTCATTTTCAATAGCGAATATCTTAATAAAGCGCCTGAGCTCGTTAGTTTTCAAGTCGGTGACTTTGATCTTTGCGATTCGTTCTTCCTAATCTAAAGGATCTTTGAAAAAGTTCCAATCAGAAAGAAGTTTCACCAGTAGAGTTAAAGTTAGACAAAAAAGGGAAGGAAGTGAAATTCGTAATTGTAGAATTTTCACGCGTTTGAATAGTATCTCTGAACACAAAGGTTGCTAATGGGTTCAGGAATCTCAGGAAATGTACGCGTCCAAGTCACTTCTTCCCTTACTGATGTTCAAAAAAGACTGCAGAAGTTAGAGATGAATGAATAAAAAATAATACTATCAATAAAATTAATAATATCAAAAAAATAATGAAGAAAAGAAAAAAAAGCAATTGTTTGGGAGTGACTTTGTGAAAAAAAGGGGCTAAGCGCCCTACTCTCACATCTTTTTTTATCAGAGATCTTGAAACATAAGAAACAATAGGCTATGTCACCTTTGTGGTGAACGGTGTACGACCGGTTAATTGTTACTTCAAACAGAGATTGAATTTGTCGCTGACCAAGACGATGTCAACTTCAGTTTCACAGCTACAACTTTTTGTTCTTCTATGCAATGATGCGATAATTTTTTTTAACAAAAACTAGATAATTTTCTAATAGTATTCAGTTCACTGCGTGAAGGTTTCGTAACCAACATATTTTCAAGGAAATAAAATTTTTTGAAAAAATTGCTTGTTTGTATTTTTTTCCCTTATTTTTTCCTTGTTTTTTTCCTGGAAAAGCAAGCATACTTTCCTGATTTTTGTCTGAATTACGTTTGTAATAAGTTGTAAAAAAAAATCCAGAAATGACTCCACGTCTTGATAGTGGATACGGTGGATACGTTCAATTTTATGTGATGCTAGCAATTATTGAGTATCGTTTATTAAAAAAATACATACAAATTAAGAGAGTCTTCAAACAGGTTCGAGTCTCAAAATCGCAGTCACCAGGATTGCGTATTCGGAGATATTCGGAGATTCAGCTCTCAAGCATGGTTTTGAAACACTTGAAAACATGGTGAAGTTATTATAAATCGAACGAATTCATCTGAAACCAACGAATTGGGTTGTCCATAAATACAAAACGTCATTGAAAGCACTAATCGACTATTGCGTTGAGACTTCAGATTGAAAATTTTGATATTGCCAACCTCGTATCATCTTTTTTTTATACTCTCCATTTTCTGTTTTTGAAAAAAACTGGTTACGATAATAAAACAGCTGAATCAAACTGGTCACAATGACGAAAAAGGCTAGATTGAGCTATTCAAATTTAAAGGAAGACTAGATCAAACTGATCCCCAGAAAAAGACAGCTAAATCATTTGTAGGCTTTTTTCATAAGAGAATGGCCATATCAAGATCCTTGCAGAGGGCGCTAATCTCCACTAGAGTGGGCGTTGACCTGTCACCACAAAACCAACGTATTTCAACTGCGGGGTTGTGCAATTACCCTCATCTCCAACATGGTAAAGAATCACTTATAATTTAAGCATGTTTTTTTGCAGGAAAAAAAGGGTCAACTACATGATAAGCGAAGCGGACCGTTAAAAGTACGTCGACAATCTAGTAACAGAGATGCAATACTGGGAACTTGCTAAACACATATGCAAATTCATTCTCTGAGATGGCAACAATCTCCAGCACGCTTCTTTTAGTAGTTCAGTTTTGCATTCCCCATTCGTTGAGGCGTCTCTAAGTTAAGGCGCTAGATTAGCCAAGCCAGACCTCACGTGAACTGAAAAATGCATCTCTGAAGATATCTCTTTAAATGCTCAGTAGCTAGCACAGTTCAAATTCAGCTGTTTTAGATGACTGTTTATTGAACCATAGTACGGAACATTCTCTCATTCGTCTCCCTCCGTGCACGGTTGCTCCTCGCACCGTCTCTTCCCTCGTCTGTGAGAGTCCTTTCCCGAGAAGATTTGGCGCTCCGGGATCGTAGCGCCATCATGAGCGACAGAAGAATGAGATGGAAGGACTACTTTGTCAAAGCCGTGAGTCACCAATTCCTAATTAAGGCAGAGAACGCTGAGGAATGGAGTCGTCACATGTCGCAACAGATCCCATAATCGATGATGTTATATTACCGATGTGGCTTGCTGATCTTGATAAAGCGTTTAAATAGAAAAATTGAAAATAGTACGGAAAAAGCTTTTTAATCTGGCTTCAGAATTCTCAAAAAAGACAGAAGAGCCGATAATAAAGATTCAAATCCTAAGCATTTGAATTTATGCTCCATTTGAAACGATTTCGCTTTATGAATAGGTCCGGTCCACAAGTAATTTGAGTCTTTCAAAAAAACACTTTCGCAAGGAATAGAAATGCGTCTCCGTGATTCTATGGTAACGCGTTCGAACTCTCGTTTAGTGATGTGAGAGATGGCTGGGTTTGATCCCGCCCGGGTATGAGAGATGGCTGGGTTCGATCGCGCCCGGTCGACGGGGTTTAATCAAGTTGTCTAGGAATATCTAAAAGGTTATAGAGAGGGCTGAGAATACGGCTACGCGCTTGCAGCAATTGTGGGAGGCATGAAAGGTCTTTTTTTAGAAAATGATATATTCAATGCTTCAAAGGTGCAATGCTGTAATCAGAGCAGAATGCTATAATGCTAAATAATAAAGACAGATGATTTTTTTAATAAGATGAACTTTAAAACTAAAAAACTTGTCCTGCAGGCGGGATTCAACTAAATGATTTCTCGCCGTCAATTCGAGTGCTTTAAGTTAAGAGAGATAGGGTGGATGCCTGAGTTAATGGCCACCGTTCGAATTTTATTCGTGGGATAATTTATTCACTTGTCATCATAACCAAACATCACTACATGTGAACTAATTTTTTTAGTTTTTACACTCATTCTGCTCCGATTATTATACACTTTTTACATTGCTTTTTTGTTTTCAAGGAGTCGCAAAAACTGCTGTTTTTCAAAATCTGCATAGTTTCTAAAACTTCATTTTTTGAATTTTTTTCTGAAAAAGTGAGATGCCAAAGGAATTTTTCAATTGGGAAACCTAAATTTCATTTTTTTTTTGCTACTTGAATTGTGCGAATGGAGTTTAAGAAAAAAGAGAAGGCAGAGAACATATGCAGAAGCGGTGGAAAACTAGATATTGAACTGAGTTTATAAATTGTTCGTTGTAAAAGAGTAGTTTGCAAAAAAAAATTCGCCAAACTACCGTTGCATTTCGTTTATTTGATGGAGGTTTTGGGTTTCAATTTAAGACACTTTTATTTTTAAAAAAAAGAAGCTTGTTTCCTATTGTTAATCAATGCAGAGAGTGACCCACAAAACAATAATTGAACCGACGTATATCTTACGTTACTTGCTTACCGAAATACTCTCACTTTTTTTGATATTCTTTATCGCCAAAGGACAACTGGTTCAGGGTCATCGCTAACATGGTTGACAATGAGAAAATGAAAAAAGTAGAAAATCTTCGGAAGAGGAATAAGCAACTGTGGCGTTGCACTGAAGAGTCTTGGTAGACCACTTAGCGATTCAACCTCATACCGAAGATATTCACGAAGTCTTGAGTCCCAAGAAGACAGAAGAGAAATCTCGTAATTCAATGAAGTAGAGACGAGTAGAAGTCAGTGTGAAGAGGAAATGATAGACCCGACCATCTCCGGGGTTTGAAAAAGAAAAGAAATAGAACACATATTATAGAACACAATCTCCTCTTTTTTTATCCTCCTAAGCGGCTTCTTTGTAAAGACTCCTCATTCTTTATTTTCAACTCAAAGTCCCTTCGAAGTGCTGCGAATCCATGTACTTTTCTTCTTGGTTCTTTCCCCTCAATCCAGCTATATCTTTATGACTTCTATATCCTCACGATGTTTCAAAAGACCCCATGTAATAAAAACTTTAAAATTCAAACCTAAACTACTTAATTATACCAAGCATTAGAAATGATTGCAATTTTTTTGGTAAAAACAGGCGAAATTGAAAATTAAACAAAAATAGAAAAAAAGAAAATGATAACACAAGAAATGAATTTACAAAAGCTGAGAAAAAAGAGGGTTTAAAGCATGGCTTATGTTGAAATGGAAAGGCGAAATTTCCTGTAATATTCTCAGAAGGATGCTAAGTTGGCAACATTTAAAAAAGGACTACCCCACCTTCATGCAACAACTCAATAAAACAAAAGTGGATTATCAAGACTCTTCATGCACTGGCGAATCCTAACTCTTCGCCCTCTCTCTAAGTTCTTTATCGCTCTCATTCCCTCTCTCCCTCTCTTTCTCTCTCTCTCTCTTTCTCTCTCTCTCTCTCTCCATTCATATTTCTTTATATTCATCTCTGTCTCTCTCTCACTTTCTTGCTCTCTCTAACACTATTTTTTATATCACTCTCTCGCTCTTTCCCTGTTCACTCTCATAATGTTTCATACTAAATTATTTCCAGTCCTGTTCTCTCTCTTTTCCTCTCTTCTCTCTCTTTCTCTGTCTCTCATTGTCTCCATTCAACTGTTTCTCACTCTCTTGCTTTCTCTGAGCACTTCAACTCTCTTTCACTCTTTCCCAGTTCTATCTTATTCGATTCTCTCTCACTCTTTTGTTTTTTCTCTTGCTTCTTCTTCATCGCCAAATCTCTTCTCTACTCTGATTCATGACACCTGCCTTCTGTTCTTAACTTGTTTCTCCTCTCCCCCCTCACTCTTTCTTCACTCTCTTAACTTCCATCCCGTTCCCAAATTATAGGTGCCCACGAATGGCAAACTTCCGATGGTGGTTTCACCATGACATTAATTATTCACTCATAGAACACTGAGAGGCTAGGGGGAAGATATGGAGGAAAAAGGGGAGAGGAAAGGTGCTAGCTATTCAGTAGTAAATCACTTTGTGATTGGCAAACGGAAAATGGTGAGAATCTTGTGAGGAAACAGTCGTTCTGAAAGAAAAGAGGTCCCCTCTTTCAGAAAAGAGGACTTTCAGAAAAATCGGTGATGAACTAAAAAAGTTTTTTTAGAGAAAACAAATGGAAAGCGACAAAAGAGTACCGGGACAAAAGGAGATCAAAGAGTGAAAGGGAAAAGGCTGAAGATATGGCTCAGAGACTAAAATATTGAGAAAATGAGATAAAACAGAAAATAAAAGAGATAAGAAAAGAGAAAAAGGTAAGTAAAATAAAAAGAGATAAAATAACGAAGAAAAGAGAAGTAGCTATGAAAAAAGATAGAGATAGGAAAGAGGAGATCTAGAAATGATCTAGAAGCTTACGATGGCAAGAGGAAAGGAAAGAGAAGACAAGAGTTGAAGAAAGGCAGGCAAAAGAGGAGGCAATAGCCCATGAATGTGGTATGAACCAATGGAGATACACGCTATGTACATAGACACCGTTTCGTTTTTCATCCAATCCTCCCGGCTCATCCCTTCTCTTAATCTTTGTCTATCTAGAAATTCTTTTTTCCTCACCGTTTCTTCGACTTTTTCACTTCAACTGCTTTTGCAACTTACTTCATTTTTGGTCCTCCTTTGTTCAATCTTTTCTCTCTTCTTCCATCTCATCTAAATCTCATACATTCTTAGTGAGTTCTGTTTTTCCTATATTGTTGATCTTTCTTCTCTGGAAACTTTGGAAAATTTTTGTTCAAAAAGCAAAGTCCGAATGATTGAATGAGAATAATGAAAAACTCGAACAGAAAACTCAGACGGAAACCATTGAAACACTAAAATTAGTGATTCAATCAGTATACAGTATTCAATCAGTATACATATACAATATCAATCTATCCATTGCGAAATTCTATATAATACTACATTTTTGAAATTCTAAGCCTCAACGAAATGTGATCAAATTTTGATATGTTATTTTAATGTAAACTCGGGAGAAAAATTCTGTATCAACTGGCGAACTTTCTTGTAATGGAAAAAAGTAGGACTCATTCGCCCCGAAATTCCATTTTTTTTCGGTTTCGCACTGTTTATGAAAAAAAGTAATAAAAGTTTTTTCCTTGTAACTTTTTTTGTTTTTCAAGATGGTACACTCTACGGGCTCTAGAAACTTGTCAAGAGCGGATCAACAAGCCATAATTTCTGGTCGTTCTACGGGCCTGAAGCCATCTCAATTGGCAAAGTAGTACCGAGTGACGATCCGTGCCATATAAAAGATTCTGAAACATGAATTTCCTACCCAATTTGGACCGGAGAAGCGAGAAAGACCACGTAAGACAACGACGAGAATAAGCCGCATTATTGCGAGAAGTTCACGTCACCGAGGCTGTCAGAGTTCGACATCCATAAGAAGATGAAGGAGCATCATCAAGTCAAGGTAACAAAATTATTGAGATTTGCATTTCATTTTGGTTGTAGTTCTCAGTGGAAACTGTGAGAAGACGTCTCCATGATGTAGGGCTCTTCGGAAGACGCCCGGTGAAGAAGCCGCTTATTAGTTTGAAAAACCTTAAGATCAGGCTGCTGTGAGCGAAGTAACTGTACCCCTCAGCAGTTGGAAGACGTACTGTTCTCCAATGAATCGATGTTTCTGCTCTTTGGTACTGAGGGTATTACTCATATTCGTCGTTCTGTAGGCAAAAGATTCGACCGCAGGTACATGCTCCCCACCGTGAAGCACGGAGGCGGAAGTGTTATGGTTTGCATTAGCTCTTGTGGAGTCGGTCCCCTTCACTGGGTTGAGGACCTAATGACTAAGGAGCGAGTAAAAAACAGTGATTATTAGCTGAAAGCAGCTAATTCAATTTCCTCAATAGGAATGGTTAAAACTAAAATAATGTGACTAATTGTTTTATACGGCATCATTTCTAAGCCGTACGGCCTCGTTAGCAGACATTTTACATGAGCCTGAGCGAAAAAAATCAGTGAAAAGTGTCCTGGCCCTCCAGTTGAGTACAGCCCCCAAGTAACAAAGTGCTTTTTCTTCTTCTTATAATTATTATTATTTTAATTTTTATTATTTATTATTATTATTATTATTATTTTTGTTATTATTGTTTTTAAAATTATTATTATTATTATCATTATTATCATTATTATTATTATTATTATTATTATTATTATTATTATTATTATTATTTATTATTATTATTTTTATTATTATTATTATTATTATTATTATTATTATTATTATTATTATCATTATTATTATTATTATCGTTATTATTATTATTATTATTATTATTATTATTATTATTATTATTATTATTATTATTATTATTATTAATATTATTATTATTATTATTATTATTTTATTATTATTTTTATTATTACCATTTTTATTATAATAATAATAATAATAATAATTATTATTATTATTATTATTATTATTATTATCATTTTTATTATTATTATTATTTATTTTATTACTTTTTTTATATTTTATTTATTATTGTTGCTATTATTATTGTTGCTTTTATTATTTCTGCTATTATTATTGTTGCTATTATTATTGTTATTATTATTGTTTTTATTATTGTTATTATCATTTTTATTCTTATTGTTATTGTTATTGTTGTTATTATTATTGCTCTTATTCTTCTTATTATTATTTTTATTGATGATCGAATTTCTTTAATAACTTTTCACAGAGTTGACCGAATGGGATGAAATTTTTAGAAGCACCTACACTTAGGACAGGACGCATGATTCTGAAGTTTCAGAAAATTTTCATAAACTTGAATACCTTTTAAAACATTGAGCCAGTTTTGGAGATATACATAATTTTTTTTCTATTTTTTCACCAAAAATGTTCTTCAAGTAACCCTTAACATGACCTCACTTTCAGTTTTATTATTTTCAATTTTTTTATAATAAGTTTAATGCAGTTTAGAACGAATTATTTTGTCACTTTTTCGAGTGATTTTGTGGAGAGCAACCGCTCACTGTGAGGACAGAACGAAAGAATGAAATTTTTCTGGTAAGATTGCCCGATTCGCATATCGAATAAGTCGGAGAATTTTTTTTTCAAATTTGCATATCCTCATTGAAAAAGTTACAAAATCACTCGTTTTAAACTGCATTAAACTGAATTTAAAAAAATTGAAAACAATAAAACTGAAAGTGAGGTCATGTTTCCTTCAAGGTTCTCTTCCTTTTCTTCTTTTTCTTCCTTTCCCTTCCTTTCCCTTCCTTCAAGGTTCTGGACTACTCCAGAACATATTTTGAAGGACTCAGTCAATACTTAACCACTATCGACTGGGAGTCAGCTTTTGACAACTTTTATTCTATTGACGATCTTTATTCTCGCTTCCTTGATATCCTAAAAAGCTCTCTTGCCCAATTCGTTCCTTTACGCGTTCCACGATCCGTCACAACTGCTTATCCTCCACACATTCAGAAGTTAATCGAATACCGTAATTTACTCTTCTTGAGTATTGAAATCCCAAGAGTTCGCGCATTATATGATAAATCCAGCAAGGATCTTCTCAAACAAATTGATAAATGGAATAGGCATTGTCAGAAAGTGAAACTGGTCAAGTCGCGTGACTTGTATAGACATATAGCCTCCTTGATCAAACCTTAGACCTGTCCTCCTCGTGTTCTCATTGACTCTTCGGGTGTTAATGTTCTCGACACATTTCAAAAATGTGATCTATTAGCGAAGGAATTTGTTTCCTCGTTTACTCTCGACGATGGACTGTCTCCCCCACTACTCGGTCCTTTCATTCAACAACAATTAAGTGACTTTATCTGTTTTCCATCTACTGTAGCTCGGTTGTTATCAAAATTGAAAGGTACTTGCAGCACTGGTGCTGATGGGATTCCGCAAATAGTTTTCAAAAAATGCTCAAAATCTCTCGCTCTTCCATTAGCACATATTTATAACTTCTCTTTATCTCTCGGTGTTGTACCTGAAATTTGGAAGCATTCTTTGATCACTGCCATTCCTAAATCTGGTAAAGACCCTTCTCTTTCATCTTTTTACAGACCCATTTCTATTCTTTCTCCAGCTTCAAAGGTTATGGAACGGGTTATCAGGTGTATTATAATAGAGCACGTTTCTCATTTTGAGATACTCCCCTCAAGTCAACACGGTTTCCGGGCGGGCGCTTCCATAGTTACAAATTTACTCTCATGTGAAATTGATTGGACGAAGGCTCTAAGTGCAGGACTCTCCACCGATGTGATTTATATAGATTTCTCTCGTGCATTTGACACAGTATGTATAAATAAATTGTTAAGAAAATGCACTCATTTCGGAATACCGAGTCTATTTATAACTTGGTTGAAGTCGTTCCTAACAGATAGAGAATTTTCCGTTCGTATGGGCGACACCTTATCAACTCCACATCCTGTTACATCCGGTGTCCCACAAGGGTCTGTATTGGGACCCTTGCTCTTTGTCTTATACATATCCGACTTGAATCAAGTTCTTTCTTCATTCACTAACGTTCGATATCAAGCATATGCTGATGACATAAAGTTGTATCTGTCTTACAACAAGAATAACATGACAGAACGTTGTCTTGAACTTCAAGCTTCTCTAGATGCAGTATCATTCTGGTGTACTTCCAACCAATTATCTCTCTCTACCTCTAAAACAGTTCATTTACATATCGGGTCTACTGCACTTACTCCTACCTATCACATAGACAATACTGCTTTGGAGTGTGTGAGTCGAGTTCGTGATCTAGGTGTACAAATAATCCCTTCTCTTCGGCGTAATATCACTATATCTGACCGAGTATCTAGAGCTAATTCTGCTCTATATTCAATGTTAAGAGCCGTGAACATCAATGATGCTTCTATATTGGTGGAATGCTTCAAACTTTATGTCATGCCTCATTTAGAATTTGCTTCAAGTTTCTGGAATCCGCACTTCAAAAAAGACGTCGAAGAAATAGAGAAAGTTCTCAGGTCTTTCACGAGAATCGTATTCGCTCGCTGCTTTCCTAACTGTAGCTATCCTCACGGAAATACATCTTATAAAAGTAGACTCTCTAAGCTAGGTCTCATGCCTTTAGAAGAGAGACGAGTATATATGGATTTGACCATGGCATGGAAAATAATCAATGACAAAACCATCATTAAGAAACAACATTTTTTCCAAAGAACCAAAGAAACGCGAACTAATTCTCACGGAGTTTCAATAGAAGTAACGAAGAACAGTGCTAGGTACAATTCATTTAGTCTGAGAGTAGCCCGTTGGTTTTCTCGTGTACCAGAAATGCTTGACATAACTTCTTTCAAAATGTTCGTAGAACTGCTTAAAAATAATAATGTGATGAAAAACCTTGCCATTACGAACAAAGTTGACTGATTACAGCCTTTTGCGATTTTTGAACAACAGACGACGCAACAGCAACAGTTTTCACTCTTGAAACGAAATCTCGCTTCTGTTCATCATACGTTTATCCAAAGTCGAGATCTCGAAGTTCTTCACGGAGACATATATTTTCAATCATCATCGAAGATACCCTTGTTCATCCCACCCAAAAAGTCCAAATCATCAATTATTAATTCTTTGCCAAGGGCAGCCGATGGGAACCGGAGGACTTGGTCGGTGAGGAGCAGCTCCTCCACTGCTGATGCCTACTCAGTCAAACCAAGTACCGCTCAAGGTAGCCGCTCTCAAATCACTCGCCAAAGCTATCCTTCTGTACTCCTCCCGATCCAATCACGGCCTGGTCCACCGCTATCAAAAAACTCAAACACGCGGATTCGTCACCCGCATGGTCTCTCATCGATCTTGAACTCTGGAAACCGTTGGGCACCCAAGGCTCCCTAGCTCCCAAACTACCCTACAATTGCATTTTTCGAAATGTAGATAAAATATATATGTTAAGGGTTGTTTGAAAAAACATTTCTGGTAAAAAAAAATTAAGAAAAAAATTATGTACATATATCTCCAAAATTGGCTCAAATTTTTAAAGGGTAGTAAAATTTCAGCAAATTCTCTGAAACTTCAGACGCTTGCGTCCTATCCTGAGTGTAGGTGCTTCTAAAAATTTCATCCCATTCGGTCAACTCTGCGAGAAGTTATTAACGAAATTCGATCATCAATGTGTGATGTGACACCCTGTACACGTCTCTTAACTCATAAGAAGCGGTCGAATTGATTTCTCAGTGCCAAGTGGACAAGTCAATAATTTTCCATTCCTATCTCAAATCATATTCAACTGTGACCAGTCACCTTCAACCAATGGACTCTTCTTCTCCTCAAGATGACGCCGAAGATCTCGTCAACGCCCTCCAGACTTGCATTCAAGCTGAAGAAGATCTGGACAAGCCCTCTTTACCCTCCCATGTTCTGCTCCTGAAGACATGCTCTAAAGTGATGGTCAAAATCTTGGCAGAGAGTAATTCTCAACAGAAAGTCACTGTTTAGACTATTCATCATGAAATAGGTGAAGACAAACATCTCCGTTCCGTGGTGATTGAAAGCGCCCCAGAACACTCGAACCTTTCTTCTCTACCCTCGGTCCGTGTTGCCCACGACGACGCCCTTATAAACTTCACTGGACGCGGAAGGAGTTGCTGTATCAGGGATCGCTCACTTCCGCATGGGCATCAGAAGAAACGATCCGACCTATCCAAGACTTCTCAAAGTTATCTTCCCGACAAAAACCAACCAGAAACACTTCCTCAGCTAGACGACTTCGCTACGTCACAACCCTCGTTTCAAATCCATCTACATACGGCCAAGTCTGACTCGAGAGATGAGAGAGCAAGAGTACATGCTTCGACAAGAGAAAAGAAAACTGATCGCTGAAGGAAAAGATGTTGTCATCTTCGATGGGAGCCTGATGTCACGAGCGGAAGCGGATGCCCTGCGAGTTTCTCGTCAGACCCGTACTACGGCTGGACCTGCGTTCACACAATCAACACGGTCATCTACAGCCACAGCCTCCCCCCGGTCAAACTTATAAAATGTCCCGGCTCTCGCACTCTCCACCCAGTCTACAAAATCAACGATGTGCCTCTGACCCCTTACTCAGAAGTGCGGGATCTCGGAATCCAAATCGTGCCGTCTCTCCCTCGAAGCCAAGCAGTAACTGACAGTGTTTTCAAAGCAACGGCAGCAATGCATTTTCTGCTTCTAGCAGTTTCTATCATTCCCAGATACTTGTCAAATGTTTTAAAACATATGTCTTACCTCACCTAGAATTTGCATCTAGCTTTTGGAACCCATACTTTGTCAAAGACATGAAATTGATTGAAAGAGTTCTGAAATCCTTTACAAGCGTTGTCTTCTATCGTTCTTTTCCCGACTCCAATTACCCACATGCTCTCCCATCAAACAAAGATAGATTAGCTAGCCTCAATCTTACGCCACTCAAACTGAGAAGAATTCAAGCTGACATGAAAATGGGTTGCAAATTTATAATTAAATGTCAATAATCGAAAGTGGTCGAATCTTTAAACATGTTAAACCAACGCGTACAAACCCTAGCGGCATTTTTGTAGAAAGTACGAAAAACGCGGTTCGTTTCCATTCACCAGCTTGCACGGATAAAAATGTACAAATGAGGCTACTTATTTTGGTTTCATCCAGAGATCTTCCAACGTGAGTGTTGTTGGATGTTTAGCACATTTGAAGAGATGGTCTACGCCGTGCGGTTCAGTGATGCAGTCTGGGCAGCAGTTAGGTATCTAGTCGTAGATAAGGTGCAAGTAGTGGTTGGTGTAGCTACTGTAGCCTCAGCGGAGTTGGCTTAGTGTGCAGCGGGTATTTTTGAAAAGGTTATTCTGTGCGGTTTCTAACAGAGCTCTTTCGACCGTACTTCCGCATGCGATGTAAAGATCAGCTTTCATGTTGCGTGGCGGGGGTTCTTGGAGAAAGAGTACGTCATAGAAGTGACTTGGGCTCAAGTTCCTTGCCAAGTATTGGGCTGATAGCATATGAAGGTAAGACATCGATCGAATTAATTTGTTATAGCTTCTGTATGTATTATGTATGTATCTGGTCGATGCTGGCGCCATTTGATGGTTTTCTGTTTCGACACGCAGGCCATTCTTTTCCTCTTTGACTTTTGGCTTGTGCTGAGGCGTAGAGGAACCTGGACCAGGCTCGCTCTCTCGTTGTGTATTCGCACTATACGTTGCATTACCTTATTCAACATGGCGTGACCCTCATGGTTCATGGAGCTTCCCAGCGGTTTCCAAATATACATATATATATGTTTCTTTTTTAATCTACACTTTTCAGTGCGAAAACAAACATTCGATAGATACATAGAAAACATTAGCAGGAAATCGCATGCGACAATGTGTGCTCGGTTGGTGTATTGGTTAACTCTCTACAATCCCCGGTTAGGCAGCGGAGGTTCGGTCCCAGCCGAGTACCAGATTTTTGCCCGTGCGATGGATTTCATTCATATTAAACATTATTACATGATATGAAAAAAATCTTGTGACAGTTGAAATTCAAAGTGCTTGTGGGGACTATTACAATACATGCTGACTCAGCACGCATTAATAAAAAAATCGAGTGTACCAACGGCATTAGTGAAAAATTTTCTGAAAACATGTTCACTAGGAATATCCAACACATCTTTCGCAAGTCTAGAGAACATACGAGCTACACAGAGAAAAAAATTGATCACCAATAAAAAGGTTCCACGCATATTGATCACATTTTGAACATTTTTGGTTGCGCTGAGAGCGCAGGAACTGAACATTATATATTTATCAGTATGTTTTACCTGAGCCCGTATTTTATTTTCTCAGTTTGACTGCTATGATTGAGGTTGAGTATGTTACTTCACATATATTTTAATTTCAACAAAGAAGATTTCGTGTTTTTTGTTGCATTCTTTTTTTGTTGCATTCTTCATTCCGGTTTTTTTGGGGCATGCATTATTGGTCCACCATTTAAATAGAAGTGTCACCAAATAAAATAGTAACGTCCACCAAATAAAATAGCAACGCCCACCAAATAAAATAGTAACGTCCACCAAATAAAATAGTAACGTCCACCAAATAAAATACTAACGTCCACCAAATTTTGTGGGCACGTCCACCAAATTTTTTTTCTTGTGAACTTCACCACGGCATTTTTTTCTCACCTGACACTAACCTGTATGGTTTTTTCCACCAAATTAAAAGTCTACCAATTTTTTTCGTGAAATTCACCACGGCATTTTTTTCTCACCTGACACCCAAGGTTACTTTTTCTGCTCTCTCAGTGAGTTGTTTTTTATGGTTTTTTTTGTAGTGGAGGTAATTTTCGTGGGAGTAAAGTTTTTTATGAGTGTTTTTTGTTGTTGAATGTTTTCTTTAGGTCATTCTGTTGAATGTTTTGTTCTGCAGTTTAAGTGGCAGTGCTCGTGGGCTTTAAACGCTTTGGTTTCACTTTTTCTTCTTCATAGATGTTCATTTTGAGCATCAAGGACTCTGGTTCTTGCAGAAAAAATTTTTTTTACAAAAATTTTTTCATTTTTTTACAAAAAAATGTTGAGCTCAACTGCAGTTTCAGTCACCCCAAAGCCCTAAAGGGAGGAAGGGAGAGCCTAAGGAGAAAGGGGGGAAGGGAGTTTTCATGAATAAAATCTCTTTCTGAGAAAAAATCTTTGGACGGCTAAAGTAGATTAGAGCCAACTTTTTTCTAAGCCTAAGCGTTTTTAATGTAAGAATAATTTTTTGCAGTTGCAACATCAGGTTATTTTTTTCATTTTTAAAACTTTTTTTTAGCTATTGTAGATGAATTTATAAATTTGTATACAGATATAAACCACACTAAAGAAAAAAAAGAAGTTTTTTCTGGGAATTTTGTTGTTTTTTTCTGAAAAAAAGTTTTTTTACAAATTTTTTTTTCAAGAACCAAAGTCCCTGATGCTCAAAATGATATCCTATGAAGAAATTTTTCGAAACCAAAGCTTTTAAAGCCCACGAGCGCTGCCACTTAAACTGCAGAAGTGCCTGTTTTCAAATTATATCTGAAGCAAAACATTCAACAGAATGACCTAAAGAAAACATTCAACAACAAAAAAACACTCATAAAAAACTTTACTACCGCGAAAATTACCTCCACTATAAAAAAACCATCAAAAACAACTCACTGAGAGAGCAGAAAAAGTAACATTTGGTGTCAGGTGAGAAAAAAATACCGTGATGAATTTCACGAAAAAAAATTGGTGGACTTCTAATTTGGTGGAAAAACCATTTAGGTTGGTATCAGGTGAGAAAAAAAATGCCGTGGTGAAACTCACAAGAAAAAAAATTGGTAGACGTGCCCACAAAATTTGGTGGACGTTAGTATTTTATTTGGTGGACGTTAGTATTTTATTTGGTGGACGTTACTATTTTATTTGGTGGACGTTACTATTTTATTTGGTGGACGTTACTATTTTATTTGGTGGACGTTACTATTTTATTTGGTGACACTTCTATTTAAATGGTGGACCAAGAATTTTCCCCCGTTTTTTGTTGCATTCTTCAAAGTTTAGATTTGATCTTTCGAGAATGCCAAAAAAATTAGGTGTTCATGTCTTTTCTGATGACTCCGAATGCTTACAGGTCAGAAATGAACTCATCAGAAGATAAACGCAGGGTTAGAATGAGACAAAAGTTCACTTGAAACGTAAAAATGGTATTTTATTTTTCCTCGTGTTTTCGAAATGCGTTTTCATATATTTGCTACTTAAGATAAGAACAAGAAAAGGTACTTGTCCAGATCGACGTAGGATGCGCCCCTCTTCCCCTCGACGGGCGGAGTCGCGGATTTATGACTATTTTTTTATACGGTCTCTTCAGCCTAAGCCGTACGGCCTCGTTAGCGTAAACTATTACTAAGCCTAAGAGTAGTCATAAATCCGTGACTCTGCCCCCGAGGGGGAGGAGCGGAGCCTACGTAGATCTGGACAAGTACCCTTATTTTAATGTAAAAATAACAGCGATAGGGATTAGGAGGAAAATGGGAGAGAACAGGAGCAACATCGTAGATCGAAATGCATGGGGGAGGAGCGAGCCTACGTCGAACTAGACAAGTGCCACGGAGTGATCTGAACAACAAAAGCTAGAGATTGTTTTCCTTCTCATCGCATGATGCCTAATAATTTTTGTGAAACCAGTGTAATAGAAAGAACAGTGTGATATTTTAATTGTGCTTCGACTCGTCTGTTTTTTATTTGCTGAGATTATTGAAATCTTTTCTCCTCGTTATTTCGATCTCCTCGTTATTTCGACAATGATCGAATCATGCTTATTGATTTTTTTTTAACCAGTTACCCATTACAGAGAACCTGGATTTTTTAAATTCTGCTTTGACTCTTCTGTTTGTGTTTATCGATATTGTGATGGAATATTTTGATGGAATATTTTTCTTTGGTTATTCCGTAAATGCTTGTTAAAAACGATTTTTTTATGCTTGTTGGAAAAAGTTCGTTGAGTGTTCATTAAATTCCTAAGAAAAACGCAATTTTTGTTTTACTTTGGAAGAAAAAAGCCAAGAAAGGACGAAATATAAAATCAAGAAAGAAATAGCTTGCAAGTTATGGGCGAGGTTCACTACTGCACAATATGAAGAAGAAAAAAACAAGAACGAAATAGCTGCAATTTATGGGCGAGGTTTAATACTGCAGACTATTTTGCAAGTGAACAATATTATTGACCACAAGTGAACAGTTTCGCAGTTCGCAAATTAGGGCGAGTTGGGGCGATTTTTACTACGGACTGAACAACATAAAGGGCATTAAACACATCGTCATCTTTATATTGTTCAGAAAATGTATCAAAAGTGATCAATTTTTCTCTGTGTGTACCCTCAACGAGAAACAATGAAAACGAGCTAAATTCTGTGTTGTTTCGACATACAAGCCATTTGAATTTGTGCGTGTGATCGGAACCCATTTAAAGAATCTCTCTATGGCTAGATTAGATCTGTTATTGAATATTTTCCAATCTTTCATAAGATCCACCACTTTCTTTCTATCAAATAATGATGAAAGACCTGAATGAGTTAATTGATAAGAAAATGAAGGAAGTGCATGTGGATAATCAGGATTTGGAAAACATCGGTAATAAACAGTACGAGTGAAATCTTGTAGAACCTTCTCGATCGTTTTACGGTCTTTTTCATGATGGGGTTCCAAAAGCACGCAACGAACTTGTGGTTCCAAAAGCACGCAGCAAAATGATGGGGTTCCAAAAGCACACAGCAAAGATGTTGAAGAATGTAAGTAGTGAAGCACTTGAGCAGAATGGCTGAGTCGTTGATCGGGAGAGCCCGTAAGAGTGAGTACATGGCTGCTGTAGCTTTGGTCGGTCGATCTTGTACGACTGGGCCTCGATGCAATGATGAAACGACTTGTACACGCAGGTCGCGAACTTGATTGACACGCATCATCAGTACATTAGAGATGGAATCCGACGATAGATTTGGGTCCTATATGTAAATGAACAGTTTGCTGGAAGACGAAGAGAGCTGATTAGAGAAACACCAATTACTTATTGCATCGAGGGCAAGTTGCAGTTCCAGATTTCTTTCTGTGCAGGTATCTCTAATGTTCGACACATACACTTTAACATTAGCAGCGAATGCTTGGAATTTCACATTAGGAAATAGAGATAGCACATCTTTCAAATAGGTTATGTATAAGATGAAAAGCAAGGGGCCAAGGACGGAACCCTTGGGAACCCCTGATTTTACAGTCAATGGAAGAGAACAAAAACTACCCATGCGAACGGAAAAAAGTGCGTTCTTCCAAGAAAGATTCGAGAGATGACCACATTTGGAATGGTATACCATAATGTCTCAACTGGAAAAGCAACTGAAAAGCAACTACACTTTGAAAAGCAACAGCAGCTAGCATTTGCAGTGTATCGGCACTCAGCCGATCGTGAGGCTTGCCTTGAACGCTATCCGAAGCATCCTTAACAAATGGTACTCATGGCAGAAATAGTCTTGTTGTATTTGACTTCAATGACTCCAAGTCGTGAAGTATAGTCAACCGTGGGAGTGAGTGTCTTGATCCTGTCGACTGACAAAACGGGCGGGGCATTCTGAGTGCGTCGCGGATCGGTTCTGAGACTCAGCCGCACGTTTAATCTATCTATAGTGACGTCATATATCACCTCGAGAAAAAGATCATTAATTTACATCACAGATAATCGACCTGTTATTTCCAGTTTTTAAAATTTATTTACGTTTAATAGTATTCAATTTGCTCACTCCTGAATTGGAATTTCTGTAGTTTTTTCTTTCAGAAAAAAACAGCCGAAAAAAAAACTATCGAAAACAAACATAATTGGTAGAAAAAGAGAAAAAAATGACAAGCATGAGAGAAAACGTTATAAAATATTAGTAAAAATAAGACAATTGATAAGCATTAAAAACTAATTTTCTTGAGTTTTCCAAGTTCAATCATGATTAGGCATGAGTCTTAGATCACCGGACATAGAAAACAATCCTTTCCTTATTGAACCTGGAGACAATATTGTGAAAGAGACTTCTATGACACTTCTCAGCAATCGTTAAATCGAATACAGAAGAAAAAAATTTCAAAAACAAAACCAAGTTTTATAATCTTTTAAAAACTGATTTGTTATAATTCACTGCCTTAAAAAATAATCGCAGGTTTTTAATTAGTAATCAAGCTCAATTGACAGTGAAGCGTACGTTTTCACGCTTTTTAAGCGCATTTGCTGTCAGAGGACGCAATGTTGTGGTTTTTTAATTGTACGAACTTCTACTGATTACAGCCTGTTAACATCTTGCAAACTGTTCGTGATGAACATAGGATGGTATATGAAATCTCTAATTGTCTGACTTTTTGGGCTATTTTTCGTTCTCTCGCACTGCTCGTTGTTTACGTCTAGTTTTAGAATGAGTTCGAAAACGAAAGAATGAGTTCACGCTCTCTTGGACGATTCTTTTATTTCTTCAGTGTTAATTACACTGAGAAAATCAAAAGTTCATGTCGCAGACAACGAGCTATGTAGGTGACCGGTCAACGACCGGTCAATTACTTAAAACAGAGATTAAACGTGCCGCAGAGTAATTGTGGCTCGAACAAGACGGTGATCGGAACCGATGTTGAATCGTTAGTTCCCGATGACAGTGACGTTGTGAAACAGGCGCAAACAATTTTTAAGGAAGAATCCAATCTAGCGAAATGTTTTCGTGTGTGTACCAAGTCTTTCTAAGATTTTGCCGCTTCTCGAAGAACGAGATATCCCCTTAAAGGCGACATTGTTCGACGAACAGAGGCTGGGTTTCACCACGTGAGTCGATCTCCCGTAGGGTCCCACGAAGCGCTTACCAGGTTGCCGTACGCCCAAATGAGCATTAAAGTCTCCAGCGCAAACCAGGTAGAAACACCTGGAGATGTCGCTCATGGCCTGTTCGACCTGCTTGTAAAACTTCCGCAACTTCTTCACCGTAGGCACTGTTGGGTGCATAGGCGGACAAGATTTTCATTTTAGTTTTTCTACCCAGATCGGGCACGAGAACCGCCTCTGTTTTTTAGGTAACCTCACAGATGACCAAGCGAGCCTTCAGATGTTGAGCGATTATGAAGCCCACGCCTCAAGTCTTGCCGTTAAAAGATCCACCCCGAGAGTTATCTGGTGGCCTGTATCTCATCTGCACTGCTTCGTACCTCCGCGTTTCTTGGATATAAGCTACATATATCTATAGCACACCTGTCCAGTTCTCTGAGAAGTTGGTCTTTCCCGGTGTCTGTCACCAGGCTTCTGATGTTAACAGTGAATTAAAACAGCTTCGCAGATTGCTTGCCGGAAGATTTGAACCCATCTTTGCCCTCTCTGTCAAGAAGGGTCGGGCCTGCAAGGGACTGAGAGTACTTTTTTATAGTTGCGGTTGGCCTGGACTAACCCCTCTCCACCTAGCCACAACTGGCGGAAAAAAAACACACACGGATGTGAACTTGACCAAGAGGGGATCAAATTTTCGCTTCACTCAACACGTCGTGATCTCGTCAATCATGGGAAGCAGATTTGAGTGAGTTTACACCTCCTCACCAGCTTTGAGTTATTGGGGCTCGGGGAGGGTCAGATGTTTTCATTGAGCTTATCTGCTTCACTAATGCTTTTCGGATTCAACTATCGACTTTACTTGTATAACGCATGGAGGCTGTCTGTTGAGACCTTCAAGTATTATATCAAGGCACACTAATTCACTTCTCTACATATTCACTCAACCATGTTAACAATGCATCTAGACAGATCATATTTCGAATACAAATCTATCAACAAAGAAAATGATCGAATCAATGCAAGCATGCATTAAACAGTGAATGAAAAAATTGAGACGCATTACTTGAACATTAACATTATTCATCTTGCATCTTACTCAAAAAAACATGAGACTCAACCGATGGATTAAATACAAGCCAACTTTAATATATACACATGTGTTGTTTTAAAGCGAGAAGTTGTGTAAATTGCATGGAGTGTGCAAACTCTGAAAGAAGGAGAGTGTTTGTTTACGTGTCTACTAACTAATTCGGTTGTCCCTGACGACCATCTGCCTATCCAATCACAACAAAAAAGCAAGATTGTCTTTTGTCGTTTGCTCCCGTTAAAACACAGAAAAAGGCAATGAGAAGAACTAGTTACTTATAAACTGTTGTAGAATCAATCCAATTTCTTCGACTATCGTTATGTTGTTGATGGAGAGGGCATAAAGTACCAAAAATTTATTATGTTCAAGTCTTTCAAAAAGGAATCGGTTTTTTGTGGATAGGAACACAGTGATTATTTCGATGATACTGAGAAGAGATCAAAACAAATAAGAAAACGTGAATCTTAGTGAAAAAGTTGCGCGTATGCGTTGCTCGCCCTCATTTATCAAAAAGAATCCCTCTAAGAGAAATTTAGTCGTTTACAGAAATAGGAGAGAGAAACAGAGAAAGACAGACTAAGTTAGAGTAAGTCTGATAGAAAGTAAGGAAGTTTTAGTAATATAGCAGAATTCTTGCGACAAGAGTGAATTTTGAAGAGAGAGAAAAAAGAAAACCAGCGTAAAAGATATAAGGAAAAAAGAAAAAAAACTAATAAAATAGGAAAAAGGAAAGGATGAAACGTTAGTTCGAAGCTTGACAGGTGATGGAAATTGCCCTGCCGCAGTCCAAATTGGCCATTTTAAAAGAAAAAAAAGTAAAGTGCCAAAGCGAGATCAGAGAGAGCCGATCACGAGAGGAAAGGACGGATATATCGAGTAAGCACTGAGAAAGAAAGAAAAATGAAGAGTGAGTTGAGCGAGAGAAGAAAGGAACAAATAGAGAGAGCGAGAGTGAAAGAGAGAGTGAAAGAGAGAGAGAGAGCGAGAGAGAGAGAGAGAGAGAGAGAGAGAGAGAGAGAGAGAGAGAGAGAGAAAAATGCAGGCATGTAGCCAAAAAAGCGTAACATATAGTGGCAATCCTAAAGTATTCCGCTTTAGCAGGTTCGGACTACCTTTTTTTGTTTCTTACTGAATCTTTCCTTCAAATTACACTTGATACATTTTCCAGCGGTCATTACCTGCGCTCTTATCCTACATATTTCACAGACTTCCGACCGCAGCTTATGGGAAAAATTATAATGCTTTTTCGGCGTTTCCGTCCCAAAATTCACGAGAAAACAAAAGAAAAAATTCAATACTATTTTTTCTGCAGTTTGTCAAGAAATACTGAATTTTTTCGAAAACAAAATCAACTTAACAATGATAACCAGTCTAACTGAGCGTTTTTCTTCGAGATCACCTAATAAAACCGTGAAAGGTCAGAGTTTGGGTATGTCAAGATCTAAATCAAAAATTTCGTTGGATTTAACTAATGTGACTGGAAAATACCTCATTAAGTCCCTCATTAATGCCTCATTCAGAACGTTTTGCGATTTTTAGAAGACGGCGGATTTGGAGGAAAGAATAAGCTCCATCTCGAGGGAAATATAATCTTATTACTAGACCACAAGTAATAATTGTCGACCCCTCAGATATGGTTGACGAATAAAAAGTTCATATCATAATTATGATCCTATTTCTCAATTTCATCCAAACTAAACACAAAACTGTGCTGTGTGAGTCTTAAGTTTCACTCCTCCACTGAAAGCTAATTCGAATTTAATGTTGACTTTTTAAACGAAGTATTTGTTTTTTGATGACGTAATAGTCATAAAAAATGCTAATCAACAATTCATTGAAGTTATGAGTGCTAGAGCTGGTTGATTTCTAAACAGGACAACTAGATTACTTATTAACGTGAAACACACGATTTTATGAGACATAAAAAAACCCGGTTTTCAGTTTTACAGGTATTTACTTGCGAATCACACCTTGTAATTTTGAAGAATGCCAAGCTGTTTTTCGCTGTCTTAAAGCCGACGAGACTCACGCTTGGCAAGTGCTCGATAGGTCTGGTAATGATACCCGCAAAGTACTGCTAAGTTTACAGCGAATCCGGAAAAAAACAAGCGCTAATATTCTTGGAATCAATAACATCACAAAGCGATTTAGGAATCTCCAAAAATGTTACGTAAAGCATTTTAAATTAGTTTGTGCATATAAAAATAATAAAAGGTGGAATAAAGTTTTTCAAATTTCGTGTATAATTTTTTCTCATCTAATCGCTTTTTTCTTCATAATATACATATGTCATATTATAAGTTTCCAGTTCATATTATACACGTTTTCACAGTTTCCAAAACCAAAAAATAACGGAACGGTTTGAGTAAAAGCGCTTCTTGTTCTATGGTAAAAACGATGGAGCGTTTAAACTTCGAACTTGAACTCGTTCCAGTCACTACGCAATCAATTCTAGCTTTTCAAGATTTTAGCCCTCTCGAGCATATAAACAGGGTAGTCCATGTATTCGGCAACGCTTCTACAAACTTTTATCTCTGTGAATAATTAATACATGGTAATGAAGCTACCCTGTAGTTATGTTCTCCTCTAACGAGAATTGTTTTTTTCTTTCATTTTGTTAGTTATTCATTCAAACTTAGTTTCGAAATTAGAATGAAACAACACTCAGATACAAACATATGAGATATTCTCTACAGTTTCGAGAGGACTCATAGAGCGTTAGTATTCAACTTTTCACTTTGCAAAGTAATCTCTGCAAAGTGAGGGATGTGGCCTAGAGCGTTGAACGCTTAACGGGATGCGGCCGGGATGCGGCCTAGAGCGTTTAACGGGATCACTTTGCAGAGATTACTTTGCAAAGTAAAAAGTTGAATTCTAACGCTCCATAAGTCTCACTTCAAAAACGATTACAGTAGGAGCTGGAACAATATCATTAGGAAGCTTACATCTTGTGGAACGAAAGTCGAAAGCAAAAAATAATCGTAGTGAATCTGAGCCTCTATAAATAAAATGGATTGGATACAATTTTGAGCTTCGGGTCGGTGAGCTTAAAATTCTAAAAAGTTTTTGATTTTCTGACGAATAATTACTTTACCAGATATGAGCTTGTTCAAAAGAGTAAAATAATTCGTTTTTCTACTATAACTCAAGGTCTGAAATCCAAGCTTAAATTTTCTTAATTCATCAGAAGGCTTGAAACTGTAGGAGGTATTAAAGCAGCGATTATGTACTCGGCGAATACAAAAGTTCTATAACCTTTCAAATGCTTTTGTGCAACTTTTTTGGATTCCATTTCTGAACCCGAGGTTGAATTGATCTTTTTACAGCAATTTTTAAAAATATTCTAAATCAACTTCAAAAATAGTTCACAAATTTTCAAAGGACGACAATTGATTCCCACTCAGTCAATCCGCTTGCTTTTTACCTGCACATTTCAATTCTAATTCTCCCTACATCCAATACCAATTGCAATCGGCGATGAAGCGAAGGAACCCAAAGAAATAAGAAAAAGTTAATGTGATTCATTTCGACTTCTCCAAAGCTTTTGACGAATTCTCTGACCTTATCACTATTCCAGAAATAATGTCAATTTCGTTACCAACACACTTCTGGATGTGGAATCTCATGTTTTTGAACTGAAAAAAAACAACGTGCATGACGGCTTTCGCGGATGTCTTGAATTTAAAAATCAATCAAATGGAGTCGCATAAAAATTTTCCGAGATTCACTATTGAAAAGCCGTGTGATCTCGATTAGCTTTAAAAGAGAGATCTAAAAAAAAGTTTAAATGGGTGCGATTTGAGTTTTGTAATCGAAGTTTGACTGAGTGTATATCGCACTAAAGTCAATATAAACTCGCGGTCAGTTGTTGCCTTTTTATGGTTTTTATGTGTCCTCTCGAGAGAAATTAATCAGGATTGATCTAGTTTGAGAAGTGGCTGCTCAAACAACCATGGGTTTCGATATGATGAACCTTCACCTCAATTACAAGTAAATTTCAGGCGATGCAAAATTTTCGGATTGAATCGCATAACTGTCTCGCGCACTATTGATTGTTACAAAAACTAACATTCGAGAAATGCAAAGATCTTCCGGATTATCATTAAAAAAAGCGTTCAGTTACAGTACAGCAATCGGGAAAAAAAAGGAAAATCGCAAAAACATGATCAATGCGTTTGCATCATGGCTTCTTCCTGTCCAAGGTTGCTTCTCCTCTATTGAAGCAACATTTGAAGAAATACGATGATAGATAAGCTTACCAAACACGATATTGACAGTTTAACGAGAAAATAGATTGAGGTTTTTTATACGAAAACTTTTATACTGTAATCATCATTATACGTCGCAAAGGTGAAACAAGATAGAAAGAGAACTAAGGAAAAGTTCGAATATCATCATATTGTGAGAATTTATGCGTACTCAATCTCTTAACTTTTGAATAAATTTTCATAATCTATCTTCTGAGGGAGAGGCTTTTTTTTCATAATCAAAAAACATTTGAATAGATTTTTTATAATCTATGCAACTATAAAAACAATTTGAATTATTTTATTAGAATTTAAAAACAATTCCACAAACAAAACCGATTTTAAAGGGAAATTCGCTGGAATAGTTTGGAAAAAAACCTACCATAATCCAGAAGCAAGTTCAAGCAGCGCGCGTCGAAACTAGTAAATTTTAGGCTTGAGCTAGAACATTGTAGGATAAAATATACCCTACAATATTCTAGCGCTAGAACTTGTCTCTGCTACGATATTTGACCATCTCCTAGCGTTAGAATTTGATTGCCTATATTCTACTCTATAATTCAGTTAGCGACTCTGCACACCGCCCCTGGCCTACAATGCGTGCAACCGAGAACTTTCACAAGAATATTGTTCGTCGTTGAATTACTGAGGCCTTGTTGATTGACACTCACAAACCTGACAAGAACAACAAGAACGAAATTGCAGAAGAGCTCTCTCATCTCTCCCTCCTGGCTCTTCCTTAGTATCATCTCGCTTGTTTTGATTTCTATTGTATCGTATTTTATTATTTCTTCGGTGTTTTTTAACTGTGTAATATTACATATATATCACAGCCACCTCTTCTCGTTTGTATCGTCATTTACCGTTTCGTCATTTTGCTTTGTCTTTCTTTCTCTTATTCCTATTCTTGTTGATAGTTTTGATGTGCTCACCCTTGCGTTTCAAGGTGATACTATTCACTGACTATGTTTTAATGAAGCGAAACGTTCGAAGTCGCTTTCTTTCTAACAACGCATGGAGAGGGCAAGACACAGATCATAATGTGTATATGTATATAAATATATCTTCATTTTCCCCAAATGATAACTTGTTGAATTCATCACTAAAGTAGTTTGACAAAAACTTTACAATTGAAAAAAAACCAAAACAAATGGAATAACGAATGAAGGTGAAATTGATGATAGAACGGAGAAAATTAAGGGGGGAGAGCTAAATGGGCTTTCGGGTTCGAATTAAACGGTTGAATATTGATGAAGAGGACATGAATTGGTCATAACAAGAACCCAAAATTTTGAGTGAAATGTATATCATGGTTTAAAAGTTACGTTTACCATATCTAATTATCCTAATATGGTCAACAAGAGCGAGAATAACAGCTAATTAATTTATACATGTAGTTCTGATGATTATTCTAGTGAGAATTTGATAGATGAACAGTTGACTACATTTAATATAATATTTAAATAAAACTGCAACTCTGAATTATAAATTTTAAAAAAATATTTTTGTAAATGTGATTTCTTCAGAGGAATGTTTTCATCTTCGGGTTTTTTCGACTTTGTTCAGTTTAGTGTTGGCTGAAATGTGTTGATAGAGGAGATAAATGTGAGGAGAGGGTGCAAGTTGAGAGATGGATTAATAGAAGGGCGAGACATAGAAAAAAGAGCGAGAGAGAGAGAGAAAGAGATAGATGGAGAGACAGAGAGAGACAGAGAGAGAGAGAGGGAGAGAGAGAGAGTTTGAGTGAAGGAAACCGAGAAATCCCCCGAGGTTGAATCCCGTTTGATGGTCGGCTTCAAATGATCTAAACGAGGTGTAGAGGGAGAGAAAATAAAGAAAAAAGGCAGAGCACGAATAACGAGGAGGTTAGAAGATATCGTGAAATACGAAGGCCTGAAACGTGAGGATAGAAAAAAACAAAGAAAGAAAGAGATTAATAACCAAGAAAAAACAAAAGTTGGAACGAATTATGAAATAGGAAAAGAGATAAAAAATAAGGGGCGAATGTGTATGCTCGTTTTTTTTCTCACCCTTTGTCTTCTCCTTGCGCTTCTTCAGCCCACCAGTTCATTGGAAGAGGGGATGCGGATTTTTAGAGTCGAACTTATAGTTAGAGCTAAGATTAAGAACATCGTTTCTTCTATATTTTGAAGATCAATTTCCCAATGTGAATAGGCAAGCTAATTATCCATTCAATGGATTTCTCAATCAACCACTACTATTCAAAATAACTATAAGTTACTTCTCCGAATCATTTGCCAGCCAAACAAGGTCTACTTTAAAGAACTCTTAGTTTGCGTAACAGCAAAATGCTTTTTGGCTGGTACGCAATCAAAGAGCTTTACATAGTTATACATTAAAATATTACTACCTTCTTTCCAATTAACGACTCAAATTGTGCGTGTTTGCACTTTCATTCAGGCTTTGGTTATTCGAAAAACGCTAATCTCAGTTATGCATATGATAATTCTGAACTGATATCCTATTAGTTCAATATGTACTACTGAATGTTTGCGATGCTCAGAGACTCAATATTAAAATGTTTTAAGATCTATTAGACCCTATTCTGTGACCCCTTTTCTGGTGACCCCTATTCTGAAACCAGGCAAGGAACCTCATTTGGTATGGACTTTATTCATTTATTTGAAAATCTATTCTTTCCTTCTTTTCAATTGTAATTAAATTTGTGCGTTTTTGCATCGAAAGATGTAGATTATATATATATATATATATATATATATATATATATATATATATATATATATATATATATATATATATATATATATATTAGCTCAGATGATTAAAAATTAAATGAATGAGTAGTGAATTGATTGATATTTACCAGGTCTGAGCGCATTAAGATTGAGCATTGATGTATGTGGACATGTATATGAATATGAAGTCGATTTGTATGATGCTAGATCCGCTAGAACATGTAATGATGTGGCTCTTTCTTTTTTGCAGAAAGTCTTTGATTATGACGAGACCAGATGCTTTTGCGGAGTGGAAGATTCGGCTTCCATCGTTGTTTCAATTTTTTGTCCCTTCCACCATGTTAACTGTATCCAGCAAGTCCGTTTATTTCTCATCCTAGAATCATTAGATTCTCCGCCGAACAGCTCATGACGTGGTCGTGTAGATATGTACTTCCAGAACTTGTACTTGTCTTCTCGGTTTGAGAGCTTCAGCAGAGAATATCTGGATACGACGGTAGTGAGCGGTCTTTAATGTAGACATTAGACTCTGACATCGAGCAATTTGCTTTGTAACTCTTCATTCGCATATGGCGATTCTGTCGGTCTCCGTTAAAGATGGGTTTGTATTTTTTACAAATTTCCCGCGATTTCTGCTTTTTCCATTTTCCTGGGGCCGTATCTTCAAATATCGGAGAAAGTTTTAAAGCTGGAAACTCCATTTATCTTTCGGCGTCCGATCGCGAGTAGCTGAAACGCTGTCCAAGAAACCGCGGAAAGCAAGTTTTTCCAGCTTTTCCGCGGGAAGGCAGTTTTTACGTGAATTTGTAGAATTTTCCGCAGGAATTCGATTTGAAAACAAACCTCTTTCAAAATTTGTTCTACCTTTTCATGTTTTCTGTTTATCTTTTCGTCTCTTTTAATCTGTTTTTTTCCCTTGCTCTCACATTTCTCTTTCTTTGTCTCTTTTTCTTTCTCTCACTCATTTTCTCTCTTTTTCTCTTGCTCTCTTACTTTATCTTGGTCTTAAAAATGGGGCAGTACAAAAAGCGAATCAGTTCAGGGCACTTTGCTTTCCATAAAAACTGGTCTCTATTTTTCGAAATTCATGTCATCACCTATGTATCACCTATGTGCAGGTGATGATACATAGGTGATACATAGGTGACGACATAGGTGAATAGGTGATGAGCATAAGTTTTCCAATATGTGTTTTCACATTCAGGATTGAGGTAATGACCATAAGTAACATCAGTTTGAGCAGCCTTGAAGCTGCGCAAAGACTTATGAAGAGGTCGATGATGGGAGTCGCTCTCCTTGACCATTGGTCAAACGACTGGATGTGAGACCGAACACGAGTGGAGTGAGTGGAACAGGAATTCGAGGAAAATAAATGAAACTGGCGAGCACAAATAGCAAGAAATTCAGACTGTAGATGGGCCAGAGCTCAAATACAATGGCACCCTAGAAGGCCGACAAGAAAAGAAAAAAATCCGGACAAGAATGAAGATACAACTAAGTGCTTCGGAGCTGTTTTTTGATAAGAGCCCGAAACAAAAAAGGAAAGCTTGTAACAATGGTGCTTCATAACCTATGATATTGATAATATAGCGTTTGACTTCAATTGGATTCTTTTTCGCTCTCCTTATCTCAGTTTTAATTTCTCTTCCATTTCCTTTCTCTTTTTTCTCTCTCTATCTCTCTCTTTCTTTTTGTCTCTCTTTCTTTTACTCTGTATCTCAATGTCTCTCTTTGGATACGTGTATTCGATAAGATGAACAAAATATTCTATCTGAGACTAAAATTCACAATCTTTTTGTTTCACTTTTACTCTCCTCTTTCTTCCTGTGACAGTGAAACTTTTTTTTCTTATATGCGTATGCATTATGAAAACTGAAGAATGAAGGGATAAAATATTCAAGCACTATCACTATCGATCACCGCGATGACGCCAATGACAAAAGTCTGTTTAGCAACCGCTCAGATAGAATTCTGTGCTCTCTGAGTGGGGCTCATCAGTGAGTTTACAAAGAGTATGTAGAGGGTTAGGCAGATTCATTATAGTTGCAATTCGGTCAGTACGGTCATTATCGGATCAAAAAAACGTTTGGTTCCAAAATGACCAATTTGGTTCTTCACCTCAACAAATACAGGGTAGCCCATGTAGTTGAAAAAGGGGTCTACAAACGTGTATTTCAGTCCATAAGTGAGCAAGATTGTTCAAATTCGTACATTTATTAGCTCACATACGGTCATTACGAACAATACAATAAGGGATCAATCCAATTATTTCCCGATCGGATATACTCGGTTTAAGCCAAGTTTCTGTGAGCAATACAACGTAAGGCTTCTTTAAAAAATTCTAAACGAGGCTAACTTATTACAAAAGAAGCGGATGTTTTCAGTAGTAGAACACTTGCATAGGAATCATATTTCTAGTTTTTTTCGAACATTAACCCAGGTTAAATTCGGATTTCTTGCATTATTCCGGCCACGAGACATTTTAACAAAATTGCGGAAATGGAACCGGTTTTTCCGCATCTCGTCAGCTTCAGAGCGAAAAATCAGCTCGTCATAGAAGATTACGACATTGTTTCCTTTGGCCACCATCTTCCTTTATTGCTGACCTAAGAGATATTCTGCCTGGCGCTCACGAGTCAGACTGGGACGCACGAAGATTTTGTTCAAGGCTGGTGTGTTTCTTAGTGAAGAAGAACGAATCGAAAAAAATTTCTCCATAGTTTTTCCTGAAAAAAATGACTATCAAAAGTCTAAATTTAGTCGAATTCGAATCCGATTGAGAACCCAGACGAAAGTAAACCAATCCTGAAACTCCAATATCGTATGCATCGAGAAGAGAAGTTAGAAGATTTAATTCGTAAGTGATTTGGACAGACGGTGTAGCTCTTCAATCTGGGCACTCAGGTAGATTCTCGATGGCGACCGAACGAGTTCGCTTTTCTTCATCGATGGTTTCCGAGATAATAGTGAATCTTGCTTTAAATGTTCCAATTCCCCATCTTCAGCTCATTTCGCACCAGGTTTTTGTGATTTTTTAAACTTTAGTTTTGCGAATCGGAAGTTTATACAGAAGACCCTCGCTTGTAGCTATAAAAAAAAGCTTACAAGAAGCCAAAGATATTAGTTGCGTAATGTATCGCGTTATGAAGATGAGGTTTTTTTCGATGAAATACTCCAAGTGCCAATATTCTAATTTCTGAATAATTTTTCTGCGATTTGAGATTTCTCACGGTACCTCGGACCAAGTAATTAACTCACTCTTAACCCCTTCTCTCAATTTTTTCTTAATTCAATTCAATTCAATTCATTTATTCCATGCAAGAACAACAACTTGTAATACAATTATGAATGGTAGTTCCAATTAGCATGGACGCGTAGGATAGGGAGACAAAGAAAAAAAAACAATCATTCATTCAAAAGTGCTGAATGGCATTCAACTAATCCGAATATCATCTAAGAAAAAAAATGATATGAAATAGCGTCTATAGTTATTTATAATCAGAAGATTGTGTCCTATACATATGTATGTAAATACAAATAATCGTCAATCTGTTACACTCGGACAAGGAAGCACAACTTCAAATGGAATTTTTTTTAGTCTTGTCGCAAAACTTGAAGAACTTTCGATTACAACGATATCTTCCGGAAGGGAGTTCCATTTTGCTATTGATCTAGAGACAAACGTAGACAACCTAGCCGGGTAAACGATAGGCAGACGAATTCTGAGAGAGTGCGCTTGTCTTGTATTATACTTGGGGGGAGATAAAATGTATAGAAAGGAAAAAATCGAGAGAGCATTTGTTATGTAAACATTTGTGCAAAAAACATAGATCTCTGAATGCTCGACGATATTCTAATGACTCAGTTTTGAGCAGTTTCAATCTCTGAGAATAAGGCAGGCTTACATTACCACATCTATATAACAGCCTTCTAGTAAAATTACGTTGTACATATTCTAAATCATTGATGAGGTATTTCGTGGTAGGGGACCAAATTTCAGTCCCGTATTCGAGAATCGGTCTAACGTATACATTAAAAGCAAGCATGAGCATTTCGCATGATTTGGTCTTGAAAGCCTTCAGAATAAGGTATGCAGTAGGAGAGGCTTTTTTACAAATCTTCTCAATATGAGAATTGAAACGGAAATCATGAGTTAACAAAATCCCTAAATCTTTAACCTGGTTGGTAACAATCAATGGAATATGGTTGATAGAGTAGGGGTGAAACACCGATTGCTTGCCTATATGAAGAACAGTACATTTAGAAGTTGATAGAGTAAGGTTCCACTGAGTGCACCACTCAAATATATTGTTGACTGCTGTTTGTAAGTCATCTGAATATAAGGGTACTTGAGCTAGCAGCTTAACATCATCGGCAAAAATACTGAAGCGAATAGTAGCAGGGATAACTTTCTTGATGTCGTCAATGAACAGTAAAAACAACAACGGGCCTATTGAAGAACCTTGAGGAACACCACTTAAAACTGAAGCTGGTACTGAGTTGATACCATCGATGATCACTGATTGTTTACGGGAGTTGAGGAAAGAAGAGATAAATTTAAGTGCTGGCCCTACAATACCAAGTGAATTCAATTTAAACAATAGAAATCGAATATCTACAGAATCAAAAGCTTTTGAGATGTCTAGGAAAATTACATCAATATCAATACTTGAACTCAGAGAGTGGGTTATGAAGGAATATGATTCGGCTAAAGAAGTGATTGTCGATCGATTAGGTCGAAAACCGGCTTGAAAAGGGGAGAGCAATGAACGCTCTTCAAGATACTTTGAAATAGAATTAACAATAACTTTTTCCATTACTTTAGAAATCGAGCAGGTTAAAGAAATGGGTCTGTAATTTGATAAGATAGGAGGTCCTTTGTTTTTGAGCAGAGGCTTTACAATAGCAAACTTCCACATATCGGGTACGATTCCAGTCATTAAACAGTTGTTGAATAAAATACGCAGAGGTTTCAACAACGCAAATTTACATTTTTTGATAAAAATGTTCGGAATGGAATCGGGTGAGGTATTACATTTATTCTCTAACTTAGAAACAGCCTCGATTATCATTTGATCATCAATTATTTCAAGAGAAAAGTGTTGATCGAAGGGAGCTAAAATAGGGACAGGAAGAACATTCTGAGACGGTTCAGAGAAAGTTGATGAGAACTGAGAAGAAAACATTTCAGCTTTTATGGAAGGGTCCGTCACTACCGTTCCACTACTGTCATACAAAACATAGGAATCGTTTTGAGATTTAATACGATTTGTACAATACGAGAAAAACTGTTTACGGTTGCCTTTAACAATCAGAGAAGATTCCTTAGATGTTTCAAAATCATAAAGCTCAGAAGAAAAATTTCTTGATAGATTTTTACAATATTCGGAGTAAGGAGCAGTAATTGAAACTTTCTGAAGCTTATTGAATAAGCGCTGAATACGCGCTGGATATCTATAGGAGGACGAATTAGGAACAACAGTTGGCACAAAGCGATCGATAAGGTCACATAGTAGATCAACGATATAGTTGTAAGCTTGATTAGGGTCAAGAGATGATAATGCCAAGGTCCAATCATGACAGTAAATAAAGTACTCAATCATATGCCAGTTTGCCTCAGAATAAAGTTTTATAGGCTTGATTATGTCATCGAATACTTTGGAGGTAATACAATCGAAACAAATAGAATTATGATCGCACTGGGATGTGAAGGGAGCAATAACACTAGAAGAAGAGATAATCGGATGATTGCATAAAAGAAGATCAAGAATGTTCTGACTTCGAGTCGGCATCAGAATGTACTGAGTGAAATGGTTATCACAACAGTAATTAAGAAATTGAGTAGAAGAATAGCTCTTAGAACACGTCAACTTGTCCCAATCAATACAAGGCAAATTCAAATCACCAACGATTATGAGAGGGACATTGGGAATGGTATTTAAAGAGAAGTATGCTAATAACTCATTCATGATATCGTCTGGGGCACTGGGAGATCGATAAACACACATTAATCTAACCCGAGAAAAATATGAATTTTTGTCACTACATTGTAACTCAACTGTAATAGCTTCACATTCTGAAACTGACATCGACGAAGTTGCTACTGGACTGAGTCTAGATTGCACTAAAATTGCTACTCCGCCACCTCTGTTACTGATATTAGAGTTTCTATCAGAACGAAAAACAGAATATGGTTTATTTGAATGTAAAATGACATCAGGTTCACTATCGTGTAACCAAGTTTCTGAAAAGCAAATAGCATTGTATTGCGTTAAAGATAATAAATGATTAAGATCGTACAATTTATTCCGTATAGAGCGACAATTACTATAGTAAAAACTAAAATTTCCTCTAATACTATGTTGGCTATTCCAAATATCAGAAGAAGTAAACAGGCTATCGCCATCAGCACTACTGACCTATTTCTGTATATCGTTTGCGTCCATCCTTTTTCCTCTTGTCACCGTCACGTTTTGAAGAGAACCATTAGCCTCAGCGTCTGTCTTCGGAGTGTATAGAGGACGCGGATGAGAGAATCGAATGAGCCTTGTTCCTTGTACCCCCCACTCCATCAATCCAGCTTTGTCGTTTCTTTCTTTAGCAAGTTTCTTGCAGTCCTTCTCGAGTTGGAGTCCTTCTCTGGTAAGGTCTTTTCTCGCGTACGCGTGAGGAAATATGCGAAGTACTTCAGGACGACGAACTCGTAGTTTTCGAAGTACTTCTGTTTGGAGAGATGGCGATGGAAAATGAATCTTAAGAATTCTTCTCTTGTTCTCTTCATTTCCGAAGCGTCGATGAGTGATAGAACCTTGGTTATATGCATTAGTGAGAGAAGGTATATTGAGTTCACTAACGAGAGAATCAAGAAGTTTTCCATCATGTTGATCCGTGGCGTCTTTTCTTATCTCCTCCGGAATGCCGACCAAAACGATGTTGTGAGCCTTCTCTTCCAGAATGACTTTGTCTTCCTGAAGGACTCTCCTGACTGCGTCATAGGCGAGAAGTTCAGTGTCTTTCATATTGATGTGAATTTATCAAAAAATCCAACTCTCACCATTCTTACCAGCCGCCTGTTTCTTCGTGTCTAATAGTCAGAAAAAGTTTTCACTCAAAAGTTCTGGAAAAAAAAAATTAAAAAAAAAAAATTTTTTTTTCCGAATTTATACAAAAAAATTTGCTAACTCATATAACTTTATAGTTTTTTTCTAGCCTGATTCTTAATATCCCTTATTTTGGATACTATCATGAATGAAGAGCATAAGTAGAAAAACGACAGTATCGAATTTTGCTGTATGTAACATAATCATCACCCAGAATAAAAAGAATTGTTTCGAGTATTTCTGTACTACGAGCGTAAACTATGATTTCTGAGGAACCGGGAATGGAAAAAGGGGGGAGAAACCGGCAATGGGAAAAGAGAGAGAAACCGGGAATGGGAAAGGGGGGAGAAACCGGGAATTGGAAAGGTGGAGAAACCGGGAATGGGAAAAGGGGGAGAAACCAGGAATGAGAAAAGGGAGAGAAACAATGAATGGGAAAAAACAAAAGTTACCGTACTCTAGGATCGTTTGATGTGCAGGTTTCTCATTTGAACTCAAAAATAGTTTGTAGTCTGCTGGTAGCGCAGCTACAATGATGCTCTAAACGTCATATAAAGCGGTTTTATCGTTGGAAGGTGATCCGGCAGTTACAACCGTTTTCAAAAACTCGTTATATGACCCTTTTTTTCCTGTGTGTAACGGTTACGCAGGTTGATCAATTTACTTGAAAAGCCTATCTCTATATGAAGCCAACTTCAAAAGCTGTGTAGGATATTAGCAATCATTTACTCTAGGAAGGCGTTGAGGAACAAAACGAACAATGGCATCGGAAACAATGAGATTGAAATGAGAATATAGATCGTCAGAAGACTTGAATCCATGAAAATTCTGTTTCCGAGTGAATATAATTGAAGCAATTATTCATAGCTCAGTAATCTGTACGAACAAAATCAATAATCGGTTCATTAGGGCTTTCGTATGAAAAACAAGCGGATATGTTGAAAGAAAAACCGTTATGTCTTTATTCTTTATTCCAGTTGTAATGGTTCAGACATACAACGGATGGTGAGAGATTACAACATGGTAATCAATATTTTAAAGTGAACAACAGCCAATAAATGATCAGGATTCTAATTTAAGTACTGGAATAGAAAATGATCACAGGACGGAAACGCAGGGATAATATTTACGTTTGAAAACATGGATGTAGGTGAACATACATCGAGTCAATACATCGACTATTACGTGTTCGCTCTCGAGATAGAAAACTGAATTTGAATGATGTTACTAAAACGTGAATAGTATTATCAACGGAAGTTTTCTTTTGATATAAGGCGTCGCTTTTAATATCCCCTGCTAGTAGGATAGGATGGTCGCTAGTAGAGACGATATCAGATAAAGCTTCACAGAAAAGCTTAGTCTGGGCAGAATTCAAACTAGGTGATCGATAAAAAGAACTACCCGAAGAAGAGATTGAGACACTAAGAGATCAATGTATACGATTTCATGTGGACGAAAAGATGAATTTGATTTAGTGAAAACTAGATAGTCTCGTGTATTTATTGCTATATATATATATATATATGTATATATATATATATATATATATATATACATATATATATAGCAATAATTATATATATTTATATATATATATATCAGAGTTAGGATGGCAGCCTTTTTAGTACGATATAAAGTGAGCGTCAAATCACAAGTTGTTTTTTGTGTTCGTTTTTTGTTCTCATAAATTTAGTTCGACACGGTTTTATTCGGTTCGGGGTAGTTATTTATTCTTCTCGAAAATGAAAATTTTTTTATTGTGGGACTGATCTTCGATTCTCAAATGATTCAATCAAGAATTTTTATTAAGCTTAATATATTTAACACTTCGGTTTAAGATTCATAATATGCTAACGCATCCTTTGTCTTGAATTTTATGGTTGATAGTTTCTAAATAAAAGTATCATTGATTTGATAATTTTCTTCAACCAAGGATTAAAGAAAATTTTGCCATTGTGCAGTAAAGAGGAACAATGCTGAAGTCTTTCGCGCAGTTCGGGCTGTTCTTCGTCTCCATGACGTCTTCACGAGTGTCCCACTTGCCTTCTCTCACGATAGAGAGATTTACGGCAACTACAAATAATTCATACGCATCCAATGATCACAGAAAGAAACGGTTCGCTCAAGTTATTTTTCAATAAATCCGAAGCTCCATGACCACAAGTTCTTTTTTCTATATTCAAAACCTAAAATAACAGAGTGTTTGAAATATTTTCTGAATTAATAGAGAGAGGAAGCATTCTAGAATAACCATAATATGTTACACAGTATTAAGGTAGAGATAAGGTAGAGATAAATGTATGTCTTGTAAGAATTCGTCTGTGCTAGACTTATATCAAGTCACCAATGACCTCATACGAAATTTTCTGGTCTGGCTGAGCGGTTTTCTATCTATAATTTATGTCACATGAACAACTTAAAAGAGAAACCTTCATATTTCACAAGAAACCTTCATATCAACTTTTAAGAGAAACCGTCACAAGAAACCTTCATATCCACTGCTAGCAAGTATAACGACGAAATAGAGAGACCCTAGCTACTTTTTTGGCACAAAAACCCGTTCCTTACTCTTATTTATTAAAACGAGCAAAAAAGACAATTTGATTTTTTATGATCAAAAAAAGGGAAAAACCCTTACTCAGCAAATTCAGAAAGAAAAATGAAAAACTTATACTCTCTTTTTTTAATAAGAATAAGAAAACTTCTCAAATAAATAAAGAGAATTAAAAGAAACGGCCTCAGTCCTTTTTGAGTAGAAGATTAATAATAATAATAATAAAAACTTACAGAAAAAAACTGTTATTTTCTTCAGTTTTTTCTACCCCTTGAAAGTAAGCCCCCCATACTTTCCTGTTCTACTAGTACTAACTCATGCAATTTTTTTCCATTGGAAATTAGAAAAAGCTGAAAAAATTGAAGTTAATAATTTCAGCCTGTGTGAAGAAAATTTAAAATGCATGAAGTGAACTATATTCAGTTTTTAGGTATAACAATAAATTAATACAGACCCATCTCTCTTAAAAGTTTTTCAAAAATGAGTAACACTACTGCCTTTTACATGTAGTAAGAGTTGAGATGAATTGCTGTAAGATTATTCTAAAAACTTTCAAGTAATGCGGACGACTCAGCACGCAATGTGACCTTCCTTTTGAACCACCTTCTCAAAAACTACGACAAAACTCTGCGGCCGAACTTTGATTGTGAGTCCCTTTTTGAGCGTTTCGTATCTCCAAACACGAGCTATATATTACGTTTTCCATTAAATATAAATGATATATATTATTTTATATTATTTCGAGCGATATATTATTTTTATGAAACAATTATATAAAACGATGTTAGGATTATTTTTCGCAAAATTGCTCGGAACGTTGTTCCTCAGCCAAAAACCTTATTTCGCCAAGAGTTCGAATATGCGAACTTGGGGGAAGAAAATTCCGATTTTAATTTGTTTTTTTCACTGCCAAAATAGGGACGAAGAATCGGCCACTGTTTTGCAATCCCAAGTGATGAATGACTCTGTGGTCAGGTTTTGTCCCTGCCTAATCACGGACAATTTTGTTTTTACTTTGTTACATATTTGATTCCCTCGCTTAGTTCCCATAGAGGAAGGTGACCCATTAAAAGCTCTCTAAGCCAATCGATATCCCGCTGTTATGCCCACCCCAAAGCGCACAGTCAAGAAAACAGCCGGATGTTTCGACTGCCTGAAGAAAAATGAAGAAATGAGAAGTCTCGCTGAAAAGATGGAAAAACTGGAGGCCGCCGTGGAAAAATTCGAAAGGATGAGCATTCCGGTCGTCCAAAGTGAGTCTCAGCAGAAGGATGCAGATGTGACTAATTTAATGGAAAGAATGACCAATTTGGAGGGAAGCCTCGAGAGAATTGAGAAGACTTTAGCTCAGTTAATGTCTTCCACTCAATCGATCGCAACTGCCCATCCTCATAACCGTCAATCCCTTCTTTCTCAAAATCTACCTCCCCAAATGCTAGCGTATGAAGCGGCTAGGAAAGCTCTAACAGATGACCGCGTCATACTGAAGGAAAAAGCGGAGAATTTGGTCGTCGTCGGCCTTCCAGAAGAAGAAACCGAGGCGGCCACGAATGCAGTGGACCGGCAGTTCTTGCGTTCACTCTCCCAAGAACTCGGATTTCCCGAAATCTCTACCGCTCAATTCATGCGCCTAGGGAGAATCGAGAATCGACGCCGAATCTTGAAGACTTTCCTAGGCTCAGAAGATCTTCGTTTTGAGACTCTAAAGTTCATCCGAAGACGACGTCCAAGCTGCCTTGCTTCCTTCCCTCACGCGTACATACGCGAAGATCTAACCAGAGAAGGCTTGCAGCTTGAGAAGGAGGTCAAGTTGTTGGCTCGAAATTTGAATCAAGAAGAGAGAAAATGGAGAGTTGTGGGTACCACACTTGTTCCTATCCGTCACGCCCAGCCCTTCCATGCCCAATCCCACCAAAACGATCACACATCCGCAACGAATTCTTCGCCTTCGTCATCGAATCCTCGGAACTCCTCTCAGCCGCAAAGATTCTCAGAGGTCAGTAGCAGAAACATCACCTCAAGACGCTAGCTATATGATGGTCCGCCCGTTTCTTCACCGTCACCGCTCGACATTCAGCTAAGCTTTGCATATTTTAACATGCGTTCTCTCTATAATAAATTAGTTCCATTTCGTCTTTATCTAGAAAAAGAACAACCTGATATAGTTGCTGTCACTGAGACTTGGCTGAGTTCGCGTATAGCTGATTCAGAGATAATTGGTCCTCTTCCTTACGTAATAATCCGAGCTGATCGTAATTCTCGTGGCGGAGGAGTTGCCCTTGTATTGAGAGTTCACTTAACGTTCTTGAAGCCTAGTTCTTTATGCTCTCCTTCGGAAATTGTTTATATAGACTTACTTTCTACCACTGGTTACATACGTCTGGTTGTTTGCTATCGTCCCCCGTCCTACACCAATGAAGAGACCAGACTTTTTTGTGATTCTTTATCCGATATTCTTTCTTCCACTTCCTATCCTGTAGTTGTGACTGGTGATTTCAATTGTGACACTCTCTCTCCTCCTTGTTCTTCATCCGATCGATTGTTAGTAGACATGATTACTCTCTTTGATTTGACCCAATTCTGCCGTGAACCAACACGTCTTAATCGTTGCATTGATTGGCTACTAACTTCTCTGCCCTCGCTATTGTCTAATTGTAGAATTGTTCCCTCCTTCCCCTCCTCTGATCATTTAGGGATCGCTTGCTGCCTTTCAATTGTGACCGACTCGCTTTTAGCCGAACCAGTTCTCGACTATTCAAGAACTGACTACGATGAACTTAATAAATACTTCAATTCAGTTAACTGGGAAGCCGAAATTGATAACTTCCTCTCGATTGACGATCTGTACGGCCGTTTCCTCGCCGTTATTGAATACGCTATTTCTGAATTCGTTCCAATTCGTAGACCTCGAACCCTCACGGCCACTTATCCTCGCCATATTCAGAGAATAATTAAATATCGTAACTCTCTGTTTCACAATATTGACGATCCTAATACCCGTTCTCTTTACGAGAAAGCTAGTAAAGATCTACTGAAGCAGATAATGAAATGGACTAGGCATTTTGAGAAGAAGAAATTGTCTCGCTCTCGGGACTTGTTCCGACATATCTCATCCCTCACTCGGCCTAAACCTGTGCCTCCTCGATATCTATTGAATACTACAGGGGATATAGTATTGAAAAATAAACTTAAATGTTCTCTGCTCTCTACCGAATTCGCTTCTCATTATACTAAGGATGATAACCAACGTATCGCATTGCAAACTGAAGCGGCCCCTACTATGAGCCCCTTTCCTATTTTTCTCCCCTCTTCTGTTCTTAAAAGCCTCTCGAAGCTTAAACCAACGGGTAGCAAAGGTTCAGATGGTATCCCTCAGATTGTCCTCAAGAAATGTGCCAAGTCTCTTGCACTTCCTCTTTCCCATATTTTCAACTATTGTATTATCTGCGGTCAAATACCGTGTTACTGGAAACATTCTCTGGTGACCCCTATTCTGAAACCGGGCAAGGAATCTCACTTGGTGTCCTCCTATCGTCCGATTTCCATCCTTTCTCCCTGTTCTAAAACGATGGAGCGACTTGTTAGAGCTTTCATAATCAATCATCTATCCGAGCACTCTATTATACCTATCAATCAACATGGGTTTAGGCCTGGAGCGTCCACAGTAACCAATTTATTAATATGTGAAGATGATTGGACCTCTTCGTTAGCCAAAGGTCTTTCAACGGATGTCATCTACCTTGATTTCTCTCGTGCATTTGACACCATTAGTATAAGTAAGCTTTGGTCTAAATGCACACATTATGGAATTACTGACCCACTCCTTTCTTGGCTTGAGTCTTTTTTAACAAATAGATCTTTCTCTGTGCGTATGGGTGATGTCACTTCTGATCCAATGAATGCCACATCGGGTGTGCCCCAAGGGTCTGTCCTGGGGCCACTTCTTTTCACTCTGTATTTATCCGATATAAATGAGGTACTAGAGAACTTTCCTAATATTCGTTATCAAGCGTACGCAGACGATCTCAAGATTTATGTTTCTTATGATAGGAACTCATACGGCGAACGAACTCGAGAGCTGCAATCAGCATTAGATTCCGTATTCGATTGGTGTTTAGTTAACCAACTATCTCTTTCTCCATCCAAGTCTATCCATATTCACATTGGAGGTCGATCTTTATATTCCTCATACATTATAAATAATGTTTCCATTTCATATGTATCTCAGATACGTGACCTGGGCATACAAATAGTTTCTTCTTTGCGTAGGAAAGAGGCTGTAGCAGACCGAGTTAAAAAGGCATCCAAAGCAATGTATGCTATGCTCCGTGCGGTGACTGTTAATGATCCTGGTATACTGGTCAAGTGCTTTAAAACTTATGTAATGCCGCACTTGGACTATGCTTCGAATATATGGAATCCATACTATGGAAGAGATTGTGATGATATAGAGAAAGTTTTGAGGAAATTCACTCGCATAGTTTATCATCGATGTTTCGCAAATGAAGTTAGTACGAGGTCTCTTCCTTCTTACCCCAATCGACTTGCCCGCCTTGGATTCGTTTCTCTCTCCAAGAGGAGGATATTTTCTGACTTGGTTATGGGTTTCAAGATCTTCCATGGACTGTCGATAATAGATAAAAAGCGATTTTTCAAAGAGACTATTCCAACGCGAACTAATATAATGGCTTATTAGTTCAGGGTAGCAAGAATACAGCTAGAAACAACTCTTATGGAATGCGAATATCCCGCCTTTTCAGCAGACTACCTCGAAACTTGATTAATAGTATGAACCTGAAATGTTTTAAATCCCAATTAAAAAGTGGTGTTCTATCTACTCTTCTCTCGTCATGAATTCAGAACTTATTTATTTTATTTATTTTTTGTCGTTCAAATTGTTCTACTTATATAGTTTTGTTTGTTTGTTTGTTTGTTTGTTTTTTTCCCGTTTAATTCGCTATATTAAAGTCAAATTGATGTATAGCTTTTGTTATCGTATTTGACAATTGTTTAGCTGATCTATTCATTACTCATTTTCAATTGTAATTAAATTTGTGCCTTATTGCATCGAAAGATGTAGATAAAAAATATATATATTCACGCAAGTTCAGGTAGAGCATCGCTGAATCTCAATACACTAGCGGTAGGCGATGTATTTTTTGTGTATGAGATAGGACATCGAGGCAAGATCGAAAATCACTGGAACTCTATGCAACTTCCCCGCAACGTCTTCAAGACAGACTGGTGCCCGATTTGGACCGCTGAGGCTGTAATCCCAGCAATCGTCCCACCTAGAATTTCCAAACTGGCGTACGTAGTGTATGCCGCCACGGGCAACAAAAATAAGTCAATGTCGCTGATTGTAGGAAAAGACCCTACGGTAGTAACATCTTTGTTGACAAAGCACATCGACATCAACGGCGACACGCGAGAGAGACCCGCTCAAATAAGACGTCATCCGGGCCTTCCGGGGAAAAGGATTTGACCGAGGATATTACACCGTAGAACCCATAAAACCAATGTATTTGCAGTTTTACAGAGAAAAGACGATCGATAACACGCCCGAGATCCAATTCGATGACCGGTACATAGGATCCACAATGGCTCTCTCTGAAAATGAATTTGAGAATGTCCTCGATAGGGTCGACTCGTTCAAACTGTATGACACAAACCCAGAGGCTGCTAGAATTTGGTTGAACGAAACCATAGAGCTAGGGTTAGCCTACAGAGCAGGTACCGAAAACTTAGAGGCCATCACAAAGACATACAAGGTTCAAATCACGCAGGTTCGTAAGCAGGAGGACTCACTACCGGAACTGCATATTACATGTAATGGTGTGGATACAGTCGGCAACGAGGCAGAGAAGGTTATGGTCCAGCTAGAGGGCATGAGCAAGTTCGAACTCACAATCACGTCGGTGCATGCAGACAACCATACCAACACCACTTTTATTAAAGGCACATCCCACTCCATTCCATCGGTATGTTGCACGAAGCATTCGAAAAGGCAGGTAACAACCACCCAGTTGCCACAATCTCCGCTGCCACAAATTCGGAGACCAACGCCCTCCTAAGGGCAAGGTCTAGAGCTGAATGGCGCAAAGGTACCCAAATAAAAAGTATGGACGTATTGTTCTCACGCAAAGGCAAAATACCACCTCCACCCACACAACCTAAGAAATTATACCAGGTCGCACTTATGAACGGTAGCACTATGACTCTTAACAAGGAGCAATCGACCGCGGTGGGACATTGGGGGTCAATCAAAAATTCTTTCATTCTAGACTCGGCTTTTGGCTGCGGCAAATCTACCACAGCAGCAGCAATGCTGTTACACACTAACTGGGACGACGAAGAAGTCGTACTAGTCACAGCCTTTCAGAACGCTGCGATTGTGGCGGCAGTGTCGGCCTTGCAACAGTGCACGCTAAAGGAATGCCGCCCCCTCCGGTACGTTTCTCAATCTCGTTGGTTTACTTTTTCTGCTCAGGAAAATACGCCATATGACCTCCCCCAGCTGATGCTGGACCTCAAATGGACGGAAAACGCGATGGACGATGACTTCAAAAACAGGGTAGAGAGTATGATCGAGGCCGAGAAAATGGTAAGGAGTTTTAAGATCACACAAGATCACATCCCAAATGCGGAAGAAGTAGAGGAATTCCAGGAAGCCGTGGAATGCTTCGCAGAGATATACGAATCAGTGGTAGAGGCATTTCTAAGTACGTATAGTCCGAATGTAGTTTTCACCACAGCGGACACTTTATTCTCGGCCCTCAATCAAAGAGAGGGCCGCATCCCTGAACCGCTCCGAAACATCTCTTCTATTATTATTGACGAAGCTTCCCAGTTCACGGAAGCAGGTTTAGTCTCCCTAATCGTACTGATCCCGAAAGCAAGATTTGTCCTCATAGGAGACGAAAATCAGCTCCCCCCCCTTCATGTACAAGGAAGATGTTTTAGGGCACCGACTAGCCGTCCGGTCTGCCCTCTCAGTCGCCAGCTCCAGCAAAGGCATCGCGAGAATCAGACTCAACCAAGTTTTCAGAATGCCCAGATCGCTTTTGAGCCTCCCGGCTTCCCTATTTTATAGAAATAGAAAAAAGATTACCTCGAAAGATTACCTCGAAACTTGATTAATAGTATGAACCTGAAATGTTTTAAATCCCAATTAAAAAGTGGTGTTCTATCTACTCTTCTCTCGTCATGAATTCAGAACTTATTTATTTTATTTATTTTTTGTCGTTCATATTGTTCTACTTATATAGTTTTGTTTGTTTGTTTGTTTGTTTTTTTCCCGTTTAATTCGCTATATTAAAGTCAAATTGATGTATAGCTTTTGTTATCGTATTTGACAATTGTTTAGCTGATCTATTCATTACTCATTTTCAATTGTAATTAAATTTGTGCCTTATTGCATCGAAAGATGTAGATAAAAAATATATATATTCACGCAAGTTCAGGTAGAGCATCGCTGAATCTCAATACACTAGCGGTAGGCGATGTATTTTTTGTGTATGAGATAGGACATCGAGGCAAGATCGAAAATCACTGGAACTCTATGCAACTTCCCCGCAACGTCTTCAAGACAGACTGGTGCCCGATTTGGACCGCTGAGGCTGTAATCCCAGCAATCGTCCCACCTAGAATTTCCAAACTGGCGTACGTAGTGTATGCCGCCACGGGCAACAAAAATAAGTCAATGTCGCTGATTGTAGGAAAAGACCCTACGGTAGTAACATCTTTGTTGACAAAGCACATCGACATCAACGGCGACACGCGAGAGAGACCCGCTCAAATAAGACGTCATCCGGGCCTTCCGGGGAAAAGGATTTGACCGAGGATATTACACCGTAGAACCCATAAAACCAATGTATTTGCAGTTTTACAGAGAAAAGACGATCGATAACACGCCCGAGATCCAATTCGATGACCGGTACATAGGATCCACAATGGCTCTCTCTGAAAATGAATTTGAGAATGTCCTCGATAGGGTCGACTCGTTCAAACTGTATGACACAAACCCAGAGGCTGCTAGAATTTGGTTGAACGAAACCATAGAGCTAGGGTTAGCCTACAGAGCAGGTACCGAAAACTTAGAGGCCATCACAAAGACATACAAGGTTCAAATCACGCAGGTTCGTAAGCAGGAGGACTCACTACCGGAACTGCATATTACATGTAATGGTGTGGATACAGTCGGCAACGAGGCAGAGAAGGTTATGGTCCAGCTAGAGGGCATGAGCAAGTTCGAACTCACAATCACGTCGGTGCATGCAGACAACCATACCAACACCACTTTTATTAAAGGCACATCCCACTCCATTCCATCGGTATGTTGCACGAAGCATTCGAAAAGGCAGGTAACAACCACCCAGTTGCCACAATCTCCGCTGCCACAAATTCGGAGACCAACGCCCTCCTAAGGGCAAGGTCTAGAGCTGAATGGCGCAAAGGTACCCAAATAAAAAGTATGGACGTATTGTTCTCACGCAAAAGCAAAATACCACCTCCACCCACACAACCTAAGAAATTATACCAGGTCGCACTTATGAACGGTAGCACTATGACTCTTAACAAGGAGCAATCGACCGCGGTGGGACATTGGGGGTCAATCAAAAATTCTTTCATTCTAGACTCGGCTTTTGGCTGCGGCAAATCTACCACAGCAGCAGCAATGCTGTTACACACTAACTGGGACGACGAAGAAGTCGTACTAGTCACAGCCTTTCAGAACGCTGCGATTGTGGCGGCAGTGTCGGCGTTGCAACAGTGCACGCTAAAGGAATGCCGCCCCCTCCGGTACGTTTCTCAATCTCGTTGGTTTACTTTTTCTGCTCAGGAAAATACGCCATATGACCTCCCCCAGCTGATGCTGGACCTCAAATGGACGGAAAACGCGATGGACAATGACTTCAAAAACAGGGTAGAGAGTATGATCGAGGCCGAGAAAATGGTAAGGAGTTTTAAGATCACACAAGATCACATCCCAAATGCGGAAGAAGTAGAGGAATTCCAGGAAGCCGTGGAATGCTTCGCAGAGATATACGAATCAGTGGTAGAGGCATTTCTAAGTACGTATAGTCCGAATGTAGTTTTCACCACAGCGGACACTTTATTCTCGGCCCTCAATCAAAGAGAGGGCCGCATCCCTGAACCGCTCCGAAACATCTCTTCTATTATTATTGACGAAGCTTCCCAGTTCACGGAAGCAGGTTTAGTCTCCCTAATCGTACTGATCCCGAAAGCAAGATTTGTCCTCATAGGAGACGAAAATCAGCTCCCCCCCTTCATGTACAAGGAAGATGTTTTAGGGCACCGACTAGCCGTCCGGTCTGCCCTCTCAGTCGCCAGCTCCAGCAAAGGCATCGCGAGAATCAGACTCAACCAAGTTTTCAGAATGCCCAGATCGCTTTTGAGCCTCCCGGCTTCCCTATTTTATAGAAATAGGCTGCTATTCTCAGAGAAACCGGAGGATTCAGAAAACCCTCTTGCTCGATCTGGTTTAATTACACTTTCAGCCGCACCTTTCTTTTTCGTTGACGTGGCCTATGGAAGACAAAAGCCGTCGCAGCGGCACTCGCTTTACAACCCAGAAGAGGCACTAGCAGTCAGGGACGTGATAGAGCGGCTAGTGGAAAGCAGCACACGACAACTAGACATTGCGGTTATAGCCCTTTACCGGCAGCAGGTAAAGGAGATTAGATCGGTGTTGGCCCGGAGTAATTTGCACGATGTAACCGTCAGAACGGTAGACGGTTTCCAAGGGAGGGAACGGGGCGTAGTAATTGTCACAACGACGAAGTCCTCGCAAAACACTTCAAATTTCATATCAGACCCAAACCGCTTAAACGTAGCACTCTCTCGGGCAAAGAAAGCACTGGTCGTCGTGGGGAACTGGAGGGTGATGGCGGGAATCAGAACGTGGAAAGAGGTGACGGAGTTCACCTCGCGCAACGGAAGCACAATAACCCACCACGCCCCTCAGTAAACCAAAAGTTCTGTGATCCTAATATTCTTTTAGTTAGATTGGTTTTTTTCCCATCCGCTGTCTTAGAATTTTTTTTCTTCTTTCAAAAATGATTAGCTCACTTTAGTTTTTTCTTCTTTCAAAAATGATTAGCTCACTTTAGTTGTTCAAGTGTCACGCTTGTGTACCCATTCCACATCTCTTTATGGAAAAAAAAGTATTATACACTACCAGGAAATTATCAGCATATATATATTTATGAAATTAAAAATTGGTGAATATACTAATCAATAAGCTAAATTAATACGTAGCCTAACATTTTCTTCTTAGCAGTAACATTTTACTTTTTGCACTTACAAATACTTTTCACATATTTATTCAATTTACTTAATATATTAACTATAACTCATTTTCTTCTTTTTCGCCTTTACTATAATAATTAATCATTAAAAGTTTGTTTTCTCTATCAAAAGTATTAAGGCCACATACTAAATTCACGTATCCCCTTTCAAACTGTACGTATTTAGCGCAATATTGTCGCCAACTCATAGCATCCCGTTACAGAGTAAGTGGGTTTAAACATATCGGTCCGAGGACGGACCTGTAGTAAAGGGGGGAAGTGTAAGGTTTATGACAATGTTATCCATTAGCTCTTACTGACTTCCACTCTCACCCGGCTTCACCGTAGTCTGGGGAGGCGAGAGATCACTCTCGCCTCGCCAACTATAAAAGAGCCCGAGAAGTGGGAGTCGGGGAGGAGAGAGCCGGTCCGGGGTCGGCACTTGCCGATGTCGTAGGTGTCACTAACCGTATAGTATTAGTACGCAATCATATTCATATCTTATTCATATGTTATCATATTCATATCGAGCTCACATTCATATTCAATCACATTCATATCGTATTAATAATGTCGAAACTCAAATCTTATAATTATTGTAGTCATGTAATGTGAACCAGTATAAAATCATCTCTTTCTTGTCTGCGTTTTGGGACATGTAAGGGACAGGGACAGAAACCCGCGGAACTCTCACTATTCTATTCAAAGAAAATTCACTAGACAAATTTTCAATGGAGCAGGAATCAGCTTATCATACGAGAGAAGATTGAATTGGCTTGAATGCGAAAGCCTTCGAGAACTTCGTCTTTTCGATGACGTGTTCACTTTATATAGGATAGTACTCAAAGATTAGATATCGCTTGCCCAATTTTCTTGTCATTGTCTCATTGTACTAGAACTATAGGACATCATTGGGAACCCTTGTTGCCGTTGTGATGGACAAACAGATACTAGAAGAAATTTCTAAGAAAAGAGTTTTGAATTAATGGAACGCCCTTCCTTCTATTTTTTTCCATTCTCAGCTAGAAAAGTTGTTTTCAAGTTTCTTGAATCAATAAATATAGAGAGTAAAATTATGTGATTCTTATTATAACTCAAGTGTCTGCAGTTACTTTCAGACTTTCGCTTGGCCGTTGTTTTATTTATATTGATTGCCTTGTAATCTCTTATCCATAATTAAGTTCTTTTTGTGAATCTTTTATTGTATTAAATCATGTAAAAACTGAAATAAATCATAATCAGACTTTCAGGAATAAAAAAGCTTTCCAATTTCTCTGTTTCACTACAAGTTTTTTATTAAGTCTAATTATATTTCTATTCTCCAAATACTTTTCATATAACTACGAACTGAAACAAAAATTTTCAAAGTATCTATCCGGTAAAAAAAGCTTTTTAGCGGTATACATAGAAAAAATGTTTTTGCACAGTACTTTAGGTAAAAATTTGCAATATACTGTAGGCAACTAATCACACTTACAGCTGCACGATTAAAATAATCAAACGAAGATCATATATCCACTACACGAAAGTTTTTTAATGGTTCATTGATAAAGCAAAATTCCAGATTTTACTTGATAATAATCTAAACGGGAATGAGATGAGTTTCTTCTTTTTCTTTGGGAGGCTCAACTTGGGTGATCTGAGGGGGGAGAGCTTTATTGAGCCTTCTTCGCGCTTTCAGCACAGGCCTCCTATTAACGGCTCCATCCGCCGCTCCTCTGAGGTTGGCCTCGATATCATTCTTCTTCTGCAGGAATTGAGCTCGATGAATATTTTTTATGAGCAGTGAAAAGTTTCAACACCCAAAAAACTTCATCATTCACTTAAAGGCCAATTTTAGCTTGAATATGTATCTATGTACTTCTTCATCACATTCCTACCATTGTTTCAAGTCCCTGACCAACCCACAACTGTGTTCTTTTGCTTTCGTTTGAATATTGCGATGGTTTCAACCAAAATTCCAATAAAATTTGATGTTCGTGAAATTTAATGATATGAAAGCATAATACGACACAATTGAACAACTCACTCTGTACTTTCCACAGCATCTTTCTTTCCACACGCATTCGTAAGTGAAAAGAACTGCAAATAGAGATTGGGAGAAAAGGAAAAGAAACACTCGAAATCCGAATAAGTTATCGGAAAGAACTAACGAGTCAAGAGAACAAAGCCAATGGAGGCCATTCCAAAATAATTTAACAGTATTGCGATGACCTCGCAATGGGTCCAGAACAGATCCTGTAAAGTGTCCATTACTTTATTTTCTTCTCCAAAACTCACAAGATTTAGAAATAAAGTTTATTCGCATCAACTTTCTAATTCTCATAACTAAATATAGGCCTCCTGTCTTTCTAAAAAAAATCTATAAAAAAGCAAATGATTGAACTATCGCACAGAAAAAAGCTAGTTCACCGGGCGGGATCGAACCCAGACCATCTCGACTCAAACCCAGTGGTGTAATGGCAACACGCGCTCCCGGTTTGAGTCGAGATGTTCTGGGTTCGATTCGAGATGTTTATTACTCCACGGGGACACAATGCTATTCCGTGCGATAGTGTTATATGAAAGGCTCATATAGTAACACGCGCTCCCGGTTTGAGTCGAATTGGTCTGGGTTCGATCCCGTGTGCGATAACGATTTCTATGCGATAACTCAATAATTTGTCATCTTAACCAGGCGTCACTGCCTTTAAACTGTGTAACTTAGCAGTTGAATATTTATAGAAAGAGCCTTTAGAACGACGGGGGGAGGCTGGTTGGGGAAAGTTTTAGAATAATGAGTAGCAAGCAATTCTTCAAAGTCTCTAACAATTCTTTTGCCCAATCTTCATAATTTCTCAGCCCTTTTTTCTCACTTGAAAGAATTGCTGAATCCTTTTACTTTCAGGTCAAGCAAGACCTTAAGAATCGCTCGCTTACCTTAACCTCACCTCATCTTTTCACTGAGAAAGTGGTCGTTTTTGAAATTCTAGTTTTATGACGGTGAAGGCGGTTTTTTTAAAACTGATTTTGAAGATAACTACAGAAATGATTTTTTTTCTTCCTCTCCCATAAATTATTTTTGATTTGCCAAGTTCAGGAATTGAAAAGTCCATGACCTTCAGTGGATCGTCCGTTGTTCCTAGTGCACTCGTCGACGAAGGGATTGTGTGATGATTATAGACGAGTGTGGTTCCATTATAGAGCAAACTCCAGGTAAGAGAAGTAGTCCATTGCGGGCGAGGTGTCCACTGGAATTTGCCTTGCGTCTGTTGAACCTGAAGCAAGCTTTCACATGAAATGATTGAAGTTTCGCTTTTCAAAACCCTTGCTCGTTCATTGTCAGCTATTGGGCTACAATTCATATATTACGTTCATCTAAAAAAATTACCTACTAATTATAACGACTGAAGCAAATAAATCCTTTTCTTTCTGTACAAAACCTTTCAATTTTTGCAAGATTTCTGCTTTATAGTTTCTTCTTATGATTTCACTGAAAGATTCCTTCTGTTTGCTCAGATATTAGATGTCCTATGCTAGAATAGAACACTGACCTGAAGCTTCTGCCGATAAGGCTGAAGAATTTTCTCGATTTCGCTCTTCCATCCTCCATCCTTGTTGCAATGGTCCGTGTCGCAAGAGCATGTAATTGTCAGAAGTGCACTCTCGAGTGCATGAATGCAACCAGTTGCCGAGTGTTTTTTACATTTTTGCTTTCCAGTTTGATGTCTTTCCATCAGTTGAGCCATACTTGAGGTGTCGACTTTGAACAAGGTTGAGTAGATATTTCCATTTCCGCATTCTTTATCACCTGGCTTCACACCTGTGCATTGCTGAAAAGTGAATAATTTTTTATTGTTAAGAATGAGACAAGTCAATATTGTGCTTTCAATGTCTTTTTATAATAAATAAAAACATTGTTGCAAAAGTTTTTACGGCTACGGTTTACGGCGAAACATAGGCGCGAAAACATATAAGGCTCCTGAGCCTTCCGTTTTGCATCTCTAACCATGTTCTTGTACCGCTCTAACTCTTTTTGATCCTTTATCAATAAACATCTAGAATTAAATCACCGATAACAAGGCTTTTTGGCTCAAGAACTGGAGTTTTCGAAAACTTGTGATAACAATATTCATTCAACATGCAAACAGCTGAAATTATAAAAAAACCTTCAAAAAATTGGATGAAAAGAATATGATGTAACATACAATTGCCGAGCTTGGGATCAATGCCACGCATCCAAGAAGCAGAAAAATTTTCAAGAGCATTCGGAATTCGATTGACTGAAATTTTTGTGTCTTAACACTATATTTATCCAGTTTTCTTTCAATTGAGGATCTTTTTGTGAGAAACTTATTTAAAAAATTGTTTTTGCAAGGACTGACATATGTGAATTCTCAACTCTTGAGTCCTCATAAACCTTGCATAAGAAAATCGTTCAATTGAGATACCCCTCCAATCTTAACTATCAAACAAAAAACTTTTAATAACAAAAAAACATTATGTTAACTGAAGTTTTTCTTCTTCTTGATACCACTCTCTAAGATAACTTTCTATACAATTTTGAAATCTTTAACGAAAGCCCAATTACCCTGCGGGGGTTTGAACTTGTATAACTCAAGGTTTCTAATGCATTAACTAAATCTAGGGATTTGCTAAAGTATGAAGAATTTTACCGTAAATAAAACCTCCGACTCAAATATAAAAAAAAACCGTCCGTGTTTCAGAAAATTGAATGCAAGTTTTCTCACAAGAAATCTAGATGTTCTATTTTCTAAAACAACTTTAGACGCGAATCAGGCTAAGCAATGAAGAAACTGACCGCTTTTGTTGCGTAAAACACCAGAGAATGAAATTATAGAGGAGAAGGCAATAGTATACAGGGTAGGCCCAACCCAAACTTTGTATTCAAATTACTTATTTATCTTCATGTCCTCATTCTAATTTCTAATTAGTGATCGCTCTCTTTCTCTAATAACTCTCCGATGAACTTCATTGCTCGCATACGATTCTCCGGGGATATTTCCCTCGCTTTCTTCCGTTTCATTTTCTTCGCCTCACAAGGACGCGTTTGGTCGTTTCTCAAAAGTCTCGTCCATTTTATTAAAACTTAAGAGTTCTTCTTAAAGGTCTATTATATCTTACGGTTAGCGAATTCAGGTTGTTTTGAATGTTTTCTTAAGTTTTGCAAGGTCTTCTCAGCTGCAGAAGAATCGTCGGCAGCGAACTGCGAAGCCGAAAACGAAAATCTCACACGTCTGCATGTTGTCCTGGGTTAATTTTACTGAATTTCTTCTTCGCCAACAAATCATTCAAAAAATTTCAGAAAGTTCCCATTCTTCTTCTTCTCGTTTTCTTGGCCAGATCGACTCGAAATCATTTTTCGCTTGCTTCGTTTACTCCGGTAGAGTTTAAAAGTTTTTTTTCATTTTACTTTTCTTTATCATCCTTCTTGAAACCATGATTTTGCAATGCTATTATTATTACATGTCCTTACAACACAAGAAGAAAAAATAGTTCGTGTTCAGATAAACAAACTCATCTTTCGTTATTCTTTCTATTTTTCGCGTGTTCAACAAGTTATCAGGCCATCGAAGATCCGAGATCGAATATAATTTTTAACTGATAGATAGAAACATTCAAAAGAGTTTTTTGTTATAGGAATGTCTTCTCTATCCATTGGGGTTCTTCATTCGGACTGTCGAACATTGTACGTCTGAAAACCCCATGTGCTTCTTCGTTATCAACATCGACCTCAGCAACCGCAGTGAAGTCTTCTTCCCTGAAAAAGCGTCCTACACGGACGGTGGATGCCAAGAACCAGATATACTCGGCTTCAAACCATATGATAGGTCCCAATCCTTCTTTTCGATTAGATTTAGGTGTAATACAACCAGATGCAACAATATGAGTCTGAGCCACGTCAAGGACCAAATCCATAACATCCTTCGGCCTTACCGGATGGCATTTCTGGTTAGAATCTTTCAGACTATTAAGTTTAATTTTTTTTGTAACTGGGAAATTGTTCTATTGCTCACAAAATTAGAACATGTTTGAGACGTTTTGAAGTCAACGATCATCTTCGGCTCGATATCAAGCACAACTTGTGTTGTGAAGGTGTTGGGAGCATAGTTCAACAAAGATGACTTGCAACCGAAAGAAAAAAATTTTAAAAGACCGCTCTTTGAGCGGTGATTCTGGAGTAATGAAAACGAAGTATAAATAAAGGGCAGAGACGGATGAGCTTCTCTTTATTCTAGACTTCTTCACTCAAAAAATTATTTTTCCAAAATTTTCAAAAGTGCTGGTGACACAACTTAAGAGGAATTCGCTGTGAAATCTGTACAAGCTGAACTTTCTTCAAGTAAAGAACATCACTTTTTGCAGCCCACTGCTCCGAAGGCTCCAAAGTCCAGAGTAAGCTTTCAATCTTATGCTTTTCCGATGGCGATTGCCAAAATCTTAAAAATTTGAAATTGGTTTTCATGGAAAGGTTTACAGGACACGTGACATCCACAACGTGTCACACTCGAGCGTAGCGGTTACTTAAGTCAGGGTTGTAGGAATTACTGTTTAAGGCTCACAGTTCAATAAAGGCAGCGTGCGAACAAGTTTATTTCCCTCGTACTGTGAAATCCTGCAGATAAAGAACTTATAAACTTGACATAAACGGAGCGGTTAGGAGAATTTTTGTCTTCAAGGAAGCCTCACGACTATTTCACGAGTAACCAACAATTTTAGAAATGCAGCCGAAGCCGATCAGAAGATCATAAGTCGGGGATAGCAGTAATTCTCAGTTTAGTGACTGTGGCTATCAGTGGAATTGCTCTGACAGGTGAGTTTCTTGGAATAACCAGGAATTTCTTTTAAATCAATTCGTTCTCTCCAACAACGAACTTTTTTCTTGAAACATTTGCTTCTTTTCATTAAAGAAGAAACTCGTAGTTTTTACTTGAAAAAAACATAGCTTTGGCAGTAAACTCGAATCAATGGAGTCAAATGTGTAAAACTTACTGTCTCAGCCATCTCGACCTCAAGTATTAACTGTCTTGAGCTTTACAAACATCCTGGAGCTTCTAAGAGAGGAAAATTGAAGTTAGAGTTGTGAAAAAAGAACATAGCTCACAAGCGCAGTTGAGAGTTTAGAAAAACTTACGGTCTTTGAGCTTAGGTTTCTACAATAATGATAAGCTCTCCCTTCTCTGCCCGTAACATCTAGCTCGCTAATCGTTATTCCAGACTATTCCAAACATGAAGTTAGAGTAGGAATATGACGGACCGGTAGAAAGTATCGATAAAATTTCTTTGCAGACTGTAATCTGTGAAAACACCAAAACCACCGCAAAAACACTATTTTTGGCCCTTTTTCGGTTTTTTTGGTTTGCTCTCGAAAAATTTTCCGACACTTCGAAAAAAACTTTTGTTGGACCTTTTTTTAACGAAATTTCGGAAAAAAAGTATTTTCGAAATTTTGGTTTTTCGAATTTTCGAAACAAGGTTTTTTTGGTTATTTTGTTTTTTGAATTTTCGAAAGAGTTTTTTTCGACTATTCTGTCTTTCGAAAAAAAATTTTTTTCGACTAAATCGTTTTTCGAATTTTCGAAAAAAGTTTTTTTTCGAAAATTATCGAAAAAAGTTTTTTTTTCGAAAATTATCGAAAAAAAAAAACCAAAAAAACGAAAAACGAAAAGTGAATGGCTCTGGTCAAAGAAAGATTTCCCCGGAGCCTATTGAAGAAGGGAACTTGTACCTCACGACGGCGGAGAAGGTGAGGCGGGTGCCCCTCCGGTCTACGGTGAAGGCTTCGGTGGCAACCACTTATCTCCCTGCTTAATTGAACCCCCTTTTTCCAATTATACTTATTTTTGAAGACAATTTTCTAATGTGTGCTTGCTGATACTTTTTCGAGTACGAGTCACCTAATTGAAGTCTATAATGTAGTCAAGATGTGAAAAGAAGATCCAAAAACAAGATCAGAGAAGAGTTCTGAATGCAACTAAAGTCGATCCGACAGGAATGTTGGTTATGGTTCGGACTAAACGGCCTTAAGGTGTCCACTACTCGAAAGAGACAGGAATACTGCATTCTGAGCAATAGGACTGAGTGAGAAAGAAGCCGATCACTGTTACAAGACAAAAAAATATCAAGTATTTTTGAAGATATGAAATAATTTTCGTACGACCCTTTTTTGAATATTCTAGTGAAGCCTGGAACAAGATTGACCTAACGCTATGTAAGAAAGTAGATTCTGTAAGGTTTATGACAATGTTATCCATTAGCTCTTACTGACTTCCACTCTCACCCGGCTTCACCGTTGTCTGGGGAGGCGAGAGATCACTCTCGCCTCGCCAACTACAAAAGAGCCCGAGAAGTGGGAGTCGGGGAGGAGAGAGCCGGTCCGGGGTCGGCACTTGCCGATGTCGTAGGTGTCACTAACCGTATAGTATTAGTACGCAATCATATTCATATCTTATTCATATCTTATCATATTCATATCGAGCTCACATTCATATTCAATCACATTCATATCGTATTAATAATGTCGGAACTCAAATCTTATAATTATTTTAGTCATGTAATGTGAACCAGTATAAAATCATCTCTTTCTTGTCTGCGTTTTACGACATGTAAGGGAAAGGGACAGAAACCCGCGGAACTCTCACTGGTAGCAGCGAGTGGTTCTAACTCAGAGAGTCCGCGGGTCGGGCGCCCTGTCTTATTCTCTTCTTACTCTTGCTATGTGAACTTACGGCGGTGCGGGGCGCCGTCGCATTTTTGTTAGTTGTTATGTGGTTGCCGCGAAGGATCATTCCGCGATGCCGACGACCGGAGGGAGCAGGTGCGTCGATGATGTTTTCAGGGTTCGTAAGGCCAAGGGTTGTTTTAGGAGGCAAGTCGACTACCTCCTGTAGTATGATAGGATTAGCCGGGGTTTTCCATAAGAGCATTCTCGGCCGGCTTTCTCTCCATCCTCTCTTTCCCCCCCTCCCTTTATATGCGCAGAGATATAGAAGTCAGTTATTGAGAATTTGTTGTTTGCCTGCGCGACGGCGTTTGTTTTGTTGTAAGGAATTAGTGTTTGCAGGCAGCTCCCTGCTTGGTGATTCGCTGCTGTGTTTCGCCAAGTATTAAGAAATTCAAAAAAGAGAAAGGTAAAGAGAAAAAAAGATAAAGAGAAAGAAAAAGAGAAAAAAAAATTTTTAAAAAGAGAAAAAAGAGAGCCCTGCTTGGTGATTCGCTGCTGTGTTTCGCCAAGTATTAAGAAATTCAAAAAGAGAAAGATAAAGAGAAAGAAAAAGTAAAGGAGTAATGAAAAAGAGAAAAATAGGAAGAAGAAATAAGGAAAAGAAGCCAGGAAGAGCAAAAAGAGAGAAAAGGGGAAAGAAAGGAGATATAGATAACAACAACAAAAAAGAGAGAGAAGTAAAGGAATATGAGTAGTCGAAGAAAACGAGGAAAATAATTAAATAACTGTTAAGTTAATTTCGAAAGGTGATGAGTAAGTAGCGGCAGAACGTTCGAACGCAAGATTGCGGCCAGCGGCAGAGCGAAGGTTAGTCCCCTTACCTTCAGCGAGTTTTCGGGGCAGCGTCCCGAGTACTCGTCTCCGAAAAAGTTAGTTAGTTAACCCCATCGCTTCGTCATTCTTGATCACACCGCAAGTCGAAGGTAAGTTATCTAAACTTTGCAGATAGAAAAGAAATGGAGAGGCATTCCATTCAAATTTTTCCTTCACAGCGAGGGCAGAGGCCCTGACACTTGTCGCTTTTCCCCTTTGAGCTAGAGAGAACGAAAGCGAATTTGAATGACGCTTTAGAGTATTGCGCTGACATACGGGAGGACCAGAGGCCTTTGTGTTAAGGTCAGAATAGTGGATATGAGAGAAAAGTCCCTCTGCCATTTGTAACCACGTTTTACGAAAAGAACATCATTTTGTATGGATGTCTAAAGAGAAAAGCAATCAGAGAGAAATAATGCGTCATCCCCTGCCCCTCTTACTCTTTGTCCTATACTTTCTATTTCTACTTCCGAACCATCATTCAAAAATCAGATGCATTAGCGACCTCTTGTCGCCCACTTTCAAAAAAAACTGTATATTTCTTACTAATGGTGGTAAGTACGGTACTCTCTTTATAAAAATAGCAGCAGACCATCACATTCCATCTCAGATTTCAATCAGGATAACCCATTCCAGCAACCGGGATACGTCATGCCATTCGATCCTAACAGGTGTCCCCGTAAAAGATACAGCCGTTAACATATCATAATCCCCTCTCTCTCCCTCACCAAGCCATTATCCCCCCATTCCCTTCGGTAAAGAGAAATCTTCTAAATGGGTTCAAAGTATTAGAGCTGTCTGATCACCGAGAAAGCTTATCTTAGAAGAAATCAAACCTCCCGACACAAACCATTCTTCCCCTCCCTCCCAGCTTCCCTTTCTCTTACAGTCCTATTTGTTTTCTATGACCGTCTTGCCCCTCCCCCCTCTCTGATCATTCAACTGTCCCGCCTCCCTCCCATCTCTGATCAACATTCAAATGGATGTTCTACTCTGTAAACCATAGGGCACTTCTCTACAAACTCGGTTGTCCTGGGGTTGACTCCTCTCTCCTTTCTCTAGTGCAATCTTTCCTCTCTGACAGGGTGCAAGTTGATGATTCGTTTCTGACAACCGCGTGCAAGTTGATGATTCGTTTCTGACAAACAATTCGTTTCTTTGAAAGTTTTTCAGGGTAGCTCATTAGGACCTTTTTTGTTCACTTTTTTCATAAATGATATCGTTGATTGGGCAACCAAAACCCCGCGAAATTCGACTACTCAATTGATAATTTTCGCCTTTCTTACGTACGAGAAACCCGTGATCTTGGATTCATCATTGACCAAAAGCTCCGATTTTCTTCCCATTGCAAGTACGGAGTAGCACTCGATGACAGACTGGTCGAGCAGCCAGCCTCATCGTATTAACTGCTTAACAAACCAACAAACAAAATGAACATCCTTTCAAATATACCCACATATCATTGTAAGGTTGAAGGTAGACTTGTTTTCAAAACTAATGAATACTCTCTGGTTAAAGGCAATCAATGTAATAATGCTAGGTGTGTAATTTGTAAAATTACCAACTTTGATAATATCGTTACGAGTTGTACTACTAATAAAAAATTCATCACTAATAAACCTATAGATTCTACATGCAATACTAAGAATGTAATATATTTAATAACTTGTACTAAATGTAATACACAGTATGTAGGAGAGACCACGCAAACTCTCAAGAAACGCATATCACAACATAGATACCATTTCAAGAAAAATATACTTAACACCTTTTTATGTAATCACTATAAAGACACGTTTCACTCAGATGACGATATTAAAATTGATATTTTGGATCATGCAACTGAATTAAGAAATAAGGAGAATTATTGGATAAGATTACTAATGACAGCCTACCCATACGGACTAAACGATCAAATACAAGGTTATGGTCTCATATCTGACAATATTAACCCATTGGAAAAGATAAAACAACCTTATCATAATCTACCTATAAATATCCCTAAGAAAGCTCCAAAAAGACATAAAAATAGACGTAGAACAATACCCAGTTACAAGGCCAGAGAATTAAACATAATTCTGGATAATATACTAAAAATTAAGAATGGTAGGCAACTATATCTAGAATATAAGAAACTAAGAGTTAAAGAGAAAGATAAACTCATTAAGTTTACTCTCACTAATGAGTTTTACCGTTTAGAAAACAAACAAAAAGTTTTAATAACAAGTTTAATTTGCGACTATTTTTGGAAAGGACAGAAAGAATACTTAAAAGAAGAAATAGACAAAGTCAATATTAAACTCACATACCATGGAAAATATATGGACAACATTCCTCTCAATCGCATTTTTAACAAAGCACTCAATCATCATAAAAATGAAGATTTTATGAAAACGATCAACAAACCTTTCAAATTTCGTATAATATATAAATTTAAAGATCATATAAGTAAATATATATTCAATTACAACACTTTTTTTAAGAAAATTGGACTGTCATCGGATTAATAAGATATCAAACGAAAAATGTGCATGTCATAAATACCCTAATCTCATAGACAAAACCCTTGGACATATGTACAGGTGATACACATTGCACCCCTTATCCAATTCTACAAAATATTCTCAATAAAGGCACTAAATACAGGATTAACACTTCTAGCTCTAGTAAAGAATACATTATTAACGAAATCAAAGAATCTATATCTCTTACCATAAATAAACTTACAAAGAAATATAATCTCAACTATATAAATAGAAATAAAATTAAAGAAACATTAAATACATATTGCATAGATAAAATAACTGTTTATTTAGATAAATTTCACTATAATGACAACATAGAATACAGAAAGATACAATATGCTGTTAATCAATTACAACAAGAATTCATAATCACTCCTATAGATAAAGCTACCAACAATTACGCATTCATATGTAAGAAAATCTATCTCAAATTTTTCAATGAAGAAATGAATACTAGTCATAATAACGTCAAAACATATCAACCTATTACATCTCCCAGCATCATTGAAATTATCAACAGTCATATGAAACAAACCATATACTTCAAAATAGATACTATGAACTTAAAACCATTTCAAATTCCACAAGTTTATGGCATACCTAAAATGCATAAAAACCCTATCAAATTCAGATTCATTACTGGCGCATCCAATAGTAGTCTTAAACCCATTTCTATTGAATTACAACTCATTCTCAAACATTTATCAAAACATTTCAAAAATTACTGTAAACTAACTAGCGAGAGAAAGGGTATTAACCACTTATTCTCTATACTAAATACAAAACCATTATTAGAAGCATTGAAACCAACAAATAATAAGAATAGAGAAATATTTTGTGCAGACTTCACATCTTTATTCACCAATTTACCTCACGATGTAGTTAAACGCAATATGGATAGTCTAATTAAAACATGCTTCAAAAACAGTGGTTATGAAGCTATAACAATCAAAGGTTATTCTACTTATTATACTAACGACACTTCACAAAAAAGAACTTATTTGCCTTATGAAATTTATAAAATGATAACTTACATTCTAGAAAACAGTTATGTTACATATAACTGTACTCTATACAAACAAAATAAAGGAATACCTCAAGGAAACAATGCTTCACCACAATTAGCAGATCTAACATTAGCCATGATGGAGTTCCAATACATTAATAAAAATATAGATAGATATCATATATTAAATAGATCTTTACACTGTACATTCATATATATTGACGATCTACTACACATTTCAGATAAAACCCAAGAATTCGTAACAATAACCAAAGAAATGTACCATAGTTCACTAACTCTGGAACAGACAAATATCAATAAGAATACAGCCGATTTCCTAGATCTCAATATAAAACTCGAGGAAGATGGAAATAATAAACTTAAACTGTTTAATAAAACAGACGAGTATAACTTTAAAATACTTAAATATCCTCATTATACTTCTAATATACCTATATATATTGGACTTAATACTATATATACAGAAACACTTAGGTTTACTGACAATTGCACACACTTTGAAGACTTCCTCAAGAGAATGCGCGGTATGATTAACACATATCAGGAAAATCGATTTCCAGATCATATTTCTCACTATCTAACAGTAAAACTTATCCTAATGGTGTACCCCAAGGCAGTTCCTTGGGGTCATTATTCTTCTCAATCTTTATTAATGATATTTTCGATGTTTTCCCTCATGGTGTACATTGTTTTCTGTATGCTGATGACATAAAACTTTTTTCTGAATGCCCAATTTCAATGCAAACAGCTATTAAATCGATAGTTGACTACGCTCTTAATTGGAGCCTTACCATCTCCATACCTAAATGCTTCGTTACCAACTGTGGCCCTCGTAATCCAAAGTCAATATACTTCATTAACAGAAAAACTTAGGTTTACCGATAATTGCACATACTTTGAAGACTTCCTCAAGAGAATACGCGGTATGATTAACACATATCAGGAAAATCGATTTCCAGATGATATTATACTTAATAGGATAATTAAAACTCTAAACAGAAATCCTAAAATACAACTTAAATATAATACTGTAAACTATAGAATTACGGAACATATCATAGAACTGTTAAGAAATAAAGAAAAATAGACCACTACTACAAACTACAATTAGTTGTTGCTCTAGATTGCTTCAATACATTCCCGCTCATTACTTTTCAAAAATGCTTGGATAGCATTCTCTATCTCATCTTCCAGTTCTTCATTATTTTGTTTTTCATCAATTTGCTTTATTTTTTATTTTGTTTATATGTGTTTATTTGTTTTTGTTTTTGTTTTTTATTTTGTATTGTTTAATTCTAAGCTATTCGTTATAATTATACTCGTTTCTCTCTGGGCACTCACTGATGAGCCCCACCCAGAGAGAGCAGAAGTCTGTCTGAGTTGGGGCGAAACAGGCTTCTGCTACATTATATTTTCAGCAGTGATATCTTAATGTAAATAAATTAAATTTTATCAACTCTTTTACCTTTTTTCTATAATAATAATTAACGGCAATATACTACCTTCATCTAGTACAATCGAAGACCTGGGCATACTTTCCATGAGAAGCTCAGTTTTACAAACCATATTAATGTAACCGTAAATAAGGCTCTCAAGTGCATAAATCTAATCTTGAGGGCTTTTAAAACATCTTCTATTTCGGTCTTAATACGAGCATACAAGTCCTATATTCTGCCTATACTCGATTATGGGACGGAAATCTGGACCCCTGTGTCTATTGGCCTAGTTAATGATCTGGAAAGGGTTCAGAGAACCTTCACACGTAGAATACTTTATAGAACTGGCCGAATTAATTTGAGTTACAGTTCTCGTTTTCATTCCCTTAACCTCAACACCTTGAATACAGAAGAACTATTGCTGATCTTTGTTTCGTGCACAAATGTATTCATGGCAACTTTGTGATGGATTACTCTTCTCTATTTACGATCTTACCCTCACCTTATCCTAATAGGTCATCGCACTCATTACAATTAGTACTTCCCTTTAGAAACTCTCGCTCGAATAATACTTGTGCCTCTCGTGTTAATGATATCTGGAATAATTTGCCTGAAAATGTAGTAATATTAAAATCATCCATTGCGTTCAAGAAGACGTAAAATCCATCAGAAGACGTAAAATTCTTTGATCGCTTTGCCCATACTTTCTAACTCGCTTGTTTTCTCCTCAAGCGTTAGCCTCATTTCCCATTCTCACACCTCACCCTGCATTTTACCCTCTCACAGCGTCCAAATCATTAGTTTTTAATTGCTAAAAAATTAATCGTAAACTCTGTCTCGCGCAAATCTTTGAATATCGTGCGCAAATCAGGATGCTCTTCATCATGATTCCTGTAATTTAACTTCTAATTTGAGGCTACCAGAAGGCAGTTGTGGTCGGCCACGATTGGGGCGGAGCCGTGGTCTGGAGAGCAGCTCTTATGTACCCTGATGTGATCGATAAGCTCATAATCCTGAATTGTCCTCATCCCGGCGCCTTCAAGCATCTCCTCAAAACCGACTCGAAACAGTTCAAAAACAGCTGGTATTGTCTCTTTGTATTCTCTTTCAATAATTCTCATTCGCAGTATTCCAACAAAAACCGTATTTCTAGGTACATCTTCATGTTCCAATTGCCTCGTCTACCGGAACTTGTAGTTGCAGCGGAAGATTTCAAGATGATGGAGGAAATGCTTAGAGGAAGGAAAGGCGGAATCAAGAATCGAGACAACTTTACAGACGAGGACATGGAAGCATGGAAGTACTCATTTTCTCGTCCAGGTAGGTTTAATTCCTTCATGCGTAGAACGAAGAATCGCTCGTTACATTCCTTCTGCTTCCGGAGGGAAGATCTATTTCTTTAACTATTTCAGAAATTAACTCAATAACGTTTCATTTCCACTTGTACAATTCAAACGACAGGTCTTCATTGTTTCTACCAGAAAAAATATCCTCAAAAAGAAAAGAAAAAAAAAACGGTTCCAATCATTCACAAACTCTGAAATGAAAGCGGTAAAAAATTTTTTCATCTCTTTCGAAGCGAAACCGTACCCTCACTGGAGCAGAATTTAAAAGTTGAAAAGCACAAAATGCATATAAACAGCATAGGTCACAAGCAATCTTGCAAATTTTGTAAAACTAAAATTCTCACAGCGTAGAGTCTGAAATAATTATTAACTATTATAAAACAATTACTCATAAGTTTATGCGAATGCAATAGTTTAACAAGTCAAAATAGGCGACTGAACACGAAATAATTCATGGGAAAGTAACAAAAAAAGGGGTCCAGCGTAAAACATGAAGATCGCCGTTCCACTTCAGTTATTGACCGCATCTTATAATGATAAAACGATCGAAAAGGGGAGAAATGATAAGATTACAATGAATTACCGACACTTTGTACCGCGTCACTTTGTATACGACACTTTGTACCCGACACTTTGTACCCAGTCACTTTGTACCGCGACACTTTGTACCGCGACACTTTGTACCGCGTACGGCCTCGTTAGCTAAGCCGTACGGCCTCGTTATCGTAAACTTTTACTAAGCCTAAGCGTTTTTTAATGTAAAAATATGTTTTAATGTAAAAATAAAACGCGCGGCCTCACTCAAGTCGCGGTACAAAGTGACGGGGTACAAAGTGTCGTATACAAAGTGACGCGGTACAAAGTGTCGTGATACGGATTACAATCAGGTTCAAGTCATATTCTAGTGATCATTAATCAATCAGAAGATGATTGATTCGCCGAATACCAAATGAAAACCTGTATCATCAACTGCCTGGGCGGTAGTATTCCTGATTAATTTTGGCTCCTGGTTCGAACAAAACAAGGGAAGTTTTGCCGGTGGCGCACACTCCGTCCCAAACCATGACTTTTGCAGGATGGGAAGCTCTATGCAGGAATCCACCGGTATGATTAGCTGCCTGTGAGTCCCGAGCAAGCACTCGCACATTTTGAGGGTTGTAGGCCTCTTCCACAGTGAACAGCTTCTCATCCGAGAATACTCTCCTGAGTTGAGCACTGCCGCGCGTCCAGAGGATTAGGGTGCGGCACCTTTTGAGTCTTTTCTCCTTGTTCTTTAGAGTTAGGATGGCAGCCTTTCTAGTACAAGATTGCGAGGCGTTGAGATCTTTAGCGATGCGCGCATTTGATCGACCACGTTTGTGCAAGTCCACAATGATAGAGCGTGCTCTATGAGAGACCACCATTCTTTTGAGAATTGATCAAATGATATGAAATTTGAACCATGTAATAAAAAAACATATGAGAAGAACATGTGTAGAAATTGGAGCTCAGCGTATACTACAAATTGAATTATAAACGCCGAAAGATTGGTTTGCGAATAAATGGGCCACCCTGTATAAAAAATGTTAAACCGTTTGAATTCGTTCTTGCTGATGTTAAACTTTCTCAGGAGACCATTAGTTGAAATTAACTAAGTTAAGAACTTGATCACTTGCTCTTCTTTTTTCTCTTCTTTTACATAAACACGTTTGGTTTGTAAGGATCGGCCTCAAAAGATCGCCCTCAAAAAAGAAAGGATCGCTCTCAAAATTATTTCGCCAGTTCCTTGTTAATTTATGACGAAGTAGTTTTTCGAAAAAGTTCATGCTTTTTAGAATTTATGTTCAAGTTGCCTCTGATCGCGGACCCATCGAGTCAACCTCATCCATGCATACGGAAGAAGTTCGCGCTGCGAGCATGTCTAATCTTCCCCACTTCTTTCGTTCACAAGGTATGACTGAAGAACCAGCTCAATTCGCTTTCAATAGCTGGGCATCCAGTACTGGTAAACAGTACGATTCAGCCCTGCGTGCATGGGAATAGTTCTCTGGCTCTGCATCTACTCTTTCAACCACCCTTCGTACGGGCACATTCCACAAGAGCCGCATCTACCACTACTGCACGAGTTGCGGGTCTTTCATCAGAACAAATTCTTAAGGCAGCTAACTGGGCAAAAATGGCACAACGTTTGAGAAATTTTACTACAAAGGGGATTCATCCTTCTATTTTCAAACTGCTGTTCTTTCTGCAAGGTTAAAGATTTGAACAAGGCATATGACATATATACGAGACCTTTCGAACCTGTTACGTCCAAGACTATCTCTCGTTGGATAAGAATAGTTCTAAGTGAAGCTGGATACCCTTCGTACGGGGCACATTCCGCAAGAGCCGCATTTACTACTACAGCACGAGTGGCGGGTCTTTCATCAGAACAATGACATATACGAACTTTCATTTGTCAATGACATATACGAACAATGTTGTATAATAAATATTTTACTTCAACAAACTGTGTTTGTCTAGCAAAATATGACATTATACCCCATTGTTGTATATGTCATATGCCTTGTTCAAATCTTTAACCTTGCAGAAAGAACAGCAGTTTGAAAATAGAAGGATGAATCCCCTTTGTAGTAAAATTTCTCAAACGTTGTGCCATTTTTGGCCAGTTAGCTGCCTTAAGAATTTGTTCTGATGAAAGACCCGCCACTCGTGCAGTTGTGGTAGATGCGGCTCTTGTGGAATGTGCCCGTACGAAGTGTGGTTGAAAGAGTAGATGCAGAGCCAGAGAACTCTTCCCTGCACGCAGGGCTGAATCGTACTGTTTACCAGTACTTGATGCCCAGCTATTGAAAGCGAATTGAGCTGGTTCTTCAGTCATACCTTGTGAACGAAAGAAGTGGGGAAGATTAGACATGCTCGCAGCGCGAACTTCTTCCGTATGCATGGATGAGGTTGACTCGATGGGTCCGCGATCAGAGGCAACTTGAACATTGATTGCTCGAGCATCAATGACGCGCAGTTTGAGGAATTAAAGGGTAGACGTTGTGACTGGGCCATTCCGGAGTCACTAAAATAAGAGACTTAATCTCTTCAGAAATTGTTTTTGTTATTGTTCTCGCAACAAAATTGAATTGTGGAAAAGCGTACCCTTCTAATCCTCGCCGACTGTGGGCGAAAGCATCACAGCCAAGTGCGCCTGGATCTTTTCTATAGGAAAAGTAAGACGCACATTTGGCATTAAGTCTATCGAAAACAGATCAATCGTTGGCTCTCTAGACAAATGGCATAGTCGGAAGTTGTTCAGAAGGGAGATGATTTGGGCGTGCTTGGTTACTCGCATCGTGAAGATTTTGATATTTTCTCGTGCTTTGTTGTGCCGGTGAGACGATGCGGAAGAATACTGGTGGCCATCTTTTATCTCCAAAATTCACTTTAATTCCCACTCATCTCACAAACACTGCTTCCTTTCTCACTCACTTACGCTCACTTCCCCCCGATGATTATCTGTATGAAAGTTTCGACGTTGAGAGCCTATATACAAACGTATTGAACAAAGATGCGGTTGATGCGGTTATTGATATTTTACAATCAAATCTTTCTCGCTTCTCTCTACTAGGTATGTCTATTTCTGATGTTGAAGAATTGCTTATTTCTTGTCTCAGTTATATATCATTCCCTCGCTTAGTTCCCATTCCCTCGCTTAGTTCCCATAGAGGAAGGTGACCCATTAAAAGCTCTCTAAGCCAATCGATATCCCGCTGTTATGCCCACCCCAAAGCGCAACAGCCGGATGTTTCGACTGCCTGAAGAAAAATGAAGAAATGAGAAGTCTGGCTGAAAAGATGGAAAAACTGGAGGCCGCCGTGGAAAAATTCGAAAGGATGAGCATTCCGGTCGTCCAAGGTGAGTCTCAGCAGAAGAATGCAGATGTGACTAATTTAATGGAAAGAATGACCAAGTTGGAGGGAAGCCTCGAGAGAATTGAGAAGACTTTAGCTCAGTTAATGTCTTCCACTCAATCGATCGCAACTGCCCATCCTCATAACCGTCAATCCCTTCTTTCTCAAAATCTACCTCCCCAAATGCTAGCGTATGAAGCGGCTAGGAAAGCTCTAACAGATGACCGCGTCATACTGAAGGAAAAAGCGGAGACTTTGGTCGTCGTCGGCCTTCCAGAAGAAGAAACCGAGGCGGCCACGAATGCAGTGGACCGGCAGTTCTTGCGTTCACTCTCCCAAGAACTCGGATTTCCCGAAATCTCTACCGCTCAATTCATGCGCCTAGGGAGAATCGAGAATCGACGCCGAATCTTGAAGACTTCCCTAGGCTCAGAAGATCTTCGTTTTGAGACTCTAAAGCTCATCCGAAGACGACGTCCAAGCTGCCTTGCTTCCTTCCCTCACGCGTACATACGCGAAGATCTAACCAGAGAAGGCTTGCAGCTTGAGAAGGAGGTCAAGTTGTTGGCTCGAAATTTGAATCAAGAAGAGAGAAAATGGAGAGTTGTGGGTACCACACTTATTCCTATCCGTCACGCCCAGCCCTTCCATGCCCAGTCCCACCAAAACGATCACACATCCGCAACGAATTCTTCGCCTTCGTCATCGAATCCTCGGAACTCCTCTCAGCCGCAAAGATTCTCAGAGGTCAGTAGCAGAAACATCACCTCAAGACGCTAGCTATATGATGGTCCGCCCGTTTCTTCACCGTCACCGCTCGACATTCAGCTAAGCTTTGCATATTTTAACATGCGTTCTCTCTATAATAAATTAGTTCCATTTCGTCTTTATCTAGAAAAAGAACAACCTGATATAGTTGCTGTCACTGAGACTTGGCTGAGTTCGCGTATAGCTGATTCAGAGATAATTGGTCCTCTTCCTTACGTAATAATCCGAGCTGATCGTAATTCTCGTGGCGGAGGAGTTGCCCTTGTATTGAGAGATCACTTAACGTTCTTGAAGCCTAGTTCTTTATGCTCTCCTTCGGAAATTGTTTATATAGACTTACTTTCTACCACTGGTTACATACGTCTGGTTGTTTGCTATCGTCCCCCGTCCTACACCAATGAAGAGACCAGACTTTTTTGTGATTCTTTATCCGATATTCTTTCTTCCACTTCCTATCCTGTAGTTGTGACTGGTGATTTCAATTGTGACACTCTCTCTCCTCCTTGTTCTTCATCCGATCGATTGTTAGTAGACATGATTACTCTCTTTGATTTGACCCAATTCTGCCGTGAACCAACACGTCTTAATCGTTGCATTGATTGGCTACTAACTTCTCTGCCCTCGCTATTGTCTAATTGTAGAATTGTTTCCTCCTTCCCCTCCTCTGATCATTTAGGGATCGCTTGCTGCCTTTCAATTGTGACCGACTCGCTTTTAGCCGAACCAGTTCTCGACTATTCAAGAACTGACTACGATGAACTTAATAAATACTTCAATTCAGTTAACTGGGAAGCCGAAAATGATAACTTCCTCTCGATTGACGATCTGTACGGCCGTTTCCTCGCCGTTATTGAATACGCTATTTCTGAATTCGTTCCAATTCGTAGACCTCGAACCCTCACGGCCACTTATCCTCGCCATATTCAGAGAATAATTAAACATCGTAACTCTCTGTTTCACAATATTGACGATCCTAATACCCGTTCTCTTTACGAGAAAGCTAGTAAAGATCTACTGGAGCAGATAATGAATTGGACTAGGCATTGTGAGAAGAAGAAATTGTCTCGCTCTCGGGACTTGTTCCGACATATCTCATCCCTCACTCGGCCTAAACCTGTGCCTCCTCGATATCTATTGAATACTACAGGGGATATAGTATTGAAAAATAAACTTAAATGTTCTCTGCTCTCTACCGAATTCGCTTCTCAGGGTGGTCCATAAATAAAGTTACAAATGTTCGAAAACATTTCCTGGGAAAGTGACCGCACGTAGCGGTCACTTTTCTCGTTTTCCTGATCCCCCGTTTTTTTTTAGTACGTGTCAAGTGAGTTGCGATTGATTCCATCGATGTTTAGGGTAATGACAGCGTCGAATCGCTTGCGCATTGCGATCATTCGCCTACACACTCTTGGCCACGACCATGCTCGCATTGCTGAAACGCTTCGCCTGCCTCGCATGAGAGTGTATCGAGCGATCAAAAGATTCGAGGAGCTTGGCACATCTTTGGACCGTCCAAGGCGAGGTCGTCCTCGCACTGTTCGCACGACACCACTCATCGAAAACGTTCGGAGTCGGATCAACCGAAATTCACGACGAAGCATCAGACAGATGGCGCAGCAGCTCCCGATGAGCCGAACTTCATTGAAACGAATAGTCACGGAGGAGCTGGGACTCAGGTCGTATCGTACACGGAAGGCCGCTTTTCTGTCGGCTCGCAACAAGTCGGGAAGAGTCAAAAGATGTCGCGACCGTCTTCGCCGTACGCAGCTAGGCGAACATTTCAATATGGTGTCCTCTGACGAAAAGCTGTTCACCGTGGAAGAAGTCCACAACTCAAAAAACGTCAGAGTGCTTGCGAAGGACGCAGAGCAAACCGATAGCAAGGGTAGAACGGTCCAACGCAGTGCACATCCAACTCAAGTCATGGTCTGGGCGGGGATCTGCGCGACAGGAAAAACACCGCTTGTTTTCGTCGAGAAAGGCGTCAAGATCGACACGGAATACTACCTGAACATGTTCTGCAAGACGTGCTCCATCCATGGTCTCAATCGCATTTCAATCAGAGGACATGGACCTTTCAACAAGACTCAGCACCAGCCCACAAAGCTAAAAAGGTCCAAACGTGGTGCAAGGAAAGTTTTCCCGGCTTCATTACAACATCAAAATGGCCGGCCTCATCACCCGACCTGAACCCGCTGGATTATTCCGTTTGAGCCTACTTGGAGTCCAAGGTCAACTCTCGCTCCCACTCAAATATTGATTCCCTGAAGAATGCCCTTCAGGCAGAATGGGACAACATCGGAGTCGAATACCTCCGTACAGTGGTAGAGGCGTTCCCAAAGAGACTTCGAGCTGTAGTTCGAGCAAAAGACGATAGTTTGAGCTGAACTTTCGCGTGAATGTTGAAATTTATGTTGTTGATAAAATATGTTAATTTGAGATGATTTTCTCTGTTTTGAAAAAAGGTATAACAATTCCAATTTGTAACACTATTTATGGACCACCCTGTACTAAGGATGATAACCAACGTATTGCATTGCAAACTGAAGCGGCCCCTACTATGAGCCCCTTTCCTATTTTTCTCCCCTCTTCTGTTCTTAAAAGCCTCTCGAAGCTTAAACCAACGGGTAGCAAAGGTTCAGATGGTATCCCTCAGATTGTCCTCAAGAAATGTGCCAAGTCTCTTGCACTTCCTCTTTCCCATATTTTCAACTATTGTATTATCTGCGGTCAAATACCGTCTTACTGGAAACATTCTCTGGTGACCCCTATTCTGAAACCGGGCAAGGAATCGTCCGATTTCCATCCTTTCTCCCTGTTCTAAAACGATGGAGCGACTTGTTAGAGCTTTCATAATCAATCATCTATCCGAGCACTCTATTATACCTATCAATCAACATGGGTTTAGGCGTGGAGCGTCCACAGTAACCAATTTATTAATATGTGAAGATGATTGGACCTCTTCGTTAGCCAAAGGTCTTTCAACGGATGTCATCTACCTTGATTTCTCTCGTGCATTTGACACCATTAGTATAAGTAAGCTTTGGTCTAAATGCACACATTATGGAATTGCTGACCCACTCCTTTCTTGGCTTGAGTCTTTTTTAACAAATAGATCTTTCTCTGTGCGTATGGGTGATGTCACTTCTGATCCAATGAATGCCACATCGGGTGTGCCCCAAGGGTCTGTCCTGGGGCCACTTCTTTTCACTCTGTATTTATCCGATATAAATGAGGTACTAGAGAACTTTCCTAATATTCGTTATCAAGCGTACGCAGACGATCTCAAGATTTATGTTTCTTATGATAGGAACTCATACGGCGAACGAACTCGAGAGCTGCAATCAGCATTAGATTCCGTATTCGATTGGTGTTTAGTTAACCAACTATCTCTTTCTCCATCCAAGTCTATCCATATTCACATTGGAGGTCGATCTTTATATTCCTCATACAGTATAAATAATGTTTCCATTTCATATGTATCTCAGATACGTGACCTGGGCATACAAATAGTTTCTTCTTTGCGTAGGAAAGAGGCTGTAGCAGACCGAGTTAAAAAGGCATCCAAAGCAATGTATGCTATGCTCCGTGCGGTGACTGTTAATGATCCTGGTATACTGGTCAAGTGCTTTAAAACTTATGTAATGCCGCACTTGGACTATGCTTCGAATATATGGAATCCATACTATGGAAGAGATTGTGATGATATAGAGAAAGTTTTGAGGAAATTCACTCGCATAGTTTATCATCGATGTTTCGCAAATGAAGTTAGTACGAGGTCTCTTCCTTCTTACCCCAATCGACTTGCCCGCCTTGGATTCGTTTCTCTCTCCAAGAGGAGGATATTTTCTGACTTGGTTATGGGTTTCAAGATCTTCCATGGACTGTCGATAATAGATAAAAAGCGATTTTTCAAAGAGACTATTCCAACGCGAACTAATATAATGGCTTATTAGTTCAGGGTAGCAAGAATACAGCTAGAAACAACTATTATGGAATGCGAATATCCCGCCTTTTCAGCAGACTACCTCGAAACTTGATTAATAGTATGAACCTGAAATGTTTTAAATCCCAATTAAAAAGTGGTGTTCTATCTACTCTTCTCTCGTCATGAATTCAGAACTTATTTATTTTATTTATTTTTTGTCGTTCAAATTGTTCTACTTATATAGTTTTGTTTGTTTGTTTGTTTGTTTGTTTTTTTCCCGTTTAATTCGCTATATTAAAGTCAAATTGATGTATAGCTTTTGTTATCGTATTTGACAATTGTTTAGCTGATCTATTCATTACTCATTTTCAATTGTAATTAAATTTGTGCCTTATTGCATCGAAAGATGTAGATAAAAAATATATATATTCACGCAAGTTCAGGTAGAGCATCGCTGAATCTCAATACACTAGCGGTAGGCGATGTATTTTTTGTGTATAAGATAGGACATCGAGGCAAGATCGAAAATCACTGGAACTCTATGCAACTTCCCCGCAACGTCTTCAAGACAGACTGGTGCCCGATTTGGACCGCTGAGGCTGTAATCCCAGCAATCGTCCCACCTAGAATTTCCAAACTGGCGTACGTAGTGTATGCCGCCACGGGCAACAAAAATAAGTCAATGTCGCTGATTGTAGGAAAAGACCCTACGGTAGTAACATCTTTGTTGACAAAGCACGTCGACATCAACGGCGACACGCGAGAGAGACCCGCTCAAATAAGACGTCATCCGGGCCTTCCGGGGAAAAGGATTTGACCGAGGATATTACACCGTAGAACCCATAAAACCAATGTATTTGCAGTTTTACAGAGAAAAGACGATCGATAACACGCCCGAGATCCAATTCGATGACCGGTACATAGGATCCACAATGGCTCTCTCTGAAAATGAATTTGAGAATGTCCTCGATAGGGTCGATTCGTTCAAACTGTATGACACAAACCCAGAGGCTGCTAGAATTTGGTTGAACGAAACCATAGAGCTAGGGTTAGCCTACAGAGTAGGTACCGAAAACTTAGAGGCCATCACAAAGACATACAAGGTTCAAATCACGCAGGTTCGTAAGCAGGAGGACTCACTACCGGAACTGCATATTACATGTAATGGTGTGGATACAGTCGGCAACGAGGCAGAGAAGGTTATGGTCCAGCTAGAGGGCATGAGCAAGTTCGAACTCACAATCACGTCGGTGCATGCAGACAACCATACCAACACCACTTTTATTAAAGGCACATCCCACTCCATTCCATCGGTATGTTGCACGAAGCATTCGAAAAGGCAGGTAACAACCACCCAGTTGCCACAATCTCCGCTGCCACAAATTCGGAGACCAACGCCCTCCTAAGGGCAAGGTCTAGAGCTGAATGGCGCAAAGGTACCCAAATAAAAAGTATGGACGTATTGTTCTCACGCAAAGGCAAAATACCACCTCCACCCACACAACCTAAGAAATTATACCAGGTCGCACTTATGAACGGTAGCACTATGACTCTTAACAAGGAGCAATCGACCGCGGTGGGACATTGGGGGTCAATCAAAAATTCTTTCATTCTAGACTCGGCTTTTGGCTGCGGCAAATCTACCACAGCGGCAGCAATGCTGTTACACACTAACTGGGACGACGAAGAAGTCGTACTAGTCACAGCCGTTCAGAACGCTGCGATTGTGGCGGCAGTGTCGGCCTTGCAACAGTGCACGCTGAAGGAATGCCGCCCCCTCCGGTACGTTTCTCAATCTCGTTGGTTTACTTTTTCTGCTCAGGAAAAGACGCCATATGACCTCCCCCAGCTGATGCTGGACCTCAAATGGACGGAAAACGCGATGGACGATGACTTCAAAAACAGGGTAGAGAGTATGATCGAGGCCGAGAAAATGGTAAGGAGTTTTAAGATCACACAAGATAACATCCCAAATGCGGAAGAAGTAGAGGAATTCCAGGAAGCCGTGGAATGCTTCGCAGAGATATACGAATCAGTGGTAGAGGCATTTCTAAGTACGTATAGTCCGAATGTAGTTTTCACCACAGCGGACACTTTATTCTCGGCCCTCAATCAAAGAGAGGGCCGCATCCCTGAACCGCTCCGAAACATCTCTTCTATTATTATTGACGAAGCTTCCCAGTTCACGGAAGCAGGTTTAGTCTCCCTAATCGTACTGATCCCGAAAGCAAGATTTGTCCTCATAGGAGACGAAAATCAGCTCCTTCCCCTTCATGTACAAGGAAGATGTTTTAGGGCACCGACTAGCCGTCCGGTCTGCCCTCTCAGTCGCCAGCTCCAGCAAAGGCATCGCGAGAATCAGACTCAACCAAGTTTTCAGAATGCCCAGATCGCTTTTGAGCCTCCCGGCTTCCCTATTTTATAGAAATAGGCTGCTATTCTCAGAGAAACCGGAGGATTCAGAAAACCCTCTTGCTCGATCTGGTTTAATTACACTTTCAGCCGCACCTTTCTTTTTCGTTGACGTGGCCTATGGAAGACAAAAGCCGTCGCAGCGGCACTCGCTTTACAACCCAGAAGAGGCACTAGCAGTCAGGGACGTGATAGAGCGGCTAGTGGAAAGCAGCACACGACAACTAGACATTGCGGTTATAGCCCTTTACCGGCAGCAGGTAAAGGAGATTAGATCGGTGTTGGCCCGGAGTAATTTGCACGATGTAACCGTCAGAACGGTAGACGGTTTCCAAGGGAGGGAACGGGGCGTAGTAATTGTCACAACGACGAAGTCCTCGCAAAACACTTCAAATTTCATATCAGACCCAAACCGCTTAAACGTAGCACTCTCTCGGGCAAAGAAAGCACTGGTCGTCGTGGGGAACTGGAGGGTGATGGCGGGAATCAGAACGTGGAAAGAGGTGACGGAGTTCACCTCGCGCAACGGAAGCACAATAACCCACCACGCCCCTCAGTAAACCAAAAGTTCTGTGATCCTAATATTCTTTTAGTTCGATTGGTTTTTTCCCATCCGCTGTCTTAGAATTTTTTTTCTTCTTTCAAAAATGATTAGCTCACTTTAGTTGTTCAAGTGTCACGCTTGTGTACCCATTCCACATCTCTTTATGGAAAAAAAAAGTATTATACACTACCAGGAAATTATCAGCATATATATATTTATGAAATTAAAAATTGGTGAATATACTAATCAATAAGCTAAATTAATACGTAGCCTAACATTTTCTTCTTAGCAGTAACATTTTACTTTTTGCACTTACAAATACTTTTCACATATTTATTCAATTTACTTAATATATTAACTGTAACTCATTTTCTTCTTTTTCGCCTTTACTATAATAATTAATCATTAAAAGTTTGTTTTCTCTATCAAAAGTATTAAGGCCACATACTAAATTCACGTATCCCCTTTCAAACTGTACGTATTTAGCGCAATATTGTCGCCAACTCATAGCATCCCGTTACAGAGTAAGTGGGTTTAAACATATCGGTCCGAGGACGGACCTGTAGTAAAGGGGGGAAGTGTAAGGTTGTGTGATGTGGATGGGTGTGTGACCGGTTCTCATCGATTGATTTAAAGGGGCGTGTCACATTGAGAGACTTTTTCTCTGACCACAAAGAATCACTACAGCTGATCTTTATCTTTCTCTCTCTCTCTTTCTTTCTCTTTATTTTTCTCTCTCTCTCTCTCTTCCTCTCTCTCTTTTTTCTCTCTCTCTCTTTCTCTCTCTCTTTATCTCTCTCTCTTTTTATCTCTCTCTCTTTCTCTTTCTCCTTTTCTTTCTCTCTCTCTCTCTTTCTCTATTTCTCTCACAATCATGTACTATTTCTCTCTTTTTCTCTCTCTCTCTTTCTCTCTCTTTCTTTCTCTCTCTTTTTTCTCTCTCTCTCTCTCTCTCTCTCTCTCTCTCTTTATACTCTGTCAGATTTTTTTTCTCTGAATCTCTTGAAAAACATAACCATCCACGATGCTTTTATCTGCGTCTCTCAATATTACACGTTATTTTCTTTTACACGCTCTAGCGTTTTTCTCTTACAGTGCAGTCTTTCTCCGAAAGACACACTTTTTTATACACTCTCTCCGAAGTATATTTTTGAATCTTTTATTAGACAATTTTTATCATGTGTTTCCAATAATCACTGTTTTCATACACGCATAATCTATGGATACGATCTTGGAAGGAAGCCATCTCCTACTCTCGCAACTTGCACTCTTTGCGGTAAAGAATACGTCACGTATTCTTCCGCCTTTGTAGAACAAAGAACACAAAGATTAGCAACTGCATTTTATCATCTCAAAGACAAAACGAAACGAACAGAAAATGAACTAAATAGTTTAGTATTTTATTACTTTGAGGAAAAAACAAATCGAGTAATAACAAATCAGAATACGTCATGTATTCTTTCGCCTTTGTAGAACAAAAAAAAAAACAAAGATTAGCAACAACATTTTATCATCTCAAAGACTAAACGAAACAAACATTAGACGAAAATGAACTAAATAACATAGTATTTTATTAATTGGAGAAAAAAAAAAAAAAGCAAAGCGAGTAATAACAAAAAATCTAATTTCAACAGTTCATTTAGATAAATCTACACTATTCCTTATATCCATATGGGATTGTGTTGTACGTCCCCCGGACGATAACCCTTTTGTCAAACACAGCGTTCAACTTCTTCTTTTGAAGAAGAGATGTCACCGCGTGACTTCTCTCAGTGACTATTCTGTCGTAGGTGACGGTGACAGGGGCAGGTTTTTCACCTTTCTTCATTTCCCTTACAAACTGGCGCATCTGCTCGAAATGAATCTTCTGCGACGCTTCGGACGTGAGAGGGAAGCCTTTGCACTTTACCACGCTCTTTTCCTGCAAGAAATCAAGACATGTTTCTCCAATTTGAAATCCTCATGACCCAATGAATGTAAAACTCTCACCATGCCGTCATGCGTGACGTATTTGTATGCATAGGCTTTCGGTCCCTGTGACACGAACTCTGTTCCTTTTCCAGGAATTTCGTCCGTCAGGTCCCCGAGAAAGTTCCCCTTCAGCTCTTCCAGGGGATCCACTTCACTGTCTTTGTGGAGGTAGATTACCGAATCCGTGTCTAAAAAAAAAATAGAGTTGAAACAAAAAGAATTGGACTATACAGCAAAGAATAACGAAAAATTTAAACGAACCACAATACAGCAGTCTGGAGCTTTGCACACGCGAGATGATATTGTAAAGTGTCACTCGCGCGTAAGCCGTCGTGAGCACTGCCGACGCCAGGGAAGTTGTGCTTATCGGCTCGGAGTGGCCAGTCTTCTTCTTGAAGGAGACCCAGAGCTTCTCGTCGGTGAGGACAATAATGTCCCCGACCTCGGTCTCGGCCTCGATCAGAAGGCTGTGCAGTCTTTCGGGGGAGATAATCATTTCCTGTTGTTTCCTTCCCGAGCGTTCTCCGAGTTTTCCCCACTGAAAATTCAGAATAATTTGTTTGTAATTATCTAATACACAGAAAGAATCTTACCAAGGAGTTGAGCATCAGCTTTGCGACTTGTCTTGCTGCACTGTTTGGCACCATCTTTGTAGGGTCGAGCGTCACTCCTTCTCTTCGCTTGAAGGCCTCGATATAGTCGGTCTGCTTCATGACGTCTTCGCCAACGTCTCTGGGCCATCCGCTTGCCTCCTTCAAACAGCTTCATTTTTGAAAAGATCATATGAGAATCAACAACACACTACTAAGCAATAATTAAATCCACTAACCGTTTTGAGCTTCACAAAGGTGTTCATGTACTCTGAGAGAATGCCGTGACGGACATGCCCGCTTTCAGGATTCATCTCGTATTGGCTCCAGTTCTCATAATGTCTTCCCTGAATTGTAGTAATGAATGACTCTGATATATGTATATATATATATGAAAAGTGACTACCTCATAGGCGTTCAGAACTGTATAGCCAGTTCTCAAGGCGAGCTTGACCTCCTCCGTGGCCCATGTTCCCTCGAAAGCTCTCTCCTCATCTGTATGCGCACAAGAGCTCTCTGGGGACTTTTCCAGAGCACATTCTTGACATAGTGCGTAGATGCACTTTCCTCCCACTCTCATACATAGAACCGGTAGATGCAGTTTGGGTGGTGCCAATACCTGAACAATAGGATTGTAAATAAAAAACAGGGACGTTACGAATTCAATAAGAAAACATACTCTACACTTGAGGAATCCATTTACGCCCAAATCTTGTGCATCATTGATTGGGCACGGGATATCCTCTCCAGAAACGTAGACTCCAACGCCGATAGGATAGGGCTTGTACTTGTTGGTGAATGGGTACAGGCTGAAAGCAGATTGTTGAACATAAAAAAGAGCATGACAAAGAGATAATCAGTAACCTGCAAACATCTTGATATCGGATGCTCCATCCTTCTTGACATTTTGCGTGTAGTTTGAACGTCTCAGTTCTTCCGCCAAAGAACGCATCGTTGATATCAAGAGGCTCCTCAATTATAAATTTATAGGCAAGTCGTTTAAGGAGAAAACAAAAATAAAACTTACTAGAATTCGATGCTTCAAAAACATGGTCCTCATCTCCTCATCTTGACGCAGCATGTTGTTGATTTCGCACTCCCGATAGACCTTCACCTTGTAGTTTGGCTCGAGTACGCTGAGTCTCAACTTGTCGTCACGTCTTATTTCGGCAGCTGTACGGCCCAGTATGACGGCGTTATCCTGGTATGAGCAGGTGCATGCGTGGTAGTAGCATCCATGTACCTACAAAATATTGTTTTTAAAAAACCCAAATGTTTCAACATTATCAGCTAACCTCGATAGCTACCGGCTTCTTGCCCTCTCTAGGAATGTAGCCGTCCACGTGGTATCTTGTTCCGGGGACTCTGTGTTCCCCTCCGTGCGTTGCATCCTGAATCCTTTGTCCCTTCGTCTCACGAAGGTATCTGCAATAGTTTAAAATTGAACAAAGCACAAAGAGATTGAAATTTATTTGAGTAACTTACGCCAGAAACTTGAGGGCTAGGATGCTCTGCCTCTTACATGGAAGTATCGGTGCTTCAATCGCCAGATTTTCCTTTTTCAGAAAATTTCTCCGGAAGATGAGCATAGCTGCACTTGCAGCTGTGACACTCTCATGGAATACGTGAGTGCCCGATATACGGAAGCACTCCGTGTCGAAGGCCGTTGCTCCTCTGCTGAGCAAAGCCACATCAGAGTAGCAGTAGGCCAAAATTTCCTTCCCAAAGTTGAATTCTACTCCGCTTTGAGCCGCATGCCACTCCAAAAACTGTTGTTTTCCCTCTTCCTTCATTTGAGTGGGATTGTAGAAGGTGGAGTCCGGAATGGCTCCAATGTAGCTGTAGTTTTGCGGGCTGTTGAAGAGATGGGGAAAGTAGCCTGAATTGAAAATATTTTACAAGAGATGAGGAAAATAATTTAAATTGAAAATTTCTTACATCAACTGTACTTGAAAGAGAATACAACAAACCTTTCTTTAGTTCCGGTATTCCAAATGCCTTAGGGAACGATGCGAGTGGCATCTGCAGGAAGTTTAGCGTGTCCACAAACCGCACGCTCCTGTTGACCATATGCATGAGCTTTAGTCCCGAGAGTATCATCTTACTCGGGACATCGTCGCTCGACATCATGGTTCTCAGCAGAAATTGGCCATCATACCTCAAGCAATACATGATTGAAGAGGGAGAGAAAACGAAAGAAATATATGAGTGTCAAGAGAGTAAGAAATTTGACTTACCCCTTTAGGTTATGCGCGAGAACCGTTGCGTTACGGTTTTCCTTGAGGTTCAGCCACTGGACGAACTCGCTGACAAGGTCCCTGTTGCATCCATCCAAACCATGCCATACATGGACACGACGCCCTCCGCATTGATTGCACGAGTCTTGAGACTCGTGAGACTCTGGCGTGGTGTGCTGGCAGGCACTACACGAGCGGATGGCAATGATGACGTTCGGCTTGTGAACGTTTTTGCCATTCTCGCTCACAACTGTCGACTGAACAAATGACTCATTGAGAGCTAGTTTTGAGAGAGCTGGTGAGAGAGAGCTAGTTTGAAAAAAAAAATGTACTACCTCAATATCGAAGGCGATAGTCTTGAGTCGAAATCTGGAGGAGATGTGGCTCGCTGGCGTAACAAAGCATGTGGGATGGTCTTTAGGCATATCCGTTTTGCATCGAGGGCAAAATGACATGCCGCATACGTGAGCTCGTCCTTTTCTTCCTTCGTCCATAACCTTCAATAGTATCGAGTAACGCTTTTTCCAGGGTGAACAAATCAAGTAAACTGAATAACCTGATTGCACATCTCACATATTTGGACGCGCTCACATCGTGATGCACCTCCTCGGACACCTTGCTCCAAATGACGTTTGAAACAGTCCTCGTCCTTGAAGACAAATCGACACTGAGCACATTCTTTATGCAGCTGGCCACTACACTCTTCGATGCGCGGATGGGTGCAGAGAGAGCACCTCATGGGGCAGTTGTAATGGGCGTCTCTGTTCATGTAGAGCGAGTTGCAATTCCCGCAATAGTAATCGTTCTCTGAAAAGAATTTTCTTTTGAATCTTTGTAATTAAAACATTAAACTGTCAACTAATCAAAGAATTTTTCTCTTTTGGATCTTGATTATTAAAACATTAAACTGTCAACTAATCAAAGATTTTTTTCTCTTTTGGGTCTTTGTTATTAAAACAATAAACTGTCAACTAACCAAAGAATGCAGGGATTTTCTTGATGTGGTCGTAGTGGCCGGTCTTGAGTCGCAGTCCAATGACCTTACCATCTCCAGCGAAAGGGCCTCGGAATAATGGATGCTTGGCTCCATCAAATACTATGAGCTGGTAGTCGGTGAGTCTCTCCTGCATCTCCTTGACATTCTTGAGATCGTACGATTCCTTTGGGGGTAGTCCCAATCGGTTAAGCAGTTCCAGCGCAGCCTTCTGCTGAGGCTTCATGAACCGAGAAATAGCTCTCCATTTGAGGGAGTCTCTTTCTCGATTCAAGTAGGCAATGCCTACGGCGATGGCTTTCGGGAGGCAGTTGTTCCCTTAATCAACATAGTTGGTCAGCATTTCGTTCTCGTACATCTTTTATGAAATGTATAGATGGTATGTCTAACCATTAGTTCAAAACAAATTGTAATTTCACCAACACCAACCTATGACTTTGGTGATGTTGTCGTCTCGACGAGACGCGTTGCTGGTCGGGTCACCCGATCCTGATGGCATATCCACCCAGGAAACACGCATTTCAAGCTGAAATTATACATTTGAGGAGTGAGAAAAGTGAAGCAAGGCTTTGAATGTTTACTAACGTTTCGAGAACCAAAGGGGTGATGATGCCGGTACTCGTCTCGGCGGTTGTCATCTCGCGCCGAAGCGTAGAGGTACTGAACCTCGGATAAGGGATGGCCCTCATCCCAAAGTTCTTTGTGCTTCCGTCCTGCGTGACTCCCACGGACACTTACAAATTGCCCCCTGCCGGTTTCGATGTTTCTACGAGGTCATGGACTACCTGTAAAAGAAGCATTTTCTATGTTGATATCGAGTATGCAACGATATAATAATAACTCAATAAATCATGTTATTAACCTTGTCGAAGAGGTCCTCAATGGAGGGACGTGTCATTGGCCAACTCATTCAGCCTGAAGGTCAAGTTCTTTTGAACTACTCCAAATTTTTTAGAGTAGCTGTTGTCTTCCGCGGTGAGGTTGTAAAAGTCCCTCACATCATGCTGGACGCCGTTCACGATGAGACAGTCCTTTAAAACGCATTCTTTAGTACAATTATCAAGTGATATTTTCTCAAGATTTACCTTTTCAATCTGATCCTCGTCTGAGTCATCTTCGTCGGAGGATGAGGGCTCTGAACTCTGCATTTCAACATCCAACGATGTAGACGGTCCGCCTCCATAATGTATTCTGTCCTGCTCCATCATTTCGATGTCCTCATAAGGGCAAGGCATCTGCTCCTGGAAACTTTCGGGTAAAATGTTTATTTTTTCAGAATGATAAAATGTAAAATTCCTCACATTGCTCAAGACACATCGAGAAAATTCTCTGATATACATTTTTTTGAACAATTATTTACTGTTTTTGGTGTTATATGAAGATATACCTTTTCAGTCTGCTCTTTGTCAGAGTCATCTTCGTCGGAGGTAGAGGACTCCAAACTCTGCATCTCAACATCCTCGGATGTTGAGATGCAGAGTTTGGAGTCCTCTACCTCCGACGAAGATGACTCTGACAAAGAGCAGACTGAAAAGGTATATCTTCATATAACACCAAAAACAGT